>JAPQVY010000122.1:47849515-48449515 GCA_028535165.1 Quercus tomentella | reverse complement strand
CAGGATGGAATGAAAAGCTTCTTTCTAAGGCGGGGAAAGAAATTTTGATCAAGGCCATGGCCCAAGCAATACCAACATACTTTATGAGCTGTTTTAGGATCCCGAACTCGCTTTGTGAGGAGATGACGAGCCTGATGCAGAATTTTTGGTGGGGTCAAAAAAAAGATGAAAGGAAGATGGCTTGGATTAGTTGGGATAAACTTTGTACTCCTAAATCTCAAGGGGGTGTGGGTTTCAAGCAACTAAAACAATTCAACTTAGCTCTTTTGGCCAATCAAGGGTGGAGACTTCAAGTGGGTAGGGACTCCTTGTTGTTCTAGGTCTTCTTCCCCCAACTGTGATTTTATTCATGCCAAGGTGGGTTGCAATCCGTCTTTCGCTTGGCGAAGTATCATGGCAGCCCAAAGCATGGTGAGTCGTGGGATTCGTTGGCAGGTGGGTAACGGGAGGAGCATATAGATTTGGCAAGATAGATGGCTTCCCACTCCTTCGACATATAAGGTGATCTCTCCTCCTTCTCTGCTCGGGGTTGAAGCTCGAGTCAGTGAGCTTATTGATCAGGACACTAGTTCTTGGAATCCTGAGTTGATCCAGGGAATTTTCTTACTGCATGAGGCTGAGGCAATTTTGGGTTTGGTCCTGAGCTCTCGCTTACCTGAGGATAGGCTGGTTTGGGTCCCATCTTTGAATGGTAGGTTCTCAGTCCAGAGTGCCTACACTGTAGCTATAGATATGAAGCAAGAAGGGTTAACGGGGGCTATTTCAGATGATAGTAGGCTGGGGCGTTTTTGGAAGACACTTTGGGGGCTTGATATTCCTCCTAAGGTTCGCCACTTTGCATGGAGAGCTTGTAAGGACATTCTTCCCACCACAGAGAACCTCATGAAAAGGAAGGTGTTGTTAGATGGACTATGTGATGTATGTCATGCGTATGTGGAGTCATCAAGCCATATTTTCTGGGATTGTGCCTTCGTTCGTGAAGTCTAGGTTTTATCGAAGTTGTTTCCAACGAACTCGTGGGTCCACTTTCATTCTTTTTTGGATATGTTGTGGTATGGGGTTATGGAAGCCGATTGGGAGTAGAACAGGATTGAGTGGATTGTTATGGTGGCTTAGGCAGTGTGGACAAATCGAAATAAGTTAAGAGTTAAGGGTGTAAAGAAATCAAGTCAGCAAGTGGTTTATGGTGCTATGGATTTTCTGGAGGAATTTCAGGATGGTGTTTGTACTATCTCTGAGCTGAGCCCAGGTATCCAAACTCGCTAGATTCCTCCTTCACCCAGCAGGTATAAAATAAATGTCGACGGTGGCATATTTGCTGCGCAAAATTTGGCAGACATTGGGGTAATTATTAGGGACTCAGATGGCTCGTTAATTGGAGCTTGCAGTAAGAAGCTTCGGATCCCTCTTGGTGCAGTAGAAGTGGAGGCAAAGGCAGTTGAGTTTGGGTTGCAATTTTCTAAGGACTTGCTGATTCAAGACTTCATTATGGAGGGTGATTCATTGGTGGTGTTCAATGCCCTTTCAGAGACCTCTCCCCCGCCTTCGTCGATTGTCTGTGATTTATGGTTCTGTATCTGCTTCCCATGAGTTTCGTCATGTTGATTTTTCCCATGTATGCTAGCAAGACAGTTGTCCAGCCCATATTCTCACTAAACATGCTTTAGGCATTGATGATTTTTTCTGTTTGGATAGAAGAGATTCCTTGTTTTCTTGAACAAGCTCTTCTTCAGGATGTTTTGTAGTGTTTCGTTGTTTTTCAGTAATGAAAGTGCTTCTTATCAAAAAAAAAAAAAAAAAAAAGTCTCAAGGGATTAAGAAATTATAACATTTTTAGCAATCTAAAAAGACCACAATAAAAATGTATGTATATTTTTAAATAAATTGTGTACACCTAAAATAATACTACGAATGTTATGTCAAAGTTATTAAACTCTCCTTGGAGACTTTATTGTTTCCCTAAAACTATTATTAAGGAAAGTTATTAATAGCATTAGTCATTGGTTCTGGTTTCATTTAGAAAACTGAAATTTTTTGTTGTAATAGAGGTCCTTTTATTTTGTTTAGATTTTGTCTTTTTTTGGTTCTTTTTGGTGCGGCAAATAAGCATTATATCTTACTATAACTAAGTTATGAATCTAATCTTGTCTTTATACTCCTTTTTACAATAAGTTATGTCCTTTCTTTTTCTAGATATTCAAAAGTAAGCAATATTAAAAACTGTGCAATATGCTTGTATCCAAAAAAAAAAAAAAAAAAAAACTGTGCATTATGCAATTATGATGATAAATAAGGTAAGGATTATAAGGTTGTATCCATAATGGCAGAGGATTATAAGGTTGTAGGATATTTCATTTCTTAATAATAGACTAAATGAAAAGAACAGCTTGACTCCCATTTCAATTATTTTTATTAATTTTCATATTCAACCATCTTTAAGTAGTTCATTGGAGAAAAATGTCTTCTTTATATATATAAAAGACCACTTTTTAGACAAAAATAAAAATATGCATTTTTTGCAAAAAAAAAAAAATAAAGGCACTTACAAATCATACATTGCTTTGTCAAATTTCGGGTAGCATCTAATATATGGTCTATGCATATAAGCAAAATTTCAAAGATATATGGGTATGAAAAACAACAATGGTAATTGTGAATGGTAAATATTGTCTTCCTTATTTTCCTCTATGACAAATATGGATACGTGCAAAGGATTATTAGGTTATGCATAATAGAAACTAAAATACCATTGGCTCCATTAGTGTATTGAAAACTTTTTTTTTTTTTTATTTTTTTTTTTTTTTTTAATAAGTATAACATAACATAGGAGGTAGGACATGCCAACACACCATCCAAATTGCATGTTCGATTATAGGCTTACATGTCTATCACTATGTGTATGTCTCTTGTATTTTAAAATTTCAATTCCCATCTATTAGAGACATATTTTATGTAATTGGCTAATCCTTTAACAAAATGCACTTTACTTGTAATTGGATAGATTTAGGATGGTTTTAGTACTTTAAGAAACATGTTGTTCAAGTCAAGTGTTAAAGCCATGAAGATCTAACCAAGAAACAAGTGAAGAAGAGCTGTTCATTAAAGCTCGACAGAAGTCCTGACAGAATCCTTTCTATCGAGATTTTTAATGTGGAAGCTCAACTGAAGCTCGACGAAAGTTGTTTCTATCGAGACTTACGAAATCAGAACTTCCAGATTTGATTTTCGGCTCATGCTGAAATATTTGTACAGAGTTTCTTTTCTCACAAACCTAGACATATATAAGGCTTATTTTAAAGGTCGCCGCGCATGCAAAAAGCGACAGAGTTCATTATTCTCTTTGAAGAAACTACTGCATCTTTACGCCAAAGGTTTTGTGACCAAAGAGCTTCCTGATCTTCATTGTTGATGAATTGAAGAACTTTGCAGCCAACAACCTCTTCAAGTTGCTGGAGTTAGTCACGTACTGGGATCCGTGCATCATTGGTTAGTCACGTATTGGGATTCGTGCATTGAACGAAAAGATTGCTGCAACAATACAAGTCCAATTGGGGTAAAGGTTCAACATTAGGTTGGTATTTCGGGATAGGCCAAATGGTTTGGTAAGATTTCTTATACTTGTAATTGCTTATGAACGATAATAGTGGATTCTTGGGAGTGGTGACCTTAAAATCACCCGGTGGGTTTTTGCCTTGGTGGTTTTCCCTATTTGTAAACAAATCACGTGTCAAATTTATTTTCCGTTGCATTTAGATAATTTGGTGATTTGTTCATGCTGCCAGGCTATTGCATAAAATTTGATTTAATTAATTAACTTGGATAATTAATTAATTTGTAAGGGGTCAATTCATTTTAACCCAACACCATCATACCAGAAGCTTCTTCATAAAACACTATATATCTCTCCAACTCTTGCTTTGCTGATTGCCTTGGAATACAAATCGAATGTTGATCAGAATTGGAATTTGCATAAAATAAAACGCAGCGTTAAAGAGTTTGATTCCATGCCCTATAGAGTTATACTAGTTCTAGAATTGATCACATCTTTCTCTGCATCTTTTTGGTTAGCGCTTGTGAGAAGGATGGGTCGGGTGTGGGGTTTGGCTAAGTTGAGGGAGGGGATGTGATTGAAGAGGGAGAAAGAAAATAATCAGGGCAGGTGAGTCGGTGACTAAAAATAAAGATTAAAAAAACAATTAAAAAATAAAAGCTTAGGTGGCAAAGTTTCGTGAGGTCAACAAAAAGTCAAAGGTTTCGGTTTTATAGTATATGTAAATTATTATTAGACCCCTATTTTAAAATGAAGAGTTGAATATCTAGAAGTATTTAGGGAGTTTAACTAAAAAAATTCATTAAAACTAAGAGCAAAACTTAGATACTGTACTTTAGGTATTGTTCTTTAGGTACTCCTTTTAATTTTTTGACATCTGTCTAATTAAATAAGTTAGCTAACGGGGCGTTAATGTCATCTCTTTTTTTCTTTTTCTTTTTCTGGTTCATCTTTTTCAAATCTCTGAAACTTCTCACAGTTGCATTAAAACCCATTTATAATACACACAAGAAAACCCTTAGAACCCCAACCTCTTCGGCCTTTTACACTCAAAGAACATGAGTTAGAGTTTGTGTGTGAAATAAGAATAGGAAAATATCAACTTGTTTTATAATGAAAATAATGGGATTAATGAAGTAAATCACCCTTTTATCCTTCTTTGCTTGATTTAAATGAGTTAGAGTTTGAGTGTAAAAAGCCTACTACTGTTAAAGGTTTGTCAATTTACAGAAGCCAACGAGATCTTGTGAGATTGTGCATGAGAAATCCGAGAGTTTTGTTGACGACAGAGACGGAGCTACAGTTTGGCATTGGGGGGCCATTGCCCCCCCTGAGATTTTGAAAAGACCAACAGCTATATATATGCAATAGGCTTGAGTTACCATTTAGGCCCAAGAAAAATTAAACCTGCCCCCCTATCTCCAAACTCTTGGCCCCTTTTAAAAAAAATATATTCCTAACTCTTGGCCCCTTAAAAAAAAAAAGTGCCTAACGTACCCATTTAAATTATTCGTGTCTCTGTCTGTGACTGTATTATTGTTGTTGTTGTTGTTGGTTTTTATTTATTTATTTATTTATTTATTATTTAATAATTTTTCTTTGTGAAATATGTTGCAAGACTGTGAAGTGTTGAGTTGAGTATGTGTGAGTGTAACCTATTATAACTTATAAAGAGAATAGATAGAGTGAGTAATTACTAAAAAGTTACTTAGTAAAGTTAAAGAAAAAAAAAATTGTACAGTTAATAAAAACATTTGGTTGGCTAATGGGTTGTTGAGGGAAATGCATTAGCTATAACAAGCTAATAAATTTATAAATCGAAAACTAAATTATGAATTGATAAGTAATAAATTTATAATTAATTTCTTATGCATACCGTCCAAATTCTTATATTTGTCTTTATTTAGTAATAATAATTAGTCCTTTTGTTCTTAAAAAAAAAAAAAAACAAAAATTAGTCCTTTTGTGAGATTCAATCTTAGAAGAATTTTGCCCCCCTTAACTCGAAACTCTGGCTCCGTCCTTGGTTGACGATATAATGCGCACTAACCAGCCCCTTTGACCTTCTTTGCTTGATTCTGATTAGAACTCTAAGAGTTTGGGTGTGAGAATCCTAATAGCGACCTGAGTTCTTCTAAGATTGTGTGTGATAAGTCTCAAGTCTGAGAGATAGGAAGCTATCATGTTTCTTGCTGAAGGAGACGATGAAAAAAAAGAAGAAGCAAAAAAGAGACGGGTTAACGCCTGTTAGCTGACTTATTTAATTAGACAGGTGTCAAAAAATTAAAAGGAGTACCTAAGGTATTGTATTTAAGTTTTACCCTAAAACTAATTACATTCCTTTCAATTCCTTCCAATGAGTGTTCTTTTCTACTCATTCCATTCTCTCTCACTTAAATTCTATTATTTCCATTTCCTTCATTGAAACTACCAAACGAAAGAATGTGAGAATATTCTATAATCATTCTTTTCATTCATTTCCAAATCATTTTATTCTCTCCTCCCAAACGAAGGCTAAGAATACCTATTAACCAAACATTTTTTCTTTGAAAAAAGTTAATAAATGCTCTAAAGGTATTAATTTAAAAAATATTTATAGAAACTTTTTATGAGAAAATAAGAATATAATAAATTATTTTTTATATTTTTCAAAAAAATAGTATAAAATTTTTCATAAATTAATCAATTAACAAATATTCTAAAACCCGAGATTCTTTTAGTATCGTAAACGTATTAAGGGTTTTATGAAACTTTCTTTTCTTTCTTTATTAGTTTTCCCTGTTATCTTTTCAGTTCATCTATAAAAATAAAAAATAAAAAGTTTTCCCCGTTAGTTTCACTACCCCCGTTCTATTCTGTACGTTTCTGGCCCAGAAAATTAATGATAAAGCCCTGTGTGTGTGTTTTTTTTTTCCTTCTTGAAAGCAATAAAGCCCCGAGTTTGGAGTTTGGACCACTGTTGATAGAAGAAACATTTCCACGTGCTTGTCAGACTACAATGTCAGCAAGCTGACATCATTTAAATCATCGGCAATAAAGGAGTAAAAAATTTTGGATTCTGAATAGTCACGTCCTTATCAAGATTGTACAAATATTGGGAAATTAAAAAATTACTGAATGTGAATTCAAGAACTTTCTTAGCTCAATCAATTTAACTCGCTTTACGAGTCAACTAAATCATTTGAGTTAATGTGCGTTTGGGTAGGGATGGCAATTTTTGCCCGATCCGCGGGTACCCGGTCCGGCCCGACCCTAATGGGCCGGATTTTACCCGGTCCGATTAGAAATAGGGTCGGGTATGGGTTTCCAAAAAAAAATCCGAAGCGGGTCCGGGTCGGGTCCGGGTTTTAATTAAAAAACCCGAGACCCGGCCCGAAACCCGACCCGTTTAAAAACCCGGAACCTAAAATTACAAAACTACCCCCCATATATATATACACCTTAATCTAACCCTAACTTTCTTCACTCTTTCACTCTTCAGCACTCAGCAGCCTCCCTCCCTACTCAGTCCGACAGTCCATCACCTTCACTCCCACACCCTCACGCCGCCGTCCCACACCACACTCCGACACTCCCTCACGCCTCCGTCCCTCAGTCCGACCCTCACAAGCCTCCGTCCCTCAGTCCAACCCTCACAACCCTCACTCCCACACTCCGTCCCTCAGCGTCTCTGGTACAGTCCGTCCCTCAGTACCTCAGTCCCTCAGTCCGACCCTCACAAGCCTCCGGCTCCGGCTACCCTCCCTCTACTCCTGGTTACGGCAGCCGTTCGCGTCTCTGGTACCGTCGGCGTCTCCTGCTTCAAGATCCGAACGTCGTCGCCTGCTTCAAGATCGCCGATCTTGGATTTGAAGCAATCACCTGCAAGAAGGTTCGTCCTTCCACACAATAATGCCGCTCTATTTCCTTTCTTTCTATTCAAATTATTTTTTTTTTCCTCTTCTATTTTGCTTCGAATTGTGTTTGCATTTTGTAATTTCCATAATGTGTTTGTTGTGTATGATATTGATATGATCAGCCCTACGTTTCAACAACCTTGGTCTATGTTATGGTCTTGTTTGAACGCAGTTGAGGCTGCATTTGAAGCCATGAATGTTTTGTAGTGTGGTCATTTGCACTAATGGAAATTAATGGTTTCTGTTTAATCTTGCTAATTTTAGTTTAAACATTTAAAAAATGTTATTATGGACATTGCTATTGAATATTTTGTTGCTTTGGATTAACTTGTGATTTTTGATTTTGTAAAGCAAATGTTGAATTATCCAAAAAAATAGAATCAAATATTTAGTTTGTGGTTTTGGTTCCTTTGGATCAGAACTGATGTGTCATTCTTATTATTATGCTTTGGAGAGGTTGCGGCAGTTGGTGTTGATTATTGCTTTGTTTATGTTAATTGCGTGTATTTGATTTCATGGATTTGTAATAGTTGAGCTTGCTCTGTTTTCCGTGGCTGTTATAGTGATGCTTTAGATTGCATTGAAACTTTGTTAAAGTTTGAGGTGAAGAAAAGGTTGCTTGTCTATGGTGGCAGAGGTGAAGTAGCATTCTGTCTGCTCACATAGGGATTAGGTTTTATAATTTCTTAGAAACAATGTTTGGTGATGAGTCATTATTGAATTTAAAATTTTCATCTTGATTAAAATTTTGTATTTACTTTGTTTCTTGCTTCTTTCTTTACCTATCAAAAAAAAAAAAAAATTGTATTCAAAATTTGCCATTTTTTGTGAGGGTGCAGAGAGATGTACATTTGATACCATTGTTATCAACTTTGTCATTTCAGATACTTCTCATATCTCTGTTATTAAAGGCATCTATGCTGTGAATTATTATAAAGAATGTTTAAATTAATTACATTTCAATTTTTTGGGTGCTGCTGTCAGAATTATACTTATATGGTAGACAATTGGATTACCGTGTGGTGACCAAGGTTGCATCAATTTGGGTAGGAATTGCATCAAATTAACTTTGTTAACTTGCATTTCTTGTGAAACTAAGTGTGAAATATGGTAGTGAAATATTGTTTTTTGTGTTTGTTGGGAATGTAGAGCCTAAAACGAAGATGGAAGACACAAACATAAACACAAACAAATCTGATTCTTCCTCGCCAAGTGGCTCTCCTTTAAGAACCGGACGTTGTCCCTTGCAAACTATGCGTTGTGTTTTTATATTTGCTAGTTACAATTTGATGAGATTTATTACATTTTTTAATTCATTGTTGTTGTAGGTTCTTCAATTATACCTGGAGATAGTACATTTCAATCCATTCTTAATGATGGGGAGCCAAATGAAGATGATGGGAGTTGTGCCACAATTGATGGGAGTTGCATCACAATTGATGAAGATTAAATATTTTGTATTAATTTAGTAGTTTTTTTAATTTCTTGGACTTGTTGAATTAATTTGTTGGTATGTAATTATTCTAAACTTGTGGCCTTGTGGGATTTATTTTGTAGCTTTTTAGTTTCTTGGACTCGTTGGACTTTTGATACTTATTTCTTAAACTTGTTGGATTTATTTTATTTTTATGTTTAGCTAGTGATTATGATTATGATATTAGTTATAGTTTATTGGTTTATTGATTTATAATTAACAGGTGATTTATTGATTTATTATTAGTAGCTTATGATTTGGCATTTGAGCCATGTTATTTATTGGCATTTGGGCCATATTATTTAGGCTTGAATTGCATTAGAATATGTAGGCTTAATGTAGGCAAAAATAAATTTGGGTTTAAATTTTTTTTTTTTTTTTTGGATTGGGCCCAAAAATGCAGGCTTGATGTAGGCAAAAATAAATTTGGGCTTGATTTTTTTTTTTTTTGATTGGGCCACGAATTGGGCCCAATTCCTAAACGGGGCCCGGCTGGAGCGGGTCTGGGCCCCGGAAAAAAACCCGGTACCCTAAACGGGCCGGGTCCGGGTTACGGGTCTTGCCCCGCGGGTCGGGTCCGGGTATGAAAAAACCCGGCCCGAACCCGACCCGTTGCCATTCCTACGTTTGGGTTCTAATAATCAGATGGTTTTATCTTAAATTTTCTACTATTAGAAGCTTATTTGTACCTTATCCTTCACACAACTAAATACTTTTTTTTTCCCCAAAATGCTAGGGTCAGTTACCATTTTTAGTCAAAAAGCTTTTTTTTTTTTGGGTCTCACTTTAATTATGTTTTTCCTCACAATTATTTTTGCTAAGTACTTTGTTAGGTTCTAAAAGTTTAAAACAATTGGCAAATTGTGAACATAAACTTGTCTAGATATAGATCTTAGAGTTTATAGGTATTATTAGACAATGCTCAAGGTGATTCAAGTCAAGATTTAAGAACATACAAGCTGCAGGAAGAAGATTTCATAATCTGTCTGGTTTGATCGATCGAAAGATAGGCTCGATTGATCAAAAGTCGTATCTGCAGAATTTTAATTAAACCCAAACAGTAGTTCAAGCCCATTAAGGATTAGGGTTTCTAATCTACTTCTCCCAGTATATAAAGGAAACCCTAAGCACGTTTTTATAAGGCTTTCAGAGAGAGAAGAGTGTGTCTCTTTTGTATTTAGGGTTTTGTTCCTAAAAAACTCTTTCTTATCTTCTACCGGTGTTATTACTTGAAGAATCTCAAGATCCGGTATTGTAGAAGTTGCTGCCTTCTCTAGTCATTAAAGGTGTTGATGATCTAAACCTTCAAGGGTGGTCTTGGAGTCACAAACAGGAGAGTTTGTGTTCTAAACCTTTGAGTGGGATCTCAAAGTCACAAACGTGGGTGTTTGTGCTTTGCAAAGGCCAAAGAAAGAAGGAGTTCGTGGTTTCAGAGCTTGCACGTGGTCGTGTCAGTAAGTTTCTACTGGTGTGTAGCAATAGGATGTTAATAGTCTAAGTTGCTATTGTAAAACTTCGATTCTTTCTAATGGATTTGCTTTTTACCTTGAGGATAGCTAGGTTATATTCTCCCTAGGTTTTTTACCGGTTTGGTTTTCCTGGGTTATTATATCGTTGTATTTTTTATTTTCCGCTGCTATACATTGATATGATATATTTGTGTTAACCTAGATTTGTTAATTTGACTAAGTAATCATTTGGCTAATTACCTAGGTTAATCTGATTGTGGTTTTAAGGGGTCTAAAAACTTACATACTTTTAGCAAAGAAATAAAAATAAATAATCAACTTATTTTATTTAATTTTTAATTTTTTTCTATAATATTTTCAGTAAAAAATTAAATAAGTAGTTCTCAAACATAAAATGTTTACACATAAAATGTTCACATATCAACCCAATTGTTTGTTTTGTTTGTTGTTATTTACATTTCCAATTAATTTCTCAAGTTTTCAAAACCATGTAGCAGAGTTGTAATCTGCAGATTGGTTCCACATTTTCATCCTAGGCATTCTAATTGGTTCCACATTTTTCATGCTCCTGCCACCTTATCAATAAGTTTATCAAGAGAGGGGAGGGACCGTGTGATCTTCACTGATAGTTTTGAAATAATTTGCAATGTGCAGATGACCTGCAAGGCTGCAAGGTCACTTATATCAATAATTTTGCCTCCACAATCCAATTTTCCCAGAAAAATTTACAGAAAAACAGTTAAAAGTGACTTTTATCTAGTTATCTTTATATTTGGTACCTATTTGTTTTGTATCGTCCTCCCATAGTCCCCACATCTCCATTTGGCATTTGCCACTAATAATTCAAAAGAGAAAAGACCCACATTGTAAGGTTATTTTCAAAGAGCAAAAGAACATTAATTGTAAAGCCAACAATCTTTTGTCCTGGTTTACCAAAAAGAAAGGAATGTTATACCTATCTGTTTTGTATCGTCCTCCCGTAGTCCCCACATCTCCATTTGGCATTTGCCACTAATAATTCAAAAGAGAAAAGACCCACATTGTAAGGTTATTTTCAAAGAGCAAAAGAACATTAATTGTAAAGCCAACAATCTTTTGTCCTGGTTTACCAAAAAGAAAGGAATGTTATACTGTATTGACTTGCTGAGACCATTGGTATTGAATTGCTAAGACTATTGGTAGTAACTTCCCTAAAATTTGTTTCTCTATTTTAGGATAAAAACTTTTATTTTTCTTCTCTAACTAACTATTTTTTTTTCTTTTTACCAGCGTCAAATTCACTGTAACTAAAACTCTATCTTAGGAGGGAAATGGGTAAGCTAATACGGTAGGTTTTTTAAGGTTTTTTTTTTTTTGGTTACCTATATTCACCCGTTACTCTGGCTGTTTTAGGTAATCATGATTTAACCCATATAATCACTAATCAATAGATAAGGTCATGCATAATTAAACATGACCTCGACCTTAATATACCAAAAATATATATGGATAAGTCATGGGACAAGACTTTGCATGCTTAAATTGGAAGTACACTGTTTACATAGTATGATATGAATCTCACATATAGTAGTAGGTGAAAATGGTCTTGAAATGATATGTTCAATGCACACAATGAGAAAAAAGTTAGTATTGCGGAATTAATAATGCTAATCTAGGTCCTCTGATTCCTTAATAAATAGTTTTTGTATATGTTGTATATCACTTTTGTTTTCAAATTAAAAATGTCAAGACTTTTGTAGTTCAACTAGCATTTACTGATATTTTCAATAGAAACATTCCGTATTAAAATCCACTCTCTTTTAACTATAGAAATGTTTTTAAAAAAATAATGGGAATGGTACGAACAACAATGCTACCCTTTGTAGCCAATTAAATTTGATAAAAATGGCATTATATAATAAGACTGTGGATTCAACCCGGCCCACATCCACTTTCCCCTCACCCTCCCACACTATCTACTTATTTCAAAACAAACTTAATCAGATAATAATATAAAATCCACCAATCTATCTAACCCTTTCTTCCTATTTTCTCTTTTATTGAAATCTCGAATTTTCATAATTTGTTACATGTTTCGTAAATACCATGATTTGTATATTTCTTTTCTTTTTTTAATGATGTTATAATTGACTTGATCTAATTCTCTGATACCCCTTTCTTTTGGTCAAATTTTGTATTTATCTCAATAATTGATAGTTAAATTTTTTGTATACACTGAAGGCGCAATCAAATATTTTCTCCTCTTTTCTCTTCGTTGTGTCTATGGCTGTGAGAATGGGTGGGGGACCATGGGAAGGGGAAGAAGGAGATAAGAAGAGGAGGAAGAAGAGAGAGGCTTGGTTTTGTCTGTTGAGTTAGCGGAAGCTCTGACACTAGATTGTTGAACAAAAGACTGAACAAGGAGTTTTTATTTAAAACTTGACTCTTTGAATTACAACACTTTACAAGCACTGATGCTTTGACTCACTAACACTAGTGCACACGCAGCACCTTTCTTTCACTGCGCACAGCACTGCCTTACTAAGTACACTTGCACACACCTCACTTCTAGACACCTACACACAGTAGCTCTTGACTCTATTTCACTCTACACACTTGCTATCTATGGCACACACTTCACCACCTCATACAACGTCACACATCTCTCACTTGATGCTTTATGGCACTCACTTCACTTCACACACCTCTCACTAGTCTCACACACTACACCTTCACATACCACCACATCTATTTATACTAGGTGTATGTTGGTTAGGAAACCAACTTGAAGCTCCTAGCATCTTCCTTTTTATTGGCATTAAATGAATGCCATTCTCCAACCTTCTAGACTATTCTATAAACATGTGGTTGAGTTTTACTTCTACATAGAAGTCTCTAGAGAACTAAAGAGAGACATCTCATAGAGAAACTCGGAATGCAAGAGAATGTTCTAGAGAATGTGTGAGATGTTCTAGGAGTTTCTAGAAATTTCTAGAGACAAGAGAGTTAGTGTTGATTTCTAACACTCCCCCTCAACACTGACTCTCTCCCAATTTCACCATTGTCGTCATACCATTCCCTTGGCGCTTGTTTCAACCCGTAAAGTGTTCTTCATAGCTTGCAGACATTGTCTGGTTGGGCTTTACCCTCAAATCTCATTGGCTGCTCCATGTAAACTTCTCAATCCAACTCTCCATGCAGGACAGCATTCTTTACATCATCTATTTGCCATAACTTCCAAGATTTAATGGGTTCCATATCCTCGGGCTTTGGCACCTGCTTTAATGCGTGAATCTCTTCTTTAATTCTTGGTCAATCCTCTTTTAGTGTCCTATGGTGAACACTAGTTTGCCAAGGATGGGTTACCTCTCTAGACTCTAGCTTACCTTCATCCTCAAAAGATTGTAACTCATCAGTTACTGTGAACTGATCTTTCCTAGATTGCTCCCCCATGCTTTCAGGCATTTTCTCTTCATTTTCCTTTGAGACTGTTAGCATTGCTTCCTCTTCCACTGCTTCTTCAACTGGTTCTATCATAGCTAGACACGATTCAGCAGCCCATTCTTCTTCGCTATCATCTTCTAGGTTGCTTAACATCGCTGTATTTCCTTGAGCTGTTTTCCACTTGAATCGATAATCTCGTGCAAAGTGGCCCATTTTTCCACACTTGAAACACTTGACATTACGGCTTTTGGGACTAATGGATCGTCGATCATTATTGTCGCGACTTCCTCGAGCTCCTCCATCTTGAAAGATCTCTTTATCTTCTCTATCTTCATTATTTCTATTCTTAGAACCTGCATTAAATCTTTTCTTGGGTTTGTCTTTATAGTGACTGTTAAAGAGTGCCTCCTCGTCACTCTTTAGTGAGACCCCAACCATTTGCTTGACTAATGCTTCTTGGTCAGCTAGCAAATTTTCCAATTCTGCTAATGATGGTTGGACATGCCAACCTTGAATGGCAGCTACAAAACTTCTATATTCGGGTCTCAACCCATGAATTATTATCTTTCTCATTCTTGAATCAGAAATGTTTGATGTAGGATCTAACTCAGAGATTTCGCAACAGAGAAACTTTACCTTGGTGAAGTATTGCGTGATTGTCATATCTTGTTGTGCCACTGACATTAGCTCGTTCTCAAGCAATTGTAGCCTTACATCATTCTTCTTTGAAAATAGTGTTGAAAAGGTGTCCCACGCAGCCTTTGGTGCGTTTACATGCCTGATGTGCTCCAACATCTCTTCCTCGATGCTTGTCTTGATTGCAAACAAAGCCTTCCCGGCTTTAATCTTCCACTTTCGCAAAGCTTTGGCATTTTCAGGAGGTGTGGTTTCACCACCAACCACGATCTCCCGCAGATCTTGCCCCTGCAAGTATGACTACATACAAGTCGACCATGTGTTGTAATTCTGGTTATTGAGCCTTCTAATGCTACCAACAGCTTAGAGGTCCGCCATCACAACTTGGTGAAATCTTTCGCTCTTCCAAATAAGCTTGGTCCCAGACCATGAGCTTCACAGTCCCAGACTATACACGAGCAGAATGAACACCTCCAAAAATACTGTCCTAGACACCACAAACACAGTCCTTGACCGCCTCGCTTTGATACTAGATTGTTGAGTTAGCGGAAGCTCTGACACTAGATTGTTGAACAAAAGACTGAACAAGGAGCTTTTATTTAAAACTTGACTCTTTGAATTACAACACTTTACAAGCACTGATGCTTTGACTCACTAACACTAGTGCGCATGCAGCACCTTTCTTTCACTGTGCACAACACTGCCTCACTAAGTACACTTGCACACACCTCACTTCTAGACACCTACACACACTAGCTCTTGACTCTATTTCACTCTACACACTTGCTATCTATGGCACACACTTCACCACCTCATACAACTTCACACATCTCTCACTTGATGCTTTATGACACTCACTTCACTTCACACACCTCTCACTAGTCTCACACACTACACCTTCACATACCACCACATCTATTTATAATAGGTGTATGTTGGTTAGGAAACCAACTTGAAACTTCTAGCATCTTCCTTTTATTGGCATTAAATGAATGCCATTCTCCAACCTTCTAGACTATTCTATAAACATGTGGTTGAGTTTTAATTCTACATAGAAGTCTCTAGAGAACTAAAGAGAGACATCTCATAGAGAAACCCGAAATGCAAGAGAATGTTCTAGAGAATCTGTGAGATGTTCTAGGAGTTTCTAGAAATTTCTAGAGACAAGAGAGTTAGTGTTGATTTCTAACATTGTCTGTGTGGTTGTGGGAATGGGTGGGACAATGGGAGTATCTCTCTCAAATTAAAAGTATTGTGTTGTTAGAAAAAGTTACACACCTTACCCATTTTTTTAAAAAAAATATATATACACATACTAAACACATAATTTTTTTTTTTTCACATTTGAAAATATGTTATTAGAAAAATGGTATCAAACACATTTTTTTGCATTATGAGTATTTTAAACACATATTTTCACAACATTTTTTAAACTATAGTTTTCACATCATTTTGAACATCAATACTTGAACTCCAGTACTCCATTACCAAACAGACACTAAGTCACGCAGATTTGCACACACCCCTCAAAACGACAGAACTTATGACTTGAAATCACGATTTTAAAGTTTGAAGGCATAACTTCAGTTAGTTATAAGTTCTGTTATTTGAGGTTATATGCAAAACTGTGTGGATTAGAATGTGTATAATAAATATCACTCAAAAGATAAAAGGTAATGTTTGTTATACACCATGTTACACACACCGTTACACAACCATTTTTTAAACTAAAATCATGAGTTAAAAACATGATTTCAATTTTAAAAATGTGTGTGCAAACAGAGTATATGTATATAAATTTTTATCCAAAGACTTAACCGAAAAGATGCACGCATCTTGGGAGAGTACTGAGGTAGAAGACACAGTTGAGACTGTGAGAGGAGGTTTGTCCAAGAGTCCACCCTCTCACAGGGGTACGGACTTAATCATTTCTCCTTTGAAAGAGTTATTAATTTATTTTTATATGTTTTTATAGGAAAGACAATAATCAATGCCACTTTGATGATCTAACATATTTTTTATTTGCTCCTTTTAGATTTGCTTCTACAGTTCAAAGTGAATACTAGACTAGATACAGTGCCAACAAAGGGTATCATTGGTTTTAGGGATTTTCAATTTCTTACTCTAGGAAACGAAAAGTGCAAAATGTATTAAATTGAAAATGCATGTCATGAAACTCGAAAGAAGTGCCAAACATCTCAGTTTTTTGCAAACTGCATTTCACTTCCTAATAATAAGCTATGAAATGCATTTTGAGTAGAGATGCCAAATATGAGTATGCACTAGTCATTTATTTGTTATATTTCAAAAGAATTAGTCACAATTGAGATTTCTTGTAGTTGTTAATAAAATCTTAGATCAACCCAGTATTTGCCTGATGTGAAACTCATCAAACGCACCCACACAACACAAATATGGGACATCACATTTACATTCCTTACATGCCTAGTGCCATATGTCTTACATTAGAATTATTCCATTTTTTTTCACCTTAAGCTTTGCATGTATATCCAATAGTGTCCATAGCTCATCCTTTACAATGTGTTTGAAAGTTTGGCGATAGATGAGACTTGGAGATAAAAATAAATAATTTGTCAAAATTGTCCTTATGACTTCAATTTATATATTTCTTTAAATTGAACAAAAAATTATAATTTTCAATTTATATGATGTCTTATCATTTTCTCTCAGTACCATTTTATTTTCTAAAATAACCAAATTTGATGAAGGGATTATCTATTACTCTTATCCTACTTAAATTTAAAAACATCCAAAGAAGGGGAAGGATTACCATTTCACTCCACTCTCCTTCCTTTTGTTCTCATACCCTCAATTCTCATCTATTTCCAAAATTTCAAACGAATTGTAAAGGATGAGCTCTGGATATAAAACAACTGGATATATGTACAAAGCCTAAGGAGAAAAGAAAAAGGGAATAATCATAATGTGAGAGATATGGCACTTGGCATGTAAGAAATCTAACTATATTTAAGATTCCACATTAAAAATACAAATTCTCTTTCCATTTAGGAAGTGGAATGCAGTTTGCAAAACATTGAGAACAAGCTCAAACCATTGCCATTCTAGAGCTTAAGCTTAGAGAAGGCAAAATAGAGCGATCAACGTCATTGAACCAAAGGCGGAGAGGTCATATTTTAATCTCCTTTGTTACGACCTCCTTAGCCATGAACTGCACCCTTTTTTCCCACGTGGGGCTATGGTGACAAAAGAGAGAAATATGGAAAGTAAATGTCAAAGATATTTTATGGTTATGCGTAGAGGGGTTTCCAAGACCTTCTAACAAGCATATATAAGCTTTGATTTTTCTCACAAACATTCTGATAATCTAATATTATTGTTCAATAGGCTTTTATAGAATCCTTATATGCTTATCAAATAACAACTAAGCAAGTAAGATAATCTAATAAATCAAATTACAATTCTAATGGGTCACATTGTTGGCTGCCATCTTTAAATTATCTCATGCAATCCCATACAGTTCATAATAGGATTTACCAGTTGGTTTAACCATGATTTTTCTGGCACAGTTGTTTTCGAGTTCCTACTCCCTGAGCTCCTGTTCTTGTTCCTTCTCCTAGGGTCCCTTTTGTTACTACTCCCAGAGTTTCTTCTGTTAGTCTCTTCCTCCCCTTCGTCATCTTTGTCATTAGTCTCTTCCTTCGCTTGGTCACTAGTGTCATTAGTCTCTTCCTTCCCATGGTCATCAATATTGACATTATCCTCTTTCGGCCCTTGGTCACCATCCCTAAAAATTCCTGGAAACTTGCTATCCAAAAAATCTTGCGATATGAAAAGCAGAGCTAATCCTATTGAAACTATCTTCAAACCAGTTAGGAAACGCTTCTTTTTAGAGTCCAGCTGCTTTATTCGTCTTTGGAGAGCATACCATTGATTCATTATCTATGGTAAAAATCCCAATAGGAAAATTATAAGCATGAACACTCCAACTATAGTCTTATCATGGGCTTCAGACGGACTCTCCAAGAGAACTAAACAAATAGCAAATACACATACTTCACTGGAAACTGAAATAATCTCGACCAACTGAACTGCTTTATTAATAAATGGCTTATTAAGAACAAGGAATAAGAGCTGAAAAGAAGTGATGCATAGCAATATTATAGTTGGAATCTAAGAAGGCCAGTGGTCCTTATAGATACCAGTCATAGTCCTTAGCACAACATGTCTCAAGGACTCGAGCAATGTGTAGTACAATCTGAGTTTCCCAAACAGCTTTTGGTTAAAAGGTGCCTCTGAATGTGTATGAATGCTACCCATAAAAGCCTTTAGATCTTCAGCTTTTGGATAAACCTCTTCAATTTTGTCATCAGAGGCAATGATCACATCATCAACATGTGGATGACCACTTGAGCTGGACGTTAAGGAGCCTGCTAGAGTTGCTGCGGTGCGTGATCTTGTTGAGGGAATAGGACTCGGTTGAGTTGAACGGGACGTACTTCGCACTGAACTTGGTGGAGCTGAGTCGGGCCTCATCCCTAATGTTCTCATAACACTACCCTCAGAAACCTCTTCTGTTTTTGGACAAAGCTCTTCAGTT
Source organism: Quercus tomentella (assembly GCA_028535165.1). NCBI lineage: Eukaryota > Viridiplantae > Streptophyta > Magnoliopsida > Fagales > Fagaceae > Quercus > Quercus tomentella. Next base: position 48,430,488 of record JAPQVY010000122.1, on the reverse strand, counting down.
ACTCCATCAAAGGCAATGATCCCATCATCACCATGTGTATAAACACATGCTAGATGTCAAGGAATCCACCAGAGTTGCTGCAATACATGATCTAGTTGAGGGAATACGACTTGGTTGAGTTGAATGGGACGTACTTCATGCTGAACTTGGTAGAGCTAAGTCAAGCCTCGTCCCTGATGTTATCACAACATTGTCCCCAGAAACCTCTTCATCTTTTGGACAAAGCTCTTTACTTTCCTCATTAGAGGCAATGATCTCATCACCATTTGTATCAACACTTTCCCCAAAAATCTGTGGGAGGATGGGGCCTTTTATATCTTTGAATAGAGGCCCTAAAATGATTAGGCCATTAGAGTTCCATTTGCTTTTCCATGTCCATTGGCCTCTATTTCCAAGATCGTAAAATCTCCGACCTACTTGATGATCTCCTCGTATTGAAGTTGCTTTGCAAATGTAATGCGTGTAGAGAGGAATTAGAGCAAGGCTAACAGTAGAAAAGACACAGCACCCAGAAACAAACTGCCAACTACAATCCCTGATGATGTTCCTCCTTAATTCACAAGGGAGAAAAGATGAAGCCACATAGCCATATAGTTATATGAACAAGATAGGAACATAGTCACAATTCCATCACATATTTGGAATGTAGAGTAGAAAAGATTACTTGGAGAAAAAAAGAAAAAACTATCTCATTCTATGGTATATCAGAATGAGAATTAGACAATTTTCTAATTAAAGAATTCAATATAAGTAGAGAGTTGAAAGATACTAATATGGGGTTTGCAATTAGTATAATTTTTTTTTTTTTTTTAAAAAAAGCGACGTAATTATCTTTCAAAACTTAAATTTTGCATGATAAATGCATTGATAAGGATGCATTTGTAGAGAAGTAAACTGTCAAGTTACCTCTAATTAGAGCAGAAGAGGCCTCACAAATACTAGGCAGTGCAAGATTTACAAGGAATATTTCAAATCTTGGGAATGTGAGTATAGTCCATAACTCCTCTATTTTTGCTTCCTGAATTTTAGGATGGCAAGGAGTAGAGCATGCAACAGTATTAAACTGCCACCAATTATGGCTAGGGGTGTCCATGGAAACCGGCAACTCGCCCAACCCGTCCGACTTGCTAACGTTCGACCCGTCGCCACCTGATCCGACGACTCCGGCGGTCGGACGTAGGTTCCGACCTACTAACCCGACCCCAGCGGGTCGGTTGTCAGTTTTTAATTTCAAAACTTGAGAAACCAACTTGAGCCGAAGTCCATTCAAAATTCGGCGATTTTTCCATATTCCGGCCACTTTTTCACTTAAATTCGTTGATTTTTGGCACAATAAACACCGGATCTGGCTGAACCAGTGATTTCTCATCATGATTTGCCAGAAATCTCACCAGATCCAAAGGGATCTCATCGGATCTTGGATGGATCTGGTGAGATCTCGCTGCATTTCGAAGCATTCTGGTGATAATCGGGTTCACCCGAAACCGACCACCACACGCTGGCAACCCAAACCGATGAACCCGTTATTGTTACGGGTCGATTGCGGGTTGGGCAAAAACCCGACCTGCTCGACCCATGGACAGCCCTAATTATGGCTAACCAGAACATGGTTCTACTAAAATCCTCCCACCTACATGAGACAAAATCTAGTAAGATATTACACTGAAAAATAAATGATTTTGTTTGTTGCACTTCAAAATTGTAAGGTTGAATTTAATCAACCATTTTGTTGGCTTTAATCCATGCCAAATTTGCTTGTATTTCAGCATTTAGTAACCCTGTATTTAGGTGGGTTTGTTGTAAGGGTAGTGAGTGAGATAGAGTGTTGAATGCTTAAGAGTGTGCAAGAAAACAGAGTCTCGCGGCTGGATCTCGCGGGTGACTCGCGGTTGCAAGCCGCCAGATGTAGTACACGTGCCAAGCATGCCAGAAGTTGAACAGTCATGCTAGTTGGAGCACTACAGGACAAAATAGGACAACTGGCGATTCGGTTATCTCGCGACTGGATCTCGCGACTCAGTCAAGTCGCGAGGCCAAGCCGCGAGCCAGCTTTATTTTGAAAAACCTGACGTTTCACATTCCTCTCTTACCCTAGTATATATATACCCTTTATACCCATAAATGAAAGAGAGCTTTCAGAGAGAATTTTGAGAGAGAAACCCTAGAGTAAAACAAGATTGATTCATCTACAATCTTTACATAAGAGTCTCTTCAAATTCCTCAACTCTCTTCCTCTCCATTGTCAAACCCTTAAGAGGCATTTTACCAAAACCTTGTTCTTACCATATTCATTACTGTGAGAGGGCTGTTTGGTATTCTGGGAAGCAGTTAGTGAAAGTTCAAATAGTGTAAAAACACCCTTGAACGTTTAGACCCCCAATTAACAAATTACCAATTCAAGCTTTATATCAAACAATTAATGTGCAGAACATGAACTAAAGCATAACACAGAATTGGTAAACAATCTAAGCCAATTAAAATCACATCCACAGCAGAAAATAAAAGGCAAAGATAAAGGGAAGGAAGATGCAAACACAAGGACAACACGCGATGTGTTATCGAAGAGGAAACCGAAGCCCTCGGCGTAAAACCTCTCCGCCGCCCTCCAAGCAGTAAACAATCCACTAGAAAATGTAGTTGGGATACATGGACAGCAATAGACCCTCCAAGCCTAATCTACCCAGTGCACCTAAGCCCTCCAAGCTTCTTGCTCCAACGAGGTTGCGCCGAACCTTTTTCTTTTCTAGCTTCCCGGATTCCGCTACTAGACCATAGCATCAACCAATGAAGATTGGTTCCTTCCTAACTGCTTCCCAAAACACCAAACAACCCTCTCACAGTAATGGATATGGTGAGAACAAGATTTTGGTAAAAAGCCTCTCAAGGGTTTGGCAATGGAGAGGAAGAGAGTTGAGGAATTTGAAGAGACACTTATGTAAAGATTGTAGATGAATCAATCTTGTTTTACTCTAGGGTTTCTCTCTCAAAATTCTCTCTGGAAGCTCTCTCTCATTTGTGGGTATAAGGGGTATTTATACTGAGGTGAGTGGAGAATGTGAAACGTCAGGTTTTTCAAAACAGGGCTGGCTCGCGGCTTGGCCTCGCGACTTGACTGAGTCGCGAGATCCAGTCGCGAGATAACCGTATGGCCAGTTGTCCTGTTTTGTCCTGTAGTGCTCCAGCTGGCATGACTGTTCACCTTCTGGCATGCCTGGTACGTGTGCTGCGTCTGGCGGCTTGTAGCCGCGAGTCTCTGTTTTCTTGCACACTCTTGAGCAATCTTCACTCTATCTCACTCACTACCCTTACAACAAGCCCACCTAAATACAGGGTTACTAAATGCTGAAATACAAGCAAATTTGGCACGGAATAAAGCCAATTAGATGGTTGAATAAATTCAACCTTACAATCTCCCCCTTTGGCTATTCCGTGACAAAACCCTAAAACAAACTCTAGACTTAACATGTGAGTTGGGAACAGTTGAGCAAAACTCACTCACACCTAACTCTAGAAGCTGTGAAGCACTTGAATCATATGAATATAAGACTCCTGAAACACAACACTACACCATGATCATTGTAAGCAGAAAATCGTGAAATGCATATGAAACAGGCAATATGTGATCAAGCAAAGATGGAGTTAAGAAACAAACCATGACTTGATCAACCAAGTAATCACTACAAGGTAGTGACCACAATGCTCATTCACACTTGGAATGAACACAAGGACATACAAGCTAACAAGCTCAATGCAAGTCACTTGCATGCCAAACACTCAACCAATGCATAATACACTAAGTATATGCATCTAGGAACAATCCTACAGGGGCACAAGAGTGACAGTACTTAACAAGAAAATGCATGACATTTAGATAGAAGTACTGATTTAAACAAAGCATAAAAGGCTGCATAAAGCATGGTACAAACCATAAAGCCTACAAACTATGCATAAAACATAACCCTAAAAGCTTACATAAGCAACATGGGTACAAGACACAAAATAAACTGAATAACATCAACAATATATATATAAAGTAAACCAAGATTGTAAGTTATGAGTTAGAAACAAGAATACACCAAACCACAGTGTATTAAACTCATAAAAACAACACATTAACCAAAACATAAGATATAAGATAAAGTAATGCTCCCCCTCAACATAATGCTCCCCCTCAAGGTCTGTTTCGCAAAAATTTCTCCCCCTTTTTGACCGGAATGGCCAAAGGGTCAGTTCCCATGATGTGTGGCGAAGCTGTCGAATTTTGCAGAGAGAATATCCAGCTGGTCCTGCATGGCTATCATCCTCTCAGACTGCTCTATCTGGACCTCCCTCAGTCCATCAAGTCTATCCAGGATTACTTGAAATGTGTCTTGAGGTACAGCTGAAGAAGTTGATGCTCTAGTCCTCTTGCCACTCCTTCTGGGTGTTGAAGTTGATGCCTGGCCTGCTACCTCAGTCTCAGTCTCCATTGGAACACCTTCATCTTGTTCAGCCCCTTCTTCATCTACATCACCCGGAAGCCGTACTTGTATCCTTATGATGGTTTGCTTGTTGATTGCTGAGGGTATTGGCATTAGGCTGAGGTCTTGAGGAATTGGAATTCCTTTTGCCCTGAAAATCCGCATGAGAAGGCTAGGAAAAATCAGCTTAGCTCGGGAAGTGGTTCTGGTCTCTTCCATGATTGTATCAAATATATGAGAGCTGATATCAATGAATGTTTTCTCCTTTAGCTCCATAAGAAAAATGGCTCTGGCATTGTTGATTGTAGTGAGTTTCGTCACAGGATACAAGTTGTGCATCATGATGATGGTGAGGCACCTCATGTCAACTGGAAAGGCTGTGGTATTGAGACACTTCCCTTCTCTCTGTCCTCCAATGCGGTTTTGAACAGTTTCTAAAGACAACATTCTGTCTTTGTAGTTGGTAAACTCATGCTCCTCTAAACCCTCAAGACCAAGGACCCCATCAATATCATGGGCATCTAGAGTGAATTCATGCCCTCTTACCCAACAATCTAGCTCATCTTCCCTAATCTTCACATTAGAGTAAAATTCTCTTATCAGAGGCTCACACACACCCAGGAAAATTCATTGCCAACCATCTAGATAATGCAAAAACCTGAATATGGCTTGCACTTCTCTGTATGAAATAGAAGAGGAAAAATGTAATTAGTTCTACAAGAATGATGTAGTTCATAAGGTTGATAAGTTATTTTTATCAGATACTTTAAATGATAGTATGTTACACTAATCTACCTGCCATAAATCATAAAAAAGGTTTGATAAAGTTCAACAAGTATGATGCAGTTCTTGAATAACACCTTAGCTCACAAAATCCCATTCTGAAAAGGTCAATCCTAGTTTCCATCTTTGGCAGAAGTACCAATAGGCTATACAGGCTTCAGTTGGGCTTTTGGTTCAAAAAATTAGACAAGATGGTTAAAAGACTCAAAACCAAACAAAATATTTTTAGAGTTCAATTATATACTAAATTTTATATATAAAAATCAATGAAAATTATTCTGGGAGTGCATTATTTCTCCAGGAGGAGGAAAAGGGTTAATTTGTTCCATAGTATATCTAGTTATTTTACTTGATCGTCAAGAGGCTATATATAATCGTAGTGCAATAACCTGCAGGTACAATTTGATTAACTTTTGGTTCAAATCTTGGAAAATACTGGATCAGCCACAAAGAAAAAAAAAAAAAAGGAAAGATGATTTGTACATCAGAAAGATCTTGTTTTACCATAAATGAAATGCTTTGAAAAGAGTAAGACCATACACATTAGAATGAAGAGATCACCAAAGATGTGCTTAGTGTTCTTATTCAAGGTGCCCCAAGAAAGTTAAAGGTGCACATGGACATGCTATCAGATATTTTTTGTGGGGTCATGATTGTTTGTCAAGAATGTCATTTAAAGAAAATTTTTTCAACCTCAAATAGTTTTAAGATTATTCTCTACCCCTTTTTTAACATCCAACCTCAGCATTAATGTCAATTTATTTACTGTTGTGTTTCTAAAAGTGTAAATGCCCCTGAGTAGAGGATTGTCATGGTATAACTAAGTAATCAATTAATGAGATAACTGTTCAAATGAGTTAGATATCATACAAAAAGATTCCTTGCAGGATTAGAAAAAGATGAAAATGGTGTTGGAAATGCCCCAATGGAGGAAAGGCTTGCAATTGAAACCGTAAGCAGCCCGGCAGCAACAGATGTCGCCACAAATAAAGCAGTTGCAAGCACAGAAACCACAGAAGATATTTTGGGCACATGAACTATATATATATTTTTAACCATACATCAGTAATAAATAAGGAAATCAAAGGGCTAAAAAGTGTCATCTAGGGCATAGATGTTGGACTACAATTGAGCTGACAACAAGAGACAAGAGTAAGAATCCTTACAGGGACATAGTTGTAGATCAATGGAACGTAGATTTTTGTTCCAGCAACATCCTCAATCACGTTTTCAGGAACAAAGACAGATACACAGTATATACTATCATTTTCGGCTTTTATCTCTACAGCATATATTCTTGAACTTATTTCTTTAAAGTTGAAAATGGTAATGATTATCATTGGAAAGGAACAAAAATGAAAATATGTTAAAAGTAAATATGCCATACCAATTGAAATATTATTTCCATCAAGAACCAAATGGTGCGTAAAAAGGTCATCATCATGATTTCTCATTTGTGTGTGGGTGCATTATGTATGTTGAAAGCTCGAATTTGTGTGAATACACAAGAGCTTGTTTAGTCCCCAATTAAAAGTTATGGCTCGATTGATTTTACTCTGCCTTAAACTAAGTGCGGAATAAGAGTAAATGTGAGCGAACAAACAGTAAACTACTCTAAGCCATATTCATCAAATATCAATAATAAAATGAAAGCTAAAAAAGTAGGGAAGAAGGATGCAAAAACAAGATAACATTGAGACGTGTTATTGAAGAGGAAACCGAAGAACTCGGCGAAAAACCTCTCCGCCGCCCTCCAAGTGGTAAATTGATCCACTAGAGAATAAGTTGGAGTACACGAATAACAAAAGATTCTCCAAGCCTAGTCTACCCCATGTACTTGAGCCCTCTAAGCTCTTGCTACCAACTGACTTAACGAAGCCTTATCTTCTCTAGCTCTCCGAATCACGCAATTCAGCCTGATTGCATCCGCCAACGATTGACTTCTTCCAATGCTTCCCAGCAGCACCAAAACCTCACTTTACACTCAAATTGGGTGTGGTAAGTGTTTGGGCTATCAACTTCTCAAGGATATGGATATGGAGAGGTAGGAGTAGAGGAAAACCACAAGGAAATGTGTAGAGGATTGTGGGTATGATAATCTCTAACTCTTAAGGGTAATTTCTAGGTTTTTCTCTCTGAAAAGTACTCCTTACAATATGTGGGTAATGAGGGTATAAATAGTGTGGGTGAAAACATGGTGAAGCACATATGACAAAATAGCAAAATAGAATGTTTCACGGGTATTTTGTGGGAAGGCCTTACCCGCGAATTACTCATGAAAACCAGCTGTCATGACTTTTCGCATTCCAGTCATGTGCTCTGTATGTGGCTCACTTCGTGAGATAACTTCTTGTGAATCTTCTCGTGAAATCCACTTGATCTTCAATGCGAACTTGAGTCTTCACACTCTCTCTCACACACAACCCTTACAACAAAATCCCACATAAAATACAGGGTAAACATGATTGAACATAATTACAATTAAATTTGGCACGGAATTAAAACCAACACAAAATAGTTGTAAATAACAACTTTACATATGTGATGCATGTGTTCATGTATTGGTTAATATACATAGATACAAACACAAAAGTAATCAGAATTACTTGCCTCTGTATATGCCCCCCAGTGATTGATATTATAGAAGAGTTGACGCCAAATACAGGCTTCACGAATTTTATCAACATAGGGATGTTGCGTTCTCTTGTCCTAATATGGGATGGTGCACTCAACATTATAGCAGGCCTCAGAGATTCTGAACGTGCCGTACTCAATGTTACAGCAGGCCTCAGAGAATCTGAAGGTCACATTTATATGTATCAGGAGGAAACACCCTAAAAATAGACATTTAAATATAAAGCTTTCCTAATTGCATATAATCTTTTTTTTTTTTTTTGATACACCTAATTGCATATAACCATAGAAATATTAAAAAAGTCAACAAAATATTTAAACATAATTTTGATTCCACAAGCAGATGATTTATTTTCTCTTTCTAATGCTTGTAAACTATTGTCAATCATACCATATAGGAAAGTAATTGGTTCAACTTGGGAAACTAGAGTCCCTGAAATGCATATTATGGTTGAATTAATGTTTACTGTGACTATAGCCATGCCAGATATGCATGTAGTAGCCTGAAAGGAGAGAGTGAAAAAGAGTAAGAAGGTATGAGAAAAATAGGTCCTATAGATATAAAAGCGATAAATGTTCTCACACACACACATAATGTACACTTCGTACACACTAAATCCACAGCTTCACATGCGATATCCATATTTTTTAAGAATGTCCACATTTAAACGTGAAGCTGGTAGTGTGTACAGATGATGTACAACAATGATTGTGTGATAATCAATAGATTCAATACCCTTTTGCATTTTATATCAGGGGGAAGTTCAAGATGTGCAACCATGTAAAATTTTTGAAAATGATTAACTTTCTCAATACAATTAATGGCCCCAATGTTTCTTAGTGATCCCATTCAAGATGATGATGTGTACTACATATTATACATAATATAAATGAGTCATTCCAAATTCATAGGACAACTAAACAGCCTCAGAACCAACTTCTATTCTTATGGTTGAAAAAATAATTTAAGATTGTGAGAAACATCTGACCTTATATTCAAATCTACGACGCCCTGGATGTTGCTTACTGATAGCTAGAGGAAGAAGTGTGCCTTGACTCAATAGAGAGCGTATAAAATTTGCACTTTGATAGAATTTAAAATTTCTACAAATGAGTTGGGAACATGCTTTGGAAAGGTTAAACACATCCTTAGTTTAATACAGTTATTAGTTGCTCGCACCAGTCTAGTTTCACCATTAAGTTGAAGCAGCCTTTTAGGGACGTGAGTAGTAAAGTTGACAAACATACTTCGTCTACCTGTAGAATTAATGAACAGAGCATGTAAGGAACACATTGATAACAACAACAACAATCAATCAATCAGTAAAGTTGTGATTTACAACTATGTTTTAGTGTTGGCTTATTTCATGACAAAAAGTGTTGTAATTGCTTTAATTTTATTCCTTGTATTTTGTGGGATTTTATTGTATTGGGTTTAGTATTAAGTTGGTGAAGACTTAAGCTTAATTGAAGATCAAATGGATTTTGCGAGAAGCTTACGAGAAGCTAACCTGCGAAGTAGCCACGTGAGAAGCACATGACTGGAAGCTGAAGAGTCGTGCCAGGCTGTTAGTTTCGCGAGTGACTCACAGGTAAGGCTTTCCCGCGAGGTAGTCGCGAAACATTCTGCTTGGAGGATTTTTAAGTGTGACTTTCTTACCCTTCACCCATACTATGTATACCCTTATTACCCACAAAAGTAAAGGAGGACATTCAGAGAGAAAAACCCTAGATAGGTTTTCTACAACACACACACCCATCTTTTGAGAGAGAGCTACTCATCCTTAGTGAGAAATCATTCTAGCCTCTTCTCCTTCCTTCTCCCATTATCATACCTTAAGAGGAGATTTGTACCCAAACACATCCCACACCTTTTCAAAGTGTAGAGAGTATTTTGGAGCTTGGGAAGCTTTGGGAAGTTTTGGGGATTTGCCAAAAGAAGTCGGTGAGGCTTGGCTAATGCAATTGGGCATATTGCGGGATTCAGAGAGCTAGAGAAGACAAAACTTGGCAAAGTCAGTTGGTAGCAGGAGCTTGGAGGGCTCGAGCACATGGGGTAGATTAGGCTTGGAGGGTCTTTTGTTATTTGTATACTCCAACTTATTCTCTAGTGGATCCATTTACCGCTTGAAGGGCGGCGGAGTGGTTTTTCGCTGTGTTCTTCATTTTCCTCTTTGATAACACATCAACGTGTTATCTTGTGTTTGCATTCTTCTTCCCTACTCTTTTAGCTTTCATTTTACTGCTGTGATTTGATGAATATGGCTTAGAGTAGTTATATTGTTTATTCGCTCACATTTACTCTATTCCGCACTTAGTTTAAGTTAGAGTAAAATCAACCGAGCCGTAATTTTAATTTGGGGGTCTAAACAGCTCTTGTGTTTTCACACATATTCGAGCTTTCAATTGGAATCAGAATGGGTACACTTGTTTTGGTTTCATTACCTAAGTGTGATCCTTTAACCCTTGTGTGTTTTGCCATAGATAGTGTTTTGTATGCTTCTATGGATGTTTTGGATGTTGTTGATTGTAACATGCCATGTGTTTGTGAAAATGCCTCTATGAGTGTTAATCCTCATAATTGTGATGACATGTTGCATAAATCTTTGGATGTTGTTGATATTCCTAACATCAAAATCTTGAAGAAAATGGCTAACAAGTTTCATAAGAATTTGAGCAAGATACTTTGTGAAAAAGATGATTTGATTACTAAGCTCAATGAATCCAGCAAATTAGTTGAAAAGTATAAGAAACTTGTTGAAAATTCTTGTGAAAAGTTGAAAGAGTTTGAATGTTTGAATATGGACTTGGATGCTAAACTTGTTTTATCTAACAAACGTGTTGATGTGCTAAAATGGGAAAATAAATCTCTTAAGATGCATGTCAAGTGTTTAATTGCTGAACCTACTGCTAAAAATGAAGAAAATATTTGTTGCAATCATGTTGTGTTGCCCGATTTTGTGCTTAGTGTGAGTTCTACCACTAAAAACAAATCGGTGTACATTCCTCCACACAAAAGAAACCAAAAAGTGGAGAGAAAGGCTCTTAAGCCTAGGCCTCTGTTTAGGTCTCATCCTAGGGAGCTGAGTGAATCTAAATTCGTCCCTACTTGCCACCATTGCGGTGTGATCGGTCATATAAGACCTCAGTGTTCTATGTTGAAGAAAGGACAAAACCATGTTGCTAGATCCCTCCCTAAAAAGCCTAGTGGACCTAAACCCATTGTTTGTCACCATTGTGGTGCATTTGGTCATTTTAGACCTCATTGCTCTAAGTTTCAAGCTCTTAAAAGAATCAAAAGAAAAGAGAAACTTGAGCTTTTTGGAAGTTGTGCTATAAAAGTAAAACTGGATTTGGGGGAAAATGGTAAGTTGTTGAAGAAAGTTTTTGAAGTTCTTACCTCATTGTCTATGTGCATCTCTGGTTCTCATTCTTCCAACCCTTGTCTCACTTCTCATGAGACACTCATTCCAAACAATCGTTCTGTTTGGATGAGGAAGGGTTCCTATGGTTGAGCTTATGCTCTTTTGGTCATTGATTTAATTCTTTCGATCTTTGTAGGATCCTTTATGCATTAGATGCTTCATTATCATGCATTTGTGCATCTTGCATTTCTTTATATGCATTGTTTTGTTTTTGTTTTTGTGTTTGATCTTACTTTTATGTCTTTGTTTTGTGTGTGTAAAAATCCAAAACTACATAAAAAGTGAAAAATTCAAAAAGTTTTATCATATATGTTTGAGCACATATCACATGTGAATTTGGCCTAGTACCTTCGTACTAATGGCGTAGTGCATTTATGAGCTTAGCTTGTTATGTATGCACATTTATCTTTGTGGAAAAAAAAATCTTGAAATCTATGTGTGATTGTTGTAAATCGATCTTTAAGCTTGTCATGAATAATTGGTCAATAGTCTTGATGGTTTTGATACATGCATAGACTCGTGCCTATATATCTTCCCATACTTTTTATGTTTTTACTTTATAGGTCAAAAAATGTCAAATCTCAAAAAGAGAAAATGAGCTACAAAAACCGTTGCACATACTAGTATTTGACTAGGAAAAAGGGAAAGCGACTTTTATTGAAATGTATGGTGCCCAAAAAGCCAAAGGCTTACTCTCAAAATTGAAATAACAAAAATTTCAGCCATCGATCTCAAAATGAGATGTATTGTTCAAAAATTGATCAAATGTTATGAATTGTATAGAAGCCAAATGAAAAGTTTCAAAGATATATAATCATTTTCTTGTGGGAGGTCATATTTGTTCATTTTTATAATTGAGATAGACCACTTGACTTAGTACTAATTGTGTATGACTTGATTGAATTGATCATTGAAACTTCACTCTAGACTAAGGACTATTCCACATTTGATACACACACACACACAACACACAAGTCTAATGTTTAATGAATGTCTATTTCATTTGTGTGATTGTACATGTTCAAATGTGATGTGTGTGTGCTCAACCATATGTGGATCAAACCAAAAAGATTTTTGTTCTTTTTGTTTGCTTTTGGAAGTGATTTGTATCACCCATGTTTTTCAAAGTTTTTCAAGTTGTTTTTATGTGAAAAACATGTTTCTGGGTGTTTTCATGACTTATTTCATGAATAAGCTCAATTGCGAGTTAAATGGTCCAATTCTCAAGTTTTTCAACTTTGGATAGAGAGTTTCGTGACTGTTTCGCGAGTAAGGCTTACCAGCGAAATACCGGCGAAATTTCGCAGGAAGTTTACCAGTGAAATTACTAGTGAAAATTTCCAGATCAACTTTTAAAGGGCATTTTGTGGGACATTTGTTTTAAACTTCTCCCATCTTCTCCCAAACCCCTATTTTCATGTTTATGCATCAAAACCCAACTAAATTCAAGTGTTTTTCATTCCATTAACATCTCTAAGGTAATCTTTAACTCTTTTCATTGATTTTGATCCTTAGATTATGTTTTTGGGGGGTTTTATGTTCATAGTTGGGATTTTCTCAAATGGGAGTTGGAAAACTTATTTTTTGTCAATCTTTTTGATTGGGTTTTGTTTTAAATGATGATTTGCTTTGGATTTTGGCCCCTTGTGGCAAAAATAACATGTATTTAGGCAAGTTTTTCATATGTTCATGCATTGTTTAACATACATGTGTAGTGTGTGCACTCTAAGTGTTTGATAAAATGCCCAAATGACATTTTCTCATTGTTTTGGACTCCGATGAGTACCAAACTTTGGGGATTACCATGATTATGCATGTTTGTCATGTATCGACCATTGGTTGTTTATTTTACATACTTTGCCCCGTGAGTGCTTGCTTATGCATTGGTCATGCACCTCACATGCACACTAGATGCACCTTTACTGCACACACTCTAACACTTGACATGTTTTGCATTCACTCATGCTAGATTAAGTCTTTTTAGACCTTTAGCATCTATAACATGTTCTTGTTTCTATGTCATGCCTTGGTCTATACTTTGTTTCATTATCTTTAGCATGTCATGTTTACTTTATGCTTTGTAGCATTTTTTAGATGTTTTTGGTCTTTCATTTGAGCTTCATTTTCTCATTCATCTTGCACCCCTCATGCATCACCTTTTACCTTTGTTCATATCTTTTTTTTCTTTCCCTCCTTCCTCTTGATACATTTGTCTATTCGTGACAAAAAGGGAAAGAGTATACTAAAGAGTATACCAAAGTGCATTGTCATTTTCATATGACTAGTGTATTGTCATTTCTATATGACTCGTGCACATTCTTAGGGGGAGAAATTCTACCTCATGCACATTCGTAGGGGGAGAAAACCATAGGGGAGATGCATATACCAAGGAGGAGAAGACACATTTTTTTGAGAAAACCTTGTTTTGCTTTGTTTTTCTTTATGCTTGTTTTCTCGTTACTTTACGTTGCTTTGAGTTATGTTTAATATCTATGCTTTGTTGCTCTCATCGCATTATGCTTATGTGTTGGACATGCATACTTCCTTATGCTAATGTGCTCTATTGGTTGCATGTTCGGATGATCATTTGCTTTTGCTATATGATCATTGTGGTCATTTCCATATGATTGTTTTGTGTTTGATCAAGTTGCTCATATGTTTCACATCATGCTTACTTGATCGCATTTTACTTGTTACATTATACTTGTCCTTTTATCACTTGATTTACCTTGAGGGTCTAATGTGTTTTGTGCAAGTGTTTCAGGTTACAGGTATATATGTTCCAAGTTCATCACAGGTTTTAAATTTAGGTGCGAGTGAGTTTTTCCATTGTTCCCAAACTTACGTTTAAGTCTAGAGTCTATTATAGGGTGTTTTGTCATGGAATAGCCAAAGTGAGAGATTGTAAAGTTGTGATTTACAACTATGTTTTAGTGTTGGCTTATTCCATGACAAAAAGTGTTGTAATTGCTTTAATTTTGTTCCTTGTATTTTGTGGGATTTTATTGTATTGGGTTTAGTATTAAGTTGGTAAGGATTCAAGCTTAATTGAAGATCAAGTGGATTTCGCGAGAAACTCACAAGAAGCTAACCCGCAAAGTAGCCATGTGAGAAGCACATGACTAGAAGCTAAAGAGTCGTGCCAGGCTGTCAGTTTAGCGAGTGTCTCGCAAGTAAGGCCTTCCTGCAAGGTAGTCGCGAAACATTCTGCTTGGAGGATTTTTAAGTGTGACTTTCTTACCTTTCACCCATATTATATATACCCTCATTACCCACAAAAATAAAGGAGGTCATTTAGAGAGAAAAACCCTAGATAGGTTTTCTACAACACACACACCCATCTTTTGAGAGAGAGCTACTCATCCTTAGTGAGAAATCATTCTAGCCTCTTCTCCTTCCCTCTCCTATTGTCATACCTTGACAGGAGATTTGTATCCATACACATCCCACACCTTTTCAGAGTGTAAAGAGTGTTTTGGAGCTTGGGAAGTTTTGGGGATTTGCCAAAAGAAGCTGGTGAAGCTTGGCGGATGCAATCAGGCGTATTATGAGATCTAGAGAGCTAGAGAAGACAAGGCTTGGTGAAGTCAGTTGGTAGCAGGAGCTTGGAGGGCTCGAGTACATGGGGTAGACTAGGCTTGGAGGGTCTTTTGTTATTCGTGTACTTCAACTTATTCTTTAGTGGATCGATTTACCGCTTGGAGAGTGGCGGAAAGGTTTTTCGCCAAGTTCTTTGGTTTCCTCTTTGATAACACATTGGCGTGTTATCTTGTGTTTTCATTCTTCTTCCCTACTCTTTTAGCTTTCATTTTACTGCAGTGATTTGATGAATATGGCTTAGAATATTTAAATTGTTTATCCACTCGCATTTACTTTATTCCGCACTTAGTTTAAGTCAGAGTAAAATCAACTGAGCCTTAATTTTAATTTGGGTGTTTAAACAGCTCTTGTGTTTTCACACATATTCGAGCTTTCACAATCAAATTGGACAATGTCAGTTACATAAACAGTCTAGATTATTCATTTAAATATGATACAGACTCCCAATAAGTAAAGCTCAAGGCATCAATTAGAAAAAAACATGAATAACTATGAAAGGACATGCCACTTATAAGTTATAACTCCTGAAAATAATGATAAATATTGCCTATTGGGAAAAAAAAAAATTTCAATGGAAATAAAGACTAGACTCACCAAAATGCACATTAAAAGTAGAATTCTGATTTCTTGTAAATTTGTTCCTAGCACTGTCAGTACAAAAATTCTTATCCATTACCAAAATCACTCGCCCATATTGAGTAGTGGATGATAAACCCACAAGGATAGAATATTGAAGGTTTGGCTGAAGA
This sequence comes from Quercus tomentella, assembly GCA_028535165.1. Lineage (NCBI taxonomy): Eukaryota > Viridiplantae > Streptophyta > Magnoliopsida > Fagales > Fagaceae > Quercus > Quercus tomentella. The sequence continues at coordinate 48,414,837 of JAPQVY010000122.1, read as the reverse complement.
ATGTTGATCGAGGATTGTATAACTTGGTTAGAACCATAGACCAAAAGCTGTAAAGAGTTTTCCAAAAATGATGAAAATGCTAGATTTCAGTTTATTACTCAGTCTAGACAGCATAACTAGTTAGAAAACCTAGATTATGGGATTCAATTTACACATCTACTCAATTAACATGGAGTACAGTTCCATACGAGGAATTTCAAGAGATTTGTCAGTGAATATAAAATTTTAAAAAGATGATTATATCTATATTCATAAGTGTTTCAAGCAAGGTTATTATTAAATATTTGACAATAAATCCTTGACCAGGGTGAAAATCCACCATGATTTGCTTTTGTGTATGGACTCCATTACACTAGAGGGAACTCCATTTTATCTTTCTCAAATCAACCAAAGTGATTTTTCAACAAATAGAAAGTGTACGTTTTTAGACCCCTTAAAACACAATCAGATTAACCTAGTTAATTAGCCAAGTGATTACTTAATCAAATTTCAGATCTAGGTTAACACAAATATATCATATCAATGTAAAGTGCGAAAAATAAAGAACACAAAGATATGATGACCCAGGAAACCAAACCGGTAAAAACTTGGGTAGGATTTAACCTAGCTATCCTTAAGGTAAACCTGAATCTACTATGAAAGAATTGAAGTTTACACAATAGCGACTTAGACCACTAACATCTTATTGCTACCTCGAGTAGGAAACTTACTACCACGACCACATGACAGCTCCGAGTCCACGAACTACTTCTTTCTTGGATTCCCAGCAAGTACAAGCACACCCATTTGTGTATCTTTAAGCTCTTAAAGCAGCAACTGAATCGATCACCAAGTTCTTGACATAATCTTGAATCTTGGAAACCCTAAGTATGTGTGAAGGTAAACACCTCTTGATCTCACAAAAGATTCACACATACAGCATAAGGAGCAACCCAAAACGTGGCTAGGGTTTTCCCTTTTATATTTAAGACAAAACATAAAACCCTACATGTCAAAAGGGCTTGGGCTAAGTTGGAAAAATCTGCAAAAAAACAATCTGCATGAGCTTCAATCGATCGAGCCTAATTTTCGATCTATCGAGCCAGGCAGATTTACATAATAAATCTTGCAGCTACTCGATTCCAACTTTACATACAACTACATACTTTGAGCAAGTCTAAACAAGACTAAAATGTTTTGATCATGGTTTGCCAACAATACAAATTGAAGTTCTAATACATTTGAACCTAAAGTCTTAGAACCTAACAAACTCCCCCTTTGGCAATCCGTGACAAAACACAAACTAAACAAAAATGCTCAAAGTTTATAAAAATAGCCCATTACAAAATTATTGCCCAACACAACAAATCCAATCTAACTATTATTTATCAATTGCAAGTGTAGACAGCAGCAAGACTAAATCAACCTGTATATTTCCTGAAATACTCAACAAACGCATAAACGCATGTGTGGAAAATACAAGTAAAACATAAATAACTTCTTGATTTCACATAACACAAAATAAAGACATATATCATGAATAACCTCATAAATATAAATCAATAAGTAATGTGAAACAAGAAACATATACAATCAAAGTATCTCTCCTATCATGAATAACCCAATCAAAACAAAGAATACATCAATAGCCAAAAATATAAATACACAATGAAGCACCTAGATACAATCTAATAGCTCCACAAGCTCCACAAATACAAAAATCTCCCCCTAACTACAAAAACCCTCCACAAATGTACTCCCCCTTTTCGTGATGGAATGCCAAAGGGCAGTCATAATCCATCATCAAAAGGAGGTGGTGGAGGCGACCGTCTCAAATGCTCCAAATTTGCTCGCAAGGCACGAAGCTCATCAAGCATGTCCATCAAAATCTGACCATGAGCTGCTTGAATGGTCATGACAGTCTCCAACATACGTCGAATGTCTGAATCATCCGAAGTAGAAGGTAAAGGAACATCAACAGTAGTAGCAAGATCAACAAACTCCTCGACCATAATATCACTTGTAGAAGAGGGAGGAGGAGGTGCAACATTGAAAGGCTCAACCATAGGACGTTTAGAGCTAGCTCTCATCTGAGCAGCCCTCTGCTTAAGAAAAGTGGCACCTATGGGAGCTATGATATGGACAGGCTCAAAAGCCAGAAACTCAACTAAACCTAGATGTAAAAGAATCCAGTGAATAAAAACGATGAAGAAGAGAGCATGAGCAGTAGAACTACTCCTATGAACCTCAATCAAAGAGTGAATGAAAAGATAAGGAAAGCTCATAGAAGCATCAGAAATAAGAGCATACAAAAACGCACATCTCTCCAAAGGAATGGTGTGCAGATGAGAGATAGGCCAAATGGAATGGCAAGAAATCCGGAAAAAGAGACAATGAGTCTGGGTCAACTCGTGAGAGGTGATCCGAGGATCGAAACCCCACTGGATAGAAGTACCAATGATAAATGACATAATGTCATCAACGAGTGGAGACTCATCATAAGGATAAATCGGAAGCTGGACCAATGGCACCCCAAGGGCATCAGCCACTACCGAAGGGGTAATGGTGTACCCTACATCCCGTACCTAACTCCTCACTAGAGTGTTGGCATCATAGGAGTGGACAGAGAGGTTCGAATAGAACTCTCTAATCAAGGTAGCTGGAGGAGGATGAGAAATGTTCAGCAGAGGAAGCCAACCCCTACGCTCAAAGTTTCTCCTAATCTCACCATCTAGCTCATCTAATAGAACCTTTCGCTCAGCCCAAATGTTTCTCTTAAGGTTAAGCTTCTCAAAGGTTTCTTGGTTTTTCTCACTCAAGAACTTTTCACTATCAAAGGTGGGGGAAGGTGAAGAAGTGGAGGTCCTATTTGCTCTAGTCTTCCTAGGCATGATGCTAAGGAAAGGATAAGACAAATAGAAAAGAACCAAAAAGGAAACAAGAAAAACCAAGGTCAGATTACAAGTTAGCACAAAACAATATAGAAAATAACAATTTATATGATGCATGAACAGTATAATCAAATGATGCATGTCCTAATGCAGTGAGAATAAGTTCAATTTAACTTTAAAATCACAAAATTTGAAAAACCACTTGTTCAATTTTAAGGAAATTGACCAATTGATCATTACACAAGATAGATAACACATTATAATGATCAAATGAATCAATCTAACAAGCCAATTTCATCAATTTAAACCAAATTGAACAAAAACCCCAATTCGGGTATATTCAAGCCCTAGAATTTTTAGTTTCTCACAAATCACCCAATTGATCAAATTAAACCATCAAGAACAGTTATATGGCATCTTATAACAAAATCCATTGATCAATTGTGAAAGAAAAAGCTTAAATCATCAAAAACCCCAAAATTTTCAAGGTCCGAAAATATCCCTTAAATGCATGAAATAATGAAAATAAATTGAAAAAGAAGGGTAAAAGGGTCTTACCGGTATATGAAGACAATAACCCTTGAAGAAAAATGGAGGAAAACGACAAAAAATTGATTTGACTCCTTGACCGATCGAAGCGAGAGAGAAAGGTGTTTTGAAAAAGTTTTGAATAGTGAAGAACACGTGAGGAACAAAGGTTTTAAAAAAACTCTCTATACAATTTTTGATTGATCGAAAATTAGATTCGATCGATCGAAAATCACATTCGATTGATCTAACAGCGATCTAAACACACAGAGCCAAACCAAAACTTTAATTGCAATTTCAATCGGTCAAGAAACAGATTCGATCAATCAAAATTCTAGAAAAACCAATTTTTTGAAAAAACAAAGCAATTTTATGCAGAAACTCCTCAAAGCACCGTGTTTTATGAATAAAATGCATGAGTATGAGATGAAATGCTTTTCAAAAACACTTGTTTTGAACCCAGTTTTCCCAAAATCAAGATTTTCAAACAATTCTCCTTAAATTCTCAAGCCTCAAACACATTTTGCATAAAATTCAAGGAATTCTTCAAACTTGGTTAGCCAAATCGAAATTATACACAATAACATGTATAGAGTTTAGCAAAGAGTAACATGTGTAGTGTGTGCAACTAGTAAAAGCTTGAGATACATGTGAGGTGATATGTAAATAGAAATCAATCACAATTTCTACAAAATTCATCATACAAATTTGAAAGAGACAATCACCCAAAGAGTTACATTATATAACTCTCACATCTCCTAGAATAAAAGCTTGCAATCATGTAAGTTTCTTGATTTTGCCTCATATTGTACACACGAATTTTATTTTATCAAAAACTTATTAATAATAGCCGGGATAATGTACACACCAATTTTATTTGATTGTGAAGTTATTAAAACCCAATAATGTACACACCAATTTTAGCATTTAAACCGAGGCTACACCTTATGTTCTTTTTGTGCAAGTGCTATACTTTCTCGGGTACAAAAAAACTTACGATATGTACTAAAGTGTTCATGATTGGCTAGTAAACAGTGGTGATATAGTTATTTATGTCTTTCTCAATAAGTTCAAGTCCGAAAATCAAAAGCATGTGACTTTAAGATCAAGATCATGTGATCAAAAACTATAAACATCGTCCCACACAACATGCACTACAAGGCTTCAACTAGTAAAGTGCAATAAATAAGCTCATCCAAGCTAAAAAAAGTACATAAACATGTTATGTAAAAATAAATTGGCCAACCTTGATTTCAAATCCAAAAAAAATAATGCAAAACACATTTTGCTTCCTTTTTCCTTCCCTTTTTTTTTTTTTTTTTTTTAATTTTTTATTTTGAAAAGAAGAAACAAAATCAATCCTAGAATGAAATGCATGAGTGTTATGCAATGAAAATCCTAGAGACAAAAACAAGGAAAAACAAAAATAAGAAGAATGGTAATCAAGAACAGAGCGATGAAGCACAAGGACCATGTCAGAAAGACTCAATTAGATTGAGCCTTTTGCATCCAAAACTTTTTAGATGTGCCTCGAGCATTGGAGTTCTTATTCACATTAGAATTCTGAGCAACTTCGGGATTGGAATAAAGGTTTAAAGCCTTTACCAACTCACCAATGAGTACCATAGGATCTGTGCTTGAGGCATAGGTATTTTTGGTTTATTTGCTCGCTTAGCAGCTTGCAGCTTGAAACAGTTTGGACAAATGTACCTAGACTTTCCACAAAAATGACAAACCCAGGTAGGCTTATCATGTGACTTGTCCTTAGAAAGGGTAGACTTATTAGGTTTAGACTTTTTCAGATCAACCCTAATCTTCCTAGGAGGTGAAACTTTTATAGGTTTGACAACCTCACTCACAGGGGGTTTGACAACCTCACTAACAAGGGGTTCAGAAGAAGAAGAAGGAACAAAGTTTGTGGAATGGGGTTCAGACACACTGATGCTTTCTACAAAACCTAACCCAGTTTTGTCAGAGGGAGACTTTTAAACACTTAGCATGTGATCAAGTTTGGAGCTTGCAGACCTATTAGTTTGTTCTCTAGCAGCAGATAATTCAAGTTCCAAGTTCTTAACTTTATCAAGCAAAAGCATGTTCTCAGTCTTCATATTATTCAACAATTCATTAGCATCAAACAGTTTCACAAGCAAATTTTTCTTTTCAAGTTCAAGAGATGCAATTTTCTTTAAGCCTAAATCAACACTCATAGCATCCTTTGCAGCAACTTTGCAAAGTTTATTGTAGGCTTCTTGTAAATCTGCATCCTTAGAGAGTTCCCTATCAGAAGGGTTCTCCTCAACAGCAACACTTTCATCAACTACAACAGTAGTAGTGAAAGCAATTACGTTTCCATCCTTATCACTACCAGACTCATTATCAGAAACTTCATCATCACTAAGGGTTACAACCATAGCCCTACCCTTAGACCTCAAGAATGTTGGACATTCAAATTTCACATAACCATACACTTGACACCCAAAACATTGTTAACCCATAGTATTATTAGAAGGTTGACCTCCTTTTTCTTTAGGTTCTTCAGTGTTATTAACCTTAGTAGGGTCATTCCTCCTAAAATTTCTAGGTTCAGCAGTGTCCTTACCTCTTGACCTTCTTTTATTATTCCTAAGAAAGTTTCTAAGTTCTTGGCAAGGTAAGTAATCTCTGTAGCAGAAAGCTCATTATCAAATCCATTCACATCAACAGACTTAAGAGCCATTGATTTGGATTTGCCAGTCTTAGGTAGGTCCAACCAATACGACTGAAGAGATCCTACAAGTTCATCAACAGGGATGGAGTTCACATCCTTGCTCTTAGTGATGGCAGTCACTTTGGGTCTAAAATCCTCAGTTAAAGATCTAAGAATCTTCCTAATAATTTTAGGTTGATCATAGATTTCACCCAAATTATATGCAGAATTAAAAATATCATTAAGCTTAGCATAGAATTCATCAAAAGATTCATCATCAGACATCCTAATGCTTTCAAATCTAGAAGTTAATTGCTGCAACTTATTAATTTTAACTGCCTTTGTGCCTTCATGCACAGTTTGGAGGATATTCCAAGCAGTATGTGTAACACCCGTCTCACTTATATTTAATTTAATTGTTTCTAGAGTGGAATTGAAGAATTATTTAAATTATTTTGGAAGTGATATTATTTTTATATTATGATTTTTAAAAAAGAAAAAAAAGAAAAATGATAACTTGAATAGTTATTTTGTGGTTTATTCATATTCAAGTTTTAGTGGGCTTTAAATGTCAGCCCAAGTGGAATAAGTTTTGAAGTGTGAGTAAGTTAGGGTTTCTTGCTGGAAAAAAAAAAAAAAAAGGCAAGAGAGACTGTGAGATTATAGAGGGGAAAAAAATTGTACTGCATCCGTGTGTTCAGGTATGCCTCTCTCACAAAGATCTATGGGTAATCTAGTTGCTGCAAAGGATGCTTAAAGATAAGTGTTGATTTAGGCTTAAAGAAAATTGCATCTCTTGAACTTGATAAGAAGAATTTGCTTGTGAAACTGTTTGATGCTAATGAATTGCTGAATAATGTGAAGACTGAGAACATGCTTTTACTTGATAAAGTTAAGAATTTGGAATTTGAATTATCTGTTGCTAGAGAACAAACTAATAAGTCTGCAAGCTCCAAACTTGATCACATGCTAAGTGTTCAAAAGTCTCCCTTTGACAAAATTGGGTTAGGTTTTGTAGAAACATCTCTGTGCCTGAAACTCATTCCACTTATTTTGTTCCTTCATCTGAGCCTCCTGTGAGTGAGGTTGTCAAACTTGTAGAAGTTTCACCTCCTAGGAAAATTAGGGTTGATCTTCAAGAATCTAAACCTAAGACTCCTAATCCTCCTAAGGGCAAGTTGTATGATAGACGTGCATAGGTTTGTCATTTTTGTGGAAAGTCTGGGCACATTCGTCCAAACTGTTTCAAGTTGCAAGCTGTTAAGCGAGCAAATAAGCCAAAAGTACCTCAAGCACAAGATCCTATGGTACTTATTGATGAGATGGTAAAGGCTTTAAACCTTTATTCCAATCCTAGAGTTGCTCAGAATTCTAATTTGAAGAATAACTCCAATGTTAGAGTTGCATCTAAAAAGTTTTGGATGCAAAAGACTCAATCTAATTGAGTCTTTCTGACATGGTCCTTGTGCTTCATTGCTCTACTTTTTGTGACCATTCTTCTTTGTTATTTTTGTTTTCTTTGTTTTATTTTTTCTAGGATTTTCATTGCATAACATTCATGTATTTCATTCTAGGTTGTTTTTGTTGGTTCTTTTCAAATATATATATATATATATATAAAGGAGGAAAAGGGAAGTAAAATGTGTTTTGCATTATTTGTCTTGGATTTAAAATCAAGGTTGGCCAATTTATCTTTACATAACATGTCTTTGTACCTTGTTTAACTTGGATGAACTTATTTATTGCACTTTACTAGTTTGAGCTTTGTAGTGCATGTTGTGTGGGAAGATGTTTATAGTTTTTGATCACTTTGTCTTGATCTTGAAGTCACATGCCTTTGATTGTCGGACTTGATCTTATTGAGAAAGGCATAAATAACCATCTCACCACTGTTTACTAGCCAATCATGAACACCTTAGTGCACATTATATGATTTTGTGCTTGAGAAAGTGTAGCACATGCACAAAAAGAACATAAGGTGTAACCTCGGTTTAAATGGTAAAATTAGTGTGTAAATTATTGGGCTTTAATAACTTCACAATCAAATAAAATTGGTGTGTACATTATCCTGGCTATTTTAATAAGTTTCTAATCAAATAAAATTGGTGTATATATTATGAGGCAAATCAAGAAACTTACATGATTGCAAGCTTTTATTCTAGGAGATGTGGGAGTTATATGATGTAACTCTTTAGGTAATAGTCTCTCTCAAATTTATGTGATGAATTTTGTAGAAATTATGATTGCTTACTATTCACATATTACCTCACATGTATCTCAAGCCTTTGCTAGTTGCACACATTATACAAGTTACTCTTTGCTAAAATTTGTACATGTTATGTGTGATTTTGTTTTGACCATCCAAGATTGAAAATTCCTTGAGTTTAATGCAAATTGTGTTTGAAGTTTGAGAATTTAAGGATAACTAATTGAAAATTTTATTTTTGGGAAATCTGGGTTCAATACAAGTGTCTTTGAAGAGCATTTCATCTCATACTCATGCATTTTATTCATAAAATACTATACTTTGAGGAGTTTCTGCATAAAATTGCTCTGTTTTTCAAAAAATTGTGTTTTCCAGATTTTCGATCGATCAAATCTGTTTCTTGACCGATCGAAAATGCGATTAAATTTTGTTTTGAATCTGACCTACTCGATCGCTGTTGGATCAATAGAAAGTGATTTTCGATTGACCGAATCTAATTTTCAATCAATCAAAAATCATATAGAGAGTTTTTTTAAAAACCTTAAGCTTTTCACGTGTTCTATCACTTTCAAACTTTTCAAAAGCTTCTCTCTCTCTCTTCAATCAGTCTAAGATTCCAAGCAAGATTTTTGTCGTTTTCCCTCAAATTTCTTCAAGGGTTTTTGTCCTTTAAGGCCGGTAAGACCTTTATACCCTTCCTTTTTCATGTTTTCATGCATTTTTGCCATGCATTAAAGGGAAATTTCGAACCTAAGGGAAATTTGGATTTTTGTTGATTTAAGCCTGTTCTTTAGAAATTAATCAATGGGTTTTTGTTGTGGGACAGTATAAAAGTGATCTTTGTGAATTAATTTGATCAATTTGATGATTTGGAAAAATTGAAAATTCTAGGGCTTAAACCTACCCGATTTGGGGATTTTGTTCAATTAAGCTTAATTTGATAAAAATTGGCTTGTTGGATTGATTGCTTTGATCATTATTTTATATTATCTATCTTGTATGATGATCAATTTGGTCAATTTGTTGGATTTTTGAAAGTGGGTTTTCAAATTTGGGGTTTTTGATTTAAACTCTATGCTGAAGCCAATTTTGTGACTTTAAAGTGCAATTGAATTTATTCTCACTGCATTAGAGCATGCATCATGTGTTGATATTGTTCATGCACTATATAGAATTGCTATTTCTATATTTTTCTGTGCTAACTTACAGTCTGCCCTTGGTTTTTCTATTTTTTTCTCTCTTTCTCTTTTGTGTCTGTCCTTTGATCCTTAGCATCATGGTTAGGAAAACTAGAGCCCATAGGACCTCCAGCTCTACTTCTTCCCCTACCTTTAATAGTGAGAGGTTCCTGAGTGAGAAAAATCAGGAAGCTTTTGAGAAGTTGAACCTTGTTAGGAATATTTGGGCTAAGAGAAAGGTTGTCTTAGATGAGCTTAACCATGAGATTAGAAGAAACTTTAAGCGTCGGGGCTGGTTACCGTTGATGGATATTTCTTATCCACCTCCGGCTACCTTAATCAGAGAGTTCTATTCGAACCTCTCTGTCCACTCCTATAATTCCAACACTCTTGTGAGAAGTTGGATATGGGATGATGAGTCCACCATTACTCCTTTGGTAGTAGCTGCTGCTCTTGGGGTGCCATTGGTCCAACATCTGGTTTACCGTTATGATGAGTCTCCTCCCTTAGATGATATCATGTCATACATCACTGGTACTTCTATCCAGTGGGGTTCTGATCCTCGAATCACGTCTATTGAGTTGACTGAGATTCATTATCTTTTCTTTCGAATTGCTTGTCATTCTTTGTGGCCTATCTCTCATTTGCACACCATCCCTATCGAGCGTTGTGCGTTTTTGTATGCCCCTTGTCACAAACGCTCCTATGAGTTTTCCTCATCTTTCTATTCGTTCCTTGATTGAGGTTCATAGGAGTAGTTCTACCGCTCATGCTCTTTTCTTTTTGGTTTTCATTCATCGAATTCTTTTGCATTTAGGATTAGAGCAGTTTCCTGCATGCATTTACTTTTTTGGCTCATGATGTATTTTTTATTTTGATTGGGTTGTCCATGATAGGGGGAGATACTATGATGTATTCATATATGTTTCTTGTTTCACTTTGTGCTACATTGATTATTGATTTATATTTATGAGGTTATTCATGATATATGTCTTGTAGTTTATGTTATGTAAAATCAAGAATTTATTTTGTGTTACTTGTATTTTCCACACATGCGTTTATGTGTTTGTTTAGTATTTCCAGAATATATAGGTTCAGTCGTGCTGCTGTCTACACTTGCAACTGATAGATAGTAGTTAGGTTGAATTTTTTTTGTTGAGCAAAGTTTTATATTGGGCTGTTTTTTTGTAACTTTGAGCATTTTGTTTAAGTTTGTATTTTGTCATGGATTGCCAAATGGCGAGTTTGTTAGGTTCTAAGGAATTAGGAACTAATGTATTAGAACTTCAATTTGTAATGTTGGCAAACCATGATCAAAATGTTTTAGTCTTGTTTTAGACTTGTTCAAAGTGTGTTTATAAGTAAAGTTGGAATCGAGTGTTTTGCAGGATTTACTGTGTAAATATGCTTGGCTCGATTAATCGAAAATTAGACTCGATCAATCGAAGCTCGTGCAGATTATTTTTCTGCAGAATTTTCCAACTCAGCCCAAGCCCGTTTGACGTGTAGAGTTTTATTTTTTGTCTTAAGTATAAAAGGGAAAACCCTAGCCACGTTTAGAGGCTGTTCTCTATGTTGTGTGTGTGAATCTTTTGTGAGATCTAGAGGTGTTTGCCTTCACATACACTTAGGGTTTCCAATCTCAAGATTGATGTCGAGAGCTTAGTGATCAATTCTGTTACAGATTCAAGAACTTAAAGATATACAAGCAAGAGTGCTTGTGTTTGCTGGGAATCCAAGAAAGAAGTAGTAGTGGACTCGGAGCTATCATGGGGTCGTGGTGGTAAGTTTTCTACTCGAGGATGTAGAAGTAGAAGTCACTATTGTGTAAACTTCAATTATTTCATAGTGGATTCGTTTTACCTTGAGGATAGCCAGGTTAAATCTTCTCCAGGTTTTTTACCGGTTTGGTTTTCCTGGGTTATCATATTATTGTGTTCTTTATTTTTCGCATTGTACAATGATATGATATATTTGTGTTAACCTAGATTTGATAATTTGACTAAGTAATCACTTGGCTAATTAACTAGGTTAATCTGGTTGTGTTTTAAGGGGTCTAAAAACAAACACTATGTATCGGACTAACTCGCTCTGCCATGAACTCTTTGCCTTTGGGTCAAGCATGTTTATCACTCTACTTTGCCTTCTCTAAGCTTGAGCTCTTGAATGACATTGGTTTGAGCTTTGTTGACAATGCCACATCTTCCAAATTCTTTGCCTAATGACAAACCAAAAGTTGCGTAGGAACTCAAAGAGATAGAGACTACGAGAAGAAACGAAAGAGAGACAAAGAATTCATATGTTAAAAAAGGATAGGAATAATATGTGAATGAAAAATAAGAATCATTGGTTTTAGGGATTTCCATTTTGACTCAAAGAAATGAATAATGCAAAATTGCATTTCACTTCCTAATAAGCTATGAAATGCATTTTGAGAGATGCTAAACATGAGTCAATAGACTTTAAATGGGAAGAGAATTTGTATATTTAATGTGGAATCTTAAATATGGTTAGATTTCTATTGTCATATGTCTTACATAGGATTATTCCCTTTTTTTTTTCTCCTTAAGCTTTGCATGTATTTTCCATAGTCTTATACCCATAGCTCATCCTTTATGGTGTGCTTGAAAGTTTGGAGATAACGAGACTTGAGGGTATGAAGGGGAATGAGAATAAAAGGGAATTAGAGTGGAGCAAATGGTAATCCCTTTCCCTTCTTTGGATGTTTTATGGTATCGTTGTAACTACAAGAAAACAAACAAGTTTATTTCTGGATGGAAAAGGAACTAAACACATTAACTTTTGAATGAAAATCTTGAATCCACGAGGTGATAGGGTCCTGGAATCCACTAGAGAGAAACAATAGATAAAGTTTGAATTTTTATTAATCTGAAAATTGAATTGCCTTGGAGGCTACAATGTGTTTATGTAGTAAATGAAAACCTAGGGCGGTTAGGAAAACACCCAGAAAAATCCTAACTTGCGCTAATCATATAATTAGGTGGAAAAATAGTAAATTTTACCAAAAATAGCTAAATTGAGATAATCATGGAAATTAAAACTACTGTCTTTAAGAGACGTCCCAAAACAAACGAGACCTTATTTTAACTTTTAAACTAAACAAATACCACTAAAAAGGGCAAAATCACTGTTTTCGATGCTGTAATAGAGGAATTCGCCAAAATTAGGGTGACCCTCAAGGCATAGTCTCGAGTCATAATCAAAAGACTATTTCCCTTTAGCCCTCCAAATTTCACGCAATTCTGAGATCGTCACCCTGATGAGTTCTATTGACACCCTCTTGATCTTGCATCATGATTTCTGGCACTCTTGCAACTCTTAGAAGGCATGTGTTGTCTTGTAACACCCCAAAAACAAAGCAAAAAAAAAAAAAAAAAAAATGGCAATATATTTTAACTGAGAATATTTTTGTAAATTTCTCCCATTAAGATATTTCAAGTGGACAAGTGGTCCACATTGTTCCACAACACAACACCCCACCCCCCAATCTTATCACCATACAGTAGACCCCTCCACCTCTCTCATCGCATTCTTCTTTCTCCATAGGGTCCATTTGGTTGGGAGGATGGAAAAGTGAGATGATAGAAAATAGAGGGAGGATAGAAAAGTTTTTAGTTTTCCTTATTTGTATTTGGTTGAGAAGGTGGAGAAGTAGAGGGGTGAAAAACTTTTTGGTTTGGTTGATAATAAGGTTTGTATAAATTTACCATCATGTCCCTCTTAAATAAAACAAAAAGTAATACATTATACTTTTAAAAAAAATTGTGTATAGATGAAAGTGGACATTTCAAAAAATAGCATAAGAAATTATCCAAAAGTGTTTTCTTAAAAAAATAATAAAAATAAAAATTAAAAAAAAAAGAAGGAAAAGAAGAAGAACCCACCACGTCTTGACAAAACCAAAGAAAGAAAAAACAAAAACAAAAAACAAAAACAAAAAGCCAGTGTTACCAGAGAAAGGAAAAGTAAAAAAAAGAAAAAAGCCTGAAACGTTAAAAGAGGTGGGGGCAGTTTTGTCCAAATATTTTTTCTCTTTTTACTCTAATTTTCTCTCCAATTTGGAGAGATTGTGTTTTGGAGGGGGAGGAGAGAAAACTTGTGGACCCCACCAAAATCTCTCCTCTTTTCCACCCTCAACCAAACAACAAAAAACATCATTTTCTCTCCACTTTTCTCTTCTTCATTTTCCATCCTCCCTAAAATCACCCCAACAAAACATAGAGTTAATTCTCTCTTTCTCTTCCTCCTTTAGAAGCCGACACACTCCATAGCCATCTCCACCTTCCTCTCTTGGTGGTTTCATCCTTGCAATCTCATATGAAGGCTCTAGATTTTCCCTTGTATACTTGGCCATCATAAAAACAACGGTAATTTTCATGTTCTTTTGATAGTTTAGTTTAAATATGCATGTTTGTTATTAATGGTGGATCCAAGTAATTTTTAGTTAAACTACTTGGAGTTTTGTTTAATTTAACATGGAAGGTGGTCTTGGATGGATGGCCGAAAATCTCAAGTTATGCATTGTGAGTTTAATTCATGGCATCTATGGGTTTGGATTTTCTGTGATATTTTCATAAAATTAGTTTGATGCTTAGCCATTTATTTTGATGAATGATAAGGAGGTTTTGAAAACTAAATTTGAGGGTTGGGTTTTCTTGAATGACCGTATGGTTTTTGTTGTTCTTGTGATTCTAAATTTTTTAAATTAATTTTTTTTATGTAAACTTAAATTTAAAATTTTAGTTGATTTTAAAAGTGGGTTTCTTTGCATCTTTGAGTGGTTTTGTGACATGCAAAAATGATTGTAGCTATGTGGATAGTAGATGAAAATGTAACTATAGAATTGTTTAAATGATGTAGGCATGTCAAGTGTTTGACGAATGATCTCAATGAGTTATGAGGTTGCATTTGCTTGACTTGTGGTTGTGGTAGGGAAATAAAAGGTTTTGATTGTGTTATAGCCTTATGAGTTTTTTGTATGCTTGCTTGGTTCCCGATTGGGTAGGGGTACTTGTCTTAGGATGGTCAAGTTAGGCTTTAGGGCCTTAAGTTTGCTTTTTGAGGGGATCATTTCCTATTTACGGAGACAATTATGATAGTGTAATTTGCAATAGGCCTTGTTATTAATAGGCTTGATACTTGTGTTTCTAGGTTCCAAGGTACTTGGTGATGAACCTAGTAACTTGATTGGTTGAATGCGGTGCCTGGTTGAGGTAAATTTGGATTGGACTGCTGAGGTATGTGATTTCTTAATGGGATTTTTAAAAAAGAAACATCATTTCACTAAAGTATTTTATGGTTAAACCCATTTTGGAACATTATTCATGGTTTTCCTAAAATGTACTGAATGTTCAAACAATGTGTAAAACACCTTGAACATTTAGACCCCCAATTAACAAATTACCAATTCAAGCTTATTATCAAACAATGTATGTGCGGAATATGAACATAAGCTAAACACAGAATTGATAAAATAATCTAAACCAAATAAAATCACAACCACAGCAGAAATTAAATGGCAAAGATTAAGGGAAGAGAGATGCAAACACAAAGACAACATAGCGATGTGTTATCGAAGAGGAAACCGAAGTTCTTGGCATAAAACCTCTCTGCCGCTCTCCAAGTGGTAAATAATTCACTAGAGAATCAAGTTGGGATACATGAACAGTAGAAGACTCTCCAAGTCTAATCTACCTAGTGTACCTAAGCCCTCCAAGCTCCTACTCCAACGAGGTTACGCCGAACCTTTGTCTTCTCTAGCTTACTGGATTCCACAATACCCATAGCATCAACCAATATCAATTGGTCCCTTCCTAACTACTTCCCAAGCACCAAAAAGCCTTCTCACAGATATGGGTATGGTGAGAAAAGGTTTTGGCTAATGTACCTCTCAAGGATGTAACAATGGAGAGGGTGAGAGTTGAGGAATTTGAAGAGTCACTATGTAAAGATTGTGGATAAGTCAATCTTGTTTTTCTCTAGGGTTTCTCTCTCAAAATTCTCTCTGGAAGCTCTCTACATTTCGTGGGTATAAGGGGTATTTATACTTATGTGAGAATGGAATGTGAAGAGTCAGTTTTTCAAACTAGAGCTGGCTGGCGACTTAACTGAGTCGCGAGTTCAAGCTACAAGCTAACTGAATGGCCAATCTGGACTTTTTGTCCTGTAGTGCTGCAGCTGGCATGATGGTTCAGCTTCTCTGCATGCTTCACTCGTGTGCATCCTTTGGCGGCTTGCCAGTTGCGAGCCACCCGCGAGATCCAGTCGCGAGTCTCTGCTTCAATGCACAGTCTTGAGCATTACTTCACACTCTCTCACACACTACCCTTACATAATTCCCACCTAAATACAGGGTATCTAAGTGCTGAATTACAAGCAAATTGGCACAGAATAAAGCCAACAAAATGGTTGATTAAATTCAACCTTACACATACTATGTGTACTGTTATTGTTAATCATTTATGGAAAACACATTAAGCATTTAAAAGTGAATCACATTTCTTATTGCATTTGGAGAAATGCATGATTGGTTAGCATGGAAAAGACTAACATCTTATCTTTGATTAAATTCTTGAGAATGGATTTTATGGATTTATTGCACTATTTGCAAAATTTAAAGATGCTTTGACAATTGGGTAAGTTGATACAAAATCTTCTTAACAAGAAATGAGTTTGAAGGCAAGAAATGAGTTTGAAGGCTTTGAGAAGCTTGTGAATATCTTTTGGTATTAAAAGGTTTTGTGAAACTACTTGAAAATGAACTGTATTTTGATTTCATGTAATTTGTGAGCTCTTTATGTTTTACCAATGTGCCGTGACGTGTGATTACCCAGTTAGAGAGTGGGATGACCTAAAACCCAGTAAGTAATTAATGAGGGTGAGGGAAATGCAAGTCTCATGATAATTAGCTAGTGATTGCTTTGGGAATTTCCACTTAATTAGCTAGGTGTTTTGTGTTTTGTAAAAATGCTAATTATCAGGAGACTTGCATTTCTCCCACCTTCATTGATTATGTTACTTACTGGGCTTTAGGTCATCCCACTCTCTAACAGTTTTACAGATAAATTAGCTATACATTGGGCATGGAGCTTAGTTTATCGATGGTGATTGGAGTACTATGTTAAGTGGGAGATTTATGCTATAAATTGTTGGTGACTCAACTTACTAAATTTATTGAGGCCATAGCTAATTCTACCAGAGGTTGGGCTCTTGAGGTTTGTTAGCCTTGGGCGTGGTAGGCCTAGATTTTCTGTTGAGGTTACATTTCTTAGAGAGGACCATGACTTTGTGTTTATTTATTTGGAGCTTTGGATTTTTATGTATACTAGTAGTAGACCTGCAAGTTGCACGTGCTAATTTTTTAGATAAAATACTATTTTAGTTCCTAGACTTTATAAAGAGTTTTTTTTTTTTTTTTTAATTTTTTTTAAAATTTTTAATTTTTTATAAATAGTTTTATCATATTTTTCATAATCTTATCTATAACATTTTTTACCGTTATCGTATATTTATTGGTTGATGATTTGTATAAAATAGACATTAAATGAGAGGTAGAACTATTCAATAATTTTTTTTAAGTCATGGTGTATGAAGATTATGATTTTATATATATATATATATATATATATATATATAAAATTTCTCTAGTTAGAGTTTGATTAGTTTTAAGTTTAAATTTTGTATTATTATATTTAATTGTTGATTTTATTGCACTATAAAGTTTTTAATGTCCTTTGTATAGCCATCTCTATTTTTATTTCTTACTCCTCTTTACCACCTTTTTATTTTCCAAATAACAGTTATTAATTGATGTTTGATTTCATTTCTTTTTTTCTTCCTTCATTTATTCTTTATTACTTTGCATGTTCCCTTGCTAGTTGTAAATTTTATGGTTATTAATAAGAAATAGATATCATGGATGGCTTAAATAGGGGATGTGGCTGAATTTAAATGTTAATAAAATGATATGAGAAAAAAATAAAAAATAAAATACATAACAATAAACACTAACTTATCCAAATAATTCTATGTAATATAATAATAGTACATTCTTATATACTATTTTTAATTATTTATAATGCAATATGATAATATTTAACAATCAAAGTCATAAAAAAAAAAAAAAAAAAAACTTAAAACACAAAACTAAATCCCATCAACCAAAATAGAGTTCTAAAGAATACAAAACTTTATCAAACTAAAATAGAGATTGAAGAAAAATAAAAATAAAAATCCACCAAAACATTGAGGGAGAAAGAGTGGGAAATAACCACTTTTTTGTGAGAGAAAATTATGTAAAGAATGGAAGAGTGAATGACAAATTTATACTAAGAGGATGATAATAAAAAGAAACAAAATAAAGGAAGATAAACGGAAAGAGGAAGAGTGATATCAAGGTAAAATGTTTGGGGAGATGAAAAGTTAAAGAGAAGGAGAAAGGTTGGAGAAAGTGTAAATGTTAAAAAAAATTTGTACAATTTGATGAGCACAATAAAAAATTACATTTTTTATTTTTTAAAACAAAAAGAGAGAAAATATAAATAATTTAATGATAAGGAGAATGTGTTTGAATTTCAATATTGAGTAAAATAGAAGAGAAGAAAAAAATAAGTAAAGTTAAAAGATATAACAATAAACACTAAATTATCCAAATTATGGTATGTAATGGAATATTATTTTATTTTTATCTATTATCTTTAATTTTTTATAATGTAATCAGATAAAATTTAACAATCATGGAGCAAAATAATAATAATAATAATAATAACTTAAAACACAAAACTAAATTGTATCAACCTAAATTAGAGTTCTTAAAAACACAAAAATTTATCAACCTAAAACGGAGATGCAATAAAAAAAAAAATCTACCAAAACATTGAGAGAGAGAGAGAGAGAGAGAGAACCTTTTTGTGAGAGAAAACTATGCAAAGAATGGAAAAGAGTGACAAATTTATAATAAGAGGGAAGGGATATGAAGAGACAAATAAAGGAAGATGAATAGCAATATTAAAGTAGAGGATAGTAGGGAGACGAAAAGATAAGAGGAGAAGAAAGGTTAAAGAAAGTGTAAATATTTAAAAAATAAGTGAATGTAAAAAAAAATATATAGGAAAATTGGAAATGAAAAAAAAAAAAATATATATATATATATATATATATATATAGATGTTAAAACCGATAAAGATGAATATGTAAGGTCAATAATCTATTTATATATATTTTTTTGAAAAAAAAAATAGGAATAAATAATAAATAATAATTATGTGGCGAATGACGTGGTGATGAGGTGGCGTAACAGGAGTTCAGCAGTAATAAATGCCACACTTAAGTTTTTAGTAATATATAGATTTGGAGACACTCGATTTGTAGTTTGTATTATTTGTAAATGTGTCATAGAGCTCTGACTAATATTGTGGAGAGATCAACATATTTACTTACTTTATCAAATGGAAAGAAAAAAAAAATTCTCCTACAGTCTCTCTTGAAGGCTTGCTTTTCATGCTTTGGACCCTTTTGAGTTAAAGGTGTGACCTGTCTGTTCTACATCATTTTAAAATTTAAGTAGGATAAGGGGAATGGTATCTGATGTAGGACACAATTTACTATTTAATTATTGTAACTTATTATTTTTTGGTATTTTTATGTAAAAAAACGTTATTTTAGGTTTAGGTGATTTATTTCCTTGTTTTTAGGTGCATTTAATACTTTTTAGGTCAAATTTGATTCCTATTATGGTTATGTATCAATTAGGAGTTATTTTAGGCTGTGTTTGAATTGGGTGAAAACCATTTTCAGAAATCATTTTCCGTAAAATCCATGTGTTTGGCTGTCACGGAAAACACTATTTTCCGGAAAATGACTTCCGGTTGACCACTAATTTCACCTTTGACCCGGAAATGAATTTCTCCCCTCATTTTCACTTCAATTCACTTTCGGGTCTTGCAAAACACAGAGAAAGGGAGAGAAAAAACAGAAAACACAACACGAGAGCGAGAGAGAAAGAACAAAAAAAACAATCGAAGAACACAACAGCCAACAAGCGAGATCAAGTGCGAACGAGATCAAGCCAACGAACGAGATCGAGCTCCGATCGATCCAGCCACCCAGAGCTCCGATCCGACCAACGAGCGAGGGAAAGAACGAGAGACAACGATCCACAAACCGACACCGATCTACCTCACACCGGTCACGCCGAGCTCTGCCAGACGATCACCGCGCCAAACGCCGCAGACCCACGGTGAGTGACAGCTCAAACTCACACCGATCCAGACTAAGGCACCCGATCCAGCTCAGCCAGTCGATCACCGGTCTAGCCACTCCGATCACCGAGCCAAACACAGACTCACGATGAGTTTTCCGGAACCGGTTGACCGCCACACACTCACCTCACCTCCGACCCACACGTCCGATCCACACACTCACTCACCTCCGATCCACTCACCTCACCGGTCCAACCCATCCTCCCGATCCGATCTCTGAAATATATATAAATATATATATTTATTTATTTATTTGTTTATTTATATAAATATTTATATATTTATTTATATAAATATTTATATAATTATTTACATGTTTTTATTTATTAATTTTTTTATTATACATTGTTTATTAAACTGTGTATTTGTGGGTAATGCATATGAAATTTTGGGACTTTTCTGATTGCAGGTTATTTATTAATTTTTTTAATTATCCATTGTTGATTAAATTGTGTATTTGTGGATTATGCATATGAAATTTTGGGGCTTTTCTGATTGCAGGTTATTTATCAATTTTTTTAATTATCCATTGTTTATAAAACTGTGTATTTATGGGTTATGCATATGAAATTTTGGGGCTTTTCTGATTGCAGGTTATTCCCGATTGGTTTGTGGTCTGATTTTTTTTTTATAGAATTTTGGGGCTTGACTGGTTATGCATGATTGGTTTTTGCATGTGTAGAACTTTTGCTGTGATTTTTTCTTTAATTTGGCTAGTTGGGTTATGTGTAGAAATTTTGGAGCTTCACCCATGCTTGGTGTTATTATGTTCTTGCAGTATAATATGTGTGTGTTTAAACCTTAATTGAAGGTGCTTTGGGTATATAGGTGATTATAAATAGAATGCAATGTGATGGTATTGTGCTATATCAATGTGCAGTTATCAATGTGATGGTATTGTTATAGTGTAAATAGAATGCAATGTGATGGTTTGGATGTTTTATGTTTGTGGCTGATTTTATTTATGGTGTAATCAATAGCATACTTGTTTACATACCTCTTAGACCACAATGTTTGTGATTTTGTTAGATGAAGAAAAAAATCAAAGCCGCAATTCTTACCTCAGTTGCATCTGTCCTCCTTGTGGGGGTTGCATTATTAAGGAAATTACGACGTAGCCGTAGACAACTGCCTAGGGCGCCTTATGTTAACCATGCCCCCGAGAGAGAGGAATACATAAATAGTGTTTTGCATGGAAGTGAGAGACATTGTGTGAATCAACTTAGGATGAAGCCTATAGCTTTCCACCACTTATGTCACATCCTCACTGAGGGGGAGCATGTACGTCCGACTATTCACATGTCTGTTACGGAGCAAGTGTTCATTTTCTTGCACATTATTGGTCATAATGTGAGGTTTCGTGTAATGGGTAGTCGGATCTATAGATCAACTGAGACTGTTCATAGATACTTCAAGGTCGTCCTTAGGGGGGTCCTGAAATTATATAGAGCTCTAATAAGACTGCGTAGCGAAGATACACCTCCAGAGATAAGGAATAGCAGAAGGTTTTACCCATATTTTAAGGTAAATATTGCGACTTGTGTATTTTTGTAAATTGTGAAGATTTATGTAATTTTAAACCATTATGTCTGTCGAAAATTAGGATTGTGTTGGAGCAATAGATGGTACACATGTTCGTGCATCTGTGCCACCTGAAATACAAGGAAGATTTTGTGGTCGCAAAGATGGAACCACGCAAAATGTGTTAGCTGCCATTAGTTTTGACTTAAAGTTCACTTACGTGTTGGCTGGATGGGAAGGCAGTGCACATGATTCACGTGTATTAAATGATGCATTTGCTAGGCCAGGGGGATTTTCAATTCCCGATGGTATTACACGATTACTTCACTTTTTTGGTTTATTAGTTTAATAAATATTATGTGTTTTCCTAAGCATAGTAGTGATTTGGTTTTATTTTTTAATATATGTAGGTAAATATTATCTTGGTGATGCTGGGTATGGTAATAAAAATGGAATATTGTCACCGTATCGGAGTGTACGATATCACTTGAAAGAGTTTAGTGATCGCCCTCCTGAGAATGTGCAAGAATTGTTCAACCTCCGACACTCTTCATTGAGAACTACCATTGAGCGAGGGTTTGGAGTGGTGAAAAAACGTTTTCGAGTGTTGGATGCAGAACCATATTGGTCTTTCCCAACCCAAGTGAAAGTAGTGTTAGCGTATTGTGTGGTTCATAATCACATTATGGGGGTTGAACCAAATGACCATATTATGGAAGATGCAATGAACCAAGTAGAGTTTAGTGACCACCAACAAGAAACACAATCACGTCGGGAGTCCGTCGAAGATAGTAGATCATGGAATGCTAAGAGAGATGAGATATGCCAAGCCATGTGGTCTGATTATATCAGGAGTGGAGAGTAGTACTTTATTTAGATTTCTATGATTGTAATGTGTTTTTTCTTTTTGTTTTTTTGTAAAGACAATGTATGTAATATAGACTTTTGGTGATGTAATGAAAAAGTATTTTTAGCATTACATTGTTATTTGATGGTATTACATTGTCATTTTCATAGTTAGCATGTTCTATTCTGTTGTGCACATTCATAAGCGTGGTTGTATGTGTGTTTGATTTGTTATTCATGTTCCGAGCGTAATTACTAAATGCTACTCTCACTATACTATTTTCATATGTAGTAATGTCAAAGGGCAAAGAAAAAGTTAGCGGCAGCAAGCAATTTAGGTGGCTGCCACCTATGCATGAGATGATGCTTAAGATACTTACGGAGGAGGCTGCAAAGGGCAATAAGCCCTCTAGTACTTTTAGGGCCGGCTCCTTTGCTCTTGTAGCGAAGGAGATAACGACCCAATTCGGGGTTGAGTGCCACCCGTCATATGTTGACAACCGGATGCGCACTCTAAGGTCCATGTGGGGAACTATTCAAGCTCTTAGAAAGAAGAGTGGATTCGGTTGGGACGAAAATCTGAAAATGATAACTTGCGACGCTAAAACATACCAAGAAGAAGTTATGGTATGGCTTCCAACTATATTTTCTTAATATAGATAATAATATATGTTTTTGCCTTTTATATGAAATTTATAGTGTCATTCTTTTTAGGATTTCATTGCTTTTATAAGGTTTTCCAAACATAACTTTCATGTCACCTTACCTATGTATTATATCTATACATACCTATGTGTTTTCATCTATCTATATGTGTATATGTGTCTGAGCTACAATTTTCTTTGGTTCTCGGTTTGGTTGCTAATAAAATGTTGGGAAAGTAAAGAAAAGATTGATACTTTCTTTTTAAGGTGATTTTTTTAATGGGTTTTTTTCAGCTATGACTTGGGAATAATAGGAAATTAAGGACCCACTGTTTTCTTTGATCTTTCTATTTGGTTGCTAGGAAAAAGTGAAGGAAAGAAAACAAAGTTTTTAACCAAAAGAGTTGTGCTTGCTGTTCTAATTTTTTTTTCTTTTTTTTTTTTTAATTGGGCTCTCTTAGTAGTGAAGTGTGCATAATAGTAACATAATGTATTGACTTGTTCCATCCTTATTTGAGAGTTTTTTTGCATTACTTGTTTGATTACTGAGAAAATGTAGGAAAAAGTATGGAGTATTTGCTTTAATTGTTATTGCATAGTCTTTTATATTGAATTTATGAGTGAAGTTATTATTGCATTGTTATATACGTTCCTTTCTCCCTTACAGGCACATCGGAAGCAGGCAGAGTATCTGAACAAAAAAATTGAGTTTTACGATGAATTAGCGATTGTGGTGGGGAAGGACACAGCCACAGGTGGCTTTTCTAAGTCCTATGTGGATATCGAAAATGAGCCAGATAATGGGGATAATGGGGATAGTGCAGAGTTTGTTGCAGATAATGTGGAGGAATGTGTGGTTGAAAAGGGGAAGAACGCAAATGAATCATCCACCACTGGGTCGGGAATTTCCAAGTCCTGCAAAAGAAGGCGTGCAGCTTCTAATGCTGATGATAGTGTGCTGACTGATCTGTCTGATCAGCTGAAGGAAATAGCTGTCGCTCTGAAAGAAATTAATCGGGGCCCGGTAGATTACACAACTTTGTATAATGAGGTAATGGCTATGATGGCGGATGGATATAGCGAAGATATGCTCGCTACTGCCTTCGACCATCTTTGTGAGAATGAGAAGACGGCACGTGGATTTTTAGCCAAGAATGCTAGGTTGAGGAAGCTGTGGTTAGATGGTTATTTTTTCTCACAAATTTGATTTGCTTATTTCATGTTGACTGTGATGGTAGATTTAGGAATTAACTTTTGTTGTAGTATTAGTATTGACCTATCAATGTATTATATATGTACTCTTTTGTATTATTGGGACGATACAATTGCCCAAATTATGTATTTGTACTGTTCAGATACCACGAATAGGTATCATTTTTGTATGCCATTGAGGTGTAATGCCAATGGTGAACGATTGATGTGGCTATTTTTATATAAATATTATGGGTATATTCGAATGATTATGTTTGATGTTGAACCAAATGACCATAATTTTTGTATTGTTACAGATATGTATAGGGAATGCAGGTTCTTGAATTTTATCTATAAGAGCAAAATATAGCTTCAAACTAGTTATTTAAGCTCTAGCTCCAGCTCGATTAACACCATGGTTTTGGTGAATTGGAGACTTATGATAGTTATGGTGATGTTGGTGCCTATCTTCTTTGCGTTTATTGGGCTTAGGATTATGCTTCGGCTCAGCTACTTTTTCCTTAATAGCATTGATCTTCTCCAATTCCTCCAAAACTTCATTCTCCAATTCCTCCAAAACTTCATTCATGGATGGACGATTTTTTGGGTCAGATTCTAGATCATTTTCCGTAAAATGATCCAAACTATTTTCCGTAAAGTATTTTCCGAACCAAACATGGGAATTGATTTTCCGTAAAGTATTTTCCGTAAAATATTTGGACGAACCAAACGCCGGAATTAATTTTCCGTAAAACGATTTCCGTAAAATATTTGGACGAATCACACACCGGAATTGATTTTCCGTAAAACGATTTCCGAGACAGCCAAACACCCGAATACATTTTCCTTTTCCGGAAATTAGCATTTCCGGAAAATATGTATTTTTCGGAAAACGTTTCCAGCAACCAAACACAGCCTTAGGTTATATTTTATTGTCTGTCAAGTTTTAAGGAGCTCTTAAATAGGCCCCAAAGTCTGTAAACGATTTTCAGAGTTTATTATCAATAAAAATTCAGACTTGTGTCTATTGTGTTCTCTGGTGGATTCCAAAGCAATCACCTTGTGGATTCAAGGAACCCCTCGTGGTTCCATCAAGAGAGTATCGTGTGTGCTTTCTTTAGGCTTCCGCGACACTAGTATCCCTTCATTAAGTTTAGTTTTTTTAGAAAATAAAATGGTAATAGGATAATGATAAGACATAATATAAATTGACAAATTATAAGTTTTTGTTTAATTTTAATAAATATATAATTTGACATCATAATTCATAAGAACAAATTGGACAATTTTATAATAATAATAATTATTATTATTAACATAAGTCAAAACCCTCTTCTCCCCTCCCCTTCAAATTCTTCCAAAAAAAAAAAAAAAAGAAAAAAAAAGAAAAAGAAAACTTCCAACTATATTTAACCGGAAAAAACAAGAATGATAATCAAGCTACAATTGGTTAATCCAAAAAAAAAAAAAAATCTTTTAGATCTGATTTGAAGCAAAGTTGATTTCCCTAGATAATACATGTTAATTTGCAGTTCTTACAACTAAACACAAATAAGTTTCAATTTTACTTCAAATAATTTTTTATAATTCTAACTTTCATGGCTATTCAAAAGAGCCAAAATTTTACTACTATGAGCCCAGCAAATGGGTCACAGCTTAGAAATAAAAGGATTACAACCCCATCTCCAGTGTCCTAAGCAATCACCCATGTCTCGTTACTTCTCAAAAAGTAGTGGAGCTAGCACTGCATCAGCTGTTGGAAGATGGATAAAGACATAAAGTAACTGTAATGGAACCAGTAATCTATATACCGTGTTCTGTGAATCATTAACTTTCGCTTGAATGCAGAAATGGCTTCTAAATCTTTGTACAAGCCGTTTGGTTTTGACTTGAAATCAGAAGATGTATTTAAAGTTCGAGTTTGGTTCAGCTTTTAGAAATTGAGCTTTTTGAAAAAGTGGAATTTTTAAAAAGTGCTTTATAAAATTGGACTTTTTGTAAAAGTTGAGTATTTGGTAAAAGCTGTTTTTTTTTTTTTTTTTTTTTTTTTTTTTAGAAAGAACTTATGAATTTCATTAACGTAAATGAGTTACATCCAACTGTAAAAACTGAACAATATGGGACGGAACATCCTCCATCCAAACTTGAAAATCTGGTATGCGTAAAGCATATTTGGCCAGATTATGAGCTACACTATTGCCATTTCTCTTCACATGAGAATACAATACTCTTCTAAATTTTTTTTCCATACTCTTTCACATCTTCAACCAGCAGACCCCACGGCAGTAAGTTTTGTTCTTGTGCCTTCAACGCTTGAATTAAGTTCAACGCATCACCTTCAAGGACAATATTCTGGAATCCCAGCTCATGTGCAAAGGATAGAGCCTTCAATGCAGCCAAAGCTTCCATGTCTTCTGCCTTGAACGGTTGACTTAGCTTCTCTGCACAGGACGCCAAAACAGCACCCTCCGAGTCTCGAATCACCACTCCCACACCAGACATCCTTGAGGATTCAGCATTTGCTCCATCAAAGTTAATTTTAACAAAACCGTTTGGCGGTGCCGTCCATCTATTTCCTCCCCTGCTGCTGCACTCCACTTGAACCTCTGAAACTTGCAGGTCAGTTCGGTGTTGCACCAGACTGGTCCGTGCATTTGCAGCAACCTGATGAAGCGGGCTGGACTGCAGCATTAACCGTGCTCTGTTCCTCTGATTCCATACTTCCCATGCCGTAAATGCTAGAAGTTCCAATGATTTCCCTTCATCAATCATCCATAGCAGCAGCTCCTTGACAGTGACAAAGCCAACCTCATACCGGAATCCCCACATACTTTGATCTGACCAAACTACATCCAGTTCCGGGCATAACCATAATGCGTGAAGCGGGTCCTCCACAGCATTTTTACACCTCTCACATGTTGGGTCTTCAAGGATTTTTCTTCTCATCAAAGATTGTTTGGTTGGCAAAGCAAAGCGACAAGCTCTCCACAGAAAATTTTTCACCTTTGGGGGAGCTCGCATCTCCCAAATTTTTTTCCACAGCCGCTTCTCATCGATTGGTGGTGTTTGCAGATTTGATTCCATCTCTGCCTCCTGTTTTAGAAATCTATACCCCGACTTACAAGTATAATTACCCGTTGGAGAATACGGCCAATAAAGAGTATCCTCTGCTGCATTACGGCTGAGTGGGATTTTCTTAATTAAGTCTGCATCTTCAGTCACAAACAGCCCATCTACCAACTCTTCATTCCACCTTCTTGTGATTGGATCAGAGAGAGTAGCTACGATATGATCCTTAAAGCTCTCCAAGGGACAAATTGGCAGCTGCGTTAGGTGTTTTCTTGGCAACCAACGTTGCTGCCAAATGTTTATTTTTTCTCCATTACCTATCCTCCATAAAGCCCCTCTTTGAATGATGTCTCTACCTCTAAGGATACTTTTCCAAGCATATGACCCCATCCTAGAGTCGGTAGCCTCCATAATTGTTGAATTTGGGAAGAAACGAGCCTTAAATACTTTGTAAAAAAGTGATGATTTATCATGCAATAGCCTCCAAGTTTGCTTTGCCAAGAGTGAGTCATTGAACATAGCAAGGTCTCGGAATCCCATACCTCCAATAGTTTTCGATTTTGTCATTTCCTCCCATTTAATCCAATGGATTTTTCTTCGATCACCTCTTTGACCCCACCAAAATTTCTTGATTAAAGACTCTATCTCATTGCACAAACCCACTGGCAATTTGAAACACCCCATAGTGTAGGTAGGGATGGCTTGTATGACTGCCTTAAGGAGTACTTCTCTCCCTGCTTGCGAAAGCAATTTAGCTTCCCACCCTTGAAGCTTCCGCCATACCTTCTCTTTTATGTAATTAAAACTTGCTTTTTTACCTTTGCCAACCAAAGAGGGCAGCCCAAGGTATTTTTCATAGTGCAAGATTTCAGGGACTCCAATGGCCACTTTGATTCCATGCTTCTCCTCCTCTGGTATAGACTTACTAAAGAACAGTGAGGTTTTACTTCTATTCATTTTTTGTCCTGAAGCTTGCTCATACTCCTTAAGGATATTCAAAACTTTCCCACACTTCTCCATAGTTGCCCTGCAAAAAATCAAACTATCATCTGCAAAGAGCAGATGTGTTAGTTTTGGACCCCTCCTACAAAGGGAGTATCCATGGATTTCACCTTGTAAATCAGCCTTTTTAATTAAGCCATTCAATCCTTCCGTACAAAGAAGAAATAGGAAAGGAGAGAGTGGGTCTCCTTGCCTAATGCCCCTTGTAGGAAAAATCATCCCACATGGATCACCATTCACCAACACCGAATATGATACAGTTTTCACACAACCCATGACAAGTTTTATCCACCTCTCCCTAAAACCCATCTTTCTCATTATCCCCTCCAAATACAACCACTCCACCCTATCATACGCTTTACTCATATCCAATTTTAATGCCATATACCCATAGTTACCTCCCCTAAAGTTTTGTAAGCTGTGTAGTGTTTCAAAGGCCACTAGAATATTGTCAGAAATCAAACGTCCTTTAGTGAAAGCTGATTGGTGTTCAGTGATAATGGATGGAAGTATTTTTTTAAGGCGATTTGCAAGAACTTTAGAGTAAATTTTGTAAAGGACATTACAAAGACTAATGGGGCGAAACTGGTGGGGAAATTCAGGGGAGTGTAATTTCGGCACAAGAGTAATAAAAGTATGGTTCAGATTGGTTGGTATAGTACCTGAATTTAACCAAGACAGAATGGAAGAGGTGACATCCTGGTTCACTGTGCTCCAAAAATGTTGGTAGAAGAGCGGGGGCATACCATCCGGGCCAGGAGCTTTAAGGGGCGCCATTTGTTTTAGGGCAATGGCAACTTCACTTGCCTCAAACTCACGACACAAATCACCATTCATCTCTTCATCAATTAGTGGTTGAACACAATCCAATGCCCCAGTGGATACAATCCCCTCTGAAGCAGTAAATAGAGACTTAAAATAGTTGACCATCACTTCACCAATTTCTTCATGTCTGGTTCTCCATACTCCGGCCTCATCTCTGATACCCTGCAATGAATTTTTCCGGAATCTCCTAGTAGCAAAACAATGGAAATATTTAGAGTTTTTGTCCCCTTCATTAGCCCATAGGATTCTAGACCTTTGAGCCCACATCGTGGCTTCCCTATCTTGCATCACCTCAATCTCTTTTTTAATTTGCCTGACCCTAAAATTATTTCCACTCACCATGGCTACCCTTTCTTCTTTGGCTAGGGATTTTTTCAATCGGTTCAACTCCATCCTAACATTACCAAAAACATTTTTCTCCCATATCCCCAACTCCTTTCCACACTTATCAATTTTACTCAAAATATTACTCTCTACACTTCCATCACTTCCACCACCCCAAGCCGAAACCACCACTTCCTCACATCCCGAGTTTGAGAGCCACATTTGTTCAAACCTAAAATTTTTTTTCCGGATTGGAGGAATCAAACCCGATGGGGAAATGAATAATGGGATATGATCCGATGAAGTGCAAGACAAGTGGTACATCCTTGAACCTCCAAACATCATGAACCAACTATTATTAACCAAACACCTATCAAGCCTCTCCCAAATTGAAATCCCGCTTTCAAAGTGTTTGCTCCATGTAAATTTAGGTCCCTCAAAACCCAAATCCATGAAGCCACATTCATCAATCACCTCCCTAAACTGCTGCATCAAATAATAAGGTCTTCTAGCTCCTCCTAGTTTCTCCTCTTGTTTTATAATCTCATTAAAATCTTCGAGACAAAGCCAAGGCTTTTCAGGTTGTGAGTTTAGAGCTCTTAATTTGGCCCAAGCTTCATGTCTTCTTGCTGTATCAGGTTCCCCATAAAACCCAGTTAATCTCCACTCATTATCCGTGTTTTTATTGATCACCGCATCAATATAGTGTCTATCTGAATCTTCCACCATCAAATTAACTGATGCTTTCCAATACAGAACTAATCCACCACTTCTTCCCACCCTTGGCACGACCCATCTATGCTCAAAACCAATACTTCTCTGTACGAATTCTAGCCTTGCATCATCTGTAAGTGTCTCGGCTAAAAACACCACAGAGGGATCTTTTGCCCGAATAAAATCACCGAGCTCCCTCACTGTACGTAGGTTCCCAAGCCCACGACAGTTCCATGCTAAACAACTCATTGCCCTTGGCGGGGCTGACCATCAGCTCCCGCCACTACAAAGAATTTTTCATCATCATTGACAACTACTTGGAGATGTTTTGATGAACCTGCCATAAGGGATACCTCAGATGCCGCCATTCTTTTTTTTCCTTGCACCTTGACTTGTGCTGCCGTGTTACTCTTTGGCTTAGGTCTTTCTCTACGTGTCCAAGTACGTGCTGCCCTTGAAGATTGGAGATTGTGAACACCAATATCATTAGTATCACGTGACAACTTAAGTGAGGGTGTGCCACTTAAATTATCACGTGCACTAGGGTTAGAGAGGCCACTTGGAGTAGGGTTTTTGTTGTGAACTTTCCTGCCTGAATCCACTATCTTAGTCGCCCCAAATTCTGCTGCCAGACATAACTCCTCATTACATGCCACTTCCTCAATTTCAGTTTCCTTAGGGGAGTAAATACTCCAATAATATCATCCTTTAATTTGTTTTGGTCAACCGTATCTTCCCTCATAACTCTTCCTCCTTCATTACTCTTTAAAGACACCACGTCCTCATCTTCAATGCCCTCATTAGTGCTCCCATTATTGTTAACCGTTACCTCTTGTATCTGATCCGTTACACCTCTGCTGCCTGAATCAGAGTTCTGGCCTGAATTACTTGCCTTCGGTGTACCTGATCCGGCCTTCTTCTTCGCTGCATAGAACCCAGGGACAGTGATAGCATTACGTCTAGCAGGAACAAAAGGTAGTGCTCGCAAGTATGGCCCAAACTCGCGTTGTTCTGGTTTGAGTGTACCCTCACTATCAATCCACAGATCACAATCTCGATCATCATGAGTAAGTCTCCCACACCAAAAGCATATGTTAGGCAGTCTTTCGTACTTGAACGCTATCCATACTTGCTTCCCTCCTTCACCTATAGACACTAATCTTCCACGGCACAAAGGTAGTGACAAATCAATGGACACCTGAATACGAACAAAATGACCACCATCAAAAAATTTTGGGTTCATTGGCACGTAAACCTCCCCCAAGACACTGCCAATTTTCTTTGCCGCCTCTATTGTCATATACTTAATCGGAAGCCCATGGAGTTGAACCCACAGTTTCGTCTTCTCAAATTTTATATCTTGAAGAGAGGATTCATTCTTGTAACGATTCATGACCACTAGATGTTTGTCAAACGTCCACGGCTCACCTTCTAAAATTCTATCCACATCTTCCATGTTGTCAAAGATGAATAGAATTTTATGGTCTCCAAAGCTCTAAATCTTGAACCCATTCTTGGCTCTCCATAGCGGGTTAAACGTCTTCGCTATGACCTCCATATTGATTGCTCGCCTAGTCAAAAACTTGGCAGCAATAGAAAATTTCTGACTTCTATCATCATCAAGTAGGCAGCAGCCCGGTCCCTCTCTATCCGATAGAGTGAGCTTATTCCAAGACTGAGCCAAATCGTCCATTCTCTCACTCGCTCAATACTGTTTCCCCACCCCCAAAAAAGAACCCAACAAGCCTAGGAATAACAGTGCTACTCCTAGGATACAACGCACCTTCAAAGAAGGGACTCACCAATTCTGCTGTTAAAAAATGTTTTTTGAAAAAGTTGAGTGTTTGGTTAGAACTTATAAAAGTGGCGGTTTGAGTTGTAAATTACCAAAAAGGACAATGTATATATAAGGGGGTTTATTTCATTCTTAAATCAACTACTTAATAATACTTACTAAAAAAAACTACTTAATAATAATAATAATAATAATAATTTATTGTTAACTAAAATTTGTTATAAAAATATTTTTACAATATTTTCACAACAAATCATATATGGTAAGTTGTTACTGATTTTAATTTGAACACACCACTTAAATTATTTTTTTCACTAGTATTAGCTAGCAATAACCCACCACTTAAAATTTATTGTGAAAATATTGTGAAAATATTATAGTAGCATTTCTTAATTTTAATTTTTTAATTTTAATTTAATTTTTCTCTTTATCTCTTTTTCTTTCATCCACACGTTTCTTTATATTTTCTTTCATCTTTTTTTCTCCTCCACACATGTTTTCTTTACTTCTCCCTATCTCCACTTTTGACTTTTCTTTATACTTTTCTTCTTCACTAGAACACACCAGAAGATACTTCTAAAAAAAAAAGAACACACCAAAAGATTGAGCTTCTAGAATTCGTCCACTCTCATTCCAGAACATACCATTTCTTTTTTCTCTTTCTCTACTTTCCTCCACACATTCAGCCACATAGCCCACACGCACACACTTTTTCATCTTGATCTTCATAGGTAATTTGGGAAGAAGATGAAGAAGAAAGAAGAAGAAGACGAAGAAGATCGGTCCGGATCGGTCAAGAGAAACATTTACCTGCAGTAGCATGGTCCGGATTGTGTAGCAGCACGGAGGAGAGGCTTGTTCTTGAAGATGAGATGAGAGGAAGCCGTGACTTTCTAGCTACAGACCCTAATTTATCAAAGGGCAAAATTGGGTTTTCAATCAAAATGGTTGGGCAATTTGGTAATTGAAGAGAGCTTCTCAACGGTAACATTTATCAATGCGCGTTAGCTTTTGCAAAAGCTCGCCAGAGCTGTGTTGTGTCAAAGCCACGTTTGTTCACATTTCAAAAAGCCACGTTTTAGAAAAAGCAGGATGTTTGAGTCTTACCAAACGGGCAGATTGAAAAAGTGGTTTGAAAAAGCACTTTTTGCACTTCAAAAGTGCAAACAAACGGGCACAAAGTAGGGCTCCCACTTTCATCCTTACTAAGGCTACTAAGCTAGCATTTGTTACAACCCCCTCTGCCGCGAGCTGCACTGTTCTTCCCACGTGGGGAGATGGTGACAAAAGAGAGAAATATGGAAAGCAAGTAAACGTCAAAGAAGAAATTCCATAAGCTTGATTTTTCTCATATACATTCTGATAATAATCTATTATAATTGTTCATAGGCTTTTACATATGCCTTACATGCTTGAAAACGTAACTCAACAATGAGATAAAGCTGAGGTGAACTAAAACAAATGATAAGCTAAGATAAAGCTGAGATGAACTAACATGGATAAAGTCTATCCTAACACGTAACAACTAAGCAACTAAAGATAGCACCTAATAAATCAAAGAGTGGTGTTGGTTCAACCACGATTTTTCTGGAACAGTTGTTCGAGTTCCTACTCCAAGAATTCTTCTTCCTGTTTCTACTCCTAGAGTTCCTGTTACTTTCAGCCGAAGGACTGGTGAATTTTTGTTCAATCTTGATTTGGAGATTTGACTTGATAAGAGGTAGAGGTAGCTGTATCTTCATCTGCAACAGAGGTTGGTTTAGAGTTGGAGTCTGCAATATTATCCTTTAAACCTGGGGGCTGCTTAGTGAAAACTCCTTTGAGCCGAAAAGCAAAGTTAGTTAATCCAGATGAAGCTTTTTTCAAACCGGTTAAGAAATGCTTCTTAACGTCCAGCTGCTTTATCTGTTTATACAAAGCATACAATTCATTCATTATCTGTGGTAAAATTCCCACTAGGACAAGTATAAGCATGAGAACTCCAAGTTTAGGCTTATCCTTGTCTGACAATTTCTCCTCCGGGAGAACTAATGAAATAGCAAATATACATGCTTCACTGGAAACTGATATGATCTCAACCAGCTGAATGTTTATCTTAACATATGGCTTCCCGAGAACAAGGAAGAAGAGCTGAAAACAACTGATGCATAAAGAGATTATGGTAGGAATCTTAGAAGAAGAGTTGCCCACATAGACACTACCCACAATCGCTAGCAAAACACGTTTCACGGAATCAAGCAATAGGTAGTATATTCTGAGTTCTCCACATAGCTTTTGGATAACAGACTCAAGCAATATGTAGTATATTCTGAGTTTTCCAACCAGCCTTTGGATAAAAGGTGCTTCTGCATCTTCAGTTTTGTCATCTGCACCTTGTGATTGGAAACTGCCCCCAGAAATCTGTGAGAGCTTGGACTTTGGAGGGCCTCTAAATTCTTTAAAAAGAGGCTCTAAAATGGTTAGATAATTTGAATTCTGTGGGTTTTTCGATGTCCACTCGCCTCCCTTACCAGAAACCAAAAATACCCGGACTATTTTTTGATACCAGTGGAAACCCCGACCCTCTTGATGAACTTCCTTGTATTGAAGTAGCTTTGCAAATGAAATACCCATAGAGAGGAACAAGAGCAAGGCCAGCAGTAGAATACACACGACACCCAGAAGCAGAACGCCAACAGCAGTCCCCAATGCCGTTCTTCCTTAATTCACAAAAGTGAGAAATGATTAAGCCACATAGTTCTGTGCTTGAAGTTCTTAGCATTAAAACCAATGACAAAAGAGCATGTAAATGTGCAAAAAATTGTGAATCTTGGTTCTAGATACACATTCGCATAACTCTGATATGATGCAGTCAGATAACTATGCAATGATGGTTGTCACGCACAGAGAAGTGAATTGAGTTAACGTCCAAACAGTGTGAAACATCAGCTTCATTGCAGTTCTCAAATATGTGAAGAGATGGGACCGTAGACCAGTTCTGGTGCCAAGCTATATGATAATTATTAAGTCCATAAGACATATATGAACAAGACAGGAACATAGTCACAATTCCATTACATATTTGGAAAGTAGAGTAGAAAAGATTACTTCATAGGAAAAAAAAAAAAAAAAAACTCATTCTATGGCATATTATTATGAGAATTATCTATCTTTTCGTAAAAAAAAAAATGACAATTAGAAAATTCGTTGATTAAAGAATTCAATATAATTAAGTAGAGAGCTGAAAGATACTAATATGGGGTTTGCAATTAAAAAAAAAGAAAAGACAAGCAACATAATTATCTTTTGTGGGGAAGGAAACAAACTGTCAAGTTACCTCTAATTAGACCAGCAGAGGACTTAGAAATAGCAGGTAGCGCAAGATTTACCATGACTATTTCAAATCTTGAGAATGTATGTACTCCATAATCCTTCTTCTTCAATTTTAGGAAGAGAAGGAGTAAAGCATGCAGGTTTATCAAACCGCCACCAATTATGGCTAACCAGAACATGCTTCTACTAAAATCCCTCCACCTACAAGAAACAAAATCTAGTAAGATATTACACTGATAAATAAACGAGTCTGTCTGTGGCACTCCAAAATCCAAATTATGAATTCACATGAATAACAGTAAACTAAGTATCAAGTTTGTCCTTTTGGTTTGATCAATAATTTGCAAAAATTCAAAGCATGAATAGCTTCAATTTTTTTTGTAGAACCTATAGAAAATTATACATTTAAATAACTAGCAAATATTTAAATTAAATTTAACAGGTTTTTTTATTATAAAAAATTGTGGCTTTCATAGTTTTTCTGCTTTATATTAAATATTTTCAAGCCCAAAAATAAAATAAAATAAATCTGTATTGAATATTTTTTCCATTTGTTTTGTCCTTAAAATCAATATTCAAGTTCATGTAATAAATAGAAGTAAGAGTCCCGTAACTTACCCATGTAAAATACTTGGATCAAGAGTAGAATTAAGATGTGGTGTCTGCAGGTGTACAATGTATTCTATCAAAAAATTTACTTATTATGAGATTAAAGAATTCAAAAACAAGTCATAGATAAAGTAGAGGTTTCAGACCTCAAGTAGTGATTGAAAATCCTTCGAAACCATTGAAGCCATGGGCCCACTATTGGAACTTGGTGTTGGCTGCTTACTCCGAAAGATTCCCGAATAATGAATTTCAGACATGTGTGTAATGGCAGAGAGACTCGAGTTCTCCATGACCAGACGGGTGTGCCCAGTTTCCCTTTCCCATGGAACACTGAAGTAGGGAATGCTCCATTGCAAACCCCTTGTCAATTCATAATACTCCACTGGCAGTCTCACTGCCAACCATCCAGATAATGCAATAACCTGAAGATGGCATGCAATTCTCTGTATGAAAGAGAAAAGGAAAAATGCTGGTTAGTTCTACTAGAATGATGCAGTTCATAAGGTTTGATAAGTTATTTATCAGATACTTCAAGTGACAGTAGGTTACCCTAATCTATCTACCAAGGTTTGATAAGTTCTACTCTTTATGCCGATAATGTAATAAAACCCCAGCCCACAAAATCCCACTTTGAAGAGGTCAATCCTAGTTTTCCATCTTTGGAAGAAGTGCCAATAGGCTCCACAGGCTTCACAGTTGGGCCATTGGTTCAAGAAGTCAGACAACATGGTCAAAACTCAAAAGGCTCAAAACCATCCAAAATATTTAGAGAGTTCAGTTATATATTAAATTATATGTATAAAAATCAAGGAAAATGATTCTAGGTGTATTAATTTCTATCGGATCCAGAGGAAGAGGGTTAATTTGTTTCACAGTATTTCTAATTATTTTTAATTATTTGATTGATTGTCAAGAGGCTACATATAAATGACCTGCTAGGTACAGTTTGATTGACTTCTAGTTCAAACCTTGGAAAATACTGGATCAGCCACAGAGAAAGAAAAAAAAAGCAAATCAAATTGTACATAAGAAAAATCTTGTTTTACCATAAATGAAATGCTTTGCGGAGAGATAAGGTATCCCGAGAAAGTTAAAGGTGCACATCGACATGCTATCAGAACTTTTTTTGAGGTCATGATTGTTTTTCATCATTTAAAAATTTTGTTTTAAAAGCTCACCAGTATAAATACTAGAGATAGTTTAGACCCTAATTTTTAAATTACAGCTAGATTGCTTATAATATACTTTAAACAATGCGGAATAAGAGTAATAAATGCGCAATCAACTGGGACTACTAACTAGTGCATGGACATACATAATTAACAATTAAGTAAAAAGCATAAGTAGTAAGGAAAGAGAGAAGCAAACACAAGATAACACCGTGATGTGCTATTGAAGAGAAAACCGAAAAAAACAATGAAAAAACCTCTGTGGCCCTACAAGCCGAATCGATCCATTAGTAAATCAATTGGAGTACAAGGATAACAAATAGACCCCCTAAACCTAGACTACTCTCTGTACTTTGACCCTCCAAGTCCTAGCTACTAATAGGTTTCGCCAAGCCTTGTTTTCACTAGCTTTCCAAATCCTGCAATTGTCACCAATTGCTTCCATCAAATATTGGCATGAACCCAATGCTTCCCAATTGCTCCAAATCAACTCACAACACTCTGTATAGATGTGGTTTGTGTTTGGGCTAAGAACCTCTTAAGAGATATAGAATTAGAGAGAGAAGAGAGTGAAGAAAACTAAGAGAAATGTGTAGATGATTGTTAGGTTACAATCTCTGACTCTCAAATGGATTTTAGGGCTTTTCCTTTGAAACTCTTTTTACAATTTCATAAGTATGGGTAAATAAATGAGGGAAACAAACATAAATAGCTAGCCGTGCATCTCGTGGGTCAAGTCGCAAGTTGGCCAAGTCACGAGCCACTTGCGAAATGCCTTTGACACTTGAGTCGTTTGAACTTTCAACATGTGCTCCTCACATGACCTTTCGCAGGTTGCACCAATCGCGAAATCCCCTGCTTCATAGTTCTTTATCAATTTGCACATGCAACCCATTACATTTAATCCCAAAAAAATAAAGGTAAATGATTGAATAAATTATAATCAAATTTGACACAAAATTAAAGCCAACAGACATAAATTGAAAATCACAACTTTACATGCTTCAACTTCAAAGATTTGTAAGATTTTTCTCTACCCTTTTTATAACATCCAGCCACAAAATTAATGTCAATTTATGATTATATAAAAAAAATGTCAGTTTATTTACTATTGTGTTTCTAACATGGTGTAAAAGCGTCTGTATAGATTATTATCATGCTACAACTAAATAATCAATTAATGAGATAACAGTTCAAATGAAATAGATATCATACAAAAAGATTACTCTCAGGCTGAGATAAAGAAGGAAATGGACTTGAGAATTCCCCAATGGAATGAAAGCTTGCTATCGAAACCTTAAGTATCCCGGCAGCAATAACTATCACTACAAATGAACCAATTGTAGATCCAAAAAACGTAGTTGATATTTTCGGCACAGAATCTGTATATTTTTTAAACCTTACATCAGTAAATAAATGAGAAAATCAAAGGGCTAAGAAGCGTCACTTCATCTAGAGCTTAGATGTTGGACTACAATTGAGCTGACAACAAGAGAAAAGAGGAAGAATCCTTACAGTCCATTACTTGTAGAACATTGGAAGGCTGATTTTTGTTTCCAGCAACATCCCCAGATACACTTCCGGGAACATTGACAGATACAATATCTTGGTCTGCTTTTATCACTATAGTATATATGCCATTACAGATTTCTTCAAAGCTGAAAATGTTAATGATTATCATTGGAAAGGAACAAAAATGAAAATTTGTTAAAGATTAAATATGACATACTAATTGAAATATTATTTCCATCAAGAACCCAAATGATGTGTAGAAAGGTCGTCATCATGGTTTCTTATTTGTATGTGGGTGAATTATTTATGTGATGTCTTGTTCATGTAAGGGTTAACATGCATAGATACAAACATGAAGATAACCAGAAATGACTTGCCTCTGTAATTTCCCTCCTATGATTGATATATTAGAACGGCTAAAGCCAAATACAGGCTTCAGGAATTTTATCAACACAAGGATGTTGCGTTCTCTTGTCCAAATATGGGATGGTGTACGCCACATTACAGCAGGCCTTGGAAATTCGGTAGGTAGTTCAATCAAGTTTACAGCAGGCCTCAGAGAATCTGAAGGTCACATTTATATCTATTAGGAGGAAACACCTAACAAATAGACATTTAAATATAAAGCTTTCCTAATTGCATATAATATTTTTTTATACGCCTAATTGCATATATAACTGTAGAAAAAAAATTCTATCTGAAGAGTTTCTATATTCAAAGAGTCGAGTAACAGAATATTGAAACAGAATTTTGATTCCACAAACAGATTATTTATTTTCTCTTTGTAACACTTGTAAACTATTGTCAATCGTACCATATATGAAAGTAAATGGTTCAACTGGAAAAAATGGAGTCCCCTGTCTGCTTATTATAGAGGTTGTATCAATGCTTACATTGACTACAGTCGTGTCAAATATATATGCAGCAACCTGAAAGGAGAGTGAAAATGAGTAAGAAATAAAAGGTATATGAGAAATATAGGTCCTAGAGATATAAATAGCAATAAATGTTCTCACATACACATTAATGTACATTCTGTACACACTACATCCATAATTTCACATGCGATAACCATATCTATTTGTTAAGGATGTCCACATTTAAAACGTGAAATTGGTAGTGTGTACGGATGATGTACAATAATGACGGTGCGATTATCAATACACTTTTGCATTTTATATTTGGGGGAAGTTCAAGATGTGCAACTGTGAAATTTTTTTGAAGATGATTTATTTTCCCAATATAATTAATGGCTCCAATGTTTCTAAGTGACCCAATTCAAGATGATGTTGTGCATTACATAGAACAAAATATAAATGAGCCATTTCAAATTCATAGGACAACTAAACAGGCTCCTAACCTATGAACCAACTTCTACTCTCATGGCTGAAAAAATAAAATTAGATTGTGAGAACCATCTGACCTTATATTCAAATCTTCTAGGCCCTTCATATTTTTTAGTGTCAACCAGAGGAAGAAGTGAGCCCTGACTCTTTTGGAGTGAATATAAAACTTCTGCTTTGAGAAATTTTTTAATTTCTTCAGATGTGTTGTTAACAGGCTTTGGAAAGGTTAAACAGACCCTTAGATTCTTATAGTTATTGGTTGCTCGCACCAGTATAGTTTCACCATTAAATTGAAGTTGCCTTTTAGGAACGTGAGTTGTTAAGTTGATACTTCGTCTATCTGTAGAATTAATGAACAGAGCATGTAAAGAACACACTGACAACAACAACAATCAACCAATCAATCAAATCAGACAAGAAAAGTTACATAAACAGTCCAAATTATTCAATTTAAATATGATACAAATTGCCAATAAGTAAAGCTCAAGGCATTAGTTAGATAAAAACAAGAATAGCAATTAAAGGACATTTCACTTATAACTCTTCCTGAAAATAATGATACATATTGCCTATTGGGGAAAAAAATCCTATGGCAATAAAAACTAGACTCACCGAAATGCAGAGTGAAATTAGAATTCTTGTTTCTTTCAAATTTGTTCCCTGCACTGTCAGTACAAAAATTCTTATCCATTACCAAAATCACTCGCCCAGACTGAGCAGTGGATGATAAACCCACAAGGACAGAATATTGGAGGTTTGGCTGTAGCATTTTGAGCGAGGTTGGTATAACTTGGCCAGCACCATAGACCAAAAGCTGTAAAGAGTTTTCCAAAAGAAATGAAAATGTTAGAATTCGGTTTATTATTCAGTCTAGACAGCATAACTGGTCAGAGAACCTAGATTATGGAATTCAATTTACACATCTACTTAATTAACATGGTGGACAGTTCCATATGAGGAATTTCAAGACATTTTTCCGTTATTCAACTAAAGGCATTCTTCAATAATAGAAAGGTTGAGAACAAATTAACCAAAAAACCACAATTCTGAAACACTATAATAATGCAAGAACCAAAGAGAGAGCATAAAATCAATTTAGAGGCTTTTTACGTGTTTGTTAGACTCCTACTCACATTGCAGGCATTCAAAGACGAACATACAAAGCCTCCTCCACTAGTACAGGGTTCACTGAAAGATATATTTATAGAAACATTCAGAACATTTGTGAAAGGTGTAGAGGCTGAGATATTTGCCGTTGGCGGGACAGTATCTGCAAAATTAAGATATATAATATGAATTAGCTATGGGTACAGACAAAATATAAGTCAACATGATTGCCAGAAAATCTAAATTGGATTGTTAACATCATAGACTCGGTTTGGTTTCAGCAAGCTTGATAAAGTGTCAAACTAACCTTCAATGTGGGGTGTGTTTAAGTCTTCAAGAATAAGAATAGTAAGGTAAAATTTATGCATTTCATAGAAATTTGAAAATTGAGTAGATGGGTTTTGTAGAGCCCATTTTCAGAAAAATGAACACATTAGAAATTGGGTACTAAAGAACACAATATAAGCTCATGGGAGGCAAAACATTTCCTCATATAAATAGCTGTTGAAGACTTTCAAGCAAGAAGGTCTTATTTGAAGTTGAGTGGTAATTGAAGAAAATATAATATTAATTAGAGAATAAAAGGAAGGTTCTTAACCAACAGTCCACTTATAGCTACTGCAGCCAACTCCTTGAGTCCCGTTGGGGCAAACCTCAAATTTATGATTTCCATCCTGCAAGTCTTCACACATAACCGTCCCATTTTCACATTGAGAAGCATTAATGCGGCCAAAGCCATCGTCCAACTGCACCAACAAGTTTATTAACCTATTATTTTGTGGAACAAGGCAAATGAACGTCAAGAGAAAAACCAAAGTTTTCCAAATAAATCAAACCATGATGCAGCTTCTTCACTTCCCACTTACCATTGAGTTGGAAAGCAAAAAACACACACAAAGCAGC
This sequence comes from Quercus tomentella, assembly GCA_028535165.1. Classification (NCBI taxonomy): domain Eukaryota; kingdom Viridiplantae; phylum Streptophyta; class Magnoliopsida; order Fagales; family Fagaceae; genus Quercus; species Quercus tomentella. The sequence continues at coordinate 48,373,200 of JAPQVY010000122.1, read as the reverse complement.
AAACAAAAAAAATTTCAATAATTCAGCTTGGAACCAGAAAGATTATGAGTAATCGTTCATTCTTATCAACTATAGAAAAATACAAAAATATGTACATATGAATAAACAGAATTCCAAATAGTCTTCTTGATTAGTCTTAACTCTAAAAGAAAATTCAAGCTCATTACATCCTTACAGAATGTAAAGACGTGCTAATTACTCTTTTAAATCAACCAACTCCCTTACATTAACTTAAGAACCACGAAACATATAAACTCATGAGAGAGAAAGAGAGAGAGAGTAGAGCACCCAAAAAAAAAAAAAGCCAAGTAAAAGAAGCTCAAAGTATTACTAGACCTTAACGTACCTTGCAAGTGATATTACAATTGGTGCAAGCACCATTCCCACCCACATGAACTTCAAAGACGAATACGGTTGAGTTGAGATTTGAGAATGCATGGGGAGTCTTCGAGAACTTCACAGTGAGCTCTGAGTCATCACAGAGTGCAATAAAACTCAAAAGAGAAAAAACCGAGAAAAGTAAAACCACCAATGGAAGCTTGTGCAAGTCCATTTCAGAGTAAACCTTAATTGAAGTCTGAGACAAGTAAAGGCCAACAATTTATAACCAAAAGAAACACATTTGTGGGGTTTGTGAAAACAATTTTGAACAGTGAGTGCATTACGGAAACAGTATTGAAAATGAGATTAGTGGAAAAGAAAAGAGATTATACAGAGTTTGGACTGTTTAGTAGATGATGAAGGTTCCATTAAAGATGTAGTGCACATTAGACCAACAGTGCAAGTTAAAGGCTTTCCAGACAGAGCAACGACAAGGATTTGTTAGTACTATAAAATGATAAGTAAGGACAGACATGAGACATGCAACTATGTTAGGAGACAGGACCATGTTTTCCTTTTTATAGGGAAATAAGTACACAGCAAATAAGATAAGATTACCATAAGCAGCCAGCTGTTTTCAAACATGTTTGGGGCTCACATGAATTTAAAATTAGATAAATCATGTGAGAAATAAAAGTTTTAAGGTTCTCTAATCTCTTCCTCTTAAAAAAAAAATTCATTATGACCTTTATATTTTGGAGCTATAATCAATTTTGACCCTAAATTTTAATAACAGTTAATTTAGATTACGTCATTTTCAACTTGCAGTTAATTTGGTACCAATTAATTTACTAACAAAAAAATACTTAGGTAACAAACGAATTACGTAGATAACACACTTAAATTAAAAAATTAAATGAGATGTTGACTTGTATAAATTTTAGTGGTCATATAATTGATTAAATGGAAAAATAAGCCACATTAGCTTACAATTTTTTTTTCTTCTATTTATTTTTTTCATTTAATTTTCTTATAATTCCTTTAACATTAAAGAAATTCATTTTATTTTTTGTTCTTCACTATTTTTCGGTTCTTCTTCCCCTAACCCATAATCTGCAACTCCATGAGGTGTCTATTAGTTTAAAATTCATAACTAGTATCATTTTGTTTCAATATTATTGAATGAGTAGTTCTATGATGTGGCAGATTGTGAGTGGTTAACTATCACTTATACGTGGATCTACCATTTTTCTTTACCAATTACACTCTGTCATGTCACAGTTGTGACAAGAAGTTATGAAAAATTATGTGACCCTAGACTTTTCCTTATTGAATTAGCCACTTTTTTAGTTTCCAAAGAAAATAAATACAAAGGTGCCGTTTGGATTCAGCGTTTTCCGCTGAATCCAAAGCTGCGTTTGTTTTTTTTTTTTTTTTCCTTACTTCACGCGTTCCAGGGGACATAAAGTACTGTAACAGCACTGTAGCAGTACTGTAGTAGTACTGTTCATCACTGTTTACGTATTAAAAAATATTAAAAATGGGTCCCACGGTACTATTTACACATTTAAAAATTATTTTGCTACAGTGCTTTCAGTTTTTAGTTTTCAGTTTCAGCAACAATAAGCTCAATCCAAACGGACCCAAAGCATGCCTTGGCTTTCGTTCAATTTTTCATAGCTTAAATTCCATGTATCCTACTTGGATTATAAATGTGTCTTAAAAAAAAAAGGTATATTTCTCGATGAAAAATTAATATACTTATACTTTGCTGTACAAATTGCATGCTTGTATCAAAAGGCATTAATTAGGAAAACATTGTACGGTTTAGCTTTGTTTCATAGCTCAGCTTGGATGGACTTTGGAATTTGGATATGGCCTTAGTTCTCATATATTGTATCGATCAATTGAAGACCTGCAACTTGGTTCTAGCTTACTTTATGTGGACAAGGGGTCTCTTTTCAGTTATAGAACCATACTTCTTATTTTAACGATTCTATTAAATTAGTTGAGTTCTAACTCGATATGTAGTGCAATTTATTATTAGTTTTCTCCAATATTTCGATAAGTTTTATCAAAAATCTTATAACTTAATTGATTGACACCTCAATTTCCAATAAAAATATTCAACATTCAAATCCTCACCTCCAACTATCGATGTATAAAAAAGATAAATTAATAAATTTCATTGTAAAAAATTGTAATCTTTAGTTATTTTATATATAGACAAAATAGAAATGCACTAAGAGCAGTATAGTGATTTTATCATACTATATATATATATATATATATATATATATATATATATATATATATATATATATACACGTGTTTACGAATTGAAAATTACATGATATAGTAGCGAATATAGATAGGCATGTTTCATGACTACTAAAAAATGCATATATCCTTCAATTAATTTTTTATTTTTTATTTTTACATTCTTGATCGTGTGTTACTAAAATTTTGCCCCCTTTTTGTTGGACATGGTTTAAATTCTTGCAAAAACAATTAAATTTGAGTAAAAATGCCATATTTCAAATTAATTGTTTCTCACATAAAAAAACCAATTGTTTTTCATATAAATCTTAGAAAAATGATATTAAAATTTCATTATGCTTAAAATAATTAATATAACTAAATAAACATATTTATTAATTATATTTGTAATTACATAGAATACATATTACAGTATTAGTTCTACACACACACATATACACATGCACGCGCACACACGCATGCGCACGCGCGCACACACACACACACACACACACACACACACACACACACACACACAAAGGAGTTAGAAAATTTAAAGGATTAAGATTAATTTTAGTGAATTCACAAATATTTAATTTTTTATGGCTTTTCAGACAATTGTTGTCAAAGCAACTAAGCATGAGTAAGAATGTCAAATTCTAAATTTTTTCTATTATTATTCCAACTAAAAATTATTTTCAATATAGAGTTTATAAAAATAATTATATAAATTCATTTAATATAATAATTAATGCACAACAATTGATAATATTATCGTTGGTCCAATATTGGATATAACTTCCCCCCCCCCCCCCCCCCCGCGCGGGAAAATGCCTAATGCATTTACTTTATTGGCTAATTCAATGAACTAATACTTTAATATAAATGCAAACTTTGTTGAAGTAGAAAACTAAATAAAGAGAACTTCAAGGAATGCGCCACATGGAACAATCTCATACTCTCCAACATGAGGTCTCTACTTATATATATTTTGATGATTTGAGCACTACAATATAATACATGCAATTTATGGTTTGATTGGAAGTAGCCATCCTCATTTATTTAAGTGAAAAAGCAGAATTTCTTATAATTTGTCTAATTTTAAGGAAACTAGTTACAAATTCGTGCGTTGCGCTTGATAATTTTTTTAATAGTGGCGTGTTCTTCTTTTTCTTTTTCTTTTCTTTTTTTTTTTTTTTGGTATTTTGACTAAGGTTTAAAAATAAAAAAAAGTAAATGTAAGGTTTTTATTAGCTTAAGACAGTGAAAAACTAATTGACTATGTTTAATATCTTGAACAACTTATAAATTACAACCCAAATCCATTATATAACAACACATCAAAAAATGAACTATCTTCTAAAATACTACTTGGAATTTTCACAATTGTTGAAAGGGCATAAAAAGCAAGACAAATTAATACATTGTTACTTTATTTTGTATCACTTTGTTTTCCAAATATTAGCAATCAAATGCCTTCTTTTGTTAATCTGCTATGTGCCTACAATTGAGATCAATTATTTTTCTAGTTTTTCCAATATTATTTGTGCTTCTTTCTTGTATATTCAAATTAATTTCTCTTTTAATGGTATAATTTATAAGCATTTCAAAAATCAGATGATTATATTTTTGGTTTGTGTTATAAATCAATTCTAAATCTAATATTAATTGCTAATCTTTGTAATGGCAAGCATGTATCTATGTGTTGCCCAAACTAGTGCTACAAAGTAAAAGAGTTAAAAAGATTTTGGATTATGAATAGTCAATTCTTATCAAGATTGTACAAAAATCCATAAATGGGAAAGTTGCTATACATGATTTCAAGAACTTTCTTGGCTCAACTAATCTCGCTCGCTCTACGAATCAACCAAAACAAAGAATGCTTACACATAATGCTTGAGGGATCAAAAAGGAAAGAAAAGAAAATCTCCCAACTATATTTCAGAGATCAATCCTTGTTTGTTGTTATTTACATTTCCAATTAATTTCTCAAACTTTCAAAACTCATAATTCACAAGTTAAACCATGTAGCAGAGTTGTAAACTGCAAAGAACATAGGCTCCTTTTGTTGTTATTTTCATGCTCCATCCCACCTTGTCAATAATTTTATCAAGAGAGGGACCATCTGATCATCATTGATAATTTTTAAATGGCGAGGTCACTATACACTACAAAAAAATAGGGCTATCCCAGCGTTTTGAAAAGCGCTGGGATAGCCCCAAAAAGCGCTGGGATAGGGTCAAAATTCCTATCCAGGCGTTTTTTTTCCCGGCGCTTCAAACCGCCGCGGTTTGAATGCCGGAATAGGGTCGCCAAACCTGTACCAGCGCTTTTCAAAAGCGCTGGGATAGGTCCCGGCGCTTTTCAGACCCTGTTCAGGCGTTTTTACTTGTGCCGGGACAGCCTTTACGAAAATGTGAATATAACCTATACCAGCGCTTTTGAAAGCGCTGGTATAGGTACTACCTATGCCAGCGCTTTTGAGCGCTGGAATAGGTCTTGAATCAGTAAAATTTAAAAGGACCTATGCCAGCGCTTCAAAAGCGCTGGTATAGGTCCTTTTTTTTTTTTTTTTAATTTAGGGTTGCAACAATATTTGAACACCTATTGTGGAATTCAAAAAGTCTAGATCTCACAAAGTGGATGAAGGTAAAAAATAAACACTCTAAAATCAAGGCCGTAGAGACCTTCAATTAGAAATCAGATTTACCAGAAGACAGGTAACACAATGCTAAGAGATGAACATCATGCTGTTAAATTCTGGCACATATCTATCAATTTATGCTTCTAACAAACAACAAATGACCAAGAACTGGGACATAAAAAGGACACATGTAGTATACATAATCCAACTTATGATTCTTACTTAAAGACATATGGCAAAAGTCACACAAGTTAGAGATTTAAAATAAATTAACTTCAATTGTGGGCCATTTTGGATGCACTTTAATTGCATGCTCAATTAACTTTGAGAAACTTGGTCCCAAAGCTGCATAGGTGGATGCCTATATATAGTTTATTGATATTTCAGCAGTTAAGAAAAAGGATGGAAACCCCAGCTGCTTGTTTGATACATGATGCACCCATCACTTAGGTGTGATGCACAAGAACCCTAAGGTGATACCAAGTTGATCTTTCTCCTCTCTCTCTATTTTCTTTTTCATTTGCTATTTGCAGCAGTCCAGTCTCTTTACTCAGATTATTCTATCTCCAAACCAACAAACCTAAGCCATTGAGCATCTAGAATACTGCCATTGCAGTGCTAACACACCCAGACTCTTAGCCCAAAAAAGACAACCTAGGTGGCCAACACTTCCAGGCACTGATCTATGCATGGTATTGACATACAAAGCTTGCAAAATAATCAAGTCTATATTCAAAAAAAATTATTAAATTATATTGTACAGATAGATAAAAAGAGAGATAGACATGCTATCTAAAAGCGTAAACATATGGTAAGAGGACCTATATAGGAATCTTACCTGCATTGTGAACTTTAGATAGTTATTAATAGCATAAAGAAGTGCTGGAACAGCAAGAAGCACATTGTTTCGAGCTGCCTGCAAGAATAAGAAAACATCCTTCTGAAATTAGAGGTCTCCAGGTGTGAGATGTCAAAGTAAGCAACATGCTAAGTCGAAAATGGGTGACAAATACACAGGATGAGAATATTTTTTTCAATATAAAAATCCGAATTTCAAATTAGAGACTAAGCAGACCAAACTGAAAAAGATCACTCAAAATCTAAGTACTACAATATCATGACATGCAAAGAGGTAGGGGAAAACCCTTGCAGAAAGAATTAAGCCTGACTAAAGAATTTGCAAGATTGCAGACTGTCACCAACAAGTGATGCTTTTCTCTATTGATGGATTAACGACTCATTCAAGGAATCAACTGGCCTTACACTACCAGAAGTTTTACAGGACTAATCTACCACAGTTTCATTGCTTAGAAGCCTATAAAAAGGCCCAACAAACAACACTGGCCAATCATGCAGAGTTTACCAAACCCATCATCTTATATCCATGTCAAAGATCTATGTTGTTGAGCTTCATATATAGCAGATAGTAAGTGGGAACAAATATCTACAATTTTCTGTGCAAGAAAAATTAAAAGGCACAGCAATAACTTCTTTTAACTCGTAACTACAAAACTGATTTCATCACCATCAAAATGATGCCTGATTACTTCTGGAACTTGGCACCTAAGGAGTCCAATACAATTGGAGACTGTATAAAAAAGGGAAACCTCATGTTGCCTTCCATTGCAGCCATATTGAGAAATTCATATTTACATCCAGCAAATATTCATTCACATATCCATTATTAAATATCATTTTAGTTCCCTTGTTAATAATTTGTGAATCCAAGGTCAACCACAATTTGCAATGCGCAATGTAATACTATATAACACCCCAAATGCAGAACTCTAATTCTAAACAGTTATCTTCTCCATCAATAAATCTGAAACTTGCAAAAGCATGGTTAAATTCATTGTTATTAAAATATTTCACATCTAAAAGCTAAGACTTTGGCAACATATGAATAGCCTTTTTTCAAAGGCGGTCTTACTTCAAAATTTTAAAAACATAAATTGGGTGATAACAATGACAGACTATTACCTACACGAATGTGGAAATTGAGAGAAGAGGCTTCTCCCCAACTTTTTGATTCCTTGCCTGGAAAATCAACAAAAACCTCACCAAGAAAAATAAAACCTCTTGCCCTTTAAGATATGTAACATAATGGATTTTCTAAAATCTGCCCCCAAGATAAAATAGGCTATGAAAAAGTTATTCCAACTATCAAATCAAACCTTTCTCTCCCTTCCCCAACCCACCAAATCCTCTCACTCTCTCTCTCACACACACACACACAAAAACAAAAACAAAAACAAACTGCACTACCATCTCCATCATATGCTAGAACCCAACAACATTAAGGAATAACAATAACTCAATCAACTCAAGATCTTCCTGTCAATAAAGTAGTTTGCCTTACTTGTGAAGCTCAATATATATATGTTCTTATAGGAATAACAAATAAAAATAGATAAAGAAGTTTCAAATGTACCTAAAGCAAGAGCATAGTAATAGCAAAGAAAACCTTTGTAATCTCTGTTAAAAAATTAACACTAATTGGGCTAAACTTGAAGCTTCCATCCACCTTGGACATATAGACTAGAATAGGCTGCAGGGGAATAAAAAAGGTATTAAATATGTGGCAAACATTCATCAAAGCAAATTGAAGAATTGGAAAGTCACATATATGTTAGTGATATCCATGTTCATGCACCGACTGTAGTAGCTAAGCAAAATTATATCCTCATATAACCATGGCTGCTTGAAAGTAACAAGTGATGATGCTGATGCCCATTACAAATTCAAAAGTCAAAACAAAAAAACAAGGAAAGCAAAATTAATGGGTTTCCTAATAAATCTTATATATGACCCGTGTTAGTTCAAGAAACCACAATCTTTTTAATTATTTATTTATTTTTATTATTTTTTGTTTTTAAATATAATTATTTTCTAGTAACTGTCAGACATCATATATATTTGTCACGCCTCTACAACTAGATGGGGTACCTTTATTTATTTATTTTTTTTGTGTGCTAAAAAGCCTGATCAAGAGGAAAATGTGAAAGCAACTATGAAAGTTCTATCAAAATATCCAATCACCCATCTCATTAAGTTTGGACCTTAAAACAGTGACACTTTTACATATGTCACACTTAGGCTCCACGCAATAAGGTGCATTATCAGCTAGGATTGACACTCAAAAGGGTGTGTCACATTCTCATATATATATAAAACAAATAGTAGTATAAAAACAAAGTGAAAGGGGCAACCGAATAAGGTGTGGGTAACGTGAATCTTGCCTAGAGTTCTAGAACAAAGTCCCATCGATCCCACCTTGCATAGCTACTTGGTCATATCATATTTATCTAATCTATAATAATTACGTGAGAATAAAATAGTTAGATAGAAACAATAACTAAAAAGAGAAATAAAGAAGCAGAAAAAAAAAAAAAAAAAAAAAAAAAAAAAAAAAAAAAAACAAACAAACAAACAGCCTCTTTACACTTTTGAAATAAATTAAAAAACTCAAAAAAATATAAAATTGCTTTTTTTTAAAGCTAATGCAAGTATCAGTAACTAACTATTTCAAAGGAAGATTATTTTCCTCTTCGTTCCAAGAATCAAAACAATAATAGCGAAACACATTACCTTATACAAACCAAAACCCTAAGTTCAAGAAACCTAAACTCAACGCCTATAATTATTCACATCAACAGGGGGACGCATTTTTCTATACAGTAAAATCAACAAGAACAGCTCGCACCACTCAGCTAAGCTAGGGTTTTGTGCGGAACCGAGAGTCACGGCGAGAAAGAATCGAAAACGAACAAGATTGAAGCTTCGGAGAATTGGAACACGAAACAATACCTTTGGAGATCTGCTGGGGCGGCGGCGTGACGGAGAGGTGGTGGTTGTGGCGGCGGGAATCGGAGTCGGTGCGGTCGGCCATGGATGATACTAAAGGGGAGGAAGAGAATGACTGCAGAGGAAAAGGGGAGAACGGCTGCTATTGAAGTGAGAGACAAATGCTGAAAAATAGGGTTAGTAGGGTTATAAAGCAAACCCAAAACGACGTAGTTTTGGTAAAATAAAAAAAAATAAAAAAAGCTCTCACTATGGGTCGAACTTGAGCCGAATGGTGGTAATGTGCGTGTCCATGCCGTTAGGATACCATGAACTTTTTGATATAATTTGTACAATTAGGTTTATGAACATTTTATAAATAAATATTTCATAAATAGTAATATTTAATCTTTAATACATGAATATTTTATAAATACTAATATTTAACATAAATACTAATATTTAATATTTTCTTGATTAATTTATTTTAAAATTATAGATAGTAATATTTAATATTTTCTTGATTAATAAGATTGAATATAATACTTCAAATTAATAAAATATAATTTAACATTACAAATTAATAAAATAAATTATATTAATTAATATAAATATTTTTTAATAATTCAATTTAACAAAATTTAATTTAATTTAATAATTCAAACTAATTTAATATATTTTAATTTAATACTTCAAATTATTAAAATATAATTCCTCACTAAAAATTAGTAAAATATAATGTAATAGCTAAAAAAAAATGTAAGATGAGACTCGAGGACTAACAATATTAAAATATAATTTAATATTTTAATTGGGTTAAGTATATAAAACTCATTTACCTATTAAAACCTATTTAACTAATTGCTTCTAACCCAAACCCAACCTAATTATTATGGGTAAACCCCAACTCACCCAATTACCCAATTATCAAAATTACCAAAATGCCCCTAAAGTGTAAATGACCAAAGTACTCTAAAATCTTCAAACAAACCAAAATACCCCAAAACCTCAAAATTACCAAAATAACCACGAAACCTACAAAATAACCAAAATACCCCCGAAACCCAAAAAATGACCAAAATACCTCTGAAACCTAAAAATGACCAAAATACCCCCAGAACAAAAAAAAAAATGTCCAAAATATTCCCGAAACCCAAAAAATTACCAAAATACCTCTGAAACCTAAAAAATCGCCAAAATAACCTCGAAGCCTAAAAATTAACCAAAATAACCCTGAAACCTAAAAATGACCAAAATACCCCCAAAACCTTAAAAATGGCCAAAATAACCCCGAAGCCTAAAAATTGACCATCGAAACCTAAAAAATGATTGAAATACCATCGAAACCTAAAAAATGATCAAAGTACCCTCAAAACCAAGAAATTAACTGAAATACCCGCTGAAACCTCCAAAATGACCAAAGTACCCCTGAAACCTATATATGACCAAAATAACCCCTAAACCTTAAAATGACCAAAATATCCTCGAAACCTAAAAAATGACCAAAATGCCCCTTAAACCTGTAAGCGGATAAAAATACAACCCTAAAAAATGACCAAAATGCCCCTAAAACTAAAAAATGACCAAAATACTCCCTAAACACAGCAAATGACCAAAATACCCCCTAAACCCCTATTTTGGTAATTTTAGAGGCTTCAAGTGTATTTTGTTCATCTTATAAGATTAGTGGTATGTTGGTCATTTTAGATATTTTGAGGGGTATTTTGGTCGTTTTATAGGTTTAGAGGTATATTGGTCGTTTTAGGGGTTTCAGGGTCTTTTTGGTAATTTTAGAGGTTTTAGGCTGTTTGTGGCCATTTTTGAGGTTTTGGGTTTATTTGGGTCATTTCAAAGGTTTAGGGGTATTTTTGTCACTTTATAGGTTTCAGGGATATTCTGGTCATTTTTTAGGTTTAGGTGGGTATTTTTGTCATTTTTAGGTTTCGGGATTATTTTCGTCAATTTTTAGGCTTTAGGGTATATTTTGGTCATTTTTTAGGTTCCGGGGGGTATTTTGGTCATTTTTACGTTTCAAGGTTATTTTGATCAATTTTTAGGTTTCGGGGTTATTTTGGCCAATTTTTAGGTTTCAAGGGTATTTTGGTCATTTTTTAGGTTTCGAGGGGTATTTAGGTCATTTTTTTTTGGATTTCAGGAGTATTTTGGTAATTTTTAGGTTTCGGGAGTATTTTGGTCATCTTTTAAGTTTCGATGGTATTTTGGTAATTTTTTGGAGTTCAGGGGTATTTTGGTAAGTTTTAGGTTTTGGGGGGTATTTTGGTCATTTTATCGGTTTCAGGGGTGTTTTGGTCATTTTATGGACTCTAGAGGCATTTTGGTCATTTTTTTGGGTTTTGGGGGTATTTTGGTAATTTTCAGGTTTTGGGGGTATTTTGGTCGTTTTAAGGTTTCGGGATTATTTTCCTCAATTTTTAGGCTTCGAGGTTATTTTGGTCAATTTTTAGGTTCCGGGTGGTATTTTGGTCATTTTTAGGTTTCAAGGTTATTTTGATCAATTTTTAGGCTTCGGGGTTATTTTGGCCATTTTTTTTTGTTTTGATGGTATTTTAGTCATTTTTTAGGTTTTAGGGGATATTTTGGTCATTTTTTGGATTTCAGGGGTATTTTGGTAATTTTTAGGTTTCAGGTGTATTTTGGTCATCTATTATTTTTAAGGAGTATTTTAGTCATTTTTTGGATGTCAGGGGTATTCTAGTAATTTTTAGGTTTTGGTGGTATTTTGGTCATTTTATCGGTTTCAGGGGTATTTCGATATTTTTTTTTTTGTGCTTTTGGGGTAATTTGCTAATTTTAAGGTTTCGAGGGTATTTTGGTCATTTTTTGGACTTTGGGGGTATTTTGGCCATGTTTTTGGGGTTTTGGGGTATGTTGGTAATTTTTAGGTTTTGGAGGTATTTTGGTCATTTTTTTGTATTCTAGCGATATTTTGGTCATTTGATAATTAGCAAATCCCTATAGGTGATATTTATAGGTTTCAGGGGTATTTTGGCCATTTTTAAGGTTTCAGGGGTATTTTTGTCAATATTTTGGGTTTTGGAGGTATTTTAGTTATTTTTTTGGGTTTTGGAGGTATTTTAGTCATTTTTAGGTTTCGAGGGTATTTTCGTCATTTTTGGGGATATTTTGGTAATTTTTAGGTTTTGGGGTATTTTAGTCATTTTTTGGGCTTTGGGGGGTATTTTTGTAATTTTTAGGTTTTGGGGGTATTTTGTTCATTTTTTTAGGTTTCGGGGGTATTTTGGTCAATTTCTTGGGTTTTGGGAGTATTTTAGTCATTTTTAGGTTTCGAGAGTATTTTGGTCATTTTTTGGGTTTTAGGGATATTTTGGTAATTTTTAGGTTTTTAGGGTATTTTGGTCATTTTTTGGGCTTTGGGGGGTATTTTTGTAATTTTTGGTCATTTTTTAGGTTTCAGGGGTATTTTGGTCATTTTATGTTTTTGGGGGTATTTTAATCATTTCCTAGGTGACCTATCCCAGCGCTTTAGGTGATCTATCCCAGCGCTTTTAGAGCGCTGGGATAGGCCTCTCTCCATAAGGGAACGGAGAGACCTGTCCCAGCGCTTTTAAAAGCGCTGGGACAGGCCCTTCCATGCCCTTATGGAGAGAGGCCTATCCCAGCGCTTCCAAAAGCGCTGGGATAGGGCTTTTTTCATAAGGGAACAGATAGACCTGTCCCAGCGCTTTTAAAAGCGCTGGGACAGGCCCTTATGAAGAAAGAGCTATCCCAGCGCTTCCAAAAGCGCTGGGACAGGGCTCTTTTCATAAGGGAACGGAGAGACCTGTCCCAGCGCTTTTAAAAGCGCTGGGACAGGCCCTTATGGAGAAAGACCTATCCCAGCGCTTTTAAAAGCGCTGGGATAGGTCCCTCCATTCCCTTGTGGAGAAAGACCTATCCCGGCGCTTTTGGAAGCGCTGGGATAGCTCTTTCCCTATAAGGGAAATCAGTAACCCTATCTCAGCGCTTTTGGGCTTCCTATACCAGCGTTTTTGAAAAACGCCGCTATAGGCCTCCTGTGGCAGCATTTTGAAAGCGCTGGCAAAAAGCGCTGGTATAGGCTTATCTATTACGGCGGTTTGTAAAAACGTCGGGAAAAAAACGCTGGGACAAGACGATTTTTTTGTAGTGATAGGTGCACTTTCATAGAAGTATGAACTTAAACAACTCAAAAATTTTTAAATGACGAGGTCAATGTTGGTGCACTTTCATAGAAGTATCGAACTTAAAACAACTCAATAATTTAAATTTTTCCTCCACTATACAACGCGGAATTAGACCGTGAAAAAGAAGGTAAAAATGACGACAAAAGAAGTAGTTAAAAGCTACTTTTCTGGTTATTTTATATTTGGTAGCCATGATTATCAATATATATATATAAACCTATAATTTTCCATCACCATTAGGCACTTGCCACTGATAATTTAAAAAGACCCACATTGTAGACCTAGAATTTTCTAAAAACAAAAGGACAATAATTGTAAAGTGAACGAATTTTTTTTATATTGATTCTTCCAAAACGGAAAAGAATCTTTTGTTTTTTGTTTTTATATTGATTCTTTTTTTTGGGAAAAGAATCTTTTGTAGTCTTGTTAGAAGAAGTCCCTTGTATTGTATGATTGACTGTTTTGGCTCAAGATATACTACTCTGTAGGGGTGTGCACGGGTCGAATTGGGTCGGGTTGAGGGGATTTTTTGACCCAACCCACCATGGTTGGTCAAAAAAAATTCAACCCAACCCAACCCATCATATAAGTCCAACTCAATCCAACCTAACCCACATGGGTCAAGTTGGGTCAGGTTGAACTCATAGGTTTGACAAATTTTCTATTATTATTATTAAATTGAGTAGAAAAAAATATTAATATTAATATATTAAAAAAACATAAAGATTAGTATCAATATAACTTCTTAAAGGCAAACAACACTAATGACTAAACAACAATAGTAATTTATTAGAATTTGTGTGAATTAATTGGCTTTTATATAAGATAGTAAGAACTGGTTATTTAAAAAAATTTATTAATTATATATTATTTTATATATGTGTGTATATATATATATATATTAAATTAGTATTAGTAGGAGGAATAGAAAAAATGCTACTCTAGAATTGGGTTTTTTTTTTTTAATTATTAAATATAATATATATATATATATAAGTGCCCTACAACTGATTTCAAAAAAAAATTATTAAATATATAATATATTTTAAATATATATTAAATATAGTGGGTCGGGTCGGATTTGGCGGGTTTGTAATTTTATGACTCAAACCCAACCCAACCAGCTATAAAAATTTTTTTGTAACCCAATTCAACCTACCAAACCTTAAAAACCGACCCAACCTGACGGATCGGGTCAAGTTTGGTGGGTCGGTGGGTTTTCTGCCCACCCTTACTACTCTGTTCTATTAAAAAAGTACTCTAGCTTTACATTAAATAAGTAAGTAAATAAAGACTTCCATGCTTAAATTAGAGGTACACTGGTTCAATGAATCTAACAAATGGTAGTAGGTGAAACTGTGAAAGTGGTCTTGAAGTGACATGTTCAATGAGAACAAATCACAATGAGACAAAGTTTGGGGTTGTTTGGTAGAAGAGATCGAGTAATGTTGGTGTATTTTTGATATATGTGTGGGTGAAAGAATGTGTGAAAATATATGTAAGTGTATTTAAAATGCTAAAAAATGTGTTTGAAATACCATACCAAACTGGCAATAATATCATAAATTAACAATACTAGCCATCTCCTTCGGTTTGAACTTTGAAGACTTCTGTACTGTAGCTCAACGTCGTCAACGATAATTTCTAATATTTCTATAGTATTCATTCTCCTTTAATAAAAAAAACATTATTAAAAAAAGAAGTGTCGTGGAAAAAATTGTACCCTCCTAGAAAGCAATCAGACATTGCCACGTCCGCGGTTGTGGAAAACACTTTAAAGCAGTTGTGGCGTCAACGAAGACTGCGTCAACGGTTGTGGAAAAGACTGTAAAGCACTTACTATTTTCAAAGACCTTCTTTGTCTTTTTTCCTTTTTATACGGGTCTGAAGATCAAGTATAATTGCCAGACTGAGAAAGATGGTCCACAAGCCCATTGAATGTTGACTTGTTAGTAATGGCCTCTGTTTCCTGGCAGAAGACACCCAATTGACAAGCGAGCAACAACCTATTTAAGAGGTTCCACTAGGCTAAAGCTAAGTTTAAACCAAAGCGTTATTCTTGTTGCATAGATGTTATCTTACATGATTTTATATAAACACAAAAGAAAAAAAAAATTTTGAAATTGTGATTTCTAAGCTAGAAATCATGACTTGAATTACAATTTTAAATAATTTTTGGGTGTATGTAATATTGTGTAAAGTAAGTTTTGTATAAAAGAACTAACATCAGGTATTCTAAATGCTAAATTTTTACATTTAGCAGACTAGACATAAAAAAATGGACAAAGTTTAGTTATAAAATTTGTTGTAACCTTAGGCTACAAACTCATTCAATAAAATAAATATTATTGCATATTTTGAAAATCTAACTGTTGAATTACATATTCTTTATGCTTTTAATACACATGTCAATTTTTGTGTCAATCAGATATTATTTACTATATAATCTATAATCTTATATTTTATGCATAATTTTAAATTACAAAAACTTGCAATTTAAAATTTTATTGATGACATAGCTATTGATCTTTAATTTTCTTGAAATTTTGCAAACATGGAGGATATAAGAAGAAGATGTAATCTAATAGTGGATTTGTTAAAATTCACCTCCAATAAAAAGATATTGAGTGAGTTTGTAACTTAAGACTACAATCAATTTTGTAGCTAAACTTTGTTAAAAAAAAAATACATTCACGAGATATGTCATATGCCAAATAAATTTGGCATTTGCTATAGTGAGATTCTAATAATAGGATGATATGGGCAGATGTTGTATAAATATTTAACAATTTTTTTATTCAAAAATTTCTCTCTCTTTAGTACCGTTGGTAACTTGAGATTAATTAATAATTATTGAAAGATTCTCTCTCCTTTATCTCTTCACCCCAACTTTGAGAACAAAAAATAAAGCATAAAAAAGAATTAAAAAAAGTAAAGAAAAAATAAATTAAGATTATTTAAATAAAGTGAAACAAGAATAGAATATGTGATGTAGGGTGTATTGTAAAGTGATGTGTTAAAATAGATAAAGTAATTTTTTGAAGTGTCAAAATAGCATTTTTTTAGAATGCCTGATGCTAATGCTTTAAAAATAATGTTAGTACCACAACATTTAACACAATTTTTGTCATAACTCGTCTCGTGATAAATTGTGAGTGGTGAAGAAAAAATGGTAGATCCATGTGAGTCTACACTATACCATTCACAACTCATCACATGGCAAACTGTAGCAAAAGTTGTGTAAAATGTTGTGGTACTGGTATTGCTCTTTGTGTAATAAACATTGCTAGTGACCAAATGGATCGAAATCTAATGGCTATATGAGGCAAAGGCCAAGCATGGGCCATGATCAGACAGTAACTGAGCCCAGAACAGTGCCACCCATTGTTTTTTCAATTACTAAGATTCACAAATGAATATAATAACTCCTTCAACGTCTGAAGGCCTATTACATATGATGGTGTAAGTGTTGGGCTAGTTAGTTTGTGTTTGATCCGGATTATGATCCAACCTAATATAAAAGTGTTACGGTTTTTAATGAAAAATTTTCTTAGGTTTAGGCCAATTTTTAGGTCATTGTGAATTCTATGTGTATGATATAAACATCGTTGTTTCAGATTAAGGTTTGTTGTGTTGTTTTGAGAAATAAATATTGTACCATCACATCTTGTATTTTTCCCCTTCCTAAAAATAGTGAAACCACTACAATTCTATAGACGTAGATGATAGGCCAAGAATGTATTGACCCATTGTGATGAACTAACAAATTAATTAGCCAAGTTAATTAATTAATTCAATTAATATGTAATAAGCGTGGTAGCACAAACAAATCATCAATTAACTAAATGCAGCGGAAATTAAATTGACATGGTGATTTGTTTACCAATGAGGAACACCTACACGGCAAAAACCCCATCGGGTGATTTTAAGGTCACCACTCTCGAGAATTCCCTATTATCACAACAAGCGGTTACAAGTAAAGGAATCCTAGTACCTTATACCAACCTATAGTTGAACTCTTACCCCAATACCCAATTGAACTTATTTTGTAGTGACAATCTCTCATTTTAATGCACGGCTCCCAGTACGTGACTAGCCAATAGATGTGTGGATTCCAGTACACAACTTAATCACCAACTTGAGAAAGATATTAGCTGCAAAGTTCTTTAGTTCATCATATGATGAAAATCACGAAACTTCTTGGTCACAAAACCCTACGGTATACAAACATAGCAGTTTCTTCAAGAGAAAGATAAACTAGGACAAATTCTGTCTCCGATCACAATTTGCATGAACAAAACTTTGCTTTACACTAGCGCAACCTTTGACGGTCCTTAAAATAATCCTTATATATGTTTAGGGTTGTGAGAAAAGAAAGTCCAAATATATACACACGAATTTGATGAAAATCAGCTTTGAAAAACTGAATTTCATAAATCTCGACAGATACGATAACTTTCGAGCTAGCTGTCGAGCATCGAGTTTCAGCAGCTTTTTAAACCTCGATAGATATTAGCTGTCGAACTTTAAAATCCAACACTTCTTCACTTGTTTCTTGAACAGATTTGCATGGCTTTAATACTATAACTTGAAACTTTGTTTCTTGAAGTATTAAACACATCCTAAATCTATCCAATTACAAGTAAAATGCGTTTTGTCAAAGGATTAACCAATTCTAAATTGACATATGTTCCTAACATCAAATCACATATGTTCCAACAGTAGAGTCTATTTAGAATCCGCTTATTTTGCTGAAATTGAAAACTTTTTGTTGAAAATACTATAAATAAAAGTAAAGTCAGTTGAAATAGTACAGTAGGACTCATGAATAGTACCAAAAAGTGCAGTGGAGCGCATAAATAGTAGAGAAATAAGTTGAATAGTAAAATAAGCTAGTTTTTAATTTGGAATCAAACGCACACGTAAGAAAAATATAAAATCAGTAAATTGCCCTTTCGGTGATGGGTGTTGCAGTTTCCAATTTCCATACAACATGAATTTGACAAGCTCAAAGGTGTCAAAAGGTGACTAGGAGCATTGGCTGGCTGAAATTCTTTAGAAACTGTCATTTTTAGACTTGACAAAAGCCTTCTAAGTCTCAAAAAATATTTAGGTGCTTTTTATAGATTCATTATAAATTTAATAAGTAAATTTCACCATAAATAAGAGAAGAATGAGTGTCATTGATTGTGCTATGAAAATACCATCAAATTACTACCAAGTCTCTCCCTTAGAGCATCTCCAACAGTCAATGCATAGCCAAAATATAGAGAATATTTTACACTGTTCATGCTCTATATGCTCCTATTCATGCTACAGCAGCTTAGCTATATCCGGAAATATTTTTTGCTAATGAACAGTAGCCCATCAAGTCTGATGGGCTACTGTTCATTCTTCAAATCATTTTTTTCTATTATAATAATTTGGTGTTGAATAAAAAAATGTTGGAAGATGTGTAATTGTTAAAAAAAGAATAAATAATGAATGAAGAAATAATATTTATATGAGATAGAAAATGGAATAAAGAATCTGTTGGAAAGTGTATTTGAAAAAGTGGGTAGATAAAGATAAAAGTTACTATTTATTCTTCAAATAGTACAAAAATTTGATGAACTAGTCGCTAACCCGTGCGATGCACGGAAGAGTTAAACAAAAATTTTAAATTTTCACTTTTGCTTAAAGTTATAACCACTTGAAAATAAAAGTTACAATTGAAAAGGGAAAAAAATTCTAGTACCAATGATAAGTCCAACACCAATAATAATTTGGTATTTCTTTGATATCAGTAATAATTTGTTATACCTAAAATTTATGCTAAAAAAAACGATATTAATATATAATTATTCCCAATACCCGAAAATCATACTCAATAGGAACAATATTTTTTAAAAAAGATTAAAGAAATTGTTAACAAACCTGGAATAGCAGTATTATAAGTTATTAAAATATAAAGGAAATAATGTAAATAATCTAATATAAAAAGATTGAAGAAAATTTTAATAAACCTAGAATAGCAGTTGTGGGGGCCAGTTAATCAGGAGATATTATCAAGGCCATGCCAGCTGGGCCTAAAGTCTAATCCGAGGATGTTAGACCATCCGAGACGGCCCAGGTAGGCCTGTGAAACAAGCAAGTCTAAGGGATGAATAAAAACACCATGGGATGAGTCCAATAAGTGTCCGAGGATAAGAGTATCCTCGGCTGCCCTCGACCGAGGTGAATTTGAGTGCCATGCCCGTACCGATTTACTTCAGAGTTGCACCACAGCTAGAGAAGGGATAGTGGACCAGGGAAAAAACGGAGGAGGCAAACAAATATCTATAAAGCTGCTATCTCCACATTAAATACCTTCCAATCAACTCCCTGGCCGCATTAATGTGGAGGTGATGCCTGAACAATGATGAAACAGCCTTACAGCTACTAGTTGATTTTTCCAGGAAGTGTTGGATGGGACAGGAGGATATCCTCCAAACTCAACCTACACGTGTGCAGCGAAGATGAGACCAAGACGGCAGTATATAACCTGTAAGAGAGCATTGGGAGAGGGGGATCGAAAAAAGCAAAACAGAAAGAAAGGACTTAGAAGAAACTCTTGAAAAACAAAGAACACAACTAGCTCTCAAGAAGAGGTTGATCATAATATTAGTGTGAGTACATCTGTGAGTGTTAAAAATTCGATCGTTTTCCTTTAAGGTCAATCTAGCCTTTCAGCCCACGCTCTATAAATTTTATTACAAGGGCCTTTAACGTGCGAAACCCATATCATTTGGGATCGTCACAATTTGAGTCCTTATAATTGGCGCCGTCTGTGGGAAAGACTTGGTTTAGACCAGAGGAAACTCGGTTGCAACGTTTACAATGGAGGAAGCAGGTCCACACCAAGTAGCAGCTGGGCCGCGTCAGATGGATGCTAACCCGCACCAAGCAGAGTCAAGGGGCTCCCAGCAGGGTGATCCGCGCCGGAGCCTCGAAAGAGGAGTGGGTCATGAGGAAGGTGCACACACGACTCATACCAGTAAGAGTCAGTCTCGGGGGAAGAGTCATGTTTCCCATGCAAAAAACGATGGGGACATGCAACGTGAAATAGACGGGTTGAAGAGGGAGTTGCGTCATGCTCGACGAAGATGTTCGCCGCCCCACTCCGGTTCTTCCTCCGAGGATACGGATGGTGCCAGTTATAGACGAAGATCAAGAACCCCGCCCAGCGAGACTTTCACCTATGAAGAGGAGTACCACCGCCAACGTAAGCACAAAAGTCCCCCAAGCGGGGGCTTGGGGAATAGTGCCATGAACAAAGCTCTGAACCAAGTTTCCAGGTCACCCTTCACAAGGAATATTGAGGATGCGAATCTTCCTCGGCGATTCCATCAACCTACATTCACCCCATATAATGGCCGGACTGACCCGGTAGAGCACGTTAGCCATTTCAGCCAAAAGATGGCTATTTACTCCAGAGATGAGGCTCTGATGTGTAAGGTCTTTCCATCGAGCTTGGGCCCGCTTGCGATGAGGTGATTTAATGGTTTGAGGGCTAATTCTATAGACTCCTTCAAGAAACTTACTCGGGCTTTTGGCGCTCGCTTTATTACTTGCAACAGGGTTCTTCGGCCTTTGGGGTCTTTGCTGACCATGTCCATACGAGAAGGTGAAACTCTCAAGGCCTATTCGGACAGATACTGGGAGATGTTTAACGAGATAGAAGGAGAGCATGACGATGTGGCTATAAGTACTTTCAAGGCTGGTCTTCCAGCCGAGCATGATTTGAGGAAGTCTTTAACTGGTAAACCTGTCACCAGTGTGCATCAGTTGATGGATAGGATTGACAAGTACAGAAGAATTGAAGAAGACCAACTGCAAGGAAAAGGGAAGGCTATCCCTCAGGAGAGGAGGGATTTCAGATCGGACCGGTACAACAATAACCGGCCTCGGAAGGACTTCGTTGGGCAGTCAAATTCTGCTAACGTCCAAGAGGTTCATGCTGTGTTTCGGGAACCTGCGCAGCAGATATTGGAGAGGATTAGGGATGAACCATTTTTTAGGTGGCCAAATAAGATGGCAGGAGATCCTGCGAGGTGTAACCAGAATCTTTATTGCCACTACCAACAGGACCACGGACACACCACTGAGAAATGTAAGAATTTATTGGACCATCTGGAGCAATTGGTCCGAGAAGGAAGACTGAAACATCTCCTGCACAATTCCAGTGGCCGAGCTAGTCAGGCAAATTCGGAGGTGCGGGGCGACGCTTCCTCGGGGATCCCCCTCGGAACGATTAATGTTATTTTTGCCGCCCCGGGGAGGACTGGGTCATGCCCTACCAAGGTACTGTCAGTGTCACGGTCTCTGTCCGTGGAGTGTGGTTTGGCGCTTAAAAAAGCCAGGACGGATATTCCCTTAGTCCTGGGCTTTTTGGACGAGGACAAAACGGGAACCATTCAGCCGCATGACGACGCTCTGGTGGTTACGCTCAGAATCGGCGGGTACGACGTGAGAATGGTAATGATTGATCAGGGTAGTGCTGCTGATGTAATGTACATTGACTTGTACAATGGGCTAGGTTTAAAACCCGAGCACTTGACGACTTACAATTCGCCTCTGATGAGCTTTGAGGGAAGAATGGTCGTCCCGAAGGGTCAGATAAGGCTACCTGTGCAGGTCGGTACACTTGTGGTGGAGGGGGACTTCATCGTCGTGGATGTCTTCTCGCCCTACACGGCTATTTTGGGCCGACCTTGGCTCCATACCCTGGATGCGGTCTCCTCTACTCTGCATCAGAAGGTAAAGTACCCATCCGGGGGTCGAGTTTTGGAGATAGTGGGAAGCCAGGCTGCTGCTCGGCAATGCCTAGTAGCGGCTATCCAGCATCGGCCAGACGTAGAGACCTCGGCTGACGCCAGCAGTGGTTTATAGCAGTTAACGGCTCCAGCATTACCCTCAAACGGACAGGTCGACGAGGTAGAGTGCGAAGATTTGGAGCGGGTAATCATATCTGATGACTCAGATAAATTTTTCCAGCTTGGGGCTAGACTGCCTTCGCAAGAGAAGGAACAGCTGGTCAAGTTCCTCAGAGAGCATATCGATGTGTTTGCCTGGAGTCCATATGAAGCACCGGGCATAGATCCAAGCTTCATCTGTCACCACCTCAACGTGAATCTTGCTGTTGTTCCGAAGAGACAACCCCCTCGGCGACCGTCGAAGGAGCACGCCGAAGCTGTCAGAAGTGAAGTGGCCAAACTAAAACAGGCCGGTGCTATAAAAGAAGTATTTTACCCACAGTGGCTAGCTAATACAGTTGTGGTGAAAAAGAAGACGGGGAAATGGCGAGTGTGCGTAGACTTCACGGACCTCAATAAGGCTTGTCCTAAGGATCCTTTTCCTATGCCGAAGATAGACCAATTGGTGGATGCAACGGTCGGCCATCCTCGGATGAGTTTTTTGGACGCATTCCAGGGATATCATCAGATACCATTAGCAATGGATGACCAAGAAAAGACAGCCTTCGTCACACCCATCGGAAACTATCATTATAAAGTGATGCCGTTTGGGTTGAAAAATGCGGGATCTACATACCAACGGATGATGACTAAAATGTTCGAGCCACGGCTAGGCAGGAGCATTGAGGTCTATATTGATGATATGGTGGTAAAGAGTAAGGTGGTGTCCGAGCATGTGGAGGATCTTGCAGATATTTTTGAAATCCTAAGGGAGCATAAGCTACGCCTAAATGCCTCACAATGTTCCTTTGGGGTGGGTTCTGGAAAATTATTGGGGTATATGGTGACTCACAGGGGAATTGAGGTGAACCCAGACCAGATAAAGGCCATTCACAATTTGAAGGCTCCTCGGAATCCGAAGGAGGTGCAGAAGCTGACAGGAATGACCGCAGTATTGAACAGATTTATCTCCAGGTCAGCCGATAGGTGCAGACCTTTCTTTCGTTTGTTACACAAATGGAAAGGATTTGAGTGGACCGAGGAATGCTCAGTAGCATTTCAATAGCTGAAAGATTATCTATCTCGGCCGCCTATCATGTCCAGCCCTGAGGTGGACGAGGTCCTATTTGCCTATTTAGCAGTGGCCCCTTATGCGGTGAGTTTTGTTCTAATACGAGAGGACAGTGGCGTTCAAAGGCCAGTTTATTATGTAAGTAAGTCGCTTCATGAGGCCGAGGTGAGATACTTATCGTTAGAAAAGGTCATCTTGGCGGTAGTGCATGCAACTCGTAAACTCCCGCATTACTTTCAGGCGCACACCGTAGTAGTCTTAATTCAGCTACCCCTTAAGTCCATACTCAGAAGCGCTGACTATACGGGGAGGATTGCTAAGTGGGGCACGATCCTTGGGGCTTTTGACATCAAGTATATGCCCCGTACTTCCGTGAAAGGCCAGGTCCTCGCTGATCTGGTGGCGGAATTCATCGAGCTCCCAGAAGAGGTTGAGATGAAGCAATGCGACATGGATGGAAAATCGGTTGGACTGATTTCTACACAGGGTGATCCACCCTGGAAAATATATGTGGATGGTGCAGCTAATCAACGGGGAGCTGGAGTAGGACTAGTCCTAATATCCCCCGAAAAGAACATCATTGAGAAATCCTTGAGATTGGGATTTTCAGCCACAAATAACGAAGCAGAGTATGAAGCTTTGTTGATGGGGATGAGTATGGTCCAGAAAATGGGTGGAAAAGCAGTGGAAGTGTTCTCGGACTCAAGATTGATTGTCGGCCAGGTGAGAGGAGAACTGGAAGCCCGAGATGCTAGAATGCAAGAATATTTGAGCCGAGTCTGGCACGTACAAGCAGAATTTTAATCTTTTGACTTGTTGCATATTCCCAGGGGTGAGAATGCTCACGCCGATTCCTTGGCGACCCTTGCCACTTCTGCGGTACAGAATTTCCCCAGGGTGATAATCGTTGAGGATTTGTGCACTCCCTCGCTGGTAAGGAGTGGTATGCTTCAGGTCCATCAAATAAACTTAACGCCGAGCTGGATGGACCCCATAGTGAAGTTCCTCGAGAGTGATACTTTGCCTAAAGAGAAGGTAGAAGCAGAGAAAATACGAAGGAAAGCTCCTCGGTTTTGGTTATCCGAGGACAGAAAGTTGTATAAGCGTTCTTTTTCTGGGCCGTATCTGCTGTGTATACACCCGGAGATGTCAGAGTCACTTTTAGAGGAGCCGCATGAAGGAATCTGTGGTAGCCATACGGGGGGAAGGTCCCTATCTCACAGGGCCTTAACTCAGGGATACTAGTGGCCGAATATGCAGAAGGAAGCGCAGGAGTATGTCAGAAAGTGTGACCAATGCCAAAGATTTTCTCCTAGCATTCACCAACCGGGAGGAATTCTTAATCCCCTCTCTAGCCCTTGGCCATTTGCTCAGTGGGGCTTAGATATCGTAGGACCTTTTCCTAAGGCGTCAGGAAATAAAAGATATCTACTGGTCGGCACAGATTATTTTACTAAATGGGTCGAGGCTGAACCTTTGGCTAACATCAGAGACGTTGATGTTAAGAAGTTTATCTGGAAAAACATCGTGACGCGGTTTGGGACTCCACACACTCTTATCTCGGACAATGGTCTGCAATTTGACAGTAAAGCTTTTAGGCAGTACTGTTCGGAGTTGGGTATTAAGAATAGATATTCCATTCCGGCCTATCCTCAAGGGAACGGTCAGGCAGAGGCCGTCAACAAGGTTATAGTTAATGGACTAAAAAAGAGGCTGGATGATGCGAAAGGAAGATGGGTGGAAGAATTGCCGCACGTCCTTTGGACCTATCGAACAACGCCCCGAAAGTCAACAGGGGAGACTCCTTTTTCAATGACATATGGAGCCGAGGCCGTCATACCTCTGGAGACAGGTTTTCCAACGTTAAGGACTAGTACCTTCATCTCAGATGGCAATGACAGTCTGTTAGGGAAAAGTTTAGACTTGATCGAAGAGCGAAGGCAGCGTGCGATGGTCCAACTGGCTTATTACCAGCATAAACTCAAGCAAGGTTATGACACTAATGTAAAGTTGAGGCCTTTAGCTGTAGGAGACCTGGTGTTGAGAAAGGTTCTGGGAAACACTAAGAATCTAGCATGGGGAAAATTGGGGCATAATTGGGAAGGACCTTATCAGATTACTTCAGTAGCCGGAATAGGGGCCTATTACCTAGAAGATCTGGATGAAAGAGCTGTACTCCACCCCTGGAATGTAAACAATCTCCGGAGGTATTATTATTAATGAAAATAATCTAGTTTGAATTCCCTTTAATTTATGTCCATCATATACGATGTGTTTCCATATATATGAAGTGTTAAACAGAAACTAAGTTATGTCAGGTTCTCGGACCACAAACTTAGTGGAAATTAATACCCTGTGACAATTATGAAGTGTTAAACAGAAACTAAGTTATGTCAGGTCCTCGGACCACAAACTTAGTGGAAATTAATACCCTGTGACAATTATGAAGTGTTAAACAGAAACTAAGTTATGTCAGGTCCTCAGACCACGAATCTAATGGAAATTAGTATTCATTGCCTTATGATATTTGCTGAGGTGGTAAACAAAAGCTTTTGAGCATCGTCTAATGTGCAGTTGAAGTATTGCAAATCCTACTCCATCCAATTCTTAAGCGTTCTCTAAGGTTTTAATTAATTAGAAAGAATATGTGGGTATCCAAAATGATTCAATGAGACCTCATAGTGCTAATGTTTTCCCCCCCTTTTTCAATCGCTAATTGCCTACAATCATAAGCTGTTCTCTCTCCTTCATAAACAAGTGATAGTAAAAATAAGCCCACTCAAATTAAAATAACATAGCAAACACGTACAAAAATAAGATAAATTAGCAACAACAGTAAACAAATAAGCATAAACTGTCGCACAAAAGTCCTAACCAAATTACAAGGCAAGTCCTATTTTTTCAACCTAATTTGGAGCTTTGGAGCTTGGCTGGCAGATTTGCCTTCCTCTGAGATGGTAACTCCCTCTTTATCCTTAGTAGCTTCACCAGCAGGCATGACTGTGGAAGCCAAATCCTGTTGAAAACTAGGGGAAGCTATTCCTGCTCCAGAAGCAGCTGCAGTTTTGTCCAAGGGGACTTCTGGGGGGTCATTACTCTCTTTATCTATTTTTGACTGGCAAAGATGAGGAGGATGTAGAGGTAGAGCATCCTCCGTAAGATTGATGGTTGGGGGAGTATCTTCAGCCTGATTGGATGGAGGATCCGAGGCGCGAATTGCTTTAGGGAAAAACACGTTCTCTGGCTTCCTTAGCTCGGATGAAGCCTCAACTCCAGCTCGGTTGAGGGCTTCATCCCACGTTTGGGCACAATAGATGCGGCACACCATGGGCACTTGTGCCCTCAGTGCGTCCTCTGTCTCGGCCACACCTAGGTCGTAGCCTTTCTGCTCAGCCTCATTCGTTGCCTGTTCGGCCTGGGCTTTGGCCTTTTCAGCGTCCTCTTTTAGCTTCTCAGCTTGTTCCCTCAGCTTTTGGGTTTCCTCCAAGTGCTTCCTAAAGACTGCAATTTGTTCCCGGGCAGCTTTCAGTTCCGCATTTGCTTCGAGCAAGCGCCTTCCTTGGTCCTCGGCTTGCTTTTGGTAGCCCTCCAAAGCCGAATCAGCGCTCTTGCGAGCTTGCTCCTCAGCAAGCAGTTTTTTCTTCGTAGCCGCCAAATCTTGCTCGGAAACTTTCATAGCCTGTACAGCTGACGCCCGTGTCTTCTTTTCCTCGTCCAACTAACTGTAGCTGATGTTGAATAGCTCATCCAACTTAAATGTGTTTTGGATAACCTGAAAAGAGCAGAATAACGTTATAGTCAGTTAAACGTATATATCCGTGAGAAATGATCATAAAAAGAAAAGAAAGAGGTTTGCGCTGAACTATAGCTAAATATCTTTTGTTGTTGAGGATGAGCTCATTTTTCTTTGCATTCTTTATTTCGGCCATATCTTTTGGAAGTAGCAATGCCTCCTCTACAGAAGAGGCAACGTGACACCCAATGCCACCATTGAAGTCTCTAATGGATGTATCATCTAGTAGGGGCTCCCCACCATGCATAGGTGCTGGCAACCATGACAGGGGCTTAGGAAGTTGGATGGCCGACCTCTCCTGGTCTCGCTGAGTTGGGTGGCTAGTTTTTTGCTGCTTTGCAGCTCGCCGGGCATCCTCTTCACGGTTCGACGGGACTTGCTCGCATCCGCCACATCCTTCCCCTTCTGCTCCTTGCGCTTTTTTAACTCTAAAGCATCAGCTTTGACAGACTAGGGAGGTTGGTGAGAAGGTTGGGGTGGGGCAGGAAGAGGAGACTTGGTGGGAGAAATGGGACGCTTAGGTGGCATTGATTTTGTTGGCGCACTCTTCCCAGGTTGATGCTCAATCAACTCCTGCAAACTCCTTTGCGACTTCCTCTGTACTCCCATCTCGTCAGAATCCTCCTCGGAGTGTATAGATTGCTCGAAAACCCCAAAATCTCCCGAAGGATCTGAGAGTTCTACAATTCCTTCCTCTTCTTCCCTCTCACCTTCGTCTTCCTCTCTCTCCTCTGCTTCCTCTTCTCCGAGGGCAGGTTGGGATGACGAAGCTCCTGATGGGATGGCGGCCACAAAAAGGGGCTCGGTACGGGCTGTATCCTTAGGGAGTGGAATATCTACTGGGACAATGAACCCCTGATAGGCAACGCTAATGCGTTGGAGTCGACGATCTCCGGCCCTGATCACGCACTTCGGCGCTTGAAAAGCAAGTGAGAGAGGGGTGTAGCCGAGGATTAAATGAGCTGTCCGTAGTTGGCTGTCAGACTCGTTCACATATATCTCGGCCTTCAATATCCTATTCAAGCTCGCTTGGTTTACTAAGTTGAGGTTAGGCTTGGTAAAACACTTATCTGCAAAACCATTGAATCGAATCAAAAAGTCAATAGGGGTGATAATAATAAGACTCAAGCAAAAAAATATATATACATATGAACTAAACATCGTAAATCTGAAACTGCATTCCCACCTGGCGTTCCTTCCTCCACAGGGCATGACAGGCCATCATGCCACTCCCCAGAGAAAATAAGGAAATCCTCCTTTAGGTTCTTGTTTGAAGTGGGTAAGCACTGAATTAACCTCACCTCGGGGAATCTCGACTTGAGGTAATATCCCTGCTCCTTCAAGTGGTGGAGATTGTACACCCAATTCACGTCGTGATGGGTCAGATCTAGATCCATTCTCTCGTTCAGAGCTTCTATACTTCCTAGGACCCTAAACATGTTTGGGGCACACTGAGTTGGGGATAACCTAACGAACCTAAGGTAGTTCCTAGTTATCTTACCCATGGGGATGGTCATCCCGCCCTCTATGAAGGCAATCATGGGAATAACCACTTCCCCAGTTCTCCTAGCATCGAACCATTCCCCTTGAGCTGCGTACCTCATACCCACTGTCGAGGGAATCCTATACTTAGAACGAAAACTTCTTATACCTTCCTCGGATTCAACTAGATTACGAAATCTACCCCCATTTTTTCCCATTTTTCTAAAGGATTTTAATAGAAAAATTAATGAGTTGAAGATGAAAGAGGTAAGGGTTTTGAGTGAACTTACAAGTTTGGAAGAGGATCCTCGGACAATTGCCTAGTATTTGTAGACGCACAGAGAGGAAGGGTAAAGAGTCAGGTTCAACGTACGAGCCCTAAGATTATGATACTGCGGAAAGTAAGTAAGAAAGAGACGATTTGAAAGGTTATTTATATTGACCCATAAATTGCAGGCAAGAAAACTCCCGCTCGTGAAACGAGGGGAGCCCTCCACCGTTAGATTAATATCGTATCGTTGAACGTGGGGGACAAGGGAGTCACCAAAATTTAATACTGGCATGCTCAACATGCCTAAACGTCAGGAACGTGCCTTGGGTAGGTGAAGAGACGTATGAAGGTCAGAAGTACAAGATAGAATTCCAAACGACATCAGCCGAGGGCATCAAAATCAACCTTCCTCCCGAGGAGTCGAAAGGTAAGATTTTGAGGGGCTATTGTGGGGGCCAGTTAATCAGGAGATATTATCAAGGCCATGCCAGCTGGGCCTAAAGTCCAATCCGAGGATGTTAGACCATCCGAGACGGCCCAGGTAGGCCTGTGAAACAAGCAAGTCTAAGGGATGAATAAAAACACCATGGGATGAGTCCAATAAGTGTCCGAGGATAAGAGTATCCTCGGCTGCCCTCGACCGAGGTGAATTTGAGTGCCATGCCCGTACCGACTTACTTCAGAGTTGCACCACAGCTAGAGAAGGGATAGTGGACCAGGGAAAAAATGGAGGAGGCAAACAAATATCTATAAAGCTGCTACCTTCGCATTAAATACCTTCCAACCAACTCCCTGGCCGCATTAATGTGGAGGTGATGCCTGAACAATGATGAAACAGCCTTACAGCTACTAGTTGATTTTTCCAGGAAGTGTTGGATGGGACAGGAGGATATCCTCCAAACTCAACCTACACGTGTGCGGCGAAGATGAGACCAAGACGGCAGTATATAACCTATAAGAGAGCATTGAGAGAGGGGGATCGAAAAAAGCAAAACAGAAAGAAAGGACTTAGAAGAAACTCTTGAAAAACAAAGAACACAACTAGCTCTCAAGAAGAGGTTGATCATAATATTAGTGCGAGTACATCTGTGAGTGTTAAAAATTCGATCGTTTTCCTTTAAGGTCAATCTAGCCTTTCAGCCCACGCTCTATAAATTTTATTGCAAGGGCCTTTAACGTGCGAAGCCCATATCATTTGGGATCGTCACAATTTGAGTCCTTACAGCAGTATTATAAGTTATTAAAATGTAAAGGGAATAATGTAAATAATCTAATATCACTTAACCTATTTTATAATTTTAAAAAATCAATAAATGAGCCCATAAAAAGAAAATCAATCAATAAGTACAGCAGAAGAGAAAGTGACATGAGGATGAGGGTGGGAAATTACCCCCTTTTTTTTGAGAAACGGGTGGGAAATTACTTGGGTAATTTCATAAGTCCAATCCGTATTTTCCTCTTTATATTTATTCTTTCTCCACCATATTTTTAATTCTCTCATCTTTATTTCTTTGTTATTTTTTTTTTCTCTTATCTTGAATTGTTCTCATCCACACATTTAAATTATTTTTACTTTCCCAATACCTTGACTTTTCTTTCCCAATGGCTACACGATCAAATGTTCTATTCTTTATTCTCATCCTCGCAAATCTCTTTCTCTCCCTCCATCTATTCTCTTCCTCACAAATTAGTTTCAGTCACAGAAACAATAAAAATGCAAGATTTTTCTTACATATTGCATCGTCATCATGCTCTTTTCTTTTTTCTTTTTTCTTTTTTTCAAAAGATTTTGCAGAACCATTCATCTCAACGTTTTGACAGATCTCATGGAGCATAAGGTGCTATGAGCTGGTAGAGGAAGACAAGGAAGAGATGGCAGAGCATTGTGAAAGGGAAAGGCAGAGCATCGGGTTTTAGAAAACTTTTATTTTGTGGGTATAGTGGGTTTTCATTGAGGAGTCTGTGGTCTTTAGATGCGATGCGATGCTTTGCTGTTGGTTTGCCGTGGGTCTGATCGAGGAGGAGCTGGTAGAGAAAGGCAGGGAAGAGATGGTAGAGCATCGTGATAGGCGAAAGGCAGAGCATCGGGTTTTAGAAAACTTTTATTATGTTTTTTTTTTTGTTTTTTGTTTTTTTTTTAATATTGTACTGATGTGAAAATTTATGAGAACTTTAAAAGTTTCGGTTTTATATGTATATATAAATTTGTTGGAGATGTTCTTACAGCATGAGAAAGTGCATCACAATTGGTCAAAACATACATTGATTGAATCACTCCTTCCTGAGAAGTACAGTGAAAGCTGATGAGACACCCTTAACTTCTAGAATATCAATATGTCGTACATCATTAGTTGTCCACCAGAAGGAACAAAAACTTGAGAAGGGTCATATCAATGTATTTGGGAGTGGAATATACCATGAACAGCATTGCAGGCTCAATGTTAATAATATTATTATCCACTCTTTCATCAATGAATAGCCAATCATAAAATAGAGCCAACTTCACATTGGCTCTAACATAGTTCTTCCTACAAAGAGTCAAAAGCCAACTTATAACAGCCCATAATGGAATATCTGACTAAATAATTTCATTAGTTGGGTACTGTGCACAACATATAAAAACGTGAATGTAATTAGAATTTAGAAGATGATTGAAAGGGTCAATTTTGAAGACAGGCTGTTTTTTTAAATATAAAATATAAAATAACATATATAATAACTGTTCAGTCCTGTTTGGAGAATGTGGCGTTGTCAACAAGCTCAAACCAATATCGTTTGAGAGCTCAAGCTTAAAGAAGGTAAAGTAGAGCGATCAACGTCGTTGAACCAAAGGCAGAGAGGTCATATTTTTGGCTCCTTGTTATGACCCCCTGGGCCGGGAGCTGCGCATTTTTTTCCATGTGGGGTATTGGCTCACTTGATCCCAGGGGCGGAGGGAGAGGGGGCAGGTGCCCCACCTGAACTTTAAAAAATTTTCCACCTAAAAAGAAAAGAAAAGAAGAACAACCTACTGCTACACGGTAGGAATCAGAACTCAGCAGCCTAATACTAATAGAACTCTGAAAAAAAAAAAAAAAAAAATTCCTATTATAATTCTAATATAAGACTATGGGTCCCACCTAGTAATGATTTAAAAAAAAAAAAAAAACCTACCGCTATACGGAATAGGAATCACAGTAGCCAAATACTAATAGAACTCTGAAAAAAAAAAAAATTGTATATATAATATAAAGCATGCCTGACACCTACCATTAAAAAAAAAAAAAATTCTCTTGATACAGTTTGTACCTTAGAGTTTCAGTTGAGTTTTTAAAAACATTCAAGTTGAGTTTTTAAAAGCATTTAATGGAAGATCAATGGACGAATGATTGCTTAGTCATATATATTGAAAAAGATACATTCAAGATTATTGAGTGTGAAGAAATTATGCAGCGATTTCAAAATATGAAAAATCGTCGAAAGCAATTGAGTAAATTAAGCTAGGTGTGAAAAAATAAACTAAAATTTACATTTTATGTTAGATTCCGTATGACAATTACATTATTTTGTTATTGATATTGATTAATTTTTTTAGATTAGTTTTTTACTTTTAATCTTGTCTTTTAATCGGGTCCCCTCTGACCTAAATTCCTGGCTCTACCATCGCTTGATCCCTAATCACTATGAGAGAGTAGAGAAAATGAGTAACATTTTGGGATCCAAGTTGGGTTTACTAGTTTAGGGACCAAGTTGATTGGTTTTAAAAACACTTAGAACCTATGTTGCATTAGCCCAAGCTTCAGAAGTAAATATGGAAAGTAAGTAAATGTTAGAAATTTTCTTTATGGTTATGCATCAAGGGGTAACGGGGACCTCTTAACAAGCATATATAAGCTTGATTTTTCTCACAATCATTATGATAATCTATATCTATATATATTTAAAAGCTGAAGTGTAACATTTATTATTCCTACGCTTCGTTGAGCCACGTCAGCGGCCATATCACCTACTTATTTTCAATCATTTCTCTTTTTATTTTTTGACTTTTTATTTATTTACTTATTAATTTTGTAGTTAACGGTTACATTTTCTCCAACGTTTCCTCTTCCCATTTACATTTTCATCTCCCCACTACTATTAACATTAATATCACTTTTCCTTTATCCCTTCATCTTCCTTTTATTTTGACTATTCTTATCCCCATCCTCTTACTATAAATTTGCTAATCTCTTTCACTCTATACATATTTTATCACACAAAAAGGTTGTTACTCTTTCTCTTTATCATGTATTTCTTTTCTTTTGGTAGTTTTTTTTTTAAAAATATTTTTTGTATCTTTACTTTATATTGATGAATTTCCATGTTCTTTAGAACTCTACTATTATTCTCCCTCTCTCTCTCTCTCTCTCATATATTTTTTTCTTTTTTGTGTGGATTTTATTTTATTTTTTTATTTTTTATGTTTTATATCTTTACTTTAGGTTGATGAATTTGTGTGTTCTTTAAAACTCTACTTTAAGTTGATGCATACCACTACAAAAAATAAATAGGATTGAATTGAATTTCATGCTCCAAACTTTTTGGTTTTGTGTTTTCAAGTAATTTTTTCCTTTTATTATTATTATTATTATTATTATTATTGTCAAATGCTATCATATTGCATTATAAATATAGAATATAAGAATATAATGTTATTCAATTACATAACATGACTTGGATAATTTGGTGTGATTATATCTTTTATTTTGACTATTCTTCTTTTCATCTTATTTTCTATAAATTTATCAAATTCAAGTCTCTCCCAAAAAAGGCGATTATTCTCTTTCTCGATTATTTATTCTTTCTTGCAACTTAACTTTAGGTTGATGAATCATTATATTTTTTTTATAACACTATTTTGGGTTAATATACAATTTTATGCGTGTTTTTGAGTTCTCCATCACAAGCCTTCTCTCTCCCTCTCATAGCTTTTGTTTGATTTTTGTTTGACATAATACTTAGTTATTTTGAAATTGAAAATTAGAATTTATATTAAAATACAATCTCGCTATGTATTTGAATGTGTTTCTCAACTATTTGAGTAGTATTAGGTGTAATTTTGTGATGAGTTTTGATTATCATGATATCTTATTTAAGAAATGAGCAATTTGAATAACATATTTGAAACTTAAAGAATTTTTTTTGAGTAAAAAACTTAAAGAATTTAGTTGTAAGAAAAAAAAGGAAAACACAACGTACCATAATATAATTTAGAAAAATATGGACCACCTCAAAAAGAAATAATTTCAATCAAACACACCAAAAATATTAAAATGATATATATGTAAAGATGGATAAATAAAAAATAATTTTACAATTTTTATTTTTTATTTTGAGAGAGAACATATTATACATCGTATCACAATTTCAAAGTAATAATATATTCCCACACATCGCGTGGGTCTATGACTTGTATAATATTATTGTTCACAGGCATTTATAAAAGCCTTATACGCTTCTCATATAACAACTAAGCAACTAAGAGTCTAAGATAACACCTAATATTAAATCAAATAACAACTCTAACGAGTCACGTTGCTGACTGCCATCTTCAAATTATCTTAGGCAATCCCATACAGTTCGTAACAACCTTTACCAATTCTCGTAGTTGGTTTAACCATGATTTTTCTGGCATAGTTGTTCCCGAGTTCTTACTCCCAAAGTTCCTGTTCCTGTTCCTTCTCTTATAGTTCCTTCTATTACTACTCCCAGAGTTCCTTCTGTTAGTCTCTTCCTCCCCTTCGTCACCAGTGTCATTAGTCTCTTCCTTTGCTTGGTCACCAGTGTCATTAGTCTCTTCCGTTCCTTGGTCATCAATATTGACATTATCCTCTTCCGGCCCTTGGTCACCATCCCCAAAAATTCCTGGGAACTCACTTTCCAAAAAATCTGGTGAGATGAAAAGCAAAGCTAATCCTATTGAAACTATCTTCAAACCAGTTAGGAAACGCTTCTTTTTAGAGTCCCAACTGCTTTATCTGTCTTTGGAGAGCATACCATTGATTCATTATCTGTGGTAAAAATCCCAATAGGAAAATTATAAGCATGAACACTCCAACTATAGTCTCATCCTGGGCTGCAGACGGACTCTCCAAGAGAACTAAACGAATAGCAAACACACATACTTCACTAGAAACTGAAATGATCTTAACCAACTGAACTGCCTTATTAATAAATGGCTTATTGAGAATAAGGAATAAGAGCTGAAAAGAAGTGATGCATAGCAATATTATAGTGGGAATCTCAGAAGGCCAGTGGTCCTTATAGACACCTGTCATAGTCCCTAGCACAACGCGTCTTAAGGACTCGAGCAATGTGTAGTATAATCTGAGTTTCCCAAATAGCTTTTGGTTAAAAGGTGCTTCTGAATTTGTATGAACAATGCCCCCAAAAACCTGTAGATCTTCAGCTTTTGGATAAACCTCTTCAGTTTTGTCATCAGAGGCAATGATCCCATCATCACCATGTGGATGAACACTAGAGCTAGACGTCAAGGAGCCTGCCAGAGTTGCTGCGGTGCGTGATCTTGTAGAGGGAATAGGACTCGGTTGAGTTGAACAGGACGTACTTCGAGTTGAACTTGGTGGAGTTGAGTCGAGCCTCATTCTTGATGTTCTCACAACATTGTCCCTAGAAACCACTTCAGCTTTTGGACAAAGATCTTTAGTTTCGTCATCAAAGGCAATGAACCCATCATCACCAAGTGTAAGAAAACTTGTGCCGGAAGTGAAGGAATCCACCAGAGTCGCTGTGGTATCTGATCTCTTTGGGGGAATATTACTTGGTCTAGTTGAATGGGATGTACTTTGCATTGAACTTTGTGGAGCCAAGTCAAGCCTTGTCCCTAATGTTCTCAAAACATTTTCCCCAAAAGCCTCTTCTGCTTTTGGACAAAGATCTTCAGTTTCTACATTGGAGGCAATGATCCCATCATCACCATGTGTATGAAAACTTGTGCTGGACGTTAAGGAATCCACTAAAGTTGCTACAGTATCTGATCTCTTTGAGGGAATATGATTTGGTCTAGTAGCTCGGGACGTACTTTGCATTGAACTGCATGGAGTTGAGTCGAGCCTCGTCTCTGATGTTCTCACAACATTTTCCCTAGAAACCTCTCTAGCTTTCAGACAAAGATCTTCAGTTTTGTCATCAGAGGCAATGATCCCATCATCACCATGTGTATCAAAACTTGTGTTGGACGTCAAGGAATCCACCATAGTTGCTGCGGTATTTGATCTTTATGAGGGAATATGACTTGGACTAGTTGAATGGGACGTACTTCACATTGAACTTCGTGGAGTTGAGTTGAGCCTCGTCTCTGATATTCTCACAACATTGTCCCTAGAAACCTCTTCAGCTTTTGGACAAAGATCTCTAGTTTCTACATTGGAGGCAATGATCCCATCATCACCATGTGTATGAAAACTTGTGCTGGACGTCAAGGAATCCACTAGAGTTGCTACGGTATTTGATCTCTTTGAGGGAATATGACTTGGTCTAGTTGAACGGGACGTACTTTGCATTGAACTTCGTGGAGTTGAGTCGAGCCTCATCCCTGATGTTCTCACAACATTGTCCCCAGAAACCTCTTCAGCTTTTGGACAAAGATCTTCAGTTTCGTTATTAGAGGCAATGATCCCATCATCACCATGTGTATGGAAACTTGTGCTGGATGTCAATGAATCTATCAGAGTTGCTGCAGTATCTGATCTCTTTGAGGGAATATGACTTGGTGTAGTTGAATGAGACGTATTTCGCACTGAACTTGGTGGAGTTGAGTTGAGCCTCG
Organism: Quercus tomentella; assembly: GCA_028535165.1. Lineage (NCBI taxonomy): Eukaryota > Viridiplantae > Streptophyta > Magnoliopsida > Fagales > Fagaceae > Quercus > Quercus tomentella. The sequence continues at coordinate 48,336,651 of JAPQVY010000122.1, read as the reverse complement.
TCCTTGGTGTTCTCACAACATTGTCCTGAAAAGCCTCTTCAACTTTTGGGCAAAGATCAGTTTTGTCATCAGAGGCAATGATCCCATCATCACCATGTGAGTGAAAACCTATGTTGGACGTCAATGAATCCACTAGAGTTGCTGTGGTATCTGATCTCTTTGAGGGAATATGACTTGGTCTAGTTGAACGGGATGTACTTCGCATTGAACTTCGTGGGGCTGAGTCGAGCCTTGTCCCTGATGTTCTTACAACATTGTCCCCAGAAACCTCTTCAGCTTTTTGACAAAGATCTTCAGTTTCGTCATTAGAGGCAATGATCCCATCATCACCATGTGTATGTAAACTTGTGCTGGACGTCAAGGAATCCAGTAGAGTTGTTGCGGTATTTGATCTCTTTGAAATATGACTTGGTCTAGTTGAATGGGACGTACTTCGCATTGAACTTTGTGGAGCTGAGTTGAGCATTGCCTCTAATGTTCTCACAACATTGTCCCCGGAAACCTCTTCTGCTTTTGGACAAAGATCTTTAGTTTCATCATCAGAGGCAATGATCCCATCATCACCATGTGTATGAAAACTTGTGCTGGACGCTAAGGAATACAGTAAAGTTGCTACAGTATCTGATCTCTTTGAGGGAATATGACTTGGTCTAGTTGAACTGGACGTACTTCGCACTGAACTTTGTAAAGCTGAGTCAAGCGTTCTCACAACATTGTCCCTAGAAACCTTTTCAGCTTTTGGACAAAGATCTTCAGTTTTGTCATCAAAGGCAATGATCCCATCATCACCATGTGAGTGGAAACTTGTGCTGGACGTCAAGGAATCCACTAAAGTTGCTATGGTATCTGATCTCTTAGAGGGAATATGACTTGGTCTAGTTGAATGGGACATACTCCGCATTGAACTTCGAGGAGCTGAGTCGAGCCTCGTCCTTAATGTTGTCACAACAATGTCCCTAGAAACCTCTTTAGCTTTTGGACAAAGATCTTTAGTTTTGTCATCAGAGGCAATGATCCCATCATCACCATGTATATGGAAACTTATGCTGGACGTCAATGAGTCTATTAGAGTTGCTACTGTATTTGATCTCTTTGAGGGAATATGACTTGGTCTAGTTGAACTGGACGTACTTTGCATTAAATTTTGTGGAGCTGAGTTGAGCCTTGTCCCTAATGTTCTCACAACATTGTCCCTAGAAACCTCTTCAGCTTTTGGACAAAGATCTTCAGTTTCATGATTAGAGGCAATGATCCCATCATCACCATGTGTATGGAAACTTGTGCTGGATGTCAATGAATCTATCAAAGTTGCTGCGGTATCTGATCTCTTTGAGGGAATATGACTTGGTGTAGTTGAATGAGACGTATTTCGCACTAAACTTGGTGAAGTTGAGTTGAGCCTTATCCTTGGTGTTCTCACAACATTGTCCTGAAAAGCCTCTTCAAATTTTGGGCAAAGATCAGTTTCGTCATCAGAGGCAATGATCCCATCATCACCATGTGAGTGAAAACCTATGCTGGACGTTAAGGAATCCACTAGAGTTGCTATGGTATCTGATCTCTTTGAGGGAATATGACTTGGTCTAGTTGAACGGGATGTACTTCGCATTGAACTTCGTGGGGCTGAGTCGAGCCTTGTCCCTGATGTTCTTACAACATTGTCCCCAGAAACCTCTTCAGCTTTTTGACAAAGATCTTCAGTTTCGTCATCAGAGGCAATGATCCCATTATCACCATGTGTATGAAAACTTATGCTAGATGTCAAGGAATCCACTTGAGTTGCTGCAGTATTTGATCTCTTTGAGGGAATATGACTTGGTTTAGTTGAACTGGACGTACTTCTTACTGAACTTCGTGGAGCCGAGTTAAGTGTTCTCACAACATTGTCCCCAGAAACCTCTTCAGCTTTTGGACATAGATCTTCAGTTTCATCATTAGAGGCAATGATCCCATCTGTTAGTTTTTAGACCCCTTAAAACCACAATCAGATTAACCTAGGTAATTAGTCAAGTTGTTACTTAGTCCAAATTAACAACTCTAGGTTATCACAATAAAAACAATCATATCATGCAAAGCAGCGGAAAGATAAATAACACAAGATATGATCACCTAGGAAACCAAACCGGTAAAAACCTGGGGAGGATTTGACCTAGCTATCCTCAAGGTAAACTTGAATCCATTATCTTGAAAAAATCGAAGTTCATACAATAAGACTTACAAACCCCCACGCTCGACTTCTTATTGCTACCAACCAGTAGAACTTACTGACACGATCACGTGCAAGCTCCGAATCCACGGACTCTTTCTTTCTTGGATTCACCACCAGATACAAGCACACCCGCTTGTGTTTTCTTTAAGCTTCAATGGCAACAACTGAATTGATCATCAAGGTGTAGATAAATCTTCTCCTTGAAAACCCTAGGTTTGTGTAAAGGAAAGCTCCTCTAGATCTCACAAGAGATTTACACAAACCGTAATTATGAGCAACACTAAAACGTGGCTAGGGTTTGCCTTTTATACTTAGGACAAATAAGAAACCCTAAAAACGTTTTAAAACACTTAGGGCTAAGTTGGACGAATCTGTAGAAAAACATTCTGCCCGAGCTTCGATCGATCGAGCCTGTCTTTCGATCGATCGAGCCAGGCCGAAAGGCACAATCCTTTCCTGCTTTAAACTCGATTCCAACTTTACATAGACGCACAACTTTAAGCTAGACTTAAACACTTCTAAACACATTGTTTTGATCATGGTTTGCCAACAATACAAATTAGAGTTCTAAATACATAAAATCCTAAACTTTAGAACCTAACAAACTCTCCCTTTGGCAATCCGTGACAAAACACAACTAGAAGCTCAAAGTTTACAAAATAAAAGGCCCTTTACAAAATAATGCTCATAAAACAAATTCAATCCTAACTACTATCCATCAGTTGCAAGTGTAGACAGCAGCTCAATTGAATCAACTTGTATATTTCCTGAAACACTAAACAAAATGCATAACCGCATGTGTGGAAACAATACAAGTAAACAAAATAACTTCTTGATTTCAAACAATACACAAATAAAGACATATATCAATGAATAACTCATAAATATAAATCAATAAGTAGTTTGAAATAAGAAACATATAAAGTACCAACAAAAACATAAAACTCCCCCTAACATGAATATCCCATCAAAAACATGGCAAGAGCTAAAAATGTAAAGTACAAAGTGAAGCACCTAGATACAATCTAAACTCCATAAGCTCCAACCAAAAACAAATAAACTCCCCTTGAAAGCAAAAAACTCTACAAAGGACTCCCCCTTTTTGTGACGGAATGCCAAAGGGCAAACAAGATGTCCATCATCAAAAGGGAGGTGGTCTAAACTGTGCCAACTCCGCACGCAAGGCACGTATCTCATCGAGTACGTCCACCAAAATCTGTCCTTGAGCCGCTTGAACGGTCAAGACATGATCCAACGTGCGACGAATGTCTGAATCATCCGAAGTAGTCGGTGGAGGAACATCAGCATCAGCAGCAGCACCTGAAGTCTCAGCAGCAGTAGTACCTGTAGAAGAGGGAGGAAGGGGAACACCACTAGATGACGCACCTCTAGGACGAGAAGGAGCAACTCTCAACTGAGCAGCCCTCTGACAAAGAAAGGTGGCACCTATGGGAGCAATCACATGAACAGGCTCACCAGACGGAAAACCATCTAGACCTAAGAAGAGCAAAATCCTATGAATGAAAATAGGATGAATCAGCACATGCCTTACGACAGAACTCCTATGAACCTCGTTCAAAGAACGAAGGAACAAGTGAGGAAAACTGATAGACGCTCCAGAAACAAAGGCATACAAAAACACACATCGCTCGAAAGGGATGGTGTGGAAGTGAGAGATAGGCCACAACGAATGACACGCTATCCTAAAGAAGAGATAGGCTGTCTCGGTAAGCTCAGCGGACGTGATCCAAGGATCAGAACCCCACTGGATAGATGACCCAGTGATGTAAGACATGACAACATCTAATGAGGGTGACTCATCATAGGGATAGTCAGCATCCCGAACAACCAGCACCCCAAGAGCCTCAGCCACTACCCGAGGGGTAATGATGAACTGTACACCTCGTATCCAACTCCTAACAAGGGTATTGGAATCATAGATGTGGCAAGAGAGGTTCGAGAAGAACTCTCTAATCAGGGCGGTCGGGGGTGGATGATCTATCTCTAAGAGAGGCAACCAACCTCTAGACTCAAAATTGGCCCTAATGGCTGGATCAAGCTCATCTAAGACCACAGCTCGCTTAGCCCAAATCTTACGCTTACGGTTCAAAGTCTCATAGGCCTCACGACACTTCTCATTCCTAAACTCCTCAACCCTAGAGAGAGACACATAGGAAGTGGAAGGAGTCTTATTGGCTCTAGTTTTCCTAGGCATGGTGCTAAGATAAGGACCAAAACACAGAGCAAAAGAAACAAAAACACAAAACCAAAACCAAAGGCAGACTGCAAGTTAGCACAAAAACATAATATAGAATAAAAATCTATATGATGCATGAACAAGTTAAATGACATGATGCATGTTCTAATACAGTGAATTAAGTCCAAACGGTTCAAATTTACAAAATTGGCTTGAACATTAAGGTTTTAACACAAAAACCCCAAAATTTGGAAAACCACTTGATCAATTTGAAAAATATTGATGAATTGATCATTACACATGATAGAATAACAAAAATAATGACCAAATACATCAATTTGATAAGCCAATTTCATCAATTTAACCCAATTAGACAAAATCCCCAATTCGGATCAAATTCAAAACCCTAGAATTTCCAATTTTTCAAAAATCACCAAATTGATCAAATTAAACTATAAGGAACATCATTATAGCATCATAGAACAAAAACTCATTGATCAATTTCACCAAAATATGTTCGAATCAACAAAAACCCCAATATTTTGAAAGTGCCGAAAATATCCATTATAATGCATGAAAAAATGCATGAAATCATGAAATAAAATGGAAAAGGAAGGGCAAAAAGGACTTACCGGCCTTCAAGGACAAAAACCTTGCAAAAATCTTGAAGGAAAACTACAAAAAATTTGATGGTGGAGCCTAGAGCCAACGCGGAGAGAGAGAAAAGTTGAAAACTATTTGAAAAAGTGACTTTGAAAAAGTCCAATCTGTCTTTTTTTATAAAAAAAACCTGATTCACGAGTTTCGATTGATCGAAAATCAGCCTCGATCGATCGAAACAGACAGAGACTCTCTCTCTCAAATTTAAAAATTTTCGATCGATCAAAAAACAGAATGGATCGATCGAAATAGGCAGAGGCTCACCAAATTTTGAAAGAAAAAAAAACACAGTTTTTAAAAAAAAAAAACATTTAGAATTAACTCAAAGCATTGAAATTTAAGAACAAAAATGCATGAGTATGGGATGATATGATTTTCAAAACAAGAATTTTAAGCCCAAATTCTCAAAAACAAAATTTCTTGCATTCTCCACAAATTTTCAAGCAACAAATTAATTTTGCACAAAATTCAAAGTATTTGCAAAACTTGGTTGGTCAAACCATAAACACACATAATAACATGTACAATGTTTAGCAAAAAGTAACTCGTGTAGTGTATGCAACTAGCAAAAGCTTGAGATACATGTGAGGTGATATGTGAATAGCAATCAATCACAAAGTCTACAAAATTCATCACAAAGAATTTAAAAGAGACTATCACCTAAAGAGTTAGATCATATAACTCCCACATCTCCTAGATCATAAGTTTGCAATCATGTAAGTTTCTTGTATTTATGCCTCATAATATACATACCAATTTTAAGTTATGTGAGTTTGGCATCAAGCCTAATAGTACACACCAATTTTGATTTTAAGAATTAAGCAATTTAACCCGAGGCTTCACCTTATGTTCTTTTTGTGCATGTGCTACACTTTCTCGAGCACAAAATCTTATGATATGCACTAAGGTGTTCGTGATTGGCTAGTGAACAGTGGTGAGATGGTTATTTATGCCTTTCTCTAAAAGTTCAAGTCAAACATTTAAAAACATGTGACTTCAAGATTAAGACATAGTAATCAAAAGCCATAAATATCTTTCCCACACAACATGCACTACAAAGTTTCAACTAGTAAAGTGTAATAAATAAGTTCATCAAAACTAAACAAGGTACAAAAGACATGTTATGTGAAAATAAATTGACCAACCTTGTTCTCAAAAACCAAGAAGAATAGTGCAAAACAAAATGTGCTTCATTTTTCTTCTTTTTATTTTATTTTATTATTATTATTATTATTTTTTTTATTAAAAAAAACACCTAGAATGAAATGCATGAATGTTATGCTATGCAAATCCTAGAAACAAAAAAAAAAAAAAAAAAAACAAACAAAACCAAAGAACAAAGGTCACAAAGGGTAGAGCAAAGAAGCACAAGGACCATGTCAGAAAGACTTAGTTAGGTCGAGTCTTTTGCATCCAAAACCTTTTAGATGCGCCACGAGCATTGGAGTTCTTATTCACATGAGAATGATTACCAACTCCAGGATTGGAATAAAGGTTTAAAGCCTTTACCAAATCACCAATAAGTACCATAGGATCAAATGCTTGAGGCACAGGTACTTTTGGTTTGTTTGCTCTCTTAGCAGCTTGCAGCTTGTAGCAGTTTGGACGGATGTGTCCAGACTTTCCATAAAAGTGACAAACCCATGCAGGCTTATCATGTGTCTTGTCCTTAGATAGGGTAGGCTTCTTAGATTTAGACTCTTTCAGATCAACCCTAATCTTCCTAGATGATGAACCTTCTAAGGGTTTAGCAACCTCACTCACAGGGGGTTTGACAGTTTCACTCACTATCTCACTCACGGAAGGTTCAGAAGAAGAAGATGAAGGAACAAACTTTGTGGAATGGGGAGTGGATACAGAGATGCTTTCAACATAACCTAATCCAGTTTTGTCAGAAGAAGACTTTTGAACACTTAGCATTTGATCAAGTTTAGAACTAGCAAATCTAGCAACAGATAAATCAAGTTCCAAAGATTTAACTTTATCAAGCAAAAGCATATTTTCAGTTTTCACATTGTTCAAAAGATCATTAGCATCAAACAGTTTAACAAGCAGGTTTTTCTTTTCAAGCTCAAGAGATTCAATTTTCTTTAGGCCAAGTTCAACATTCATAGCATCCTTTGCAGCAACTTTGCAAAGTTTATTATAGGCCTCTTGAAGATCTGCATCTTCAGAGAGTTCCCCATCAGAAGGGTTCTCTTCAGCAGATATGCTCTCATCAACTACAGCAGTAGCGGTGAAAGCAATGAAGTTTCCATCCTCATCACAATCAGACTCATTATCAGAAACTTCACCATCACTAAGAGTTACAGCCATAGCCTTACCCTTAGACTTCAAATAGGTTGGACATTTAGATTTCATGTGTCCATACCCTTGACATCCAAAACACTGAGAGCCCAAAGAATTATTGGAAGATTGACCTACTCTTTCTCTAGGTTTATCATTGTTGTTAACCTTAGTGGGATCATGCTTCCTAAAATTTCTAGGTTCAGCAGTGTTTGTGCCTCTTGCCTTTCTATTGCTATTCCTGAGAAAGTTTCTAAAGTTCTTGGCAAGATAGGCAATCTCTGTAGCAGAGAGCTCATCATCAAATCCACCACCTTTAACATCATCAACTGACTTAAGAGCCATTGATTTGGATTTGGTAGTTTTGGGTAGATCCAACTCATAGGATTGAAGAGATTCTACAAGTTCATCAATAGGGATGGAGTCCACATCCTTGCTTTCAATAATGGCAGTTACTTTGGGTCTAAAGTCTTCAGTCAAAGATCTAAGAATCTTCCTAACAATTTTAGGTTGATCATAGATTTCACCCAAGTTAAAAGTAGAATTAACAATATCATTCAATTTAGTATAGAATTCATCAAAAGATTCATCATCAGACATCCTAATGCTTTCAAATTTAGAAGTCAATTGCTGCAATTTATTTATTTTGACAGCCTTTGTGCCTTCATGCACAATCTGGAGGATATTCCAAGCAGTATGAGCGATCTCAACATTAGAGATTCTCTTAAATTCCTCTATAAAAACAGCGTTAAAGATCGCATTCATAGCCTTGTTATTAAACGAAGCTGCTTCTTTTTGAGAAGTTTCCCACTCACTAACAGGAGTAGTGGGCTTCTCCCATCCGTATTCAACGGAGTTCCACACCCTCTCATCAATGGATTTCAGGAATGCTTTCATCCTTACTTTCCAGTAAGCATAATTATTCCCATCAAAGTGAGAAGGAATAACTAGAGAGTGTCCGTGTTCCATGACAACAGGGGTCAAGGATCAGCTCTGTGATCGAAGGATCAACAACAAAAGAGCTACCCGCTCTGATACCACTTGTTAGTTTTTAGACCCCTTAAAACCACAATCAGATTAACCTAGGTAATTAGTCAAGTTGTTACTTAATCCAAATTAACAACTCTAGGTTATCACAATAAAAACAATCATATCATGCAAAGCAGCGGAAAGATAAATAACATAAGATATGATTACCCAGGAAACCAAATCGGTAAAAACCTGGGGAGGATTTGACTTAGCTATTCTCAAGGTAAACTTGAATCCACTATCTTGAAAAAATCGAAGTTCATACAATAAGACTTATAAGCCCCCACGCTCGACTTCTTATTGCTACCAACCAGTAGAACTTACTGACACGACCACGTGCAAGCTCCGAATCCACGGACTCCTTCTTTCTTGGATTCACCACCAGATACAAGCACACCCGCTTGTGTTTTCTTTAAACTCGATTCTAACTTTACATAGACGCACAACTTTGAGCTAGACTTAAACACTTCTAAACACATTGTTTTGATCATAGTTTGTCAACAATACAAATTAGAGTTCTAAATACATAAAATTCTAAACTTTAGAACCTAACACCATCATCACCATGTGTATGTAAACTTGTGCTGAATGTCAGTGAATCTATTAGAGTTGCTGCAGTATTTGATCTCTTTGAGGGAATATGACTTGGTATAGTTGAACAGGACGTATTTCGCACTGAACTTCGTGGAGCTGAGTTGAGCCTCGTCCCTGGTGTTCTCTCAACATTTTCCCCAGAAACCTCTTCATCTTTTGGACAAAGCTCTTCAGTTTCCTCATTAGAGGCAATTATCCCATCACCATGTGTATCAATACTTTCTCCATAAATTTTTTGGGAGAGCACGGGGCCTCTTATATCTTCAAATAGAGGCCCTAAAATGGTTAGGCAATCAGAGTTCTTTTCGATTTTCCATGTCCACTGGCCTCTATTTCTAGGACTGTTAAATATCCGACCTACTTGAAGATCTTCATTGTATTGAAGTAGCTTTGCAAATGTAATACCTGTAGAGAGGAACCAGAGCAAGGCCAGCAGTAGAAAAGACACAGTACCCAGAAGCAGAGAGCCAACTACAAACTCTAATGGCGTTCCTCCTTAATTAACAAAAGTGAGAAAATATTAAGCCACATAGTTATGTACTTCAAGTTCTAGCATTAAATGTGCAAAATATATGAATCTTGGATCTAGATACATATTTGCATAAATCTGATATGATGCTATGATGATTGTCATGCAGAGAGAAGGGATTTGAGTTAGAGTGCGTTTGGATTGCGCTGAAAACCAGCGCGTTTGCGTTTTTCAGCCTTTTTTTTTTTTTTTTTTTTTTTTTACGCGTTTTTTAGATTTGCGGTTACTGTTCAAGTACTGTTCAATGAACAGTACATGAACAGTAACCGCAATTTTTGACTTTCCAAACTTTTTTCAGCCAATTAATGCACATCGTGTACTGTTCACGGACCCACAAATTTCACTTTTCAGCAACTTTTTCATTAAAAATGGGTCCCACGATACTATTCACACATTTAAAAATTATTTTGCTACAGTATTTTTCAGTTTTCAGTTTCAGTTTTCAGTTTTCAGCGGTATCCAAACGGACCCTTAATGTCCAAACAGTTTGAAACATCAATTGCATTGAAATTCTTAAATATGTGAGGAGATGGGACCGTATACCAATTCTATTGCCAATCAATGTGATAATGATCAAGTCCATAAGACATATGAACAAGACGGGAACATAGTCACAATTCCATCACATATTTGGAATGTAGAGTAGAAAAGATTACTTGGAAAAAAAAAAAAACTAGCTCATTCTATGATATATCAGAATGAGAATTAGACAATTCTCTGATTAAAGAATTCAATTTAAGTAGAAAGTTGAATGATACTAAATTAGTATAAAAAAAAAAAAAAAAGAAGCAAGCAACATAATTATCTTTCGAAACTTAAATTTTGCATGATAAATGCATAGATAAGGATTCATTTGTAGGGAAGTAAACAAACTATCAAGTTACCTCTAATTAGAGCAGCAGAGGCCTCACAAATACTAGGTAGTGCAAGATTTACAAGGAATATTTCAAATCTTGGGAATGTGAGTAGTCCATAACCCCTCTGCTTTTGCTTCCTGAATTTTAGGATGGCAAGGAGTAAAGCATGCAACAATATTAAACTGCCACCAATTATGGCTAACCAGAACATGGTTCTACTAAATTCCTCCCACCTACACGAGACAAAATCTAGTAAGATATTACACTGATAAATAAATGAGTCTGTCTGTGGCACTTCAAAATCCAAATTATGAATTCACGAATTAAACAAAAATGGATAATAGGGAATTAAGTATCAAGTTTGTCCTTTTGGTTTGATCAGTAATTTGAAATAATTCAAAGCATGAATAGTTTTAATTTTTCATAGAACCTACACAAAATTCTACATCTAAATAACTAGCATACCAAATAGTCCATTCCCAGAATTCTTTAAATTGCATTCAACGGTTCTTTTTAAAGAAGAAGAAGAAGACGAAATATTTCATTATTGCTTTCATAATTATTCTGCTTTATATTGAATATTTTTTGAGAAAAAAAAAATCTGTATTGAATATTCTCTCCGTTTTTTTATGTCTCTAAAATCTATATGCAACTACATGTAATAGATAGAAATAAGAGGCCTCATTACTTACCCATCTAGAATATATTCAGCATCTGGTTTACTATTGTTCTGCAGGGGTACAATGCATTGTATCACAAAATTTATTCATTATATGGTTAAAGAAGTCAAAAGCAAGTCATAGAAAAAATAGTGGTTTCAGACCTGAAAGTATGATATATATTCTTTGGGATTCGGCCGCAACCGTGCCTTGTATACTGAAGCAACCCTACTCAAATTCTCTTGTTTTGGCTGCACACCCAGGAAAATTCCTGAATCATGAATTTTAGACCTGTAGGAATCTGAGTTGGTAGGAGGATTGGAGCCCACCACGACTGGCTGGATGTGCCTAGTTTCCCATGGAAGACTGAAGTAGGGAATGCTCCATTGCAAACCCCTTGCAAATTCATAATAATTCACTGGCAGTCTCACTGCCAACCATCTAGATAATGCAAAAACCTGAATATGGCATGCACTTCTCTGTATGAAATAGAAAAGGAAAAAAGATCATTAGTTCTACAAGAATGATGTAGTTCATAAGGTTTGATAAGTTATTTTTGTCAGATATTTTAAATAACAGTATGTTACGCTAATCTACCCGCCATAAACCGTAAATTATGTTTGATAAGGTCAGGGAGAGTGGTGCAGTTCTTAAATAACACCCCAGCTCACAAAATCCCACTCTAAAGAGGTCAATCCTAGTTTCCATCTTTGGCAGAAGTACTAATAGGCTCTGTAGGCTTCAGTTGGGCTTTTGGTTCAAAAAGTCAGACAAAAGACTCAAAACCAACCAAAATATTTAGAGAGTTCAATTATATATTAAATTTTATGTATAAAAATCAAGGAAAATTATTCTGGGAGTGTATTATTTCTACAGGAGGAGGAAAATGGTTAATTTGTTCCACAGTATGTCTAGTTATTTCACTTAATTGTCAAGAGGCTATATATAATCATAGTGCAATAACCTGCTAGTACAGTTTGATTAACTTTTGGTTCAAACCTTGGAAAATACTGGATCAGCCACAAAGAAAAAAAAAAGGGAAATATGATTTGTACATCAGAAAGATCTTGTTTTACCAAAAATGAAATGCTTTGAAAAAAGTAAGACCATAAACATAATTTAGAATGAAGAGATCACCAACGATGTGCTTAGTGTTCTTATTCAAGGTGTCCAAAGAAAGTTAAAGGTGCACATTGACATGCTAATAGAACCTTTTTTGGGTTAGTGATTGTCAAGAATGTCATTTAAAGAAATTTTTTCCAACCCCAAACAGTTGTAAGATTATTCTCTACCCCTTTTATAAAATCCAACCACGGCATTAATGTTAATTTATTTATTGTTGTGTTTCTAAGAGTGTCGAAGATTATCATTGTATAACTAAATAATCAATTAATGAGATAACTGCTCAAATGAGTTTGATATCATACAAAAAGATTACTTGCAGGATTAGAAAAAGAAGAAAATGGTGTTGAAAATGTCCCAATGGAGGAAAGGCTTGCAATTGAAACCGTAAGCAGCCCGGCAGCAATAGATGTCGCCACAAATGAAGCAGTTGCAAGCACAGAAACCATAGAAGATATTTTGGGCACATGATCTGTATATTTTTTTAACCATACATTAGTAAATAAATAAGGAAGTCAAAGGGCTAAAAGTGTCATCTAGGGCATAGATGTTGGACTACAATTGAGCTGAGAACAAGAGACGAGTAAGAATCCTTACAGGGACATAGTTGTAGATCATTGGAACGTAGATTTTTGTTTCCAGCAACATCCCCAATCACGTTTTCAGGAACAAAGACAGATACACAGTATATACTATCATTTTCTGCTTTTATCTCTACAGCATATATTCGTGAACTTATTTCTTTAAAGCTGAAAATGGTAATGATTATCATTGGAAAGGAACAAAAATGAAAATATGTTAAAAGTAAATATGCCATATCAATTGAAATATTATTTCCATCAAGAACCCAAATGGTGCGTAAAAAGGTCATCATCATGATTTCTCATTTGTGTGTGGGTGCATTATGTATGTGATGCATGTGTTCATGTACTGGTTAATATACATAGATACAAACACAAAAGTAACCAGAATTACTTGCCTCTGTATATGCCCTCCAGTGATTGATATTATAGAAGAGTTGACGCCAAATACAGGCTTCACGAATTTTATCAACATAGGAATGTTGCGTTCTCTTGTCCTAATATGGGATGGTGTACATTACAGCAGCCCTCAGAGATTCTGAACGTGGTGTACTCAATGTTACAGCAGGCCTCAGAGAATCTGAAGGTCACATTTATATGTATCAGGAGGAAACACCCTACAAATAGACATTTAAATATAAAGCTTTCCTAATTGCATATAACCATAGAAATATTCAGAGTTAAACAAAATATTTAAACATAATTTTGATTCCACAAACAGATGATTTATTTTCTCTTTGTAATTCTTGTAAACTATTGTCAATCATACCATATAGGAAAGTAATTGTTTCAGCTTGGGAAACTGGAGTCCCTGAAATGCATATTATGGTTGAATTAATGTTTACTGTGACTATAGCCATGCCAGATATGCATGTAGCAGCCTGAAAGGAGAGAGTGAAAAAGAGTAAGAAGGTATGAGAAAAATAGGTCTTATAGATATAAAAGCGATAAATGTTCTCACACACACATAATGTACACTCTGTACACACTAAATCCACAATTTCACCTGCGATATCCATATTTTTTAAGAATGCCCACATTTAAACATGATGCTGGTAGTGTGTACAGATGTTGTACAACAATGATTGTGTGATAATCAATAGATTCAATACCCTTTTGTATTTTATATTAAGGGGAAGTTCAAGATGTGCAACCGTGTAAAATTTTTGAAAATGATTAACTTTCTCAATAAAATTAATGGCTCCAATATTTCTTAGTGATCCCATTCAAGATGATGATGCGTACTACATATTATACAAAATATAAATGAGTCATTCCAAATTCATAGGACAACTAAACAGCCTCCTAACGAAACTTCTATTCTCATGGCTGAAAACATAATTTAAGATTGTGAGAACTGTCTGACCTTATATTCAAATCTGCATTGCCCTGGATGTTGTTTACTGACAGCCAGAGGAAGAAGTGTGCCCTGACTCAATTGGAGAGCATATAAAATTTGCACTTTGATAGAATTTAAAATTTCTGCAGATGAGTTGAGAACAGGCTCTGGAAAGGTTAAACATATCCTTAGTTTAATATAGTTATTAGTTGCTCGCACTAGTCTAGTTTCACCATTAAGTTGAAGTAGCCTTTCAGGGACGTGAGTAGTAAAGTTGACAAACATACTTCGTCTATCTGTAGAATTAATGAATAGAGCATGTAAAGAACACATTGATAACAGCAACAACAATCAATCAATCAAATTGGACAAGGTCAGTTACATAAACATTCCAGTTTATTCATTTTAATATGATACAGACTCCCAATAAGTAAAGCACAAGGCATCAATTAGAAAAAAAAAAAAAAAAAACATGAATAGCTATGAAAGGACATGTCACTTATAAGTTATAACTCCTGAAAATAATCATAAATATTGCCTATTGGGAAAAAAATATTCCCATGGAAATAAAGACTAGACTTACCAAAATGCACATTAAAAGTAGAATTCTGATTTCTTGTAAATTTGTTCCTAGCACTGTCAAAACAAAAATTCTTATCTAAATGTTCAAATAGTGTGTAAAACACCTTGAACGTTTAGATCCCCAAATAACAAATTACCAATTCAAGCTTATTATCAAACAATGTATGTGCGGAATATGAACATAACCTAAAACAGAATTGATACAAAAATCTAAACCAAATAAAATCACAACCACAACAGAAATTAAATGGCAAAGATTAAGGGAAGAGAGATGCAAACACAAAGACAACACAGCGATTTGTTATTGAAGAGAAAACCGAAGTCCTCGGCGTAAAACCTCTCCGCCGCCCTCTAAGTGGTCAATAATCCACTAAAGAATGAAGTTGGGAAACATGAACAGCAAAAGACCCTCTAAGCTTAATCTATCCAGTGTACCTAAGCCCTCTAAGTTTCTTGCTCCAACGAGGTTACGCCAAACCTTTGTCTTCTTTAGCTTACCGGATTCTGCTATAGCCCATAACATCAGTGTACATTTAGCAGTTTTTATTTTATGTTTATGTTGATGGAGTTGGTATTATGTTTTTAACAATATTTTAATTATGGGTTTGCTACATATGTTGTTAAACACTTTAAAACTTGTGTGTTTATGGTTTAATGTTTATAAGTTTATATTCAGTTTTTATGTACTTTGGGTTTTGTACCTTTGCTTTGTAACGTAGTACTTGTTGTTTAATGTTTTGCATTTTCTTTAAGTACATCACTCTTGTGCCCTAGTAGGATCTTGTTTCTAGATGCATATATGTTTTGTGCATTGATCGAGTGTTGGACATGCAAATGATACTTTGCATTTAAGCTTATTAGCTTGCATGTCTGGATGTTCATTCCATATGTGAATAAGCATTGTGGTCACTATTCAATAGTGATTGCTTGTATGGTCAAGCCATGATTTATTGATTTATTCTATTTTGCTTGATCACATTGTGCTTGCTTCATATGCATTACAACTTTTCTGCATACAATGATCAAATTGTTTTGTTGTGTTTCAGGAGATACTTGTTCTTATGATTCAAGAGCTTCACAGATTCTAGAGTTAGGTGTGAGTGAGTTTTGTTCAATTGTTCCCAACTCACATATTAAGTCTAGAGTTTATTTTAGGGTTTTGTCACGGAGTAACCAAAGGGGGAGATTGTAAGGTTGAATTTAATCAACCATCTTGTTGGCTTTATTTCGTGCCAAATTTGCTTGTAATTTAGCAATTGGTAACCCTGTATTTAGGTGAGAATCATGTAAGGGTAGTGTGTCAGAGAGTGTGAAGAAATGCTCAAGACTGTGCAGTGAAGCAGGGACTCGCGGCTAGATCTCGCGAGTGGCTCGTAGCTTGCAAGCCGCCAGAAGATGCACACGAGTAAAGCATGCAAAGAAGCTGAATCGTCATGCCAGCTGTAGCACTACAGGACAAAAAGTCCAGACTGGCCATTCAATTAGCTCGCAGCTTGGACTCGTGACTCAGTCAAGTCGCGAGGCCAAGTTGCCTGTCCATTTTGTTATGGAAAAACTTATTCTTCGCATTCCTTTCTCACTCCAGTATAAATACCCCTTATACCCACAAAATATTAAGAGCTTCTAGAGAGAATTTTGAGAGAGAAACCCTAGAGAAAAATAAGATTGACTCATCCACAATCTTTACATAGTGACTCTTCAAATTTCTCAACTCTCACCCTCTCTATTGTTACATCCTTAAGAGGTTCTTTAACCAAATCCTTTTCTCACCTTACCCATATCTGTGAGAAGGCTTTTTGGTACTTTGGGAAGCAGTTCTGAAGGAACCAATTCATATTGGTTGATGCTATGGGTTATAGCGGAATTTGGTAAGCTAAAGAAGAAATAGGTTCGGTGTAACCTCATTGGAGTAGGAGCTTGGAGGACTTAGGTACACTGGATAGATTAGGCTTGGAGGGTCTTCTGCTGTTCATGTATCCCAACTACATTCTTTAGTGGATTATTTACCGCTTGGAGGGCGACGGAGAGGTTTTATGTTGAAGGCTTCGGTTTCCTCTTTGATAACACATCATTGTGTTATCCTTGTGTTTGCATCTCTCTTCTCTTAATCTTTGCCATTTAATTTCTGCTGTGGATGTGATTTTATTTGGTTTAGATTGTTTATCAATTCTGTTATATGCTTATGTTCATATTCCGCACATTAATTGTTTGGTAATAAGCTTAAATTGATAATTTGGAAATTGGGAGTCTAAATGTTCATAGTGTTTTATACACATTTTGAACATCCAACAACACAATATGATCATTGTATGCAGAAAACTTGTGATGCATATGGAGCAAGCACAATGCGATCAAGCAAAATGAAATTAAGCAATAAACTATGGCTTGACCAAAAACGAACAATCACTATAAATAGTGACCACAATGCTCATTCATACAAGGAATGAACATCCAGACATGCAAGCTAATAAGCTCACTGCAATTATCATTTGCATGTCCAACACTCAACCAATGCAACAACGCAAGGAAACTGCATTAAGGATATAAAATCCAACAAAGGGCACAAGAGTGATGTACTTAAAGAAAATGCATAACATTTAACAACAAGTACAAAGCTACAAAGCATGGGTACAAATTAAAAACATTTTAAATAGCTAAGCATAATCATGAACTATGAGTAAAGCAAAAACATAGTTAATATAACACAAAGCTCTTTCTCTCTTTCTCCCTCTATCATATCACTCCCCCTATCATGAGTCATAAGAGCTATGATGAACTTGGAACATATATACCTGTAACCTGAAACACTTGCATAAAACACATTAGACCCTCAAGGTAAAGTAAGTAA
Source organism: Quercus tomentella (assembly GCA_028535165.1). Taxonomy (NCBI): domain Eukaryota; kingdom Viridiplantae; phylum Streptophyta; class Magnoliopsida; order Fagales; family Fagaceae; genus Quercus; species Quercus tomentella. The sequence continues at coordinate 48,319,159 of JAPQVY010000122.1, read as the reverse complement.
TAAAAGGAAAAGTATAATGAACAAGTAAATTGCAATCAAGTAAACATGATGTGAAACATGTGAGCAACTTGATCATACACCAAAACAGTTGAATGTTCAAAATGTGTGTAAAACACCTTTGAACGTTTAGACCCCCAAATTACAAATTATCAATTCAAGCTTATCAACAAACAATGTACATGTGGAAAATGTAAATAAGCTAAAACAGAATTGATAACATAATCTAAATCAAATAAAATCACATCCATAGCAAAAATTAAATGGCAAAGATTAAGGGAAGAGACATGCAAACACAAGGACAACACAGCGATGTGTTATTGAAGAGAAAACCGAAGTCCTCGGCGTAAAACCTCTTCGCCGCCCTCCAAGCTGTCAATAATCCATTAGAGAATCAAGTTGGGATACATGAACAGCAGAAGACCCTCCAAGCCTAATCTACCCAGTGTACCTAAGCCCTCCAAACTCCTACTCCAACGAGGTTACGCCGAACCTTTGTCTTCTCTAGCTTACCGGATTCTGCTAGAGCTCATAACATCAACCAATATCAATTGGTCCCTTCCTAACTACTTCCCAAGCACCAAAAAGCCCTATCACAAATATGGGTATGGTGAGAAAATGATTTGGCTAATGAACCTCTCAAGGATGTAACAATGGAGAGGGTGAAAGTTAGGAAATTTGAAGAGTCACTATGTAAACATTGTGGATGAGTCAATCTTGTTTTTCTCTCAAAATTCTCTTTGGAAGCTCTCTATATTTCGTGGGTATAAGGGGTATTTATATTGGATTAAGAATGGAATGCGAAGAGTCAGTTTTTCAAAATAGAGTGGACTGGCGACTTGGTCTCGCAACTTGATTGAGTCGCGAGTCCAAGCCGCAAGTTAACTGAATTGCTAGTCTGGACTTTTTGTCCTGTAGTGCTACAGCTGGCATGATGGTTCAGCTTTTCTACATGCTTCACTCGTGTGCATCCTCTGGCTGCTTTCCAGTCGCGAGCCACTCATGAGATCCAGTCATGAGTCCCTGCTTCAGTGCACAGTCTTGAACATTTCTTCATACTCTCTCACACACTACCCTTATATGATTCCCACCTAAATACAAGGTCTTTAAGTGCTGTATTACAAGCAAATTAGCACGGAATAAAGCCAACAAGATGGTTGATTAAATTCAACCTTACAACAATCATAAAGAAAATCAGACAAAAAAAAGTTTTCTTATTAACACAATGTCTTCTCCCCCTTGGTATATGCATCTCCCCTATGGAATATCTCTCCTCCTACAAATGTGCACAAGAAATAGAATTTCTCCCCCTAAGGATGTGCACAAGAGCCATGTAGAAATGACAAAAACTCTTCGGTATACTCTCTAGAGTATACTCTCCCCTTTTTGTCACGAATAAATAAAGGGTCAAGGAGAAACGAGGGCAAGAGATGAAAGTACAAACAATGATAATGATGCATAAGGGGTGCGAGATGAATGAGAAAATGAAGCTCAATCCTAAGACAAAACAAAGTGCTACAAAGTATAAGGTAAACATGACAAGCTAGCATGAACAAGGTATAGACCAATGCATGACAAGGGTAGTAAAGGTGTGTGCAAGAGGTGGCTATGTGTGATGCATGACCAATGCATGGAAAATGCACATGTGGGGCAAGGTGTGTTAAATACACAACTAATGAACCAAACATGTTCCTAATGAGGAAACATGAGAAACCCCAAAGTTTGGTACTCATCGGAGTCCAAACAAGCAAGAAAATGCTTAAAAGGCATTTTATCAAACACTTATCATTTGCATGTCCAACACTCAACTAATGCAACAACGCCAGGAAATTGCATTAAGGATATAAAATCCAACAAAGGGCATAAGAGTGATGTACTTAAAGAAAATGCATAACATTCAAGTACAAAGCTACAAAGCATGGGTACAAAAAAAAAGAGTGGGAAGAGACTATTGACTAATCATCCATGACAATTCTACGCATGTATTCTACGCATAGGCACAATTCTACGCATGTATCAAAACCAACATGACTATTGACTAATCATCCATGACAAACTTGAAGATCGATTTACAATAATCACACAAAGATGTCAAGATTTTTCCCACAAATATATATGTGCATACAAAACAAGCTAAACTTGTAAATGCACTATGCCATTATTACGAATGTACTAGGCTAAACTCACATGTGATATATGCTCAAACATATACGATCAAACTTTTTGAAATTTTCAATTTTTATGTGGTTTTGGATTTTTACATACACAAAACAAAGACATAAAAGTAAGATCAAAAACAAAAAACAAAGCAATGCATATAAAGAGATGCATGATGCACAAATGCATGACAATGAAGCATCTAATGCATGAAGGGTCTTACAAAGATCGAAAGAATTAGATCAATGACCGAAAGAGCAAAAGCTCAACCATAGGAACCTTTCCTCATCTAAACGGAATGATTGTTTGGAATGAGTGTCTCATGAGAAGTGAGATGAGGGTTGGAAGAATGAGAACCAGAGATGCACATAGACAAGGAGTTAAGAGCATTAAAAACTTTCTTTAACAACATGCTATTTTCACTCAAATCTGATTTTCCTTTTTTAACACAACTTCCATGAAGCTCAAGTTTCTCTTTTCTTTTGATTCTTTTAAGAGCATGAAACTTAGAGTATTGAGGTCTTAAATGACCAAAGGCACCACAATGGTGACATACAATGTGTTTAGGTCCACTAGGCTTTTTGGGAAGGGATCTAACAACATGTTTTTGTTCTTTCCTCAACTTATGACATTGAGATCTTATATGACCAATCACACAACAATGGTGGTAAGTTGGAACAAACTTAGATCCATCCAAAACCTTAGGTTGAGACCTAAATGGAGGCTTTGACTTAACAACCTTTCTCTCCACCTTTTGATTTCTTTTATGTGAATGAATGTACACCGATTTGTCCTTTGAGGTAGAACACACAATAGGCACAAGATTGGGTACCACAACATGATTGCAACAAATATTTTCATCCTTTTTAGCAATAGGTTCAGCAATCAAACACTTGGCATGCATCGTAAGAGATTCATTTTCACATTTTAGCTCATCAACAAGTTTGTTAGACAAAACAAGTTTCGCATCCAAGTTCATATTCAAACATTTAAACTCTTTCAGCTTTGAAGAGAATTTTCAACAAGTTTCTTATATTTCTCAACCAATTTGTTGGATTCATTGAGCTTAGCAATCAAATCATCCTTTTCACCAAATAACTTGCTCAAATTCTTTTGAAACTTCTTAGCCTTTTTATTCAAGAGTTTGTCATTTGGAATATCAACAACACCCAATGATTCAAGTAACATGTCATCACAATCATGAGGATAAACTCTCATAGAGGCATTTTCACAAACACGTGGCATGCTACAATCATCAACATCCAAAACATGCATAGAGGCATACAAAGCACTATCCATGGCGAATAAACACAAGGGGTCAAGGATCACACTTAGGTATTTAAATCACAACAAGTGTACCTGCTCTGATACCAATTGAATGTTCAAATAGTGTGTAAAACACCTTGAACGTTTAGACCCCCAAATAACAAATTACCAATTCAAGCTTATTATCAAACAATGTATGTGCGAACTATGAACATAAGCTAAAACAGAATTGATAAACCAATCTAAACCAAATAAAATCACAACCATAGCATAAATTAAATGGCAAAGATTAAGGGAAGAGAGATGCAAACATAAAGACAACACAGTGATGTGTTATCAAAGAGGAAACCAAAGTTCTCAGCGTAAAACTTCTCCGCCGCCCTCTAAGGGGTCAATAATCCACTAAAGAATGAAGTTGGGATACATGAACAGCAGAAGACCCTCCAAGCCTAATCTATCCAGTGTACCTAAGCCCTCCAAGCTTCTTACTTCAACGAGGTTACGCCAAACCTTTGTCTTCTTTAGCTTACTGGATTCCGCTATAGCCTATAGCGTCAACCAATATCAATTGGCCCCTTCCTAATTGCTTCCCAAGCACCAAGCAACCTTCTCAAAGATATGGGTACAGTGAAAAAAGGTTTTGGCTAATGTACCTCTCAAGGATGAAACAATGGAGAGGGTGAAAGTTAAGGAATTTGAAGAGTCACTATGTAAAGATTGTGGATGAGTCAATCTTGTTTTTCTCTAGGGTTTCTCTCTCAAAATTCTCTCTGAAAGCTCTCTACATTTCGTGGGAATAAGGGGTATTTATACTTGTGTGAGAATGGAATGCGAAGAGTCAGTTTTTCAAAACAGAGTTGGCTGGCGACTAGGCCTCGCGACTTGACTGAGTCGCAAGTTCAACCTGCAAGCTAACCAAACAGCCAGTCTAGACTTTTTGTCCTGTAGTGCTACAGTAGGCATGACGGTTCAGCTTCTCTGCATGCTTCACTCGTGTGCATCCTCTGGCGGCTTGCCAGTCACGAGTCCCTGCTTCAGTGCACAGTCTTAAACATTTCTTCACACTCTCTCACACACTACCTTTACATGATTCTCACCTAAATACAGGGTTTCTAAGCGCTGAATTACAAGCAAATTGGCATGGAATAAAGCCAACAAAAGTGAGGGTGTTTTGTTTCCTACCCCATATGGAAGGCGTCTCACAGAAGTGAGACAAAAGCTTGTCTCTGGACACAGTCTGAAGATGCTCACAACCGGGGTAATCAGGATGGGATACTCTCAGGACATGTAGTACCTCAGATATAAGATTCGGGGTAACTACGATACCTGTATCTCGAAATGTAGTGGCAAACCAAGGTATAGAGGTATCGATGCCGTGTATATTAGAGTAAAACTCCTGTATAAACATGACGAGACACCTCAAGGGACTCTCAAGAAGAGATTCCCAGCCCTAAGTTCTAATGACGGCGGGGAGAGGAGTGTCGGAAAAGTCCAACAGGACAACATGACACTCTGGATGAACACCACGTTTCTAAAAGTTCTTCGAGAAGTCCTGACAGGCCTTCTCATCACAGAACCAAACGTGAAGAAGGGGAAAAGGATCAGAAGAAGAAGAAGAAGAACCAGAACCTTGAAGAGTATTCCAGCTTGGAGTAGATTTATGCTTAGGTTTCATAGCGCAGTTTATCCAAGAGAGAGAGAGAGAGAGAGAGAGAGAGAGAGAGAGAGAAAACACAATCACAACTAGATGTAGGAATGAAAGGATACGTATGCATGAACATGTGACGTGCAAAATTTAAATTGCATCATGGGTAAAAACCCAATCCAAACCTATCAGCACACATTTCACAAAAATCAATCACACATCTAAATGCATAAAACATTGTTATAATGCAAGGAATATGCAATGCATGAGCATATTACATCAAAACAACACAACCCAACCTAAAAATTTCACAAAAGTCTCAAAAAACCCCAAGAATTTTCAAAAACCCCAAAACCTAGGTCTAAAATGCATGAATGCATGAGAAAAGAGGGTTTTAGGAAGCTTACTAGAGGATAAAGGCTTGATCTAGGCCGAAAATGGAGTGGGTGAGGAGATTTGAGTGAAAGAAATGTGTTTGGAGGGAGAGAAGAGAGTTTTCTGCCGAGAGAGAGAGAAGTGAGAAATGAATTTGATTTGCGCCTCATCTTTAAATATAAAATGCATCTCAATGGATCGAAGTATCTATCGAGATCTGTCGAGTACTAAATCTTGACAAAAATGAATCTGTCGAGGTGCTATTGACAGCAAAAACACCTCGATGGATTGAGGATCTGTCAAGAATCTATTAGCCAGACAAAAAGTTGCTCAATGGATTAAAGAAGCTGTCGAGCATCTATCGAGAAGAAACCCAGAAGTCTCAATGGATCGAGATTTTGATAAAATCAATTGAGAAAAGAAAAAAGGGCTCAATAGAAGAGAATCTGTCGAGGATCTGTTGAGAAGCTGTCGAGCTTGAAGAAAAGGAATTTTTCAAAGAAGGGAAAAACACATAGAGATGAATGCAACAGGCAAGCTACTTAACCATAGATCCAAACAACATATAAAGTCTCTCAAAACATCTCTCAACATATATGCAAAACATTCAAGATCCAAAACACACACACACACACACACACACACACACACACACACACACACTAAATAGGTCTAACTAATTTTATATTTCAGAAACAAGTTAAGATAGTTTAGTGAGCATATATTGACACATGTATTCCTCATGATGGCCAAATCACATTGTACCTGCCCATGTATCAAAAGTAGTAAAAAATTTGCGTGTTGTGTGTGAAAACATAGCAAGAGTGCATAAGTGTCACATATTATGACAATTTGAGATATGAGAAGATCAAATACACTCGCACACAATCATAACTGCTTGATGGGGACTATCACCTTTGAGGTACATCCAATAACTCCCACATCTCTTAGAAACACGCTTTCAACCATATTTAAAAGCATTTTGATTCTTTTGCTTTTTGATTTTCTCTACATATTTTTCTTTTTGAGCATAGCATGCATGGGCATGTAAGAGAGAGAAAAGAAATTCCCAATTATGTAAGCTTAAACATCACAATTTTTCTATGCCGAAGCACACAAATGTTATACATGATTGGCGGGCTTTAGTGGTGAGATGGTTATTTATGCCTTTCTCTTAGGATTTTCAAGTCCTTCCTGTCAAAAAGAGTGATATGAGTGTTAAGTATAAGAGATTACTTAATCGTACTCATCACAAACACGAGCCACAAAACTCACTTGCTTAGTTGTGCATTGAGATGCTCATCTAAACTACAAAAGATACAAAGTTTAGAAAACTTTGTTTCAATGGCCATCCAAGGTACACAAGTACCAATATACACAAAACACACACAGTTTTTGTATTTTTCAATTTTTTTTATATAAAGCAAAAAAAAAACAAAAAAAAAAAAAAACAAAAACATGTTAAACAAAACAAAGCATAAAACTAGCCTGACTCAAAAACAAGAAAGCAAAACAAACAAGTAATGCATAACCATAAAGGGAGAGAGAGAAAAAAAGTGACTAAATCACTTTGAGCCTTTTTCCTTCCACACTTTAGAAAAACCTTTCCTTTGCACGAACCTTTGATCTGGAGGTGAGGGGGAAGAATTGAAACCATTCAAGTTTGAAAGGAACATGAGGGCTTTGAGAATATCTCTAAGAGGAGCAAAAGAGGATGGAAACTGATTCTGGTTTCCGAACGAGAGCATACTATTGCTTTGTTGAGTGGCTAACCACTTGTAGTAATTTGGACGAGTATGCCTTAAAGCTCCACAGTGATGACATAGATGTGGCTTCTTCGGTTAAGACTTTTTGTTGTTTACCTTCTTAGTCCTAGGGTTTCTAGTCTCTTTCTTGTCAACCTTAGGGGGTGCTCCTAGAATAGATTTGCCCTTGTCTAAGTTCTCACTAGCTATTTCAGTTTTAGTTTCATTATTCTTAGAATTAACATTATTAGCAGGTGAGATAAACACAGTTGTACTAGATGAGGCAATATTAGGAGAAGAGAAATCATACCCCAAACCAGTTTTTTCAGAAGCAACTTTCTGAAAGCTTAGCATCTTATTGAGCTTTGCATTGGAAGTTCTCTCCAATTGAACTATAACCTAGAATAGTTCCGCTTCAAGCTTCTTTGTCATTTCAGCTAGGAAGTTGTTCTCGAACCACAAAACTCCAATGGTTTGATTTGCTTCATCAACCTTGGTAAAGAGCTCCTCTCAGCTTCTTGGTGGCCAGCCTATACAATTTCTCATGCTTCTCAGAAACCTTGTACAATTTTGTATAGGCTGTATGGATGTCACCTTAAACGTCCATTTTCTCAAAATTAGATTCCACCAAGTCCTCTTCATCATCTACTATTTCTATAACCCCTTCAATAGGATCAATTGTAGCAGTGAAAGCATTCAAAATTCCCTCATCATCATTGTCATCTGACTCAATCTCAGGCTCGATGTCACTCAAGGTAGCAGCAAGAGCCTTGCTTTTCCCAATTGACTTGAGATATGTTGGACATTCTTGTTTCATGTGTCCAATACCTTGACATCCGAAGCACTTTGGTCCGGAGGGAATAGTGTACTGACTGCCATCCTTAGCATCCTTCTTTCCTCTGTCTTGGCTTTTGAACTGAGATGAACTGGATTGCTTACTGTCTTTATCAAATCCTTTTGCATTGGCATTCTTTATGAATTTCTTGAATTGCCTAGTGATGTAAGACTTCATCTTGGAATCTTCATCATCTGAAGACTCATCGGTCTCATTGCTTTTGGCCTTCAGTGCCATGCTTTTACTTTTGCTTCCTTTCCCAATTCTAATCAAACCTAATTCATAGCTTTGCAAGTTTCCAACCAGTTCTGTCTAAAGAATAGAGTCAATATCCTTTGATTCTTCAATGGCAGTGATCTTGGCATGAAATCTCTCAGGCAGAGACCTTAGCACCTTTCTTACAACCTTGGGTTCAAAAATAGTTTCCCCAAAATTAAAGGCTGAGTTGACTATATCCTTGAGTTTAGCATAGAACTCATCAAATGACTCATCGTCCTCCATCTTTATCTCCTCAAAGCTAGTAGTGAGCCTTTGGAGCTTTAAATCCTTGACATCCTTAGTCCCTTCATAGGTTGTCTAGAGGATAGTCCATGCTTCCTTTGTAGTTTCAGTTGAGGATATTTTCTTGAATTCCTCATTCGTGACTGCACTAAAAATGGCATTCAATGCTCTGCTGTTGAAGTTTGCCACTTGATCTTTACATCATCCCAATCAACCGACGCTTCCTTTAGCTTAGTCCAGCCAATCTCCACAGCTTGCCACACCTTCTCATCTAAAGACTACAAGAAAGCTCTCATGCGTACTTTCTAGTATGCATAGTTAGTGTCATCAAATAAAAGAGGTATAATAAGAGACTTTCCTTTATCCATGACAAACAGGGGTCAATGGATCACATAGCAAAGATTAAACCTAATCAGAGTGAACCTGGCTCTGATACCATTTGATAGGCCAAAAATATATTGACCCCTATGGAAAATTGATTAATTAATTATCCAAGTTAATTAATTAAGTCAAATTAACATGCAATAGCATGGTAGCACAAATAAATCACCAACTAAAGTAAATGCAGCAGAAAATAAGTTTGACACAGGTGATTTGTTTACGAATGGGGAATACCACTGAGGCAAAATCCCATTGGGTGAATTTAAGGCCACTACTCCCGAGAATCCACTATTATCAAAACAAGAGGTTACAAGTAAAAGGAATTCCAGTACCTAATACCAACCAACAGTTGAACCCTTATCCCAATACCCAATTGGACTTGTATTGTAGCAGCAATCTCTCCTTTTGATGTACGACTCCCAGTACGTGACTAAACAATGATGCACAGATCCCAGTACGTGACTAACACACCAACTTGAGGAAGATGTTAGCTGCAAAGTTCTTCAGTTCATCTAACAATGAAGATCAAGAAGCTCATTGGTTACAAAACCCTTGGCGCAAAGACGTAGTAGCTTTTACAGAGAATATGATGAACTAGGGCAAGAACGTCTCTGGTCACAATATGCGTGTCTCAATAATTGCAACAACCTTTTGCATCACTAGTGACGACCCTTAAAATAATCCTTATATATGTCTGGGGCTGTGAGTAAAGAAACCCTACACAAATACTTATGGATATGCATGAAATCAAATTTGGAAATTCTAATTTTGTAATTCTTGACAGATTCAGCTTTTGTCAAGCTTCAACATTAAACCTCGATAGAAAGGATTCTGTTGAGATATCTGTCAAGCTTTAATGAACAATACTTCTTCACGTGTTTCTTGGTCAAACTTGCATGGTTTTAATACTAAACTTGAACACTTGTTTCTTGAAGTACTAAACTCATCCTAGATCTACCCAATTATAAGTAAAGTGCATTTTGTCAAAAGATTAGCCAATTTACATCACATATGTCTCTAACAATTCCCACATATGTCCTAACAGAAACAAATCACCAAATTATCTAAAAGCAACAAAAAATAAATTTGACACAGGTGATTTGTTTATGAATAGGGAAAACCACCATGGCAAAATCCCGTCGGGTGATTTTACGGTCACCACTCCCAAGAATCCACTATTATCAATCACAAGCAGTTACAAGTATAAGGAATCTTACCAAACCATTTGGCCTATCCCAAAATACCAACTTACAATTGAACCCTTACCCCAATACCCAATTGGACTTGTATTGTAGCGGCAATCTTTTCATTCAATGCACGAATCCCAGTACATAATTAACCAATGATGCACTGATCCCAGTACGTGACTAACTCCAGCAACTTGAAGAGGTTTTTGGCTGCAAAGTTCTTTAGTTTATTAACAATGAAGATCAAGAAACTCCTTGGTCACAAAACCCTTGACTTAAAGATGCAGTAGCTTATTCAGAAGAATAATGAACTAAGGCACTTTCTACATGTGTTCTCTATGTATAACTGAAAGCTCGAATATGTGTGAAAACATAAGAGCTGTTTAGACTCCTAAATTCAAAATTACGGCTCGGTTGATTTTACTCTAACTTAACCTAAGTGTGGAATAAAGAAAATGTGAGCGAATAAACAAAAAAACTACTATAAGCCATATTCATTAAATCACAGCAATAAAATGAAAGCTAAAAGAGTAGGGAAGAAAATTGCAAACACAAGATAACATGCTGATGTGTTATCGAAGAGGAAACCGAAGAACTCGATGTAAAACCTCTTCATCGCCCTCCAAGCGGTAAATCGATCCACTAGAGAATAAGTTGGAGTACACCAATAACAAAAAACCCTCCAAGCCTAGTCTACCCCATGTACTCAAGCCCTCCAAGCTCCTGCTACCAACTGACTTCACCAAGCCTTGTCTTCTTTAGCTCTTCGGATCACGCAATTCAGCCCGATTATAACCACCAAACATATGGCTTCTTCCAATGCTTCCCAGCAGCACCAAAACCTCACTTTACACTCAAGATGGGTATGGTAAGTGTTTGGGCTATCAACCTTTCAAGGATTTGGAAATGGAGAGGTAGGAGTTGAGGAAAACCACAATGGATAGTGTAGAAGATTGTGGGTATGACAATCTCTAACTCTCAAAGGTTGTGGCTAGGGTTTTCTCTCTGAAAGCACTCCTCAATATATGTGGGTAATGTAAGTATATATAGTGTGGTTAGAGATAAGGTGTATCAGATATGACAAAATAGCAAAATAGAACGATTTGCGGGTATCTCGCGAGAAGGCCTTACCCAAAAGACACTCGTGAAAACCAGTTGTCATGACTCTTCGCATTCCAGTCATGTGCTGGGCACATGCTTCATTTTGTAGGAAGGCTACTTGCGAGCTACCCGCGAAAACTTCTTTGGTCTTCAATTGCCTTGAGTCTTCACACTCTCTCTCACACACAACCCTTATAATGAAATCCCACATAAAATACAGGGTACAAAAGATTGAACATAATTACAATCAAATTTGGCACGAAATTAAAGGCAACACAAAATAGTTGTAAATCATAACTTTACAATAACGGCCTTCAAAAATAATCCTTATATATGTCTAGGGTTGTGAGAAAAGAAACTTTATACAAATATACAAGCATGGGCCTAAAATCAGATCTGGACTTTTTGATTTTGTAAGTCTTGACAGAAATAGCTTGTGTCGAGCTTTAACATTAAATCTCAATAGTAAGGATTTTGTCGAGACTTCTGTTGAGCTTTAATGAACAGCTCTTCTTTACTTGTTTCTTGATTAGATCTTCATGGCTTTAACACTTGACTTGAACAACATGTTTCTTAAAGTCTTAAACCTATTCTAGATCTACCTAATTACAAGTAAAGTGCATTTTGTCAAAGGATTAGCCAATTACATAAAATATGTCCCTAACAAAGAGTCAGGCCAGTTGGATCACTATAGGACAAAAAGTACAGTCTGGTAACTGGCAACTGGAACTCGTGACTCATCCCAGTTGCTAAGTGACTCGCTAGTGCACCCTGTTTTACTAAAAAATGACTTTTCACATTCCATCTCATACCCTACTATAAATACCCTTATACCCAAAAAATGTAGAGAGCTTCTAGAGAGAATTTTGAGAGAGAAACCCTAGAGAAAAACAAGATTGATTCATCCACAATCTTATACATTTGATTCTCCAAATTCTTCTACTCTCACCCTCTCCATTGTCATACCCATGAGAGGATTATAAACCAAATCCTACCTCACCAAATTTAGAGTAGTGAGAAGGTTCTTGGTGTTTTGGAAGCTGTTCAAGAGAGAATCAATTCATATTGGTTGATGCAATGGGCTAATTGTAGGATTTGGAAAGCTAAAGAAGACACAGTTTAGGTGCATTGGGTAGATTAGGCTTGGAGGGTCTATTGCTATTCATGTATCCCAACTAAGTTTCTAGTGGATCATTTACCACTTGGATGGTAGCAGAGAGGTTTTTCGTCGAGTTCTTCGGTTTCCTCTTCGATAACACGTGCTGGTATTATCTTCTGTTTGCATCTCTCTTTCCCTTACTCTTAGCTTTTAATTTCTACTAGTTGTGATTAATTAATGGCTTAGAGTAGTTTGCTAATTTGGGTATTGCTTATATTTCATATTCCGCATATATATTGTTTGAATATAAGCTTATTTTGGAAAATTTGTATTTCGGGGTCTAAACATTCACAAGTGTTTTATACACTAAGTGAGTTTTTAGATAATGTTCCAAAATGGTTTTAAGCATAAAATAATTGAGTACAATAATGATTCTTTTTAGAAAATCCCATTAAGAGGTCGCTTACCTCAACAGTCCAAACCAAGTTTACCTCAACCGAGCACCACATTCAACCAATCAAGTTACTAGGTCCATCACCAAGTACCTTGGAACCTAGAAACACAAGTATCAAGCCTATTAATAACAAGGCCTACTGCAAATTACACTATCATATTTGTCTCCATAAATAGGAAAGGATCCTCTCAAAAATCAAACCTAAGTCCCTAAAGCCTAACTTGACCATCCCAAGACAAGTAACCCTATCCAAATGGGAACCAACCAAGCATAAAAGAAACTCATAGGGCTATAACACAACTAAAACCTTTTATTTCCATACCATAACCACAAGTCAAGCAAATGCAACCTCATAACTCATTGAGGTCATCCGTCAAACACTTGACATGCCTACATCATTTAAACAATTCTATAGTTACATTTTCATCTACTATCCACATAGCTACACTCATTTTTGCATGTCACAAAACCACTCAAAGATGCAAAGAAACCCACTTTTAAAATCAACTGAATTTTTTAATTTAAAAAATTCACAATCACAAGAACAACAAAAGTCGTTCAAGAAAGCCCATCCCTCAAATTTAGTTTTCAAAACCTCCTTACCATTCATCAAAATAAATGGCTAAGCATCAAACTAATTTTATGAAAATATAACACAAAACCCAAACCCATAGATGCCATGAATTAAAACTCACAACCTATAACTTGAGATTTTCGGCCATCCATCCAAGACCACCTTCCATGTTAAATTAAACAAAACTCCAAGTAGTCCTATTAGCTAAAAATCACTCGGATCCACCATTAATAACAAACATGCATATTTAAACTAAACTATCAAAAGAACATGAAAATTACCTTTCTTTTTATGATAGTCAAGTACACGAGGGAAAATATAGAGCCTTCATATAAGATTGCAAGGAAGAAATCACCAAGAGAGAAAGGTGGAGATGGCTATGGAGTGTGTCGGCTACTAAAGTAGGAAGAGAAAGAGAGAATTAAGAGATGGAGGGGTCTACTGTATGGTGATAAGAGAGGGGGGTGTTGTGGAACAATATGCACACTTGAAATATCTTAAGGGGAAAATTTTACAAAAATATCCTCACTTAAAATATATTGCCAAACTTTTTTTTTTCCTTTGTTTTTGGGGTGTTACAAAACTAGTGTTAGAACCACCAGGGCAAAAACTCTAGAAGTCAGCCTGAATGTATAGGATAAGACCAACCTTAAATTTCATCTTTAATCAGCCAAGCTGAACAAGGATCCTAGGTTAAGCTAAGTTAGGTGCAGACTCAACTCAACCTATATAGGTTGAGAATTAAATACTACAAATGTAGTGTGACAGAGGCAAACACAAGTGTCCAGCAAAAGACATTATAGGATGTGGAAGCAATATAAATGCCAACATCCAAACTCTGTGATCTTAATCTAAGATGCTTTCATTTCTTTGCAATTATTATTATTTTTTTGATAAGTAATGTAAGAAATTTTATTAAAAAAACCAACCAAGTACACTGGAAGTGTACTACAGTGGCACAAATCACCCAGATTATAATGATATATAAGATCGGGGAGAGAAAAACAAGAATAGGAAGGCAAAACTAAACTCCACTCAAGGAGAGTACGGAAAAAGAAAAACTTAATGTCAAGAATAGACCGTTCACAATCCTCAAAGCACCTAGCATTCTGCTCTCGCCATAAGCACCAAAACAAACAATGCGGCACAAACCTCCATGTTAGGACATATGTGATTCAAAGTTAGGAACATATGTCACTATTTTATGTAATTGGCAGATCCTTTGACAAAACGCACTGTACTTGTAATTGGATAGATCTAGGATGTGTTTAATACTTCAAGAAACAAGGTTTCAAGTTCAAGTGTTAAAGCCATGCAAGTCTGTCCAAGAATCAAGTGAGAAAGTGCTGGATTTTAAAGCTCAATAGCTAGCATCTATCGAGGTTTAAATGTTGTTTCAGCCTGTAGCTCGACAGCTAGCTTGATAAATAGCTATCTATCGAGGTTTATGAAACTCAGTTTTTCAGAGTTGTTTTTCATTCAATCCATGGGTGTATGTTTGGGTTTTCTTTTCTCACAACCCTAAACATATATAAGGATTATTTTAAGGGTCATCTAGGGTTGCGTAAGTGTGAAGCAAAGTTTTGTTCATGCAAATTGTGACCGGAGACAGAATTTGCCCTAGTTCATCTTTCTCTTGAAGAAGCTGCTGTGTTTGTACACCATAGGATTTTGTGACCAAGGAGCTTCTTGATCTTCATCGTGTGATGAACTGAAGAACTTTGCAATCAAAATCTTTCTAAAGTTGGTGATTAAGTCACGTACTGGGATCCGCGCTTCTATTGGTTAGTCACATATTGGGAGCCGTGCGTTGAAAGGAGAGATTGTCACTATAGAACAAGTCCAATTGGGTATTGGAGTAAGGGTTCAACTGTAGGTTTCTATAAGGTACTAGGATTCCTTTACTTGTAACTGCTTGTTATGATAATAGTGGATTCTTGGGAGTGGTGACCTTAAAATCACCCGTGGGGTTTTTGCCGTGTTGGTTTTCCCATTCAAAAACAAATCACCCATGTCAAATTTAATTTCCACTGCATTTAGTTTAATTGGTGATTTGTTTGTGCTGCCATGCATATTGTATGTTAATCTAATTAATTAATCAACTTGGCTAATTAATTCGTTAATTCATCACAAGGGGTCAATACATTCTTGACCTATCACCCCATAAACCTATATTTCGATGTCTACCAAACTTCCCCTACCAAGAAGCTAACACCTCACTAACTTTATATGGCATAACCCAATGTATACCAAACAAACAAAAAACCATATACCACAACTCATATGTTATAGGACAACGAAGAAGAAGATGATCCACCGATTCCCTACACATTTTACACATAAAGCACCACTCTACCACTACAATATGCCTCTTCCAAAGATTATTCATAGTTAAGATCTTACCTACGACAGCAATCCAAGAAAAGAATGCTACTCTAGGAGGATCCTTTGATTGCCACACCATTTTCCAAGGAAAATCAATGACAGAATAAGGAGATAAAGAGTGATAAAAGCCTCAAAGCCTCAAAACCTCTTTGCAAAATTATCAGGTGAAGCAAATGTGCTTGCTAGGCTTTAATTAATAATTAGAGAGCAATAACAGCATTGAGCCGAAAAGTTGAACTGAGCTCTTGTTCACTTATACCCAAATTCTTTTATCTATGCTCTTGTGGTTACATGTGTTTATATTTTTTTCTTCTTCTATATTAATTTTCAATAGATCATATACCAAATCCAGAATGCAACAAGTATCAATTGAAAAAAAAAACTAAATATACATATATATATATATATATTTACATTTAGAAAGAAAAAACAAATCTAGAGCATAGTAACAAGATTCAAAACATACCAAAGTCAAAGACACTACAAAACAACAAAACCCCTCACAAAAATTAGATACTAATTTTCCAAGAAAAAAGTGTCAAAATCTAAGGGGGAAAAAATACTTCTTTCCCAAAAATGAATTCCATTCAAAACAAGAAAAAGAAGAGAGATGTAAAAGTGACTTACATCCACAGTTAGCAGCAGAGGGGGGCAGAGACTTTGCATGCAGCAGGAAGGGCAGTGGCCTTGGTGACATTCCATAAGTTTTTAAGCTGAAACAAAAAGTTAAAAAAATCAATTATTAAACAAAAATGTATCCAATTAGCTAGAAAAACAAAGGAATAGAAAGATTAAACCAAGAACCCAAACCTATTTTCATGGAGTAAAACAAAGGAATAGTCGGTGGAAAAAGGAGCGGCAGATTTGAGGGGTGAGCCGATGATGATGGGGAGAGGTGGAGTGGTAGCGGCGAGGTGAGGTGAGCCGATGATGAGGGAGGCAGTGATGTGGCTTAGTAGTAGATTGTTGCCAAGAGAGATTGAACGACAAGAGAGAGCTGAGGTGAATCGATGGCTTGACAGCGGCATATGGGGAAGAGAGAGTGAATGGCGAGAGAGAGCGCGAAGGGGGAGAAAGAGTGAAAGTGTACGTTTCTGAAAAATGAGAGTGACCAAACAGGCTTCTAAAAGAGGGTTTTAAGCAATTGTTTAAGTGACGAAATTGGTTTCGTTGCTATTGGTTACCTTTTAGCGATGAAATTCGTTTCGTCACCAATACTATTCCATGATTTAAGAGGTTTCTTTTAGTGCGACGAAAGACAATGTTAACCTTTTAGCGACGAAATATTTTGTTGCCATAGATTATATAAGTTTTGCGCCCACTTTTTCCCTTTGGCACCCTTATTTCAATACATAATTGGCGACGAAATTTAATTTTTCGTCGCCAAAATGTTATTAATTTCTTATAATTGGTGACGAAATTCATATTTCGTCGCCATATATTACTTTTTGGTGAGGAAAAATATATCCTTGCTAATATTCATCGCCAAAAATACATTTTGTTGTATTTTTGGTGATTGAGTTTGTTGAGTTCTCTTAGAATGGTCATCGTTAATGTTGGAGCACTCCATAATGTGTTGGACCATGTTTATGGTGCATTTAAGATAAGCCCACTATTTTTCTCTAGAGGATGGGGTGGCTCAAAGCTTGAATTGCTGGAGAGAATGATCAAGCAGCTTTTCCCAGAAGTGGTTGGTTCGAATTGACGAGGAGGGGTTGTAGAATGAAAGTTCAAAAACGTGTAAAAACACCTTTGAACGTTTAGACCCCCAACGAACAACTTAACCAATTCAAGCAATATGTCAAACAACAAGTGTGCGGAAACTTAACATATGCTATAATATGAAATTGGTTAAATACTATCTAAGCCATAACAAAATAAAATCCACAGCAGATAATAAAAGGCAAAGATAGAGAGGAAGGAAGATGCAAACACAAAGAGCAGCTTTTCCCAGAAGTGGTTGGTTTGAATTGACGAGGAGGGGTTGTAGAATGAAAGTTCAAAAACGTGTAAAAACACCTTTGAACGTTTAGACCCCCAACGAACAACTTAACCAATTCAAGCAATATGTCAAACAACAAGTGTGCGGAAACTTAACATATGCTATAATATGAAATTGGTTAAATACTATCTAAGCCATAACAAAATAAAATCCACAGCAGATAATAAAAGGCAAAGATAGAGAGGAAGGAAGATGCAAACACAAAGACAACACGCGATGTGTTATCGAAGAGGAAACCGAAGCCCTCGGCGTAAAACCTCTCCGCCGCCCTCCAAGCGGTCAATAATCCACTAGAAAATGTAGTTGGGATACAAGGACAGCAATAGACCCTCCAAGCCTAATCTACCCAGTGCACCTAAGCCCTCCAAGCTTCTTGCTCCAACGAGGTTGCGCCGAACCTTTTTCTTTTCTAGCTTCCCGGATTCCGCTACTAGACCATAGCATCAACCAATGAAGATTGGTTCCTTCCTAACTGCTTCCCAGAAATCCAAACAACTGTCTCACAGTGATGATGATGGTGAGAACCAGGTCTGGTATAATGCCTCTCAAGGATTTGACAATGGAGAGGAAGAGAGTTGGGGAATTTGGAGAGACTCTAAGGTATAGATTGTGGGTGAATCAATCTTGTTTTTCTTTAGGGTTTCTCTCTCAAAATTCTCTCTAGAAGCTCTCTCTCAATCGTGGGTAAAAGGGATATTTATAGTGGAGTGGGAGAGGAATGTGAAACGTCAGGTTTTACAAAACAGGGGTGGCTCGCGGCTTGACCTCGCGGCTTGACCAAGTCGCGAGATCCAGTCGCGAGATAACCGTATGGCCAGTTGTCCTGTTTTGTCCTGTAGTGCTCCAGCTGGCATGACTGTTCACCTTCCAGCATGCTTGGCACGTGTGCTGCGTCTGGCGGCTTGCAGCCGCGAGTCACCCGCGAGTCCCAGCCGCGAGTCTCTGTTTTCTTGCACACTCTTGAGCAAACTTCACTCTATCTCACTCACTACCCTTACATCAAACCCACCTAAATACAGGGTTACTAAATGCTGAATTACAAGCAAATTTGGCACGGAATAAAGCCAATTAGGTGGTTGAATAAATTCAACCTTACAATCTCCCCCTTTGGCTATTCCGTGACAAAACCCTAAAACAGACTCTAGACTTAACATGTGAGTTAGGAACAGTTGAACATAACTCACTCACACCTAACTCTAGAAACTGTGAAGCACTTGAATCATATGAACATAATACTCCTGAAACACAACAATACACCATGATCATTGTAAGCAGAAAATTATAAAATGCATATGAGACAGGCAATATGTGATCAAGCAAAGATGGAGTTAAGAAACAAGCCATGGCTTGATCAACCAAGTGAACACCACAAGGTAGTGATCACAGTGCTCATTCACACTTGGAATGAACACAAGGACATACAAGTTAACAAGCACAAGGCAAGACACTTGTATGTTCAACACTCAACCAATGCATAACACACAAGGTATATGCATTTAGGAACAATCCTACAAGGGCACAAGAGTGACAGTACAGATATCAAAATGCAGAACATTTAGATCAAAGTACTGATTTCAACATAGCATAAAGGCTGCAATTAGCAAGGTACAAACCATAAAGCCTACAAACTATGCATAAAACATAAACCCTAAAAGCTTACAAAAGCACATGGGTACAGAAAACAAAACATCCTGAATAACATCATCACAATATGTTAAAGTTTAAACCAAGAGTTTAGATAAGAGTTAGAAACAACTATACACCAAAACACAGTGTATCAAACACATAAAAACATTTAGAGTACTCAAAACATAAACATATATAAACAAAGTCTTTGAAATTGACAACTCCCCCTTAGGTAGACACTCCCCCTCTGATCATGCCTATCACTCCCCCTTTTTGTCATGGAATAGGCTATTCATCCTCTTCCAGCTTTCTCTGAATTTGATCCAACTGAGTTTGAAGAGAAGTAAACTTCATATCCCACCGAGTGCTTTGATGGTGTAGAGAAGCTGTGAGTCCAGACATCTTTGTATTCAGCTCGTGGACAGAGGATACAATGTGATCAAGTTTCTCATCTATGGAGAAAGTGTTGAAATGAGATCCACTGTGAGAAGCAGAAGTTTCTGGTTTGGCTCTCTTCCGACTATGTCCAATGCTTGCATTGAATGTACGCATGTTAATTGGTCTTGGTTTTGCGATAGGAGATTCTTCTGCCGTTGGATAAATTCCCTTGAGCTTCAAGATCCGTGTAATGAGACTGCAGAAGGGAACGCATATCCGAGACTCATTTCGAAGAACCGTTTTGCGCAGAACATGAAAGATATGCGCACAGATGTCTATTTCCACATCAGAGATTAGATCATGAAGAAACAAAGCACGTCCGAGGTTCATATACCCAGTGCTTGATAAGGGGTACAAATTGTGAAACATCACAATTGTAAGTACTCTCAGTTTTGGAGACAGAGAGGAAACACTGATGGATTTCCTATTGGGTGAGAATTCCAAATCTTGACCAAGACTTTCTTTGAGAAGCTCCTCATCAGGACATACATCATCATAAACCAGTGAATGTCGGATAATTGGTCTGTTGATGTGAAGTATTTCTGCCAGATATGCAGGAGAGACAGAAAAGCTCTTTTTCCGAACCCAGCACTTAAGTTCATCTCCTTCCACAATTGCGTTGGCATAAAATTCTTTTACCAAATCTTCATACGCGTCATCCAGATCAGAGAGAAGGTAATTCCAATCCTTGTGAGCAAACCATATCGGAATGTCAGTGTCATGAAGGGAGGGCTGATCCACAGCTCTTTCTAGTAATGGTGTGGCATGTAGAAAGTAATTTGCATAAGACTGATAGGCTGCATATGATCTGAACTTGTTGGGATCGAAGCTCTTTGATGAAGAGCGAGTCCCTTTTGATTGAGGAGGGTAATCATCAACATCAATTACTGGTTCCTTCCCTTTGGAACTACCTCCTTTCACAGCAGCTTTCTTGAATGGAGACATAACTAGTCTGCATTATGAATAAGAGGAATGACACAACACAATCCAACAAACTTTATTAGCAGTGGGTTAGCTGAAATTTAGGGACAACGAAGAAACCCTAATAGCTGGATGAAAAAATCCAGAAAATATCAATGAGGGACACGAATGGCCCAAATGAACTACACAGTAGAGGGAGTCAAAATAAAACCACACAATCATCTGAAACAGGACCCACATTCAACAACACATCAACAGGATACTGCACAGGATCAATTAGAAACACCACATCAACAGCAGAGCAGACAAAAATAGCTAACCCTAGCTAAGCCCAAGATGATGAACAAGACCAACAGTAAAATAGCTCAAAATAGACACAAAAATTTCCATAAACTAAGCATGGACAAAGAGTGATAGCAGAGCGAAAAACCCATCTCAAAAACAGAAAGAAATACGAATAAGCCAGAGGGAAAATTATAACAGCAAGAAGAACTGAGTTCAAGACAGAAAATCCATACCTGTTACTTGATGGTTTTGAGCTGAAAAGAGGCAAACAATGGAGATTGAAAATGGAGGTATGGTGTGAATGGGTAAGAGCAGATGAGAAAGACAATGCACAGTTCACAAAAAGATCGAGGGAAAACTGAAAAAGATTTAAAAACTGCCCCTTTTTCTGCCAAACACGCGATTTTCGCGACTTGATTAAGTCGCCAGATCAAGCCGCCAAAACACTTAAGGATAAAAATTTGAAAAATTTTTCTAAGTGTTTTTCGCGACTGGAAGGTCTACCCGCGAATGAGTCGCGAGCTGAGCCGCGAAAATCTCTGAATAACCTCGCGACTGGACCTTTCACTCGCGAACAAGTCGCCAGAAATGACCAGCGAAGATGCGACTGAGGCTCGCGACTTGACATACCCGCGACTGAGCCGCCAAAACAGGGCAAAACTGGAGTTTTGAAATTTTCAGATTTTTCAACCAAAATACTTTCCAAAAACACCTAAAACACTCAAAAAATCTTTTTGTGCTTGATTTAACAAAGATTGAGCATGTGAAAACACATTTTATCAAGTACAATCACACAAATGAATATGACATTTATTGAACATAAACTTGTGTGTTGTGTGTGGATATCAACAATGAGATAGTCCTTAGTCTAATGTGAAGCTTCAATGATCAATTCAACCAAGACATACACAATTAGCACTAGATTATGTGACCCATCTCAATTATAGAAGTATGTATATATGACCTCCCACAAAAACTTGATAACATGACATGGAGCTTTACATTTGACTCCACTATTAATCAACCTTTGATCTTTTTGATCTTTTGAGGCAATCACCTCTCATTGTGAGAGTGATGGTTGACATTTCCTTTTGATGAACAAGCCTTTGGCTTTTTGAATAAAACATTTCTCTTTAATTTTTGGTCGCTTTCCCTTTTTCCTAGTCGAATACTAGTATGTGCGACAGGCTTTTGCAGCTCAATATCTCTTTTCATTTTGAGATTTACATTTGGTGAGCTCTTTTTAGCAAAAACAAAAATAAAGAGTGGGAAGATATATAGACACAAGTCTATGCAAGTCTCAAGATCAACAAAACCATTCACTAATCATTCATGACAAGTTTGAAGATCTATTTACAACAATCACAAAGATTTCAAAATTTCTCCCACATAGATATGAGTGCATGAAGACAAGCAATGCTCGAAAATGCACAAAGCCATTAGCACAAAGGTACAAGGCAAAACAAGTTTTGAGACAAAAACTCAACAAAGTCAATCAAGCTTTTTGATTTTCTAATTTTTATATGATTTTTGGATTTTTGACACACGAAGCAAAAAGATTGATAAGACAAAAGAAATATACACAAGAAGACAAGCAAACAACTAATAGCAAAAACAGCAAGAAAAACAAACAAACATTGTCACAAAGCATAGGAAGTATTAATGCATGGACATGTTCGAATGCTTATGCATGAGTACCCTTTTTCACCCACACGTCACTTGCGTTTGGGGTGATTTCCTTATTGGATTGGGTACGGGAGTTAGGGCTTTCAAACCTTCGTGAGAAGCTTTCCAAGCAGTTGGTGAATGCACCAATCATCTTCATCACGTTCATCATTCCGGGATCACCATTCTGATCTCTATATTGATCACCTGCCCAAATTCTTCTATCATTTCTAGGTCCTCCTGACCTTTGAGGAGGTGCACTGTTCTTTGCTCTTAGCTTTTGGCAATTTGGTCGAGTATGCCCTTGAATTCCGCAATAATGACACACATAAGTCACTCTAGGACCTCTTTGTGGTCGTGGACGTGACTTGGCACGAGATTCGGATCTGCCCACAGATTGACTACGGGAATTCAGCATCCGTTGGTTCACCACATTCTTCTTCTCCTCCATTTTGAGTTTCTCATCAATAAGGTCAGCTACAACTGGATCTTTAGCCTTAACAAACTTCACTTCTTTAGTGACATTTCCAGATGAGCTACTTCCTCCGGTATATCCCAATCCGGATTTGTCTGAAAAGCTCTTTTGAGATGAGATAACATCATCTAGCTTCTTGGTGGTGACCCTCTCTACTTTAGCATTTGCTTGCACAACCTCATTCTCAAGAAATCTAACTTTTGTGTAAGCTTCGGACAACTCACCATTCAAAGTTTCTATCTCGCATTTGGCCTCCCTATATCGGATTAGGAGACTTTTGTAGTCCTCTTCTGCCTTCTTCATTTTTCTCACAGCAGCCTTGGCCACCCTTGTGTACTCACCCGACTTTTCCAAGAGTGAGTTATAATTCTCTTGAAGATTTGCTGTGCTTTCATCTTGTTCAGCATCTGATTCTTCAACAATTCCTAGTGATTCATCATCACTATGTTCTCCAAGGTCTTGTACAAGCAGATTCAATTCCTCTGAAGACTCAACGTGAGCAATGGTCATAAAAGCTGAATAGTTCCCCTCTCCATCACAGCTCTCTTCAGATTCTGAGTCAGACGAATCAGAGTCACTCAATGTCGTGACATACACTTTACCTTTCGATTTCAAATAATTCGGACATTCCTTCTTAAAGTGTCCATGCCCGTTACATTCGAAGCAAGTGACACCTTGTGTAGGTTGGGATTCTTTACCATCTCTCTTTTTGAATTCCCTTTTCTCCCTTCCAGAACTTTGGAATTTTCCTTTATCACCGAATTTTCCATTATTCTTAAACTTCAAGAACTTTCGGAAATTTTTTACAAGGTATGCAACATCTTTATCAACCACATCGTCTTCCGATGAGTCATGGACTTCTACCTTCTCATTAATGGTCTTAAGAGCAAGGGATTTACTCTTCCGTTGATTGGGCAGCGACATTTCATAAGTCTGAAGAGAACCGACCAGCTCTTGGACTTTGATGTCATCTAGGTCCTTGCTCTCTTCAATCGCTGTCACTTTAGCACGAAAACTTTCCGGCAATGATCGAAGGATCTTCCTTACGATTTTAGAATCCTCCGTTTTCTCCCCCAAGTTGAACTTACTGACAACCACCTCATTTAGCTTCCCATAGAAAGAGTCAAAAGACTCATCCTCACTCATCTTGAGCTCCTCAAACCGGGTGGTCAGCATTTGTAACTTGGTGTCCTTCACTTTCTTCGTGCCTTCATAGGTAGTTTCCAATATCTCCCATGCTTCTTTGGCAACGGTGATGTGAGAAATCCTGTGAAATTCATCTGGAGACACACCACAGAAAATAGCATTTAAAGCTTTACTGTTAGCATTAGATGCAGCGAGTGCTGCCTTATCCCATGTGGATTTGGCTGCCTCAGGTCTAGTCCAACCACTCTCAACTGCATCCCAAACAGATTCATCAATGGAGCATAGAAATGCTCTCATGCGAACCTTCCAAAAAGCATAATTACTACCATCAAAATATGGAGGTGCATTTAGGGATTGAGACCTATCCATTTCAAAAGGGAGTCAAGGATCACACAATGGTAATGAAACCAATAACAGTGTACCCGCTCTGATACCAATTGAAAGTTCAAAAACGTGTAAAAACACCTTTGAACGTTTAGACCCCCAACGAACAACTTAACCAATTCAAGCAATATGTCAAACAACAAGTGTGCGGAAACTTAACATATGCTATAATATGAAATTGGTTAAATACTATTTAAGCCATAACAAAATAAAATCCACAGCAGATAATAAAAGGCAAAGATAGAGAGGAAGGAAGATGCAAACACAAAGACAACACGCGATGTGTTATCGAAGAGGAAACCGAAGCCCTCGGCGTAAAACCTCTCCGCCGCCCTCCAAGCGGTCAATAATCCACTAGAAAATGTAGTTGGGATACAAGGACAGCAATAGACCCTCCAAGCCTAATCTACCCAGTGCACCTAAGCCCTCCAAGCTTCTTGCTCCAACGAGGTTGCGCCGAACCTTTTTCTTTTCTAGCTTCCCGGATTCCGCTACTAGACCATAGCATCAACCAATGAAGATTGGTTCCTTCCTAACTGCTTCCCAGAAATCCAAACAACTGTCTCACAGTGATGATGATGGTGAGAACCAGGTCTGGTATAATGCCTCTCAAGGATTTGACAATGGAGAGGAAGAGAGTTGGGGAATTTGGAGAGACTCTAAGGTATAGATTGTGGGTGAATCAATCTTGTTTTTCTTTAGGGTTTCTCTCTCAAAATTCTCTCTGGAAGCTCTCTCTCAATCGTGGGTAAAAGGGGTATTTATAGTGGAGTGGGAGAGGAATGTGAAACGTCAGGTTTTACAAAACAGGGGTGGCTCGCGGCTTGACCTCGCGGCTTGACCAAGTCGCGAGATCCAGTCGCGAGATAACCGTATGGCCAGTTGTCCTGTTTTGTCCTGTAGTGCTCCAGCTGGCATGACTGTTCACCTTCCAGCATGCTTGGCACGTGTGCTGCGTCTGGCGGCTTGCAGCCGCGAGTCACCCGCGAGTCTCTGTTTTCTTGCACACTCTTGAGCAAACTTCACTCTATCTCACTCACTACCCTTACATCAAACCCACCTAAATACAGGGTTACTAAATGCTGAATTACAAGCAAATTTGGC
This sequence comes from Quercus tomentella, assembly GCA_028535165.1. Classification (NCBI taxonomy): domain Eukaryota; kingdom Viridiplantae; phylum Streptophyta; class Magnoliopsida; order Fagales; family Fagaceae; genus Quercus; species Quercus tomentella. Next base: position 48,293,411 of record JAPQVY010000122.1, on the reverse strand, counting down.
ACGGAATAAAGCCAATTAGGTGGTTGAATAAATTCAACCTTACATAGAAGAAGAAGGATTGCCTCATGCTAAGCATCAACAATGTTTGCCTCAAATTCTAAAACTTTTTTTTTTGTTGAGAAAACCTTGTTTTGTCTTGTTTTACCTTTATGCTTGTTTTCTCGTTGCTTTATGGTGCTTTAAGTTACATTCAGTATCTATGCTTTGTTGCTCTCATCACATCGTGATTTTGTGTTGGACATGCATTTATCCTTATGCTATTGTGCTTTATTGATTGCATGGTCGGATGATCATTTGCTTTGCTATATAATCATTGTGGTCATTTCCATATTACTTGAATGTTCAAAAAATGTGTAGAACACCTATGAATGTTTAGACCCCTAAATTACAAATTACCAATTCAAGTTTATTATCAAACAATGTATGTGCGGAATATGAAAATAAGCTAAAACAGAATTGATAAAACAATCTAAACAGAAAATAATCACAACCACAGCAGTAATTAAATGGAAAAGATTAAGAGAAGAGAGATGCAAACACAAGGACAACATAGCGATGTGTTATCGAAAAGGAAACCGAAGTTCTTTGCGTAAAACCTCTCCACCACCCTCCAAGCGGTCAATAATCCACTAGAGAATAAAGTTGGGATACATGAACAGTTGAAGACCCTCCAAGCCTAATCTACCCAGTGTACCTAAACCCTTAAAACTTCTTGCTCCAACGAGGTTATGTTGAACCTTTGTCTTTTCTAGTTTACCAGATCCTGCAATTAGCCCATTGCATCAACCAAAATCAATTGGTCCCTTCCTAACTACTTCCTAAGCACCAAAAAAGCCTTCTCACAGATATGGGTATGGTGAGATTGTTAGGATTGGTGCCCTTAAATCCTATTGTATGATGCTATGTATGATATTAAGTATGACATTATGTATGACTTAATATTGTAATTGATAAAGTTGTTTTATTATTATCTAAAATAATGGTAACATGAATATTTGGACATTATCATGTAGTCCATGAGATGCATAGTATGTGATTTATGTGAAAAGTCACAGAAGATATAATCACAAGTTCTTTGTAAACTTAGAATTATAATTCGTAGTCGGTGATGAAATTGGGCATTTCATTTGCGAAGACTATAACATATTAACTAAGATGATTGTCTTGATCATGGAAGTGGTGACTTCTAGTTGATATGTTGATATGTTTTAAGAGTTAAGACATATTGAACTGGACCGCTGTGAGATTTATTATTCTCCTAACGACTGTCAAATGAATAATAAATCTCACGACTTCTATTTGCATGAACTTTTAATCCTGAGAGAATAATGGACCTGATCATGAGATGTAGGTTGCTTTGATATATCAGGAGTAAGATCTAAAGTAACAGTCAAAACCTTAGTATGTTGGGCAGCCACATTTAGTGTTGATGGAACATATATTCTCAAAATGGAATTCATAGTCTCTTAACGGAGATACAAAATATTCCCTTGAGATAAGTTTAATGGGCTTGTTATTCAGAATGTTAGGCCTAACTACTTTAGTAATATTTATGAAATTGGATTTCATAAATATATGACGAATAACTTAGAGGATTAAACCGGGTACTCAAGGATTAAGATGTAGTAATTTACAAAGTGGCAGTCTACATTCATGACTTTGTATTACTATGAATATTTTATGAAGAGGTTGCATGTACAATAAAGTCTTAGGATATAATTTATTAATAAGGCCTGGAGTGCAATTATATTTATATAGTGGTATTAAATGTAATTAATGGTAACTTTGGACTTGTCAAGAGTTGACAAAAAAGCCTAAAGCCCATTGGAGTTAGTGTCTTATTTGTTTCCTTTTGGTCCCACTCCAAGCCACATATGAAAGCCCAATTGGAAAGGCCTAAAATGCTAGCCCAATTAGATAATCAGTTATAAGGAGAGAAACATACAAAATTTTTTGTAAGAACATGAAATGGTGTATGTGAATGTTGGACACTCTCTTATTTTTCTTTGAACAAATTCATAGAAACTGATTGAGAGACCACACTTCTTGGGCATTAGTGGAATTGGAGTGAAGACTAAAGGTGTTCTCAAGAACTTCCAATCTTTGGTTTTTAAATTTCACCACACCAAGGTACACTCTCTTATTCTTATATTCTGTAATTTACATAGAACATGTTATTAATAACGAATGAAATAGATCCGTTATTTTTCCGATGCGTATATGCATATTTTCGTCAGATATAAGGATTTGGCTAATGTACCTCTCAAGAATGTAACAATGGAGAGGATGAGAGTAGAGGAATTTGGAGAATCAAATGATGAAGATTGTGGATAAGTTAATCTTGTTTTTCTCTGGGGTTTTTCTCTCAAAATTCTCTCTAGAAACTTTCTACAATATGTGGGTATAAGGGTATTTGTACTGGTGTGTGTTTGGAATGTGAAAGGTCAGGTTTGTAACAAACAGAGCTGTTTGGCGTCTCGGGCTCGCGATTGGAATGAGTCGCGAGTTTGAGTCGCAAGCTAACTGCCTGGTCAAACTGGAAGTTTTGTCCTGTAGTGCTCTAGCTGGCACGACTCTTCAGCTCCCCTACATGCTTTACACATGTGCCTCTTTTGGCGACTCGCCAATCACGAGATCCAATCGCGAGGCCTTGCTTGAGTGCACACTCTTGAGTTTTTATTCACACTCTTTCACACACTACCCTTACATGATTCACACCTAAATACAAGGTTTTTAAATGTTGAATTACAAGCAAATTGGCACAGAATAAAGCCAACAAAATGGTTGATTAAATTCAACCTTACAATATTGTTTTGTGTTTGATCAAGTTGCTCACTTGTTTCACATCATGTTTACTTGATCACAATTTACTTGTTACATTATACTTGTCCTTTTATTACTTGCTTTACCTTGAGGGTCTAATGTGTTTTGTGCAAGTGTTTCAGGTTATAGGTATATATGTTCCAAGTTCATCACAACTTCTAAATTTAGGTGTGAGTGAGTTTTGCCATTGTTCTCAAACTTATGTTTAAGTCTAGAGTTTATTATAGGGTGTTTTGTCACGGAATAGCCAAAGGGGGAGATTGTAAAGTTGTGATTTATCACTATGTTTTATGTTAACTTTATTCCATGATAAAAAGTGTTGCAATTGCTTTAATTTTTTTTCTTGTATTTTGTGGGATTTTATTGTATTGGGTTTAGTATTAAGTTGGTGAAGAATCGAGCATGAATTGAAGAACAAGTGGATTTCGCGAGAAGCTCGCGAGAAGCTAACCCACAAAAGAGCCACGTGAGAAGCACATACTGGAAGTTGAAGAGTCATGCCAGCCTAAAGGATTTCGTGAGTGTCTCGCGGGTAAGGCCTTCTCGCGAGATACCCACGAAACTCTCTGCCTGGAGAATTTTTAAGTGTAACTTTCTTACTCTTCACCCATACTATAAATATACCCTCATTACCCATAAATTGTAAGGAGGCCATTCAAAGAGAAAAACCCTAGATAGGTTTTCTACAACATACACACCCATCTTTTAGAGAGAAAGCTACTCATCCCTGGTGAGAAATCATTCTAGCCTTTTCTCCTTCCCTCTCCCATTGTCATACCTGAAGAGGAGATTTGTACCCAAACACAACCTACACCTATTCAGAGTGTAGAGAGTGTTTTGGAGCTTGGGAAGTTTTGGGGATTTGCCAAAAGAAGCCGGTGCGGCTTGGCAGATGCAATCGAGCATATTGCGTGATCCGGAGAGCTAGAGAAGACAAGACTTCGTCAAGTCAGTTGGTAGCAGGAGCTTGGAGGGCTCAAGTACATTGGGTAGATTAGGCTTGGAGGGTCTTTTGTTATTCATGTACTCCAACTTTATTCTCTAGTGGATCGATTTACCGCTTGGAGGGCGGCGGAGAGGTTTTTCGCCGAGATCTTCGGTTTCCTCTTCAATAACATGTCTTGGTGTTATCTTGTAGTTACATCTCTCTTCCCTTAATCTTATGCTTTACTTTTACTGTTTGTTGTTCGTGTTTATAAACTAGAGTAGTAACTGTTCATTGCGCACATTTACTCTTGTTCCGCACTTTGATTAAGTAAGAGTAAAAGCAATCTAGCCATAATTTTTATTTGGGGGTCTGAACAAGTTCTTGTGTTTTCACACAAATCCAAGCTTTCAAACACAAAATATAACATATTATAATATGAATTTTTTTCCAAATTAGATCAACAACAAACACCATTCATTAAAAGTATTTAGTGTTGTATTTGCATTAAAAAAACATGTATGAATTAGTCAAAATAGGACAATAAGGGTACAAACCTCTAGTTGGAGATCCTCCTATGGGCAGCTATCAAGTTATATCTTTTCTAACATCAATGATTAAGCAAGACCTTTGTGAATACATTTTTTATAGAAAATTTTTTAAAAATATTTTTTATTCTTCATTGATTTCATTTTTCAGTTATAAGCAATCAAAAGTAGAATTCTAAAAAACACAAACATTCATCAATCTAAGGTAGAAATGCAAGGAAAAAAAATCCAACAAAAAGTGAAAAAAAAAATTGAGAGAGAGAGAGAGAGCCTTTTTTGTATAGGAAAAATATGCATAGAATTGAAGAGATCGAGTGGCAAATTTATAATAAGATGATGAAAATAAGAAGAGCCAAAATAAGGAAGATAAAAGGGCAAAATAATATTTAAATTTAAAACTGCCTAAGAGGAATATATGTAGACAGCACTTTTGTTTTGACATTTCATTGATTTATTATTTAGTTATAACATCAAAATTAAAGTAAATGAATATGTAAAGTTAAAACTGCCTAAAATGAATTTGTAAAGCTAAAACCGCCTAAAATGAATTTGTAAAATCAATATATTTATATAGTTAATATTGTAAAAAAAATTAAATTTAAAAAATAAATATGAAAAAGACTAATGATGTGGCGGATGAAGTGGCTCAACAAGAGTGTAGTAACAATAATTGCTACTCTTCAACTTAGATATATATAGATATATAGATTATTAAAACATTCTCTCTCCTCTCTCTTCTATTATGACCACCTTGGGCGCAAGCTGCACCTTTTTTTTTTTTTTTTTTTTTTTTTTTTTTTTCCCACGTGGGGATCTGGATATGGTGAGGAAAAGAGAGAAATATGAAAAGTAAATGTCAAAGAAATTTTATGGTTATGCGTTGAGGGGTTACCAGGACCTCCTAACAAGCATATATAAGTTTGATTTTTCTCACAAACATTCTGATAATCCAATATTATGTTCATTGGCTTTTACAGAAGCCTTACACGCATGCTTATCGAATAACAACTTATTAAGCAACTAAGATAACACCTAATAAATCAAATAACAATTCTAATAGGTCACATTGCTGGCTGCCATCTTCAAATTATCTTAGGTAATCCCCAAACAGTTTGTAACAGCCTTTACTAGATGGTTTAACCATCATTTTTCTGGCACAGTAGTTTCTAAGTTCCTGTTCCTATTCCTATTCTTGTTCTTAGGGTTCTTGTTCCTTCTCCCAGAGTTCCTGTTCCTTTCAGTTGCATTAGTATCTTCATCCCTTTGGCCACCAGTGTCATTAGTTGACTCTTCACCCCCTTGGCCACCAGTGTCATTAGTCGACTCTTCACCCCCTTGACCACCAATGTCATTAGGCTCATTATCCCCAGCAAAATCTATCTTTTCCAAAGAATCCTGTGAGATGAAAAACAGAAGAATTCCAAATGAAGCTATCCTCAAACCGGTTCGAAAACGCTTTTCAGTTGTGTCTAGGTGCTTTATCTGTCTGCGCAAAGCATACAATTCATTCACAATCTGTGGTAAAAATCCCATCAAGAAAAGTACAAGCATGGACACTCCAACTATAGTCTCTTGCTTGGGTGACAATTCCTTGTCCACGAGAACCAAAAAGAGAGCAAATAAACATACTTCACTGGCAACTGAGATTATCTCAACCAATTGAACTCGTCTCTTAATAAATGGCTTCTCGAGAACAAGGAAGAAGAGCTGCAAAGAAGTGATGCATAACAAGATTATAACGGGAATCGTAGAAGACCAAGTATTCTTATAGGCACCTCCCATAGCCCCTAGCAAAACGCGTCTCAAAGACTCAATCAATGTGTAGTATATTCTAAGTTGCATAAATAGATTTTGGATAGAAGATGCTTCTGCATGTGTAGGAACACTACCCCCAGAAACCTTAACCTCTTCATTTTTGTCATCACGAGCAATGATCTGATAACCACCATGTGTATGAGCACTTGCGCTAGATGTCAATGGGACTGCCGGAGTTGCTACGGTACTTGATCTTGTCGGGGGAATACGACTTGGCCTAGTTGAATGGGACATACTTTGTGCTGAACTCGGTGGAGCCAAGTTAGTGCCTCCAGAACCCTCTCCAGCTTCATCATCAGGGGCAATGATAGAGAGAATGGGGCCTCTTAAATCTTCGAATAGAGGCACTAACATGGTTAGGCAATCAGAGTTTTGTTTCCTGTTCAATGTCCATCGGCCTTCATTACCAGGACCCAAAGTTACTTGGGCTATTCTGGGATTTCCCTGTCCTACTTGAATCACTTGATTATCTTCTTTGTATAGAACTCGCTTTGCAAATGTAAAACCGGTAGAAAGGAACCAGAGCAAGTCCAGCAGTAGAAAAGACACAGCAACCAGAATCAAAGTGCCAACTACAATCCCTGATGTCGTTCCTCCTTAATTCACAAAAGTGAGAAAAGATTAAGCCACGTAGTTCTGTAGTTCTTAGCATTAAACCAATGATAAAGAGCATGTAAATGTGCAGAAAATGTGAATTTGGTTATAGATACACATTTGCATAACTCTGATATGATGCAGTCAAATAACTATGCCTATGAATGTTGTCATGCACGGAGAAGTGATTTGAGTTAATGTCCAAACAGTGTGAAACATTAGCTGTAATGCAATTCTTAAATATGTGAGGAGATGGGACTCTAGACCAGTTGTGGTGCCATCCAATATGATAATTATTAAGTCCATGAGACATATCTGAACAAGACAGGAACATGGCCACAATTCCATCACATATTTGGAAAGTAGTGTAGAAAAAATTACTCGATAAGAAAGTAAAAAAAACATAGCTCATTCTATGGCATATCATAATGAGAAATAGGCAATTCCTTGATTAATGAATTCAATATAAGTAATGAGTTTAAAGAAGCTAATATGGGGTTTGCAATTAGTAAAACAAAAGCTAGCAGCATAATTATCTTTTGAAACTCAAAGTTTGCATGATAAATGCATATTTAAGGATTCATATGTTGGGGAAGGAAACAAGCTTTCAAGTTACCTCTAATTAGAGCAGCAGAGGCCTCACAAATACTAGGCACTGCAAGATTAACAAGGAATATTTCAAATCTTGGGAATGCGAGTACACCGTAACCCCTCTGCCTTTGCTTCCTGAATTTTAGGATGGCAAGGAGTAAACAATGCAGCAGTATTAAACTGCCACCAATTATGGCTAACCAAAACATGGTTCTACTAAAATCCTCCCACCTACACAAGACAAAATCTAGTAAGATATTACACTGAAAAATAAATGAGTATGTTTATGGCACTTCAAAATCCAAATGATGAATTCTCGAATTAAACAGAAATGAATAATAGGGAATTAAGTATCAAGTTTGTCCTTTTGTTTTGATCAATAATTTAAAATAATTCAAAGCATGAATAGTTTTAATTTTTCATAGAACCTACACAAAATTCTACATCTAAATAACTAGCATAACAAATGGTCCATTCGTAGAATTATTTAATTTCCATTCAATAGTTCTTTTAAAATTGACAAAATATTCTTTTATCACTTTCATAGTTTTTCTAATTTATATTAAATATTTTTTGAGCAAAAAGAAAATCTGAATTGAATATTTCCTTTTTTTACTATGTCTCTAAAATCCATATGCAAGTGCATGTAATATATAGAAATAAGAGGCCTCATAACTTACCCATCCGAAACAGGGTCTGGTCCACTATTCTGCAGGTGTACAATGCATTCTATCACAAATTTTATTCATTGTATGATTAAAAAGTCAAAAGAAAATCACAAAAAAAGTAGAAGTTTCAGACCTTAACGACTTCTTTATATTCATCTGCATTCAAAAACTTGGATTTGGGAATAGCCTTATGTTGCACACCTGAGAAAATTCCTGAATCATGAATTTTAGACCTGATGGGATGTGAGTTGGCAGGAGCACTTGAGTGAATGAGCCTAGTTTCCCAGGGAAGCCTGAAGTAGGGAATGCTCCATTTCATACCCCTTGAAAATTCATAATACTCCACTAGTAATGGTACTCCCAACCATCTAGATAATGCAAAAACCTGAATATGGCCTGCCATTCTCTGTATGAAAGAGAAAAGGAAAAATGCTAGTTAGTTCTACAAGAATGATGCAGTTCATAAGGTTTGATAAGTTATTTTTATAGGATACTTAAATGATAGTATATTACACTAATCTACCCACCAAAAACCATATATAAGGTTTGGTAATGTCTCTCTCTCTCTCTCTCTCTCTCTCTCTCTCTCTCTCTCACATCCAAATTGCCAATATTAGAATAACATGGTCAAAAGTCTCAAAACAAAGAAAATATTTAGAGAGCTCAATTATATATTAAACTAGTAAGTTACCCGTGCGATGCATGGATAATGTTGTAATGTTTTATGTAAGATGGTTTTAGAGAATGCTGTATATGTATTATAGCGTAATTGTTATAGAGCTTTATTAGAAATGAGTTCATCATAGAAAGCAAGAATTATAAATTGTACACACAGATCCATTATAATTATTCAATTGAAGTAATAAGAAAAAAAAAAAAAAAAACTTTAGAGGAATATTATAGAATAAAAGTTGATATAGAATGTATCTTTCTCTTTCTCCTTAATTCTAAAAAAATATATATATCCCAAACACTCACAGATAATCACATTATTTACAAAACCCACAAATCCACAACGTTCAACCTTTACATCAAAATCGTAATTGTCGTTGTCATTCAATATAAAATGCAAGCCCCCATTCCTTGGTTGTAACCAACTCATATGGATTAGAATTAGATGAGACAACAATGTTAGAGAAAGGTAGGTATCGTCGAAAGATTAAAGGTAAATAACATTATTTTTGGTTTGTGTGTATTTGACATGTGATGGCATGAAGGGCCATGGGTAGATATATAAAGGGATAAAAGTGCAAGAGGTGAACATGGTGAATTAAAATGCAAAGAGTATTGTGTGTATGTGTGAGGAACAAAAAGTCTTGAAACATTGAACCAAAAGATACAAAGAATATTTATTTGTTAATTAGAAAAGTCTTGAAACATTGAACTAAATGAAACAAAAAGTTAATATTTAATTTGTTCTTGTCTCTGATGTGGCACTTGAATATTTCAATTCTCTTTGCATAGAATACGTCATTTGGCAAAATCTCATGCTTTCTCACGTGAGGGCTCTGCTTATATAAATATATATATTTATATATTTATATATATATATATATTGATATTGATTGATTTTATGTATAAAATATCAAGGAAAATTATTTTTACAGGAGGAAAAGGGTCACTTTGTTCCACAATATTTCTAATTATTTTTCTTGATTGTCAAAAGGCTACATATAATCATGGTATAACTAAATAATCAATTAATGAAATTACAGTTCAAATGAGTTAAATTCCTAGCTCCGGTACTGAAGGGCCATGGGTAGATATATAAAGGGGTAGAAGTGCAAGAGGTGAACATGGTGAACTAAAATGCAAAGAGTATTGTGTGTATGTGTGAGGAACAAAAGGTTTTGAAACATTGAACCAAATGATACAAAGAATATTTATTTGTTAATTAGAAAAGTCTTGCAACATCGAACTAAATGAAACAAAAAGTCAATATTTAATTTGTTCTTGTCTCTGATGTGGCATTTGAATATTTCAATTCTATTTGCATAAAATATGCCACTCAAAACCTCATGTTTTTTCATATGAGGGCTCTACTTTTATATTGTAAGGTTGAATTTATTCAACCATCTAATTGGCTTTATTCCGTGCTAAATTTGCTTGTAATTCAGCATTTAGTAACCCTGTATTTAGGTGGGTTTGATGTAAGGGTAGTGAGTGAGATAGAGTGAAGATTGCTCAAGAGTGTGCAAGAAAACAGAGACTCGCGGCTGGGCCTCGCGGGTTACTCGCGGCTTCAAGCCGCCAGACGCAGCACACGTGCCAAGCATGCTGGAAGGTGAACAGTCATGCAAACTGGAGCACTACAGGACAAAACAGGACAACTGGCCATACAGTTATCTCGCGACTGGATCTCGCGACTTAGTCAAGCCACGAGGTCAAGCCGCGAGCCACCCCTGTTTTGTAAAACCTAACGTTTCACATTCCTCTCCCACTCTACTATAAATACCCCTTTTACCCACGATTGTGTGAGAGCTTCCAGAGAGAATTTTGAGAGAAAAACCCTAAAGAAAAACAAGATTGATTCACCCACAATCTATACATTAAAGTCTCTTCAAATTCCTCAACTCTCTTCCTCTCCATTGTCAAATCCTTGAGAGGCATTATACCAAACCTGATTCTCACCATTATCATTATTGTGAGAGAGCTGTTTGGATTTCTGGGAAGCAGTTAGGAAGGAACCAATCTTCATTGGTTGATGCTACGGTCTAGTAGCGGAATCCGGGAAGCTAGAAAAGAAAAAGGTTCGGCGCAACCTCGTTGGAGCAAGAAGCTTGGAGGGCTTAGGTGCACTGGGTAGATTAGGCTTGGAGGGTCTATTGCTATCCATGTATCCCAACTGTATTTTCGAGTGGATTGTTTACCGCTTGGAGGGCGGCGGAGAGGTTTTACGCCGAGAGCTTCGGTTTCCTCTTCGATAACACATCGCGTGTTGTCTTTGTGTTTGCATCTTCCTTCCTCTCTATCTTTGCCTTTTTATTATCTGCTGTGGATTGTGTTTTGTTTTGGCTTAGATAGTTTTTAACCAATTCCATATTATAGCTTATGTTAAGTTTCCGCACACTTGTTGTTTGACATATTGCTTGTATTGGTTAAGTTGTAATTTGGGGGTCTAAACATTCAAGGGTGTTTATACACGTTTTTGAACTTTCAATTGGTATCAGAGCGGGTACACTGCTATTGGTTTCATTACCATTGTGTGATCCTTGACTCCCTTTTTGAGATGGATCGGTCTCAATCCCTAAATGCACCTCCATATTTTGATGGTAGTAATTATGCTTTTTGGAAGGTTCGCATGAGAGCTTTTCTGTGTTCTATTGATGAATCTGTTTGGGATGCTGTTGAGATTGGTTGGACCAGACCTGAGGCAGCCAAATCCACATGGGATAAGGCAGCACTTGCTGCATCTAATGCTAACAATAAAGCACTCAATGCTATTTTCTGTGGTGTGTCTCCAGATGAATTTCACAGGATTTCTCACATTACCGTTGCCAAAGAAGCATGAGAGATTTTGGAAACCACCTATGAAGGCACGAAGAAAGTGAAAGACACCAAGTTGCAAATGCTGACCACTCGGTTTGAGGAGCTCAAAATGAGTGAGGATGAGTCTTTTGACTCTTTCTATAGGAAGCTAAATGAGGTGGTTGTCAGCAAGTTCAACTTGGGGGAGAAAACGGAGGATTCAAAAATTGTAAGGAAGATCCTTCGATCATTGTCGGAAAGTTTTCGTGCTAAAGTGACAGCGATTGAAGAGAGTAAGGACCTTGATGACATCAAAGTACAAGAGCTGGTTGGTTCTCTTCAGACTTATGAGATGTCGCTGTCCAATCAACGGAAGAGTAAATCTCTTGCTCTTAAGACCATTAATGAGAAGGTGGAAGATCAAGACTCATCGGGAGAAGATGTGGTTGATAAAGATGTTGCATACCTTGTCAAAAATTTCAGAAAGTTCTTGAAATTCAAAAATAATGGCAAATTTGATGATAAAAGAAAATTCCAAAGTTCTGGAAGGGAGAAAAGGGAATTCAAAAAGAAAGATGGAAAAGAATCCCAACCTACACAAGGTGTCACTTGCTTCGAATGTAACGGACATGGACACTTTAAGAAGGAATGTCCGAATTATTTGAAATCGAAAGGCAAAGTGTATGCCACGACATTGAGTGACTCGGATTCATCTAACTCAGAATCTGAAGAAAGCTGTGATGGAGAGGGGAACTATTCAGCTTTTATGACTATTGCTCATGTTGAGTCTTCAGATGAGTTGAATCTGCTTGTACGAGACCTTGGAGAACATAGTGATGATGAATCACTAGGAATTGTTGAAGAATCAGATGCTGAAGAAGATGAAAGCACAGCAAATCTTCAAGAGAATCATAACTCACTCTTGGAGAAGTCGGGTGAGTACACAAGGGTGGCCAAGGCAGCTGTGAGAAAAATGAAGAAGGCAGAGGAGGACTACAAAAGTCTCTTAATCCGATATAGGGAGGCCAAATGTGAGATAGAAACACTAAATGGTGAGCTGTCCGAAGCTTACACAAAAGTGAGATTTCTTGAGAATGAGGTTGTGCAAGCAAATGCTAAAATAGAGAGGGTCACCACCAAGAAGCTAGATGATGTTATCTCATCTCAAAAGAGCTTTTCAGACAAATCCGGATTGGGATATACCGGAGGAAGTAGTTCATCTGGAAATGTCACTAAAGAAGTGAAGTTTGTAAAGGCCAAAGATCCAGTTGTAGTTGACCTTAATGAAGAGAAGCTCAAGATGGAGGAGAAGAAGAATGTGGTGAACCAACGGATGTTGAATCCCCGTAATCAATCTGTGGGCAGGTCTGAATCTCGTGCCAAGTCACGTCCACGACCACAAAGAGGTCCTAGAGCAACTTATGTGTGTCATTATTGCGGACTTCAAGGACATACTCGACCAAATTGCCAAAAGCTGAGAGCAAAGAATAGTGCAACTCCTCAAAGGTCAGGGGGACCTAGAAATGATAGAAGAAATTGGGCAGGTGATCAATCTAGAGATCAGAATGGTGATCCCGGAATGATGAACGTGATGAAGATGATTGGTGCATTCACCAACTGTTTGGAAAGCTTCTCACGAAGGTTTGAAAGCCCTAACTCCCGTACCCAATCCTATAAGGAAATCACCCCAAACGCAAGTGACGTGTGGGTGAAAAAGGGTACTCATGCATAAGCATTACAACATGTCCATGCATTAATACTTCCTATGCTTTGTGACGATGTTTGTTTGTTTGCTTGTTGTTTTTGCTGTTGGTTGTTTCCTTGTCTACTTGTGCATATTTTTAATTTTGTTTTATCAATCTTTTTGCTTTTAGTGTCAAAAATCCAAAAATCACATAAAAAATTAGAAAATCAAAAAGCTTGATTGACTTTGTTGAGCTTTTGTCTCAAAACTTGTTTTGTCTTGTACCTTTGTGCTAATGGCTTTGTGCATTTTCGAGCATTGCTTGTTTTCATGCACTCATATCACTGTGGGAAAAATCTTGAAATCTATGTGATTGTTGTAAATAGATCTTCAAACTTGTCATGAATGATTAGTGAATGGTTATGTTGATCTTGAGACATGCATAGACTTGTGTCTATATATCTTCCCACTATTTCTTTGTTTTTGCTAAAAAGAGCTCACCAAATGTAAATCTCTAAATGAAAAGAGATATTGAGCTGCAAAAGCCTGTCGCACATTCTAGTATTCGACTAGGAAAAAGGGTAAGCAACTTTATATTAAAGAAAATGTTTATTCAAAAGGCCAAAGGCTTGTTCATTAAAGTGAAATGTCATTTATCACTCTCACAATGAGAGATGATTGTCTCAAAAGATCAAAATGATCAAATGTTATGTTTGAAAGTGGAGTCAAATGTTAAGCTCCAAGTTATGTTATCAAGTTGTGTGGGAGGTCATATATACATATTTCTATAATTGAGATGGGTCACATGATCTAGTGCTAATTGTGTATGCCTTGGTTGAATTGATCATTGAAGCTTCACATTAGACTAAGGACTATCTCATTGTTGATATCCACACACAACACACAAGTGTATGTTCAAAAAAATGCCATATTCATTTGTGTGATTGTACTTGATGAAATGTGTTTTCACATGCTCAATCTTTGTTAATTCAAGCACAACAAGATTTTTGAGTGTTTTAGGTGTTTTTGGAAAGTATTTTGTTTGAAAAATCTGAAAATTTCAAAAATCCAGTTTTGCCCTGTTTTGGCGGCTCAGTCGCGGGTATGTCAAGTCGCGTGCCTCAGTCGCGTCTTCGCGGGTCGTTTTTGGCGACTTGTTCGTGAGTGGAAGGTCCAGTCGCGAGGGTTACTCAGAGATTTTCGCGGCTCAGCTCGCGACTCACTCGCGGGTAGACCTTCCAGTCGCAAAAAACACTTAGAAAAATTTTTCAAATTTTTGTCCTTGAGTGTTTTGGCGGCTTGAACTGGCGACTTTGTGGTGACTCAATCAAGTCGCGAAAAACGCGTGTTTGGCAGAAATAGGAGCAGTTTTTAAATCTTTTTCAGTTTTCCCTCGAACATTTGTAACTGTTCATCTTCTCTCTAAACTATCTCCTTCCTAAACACTCCGTGAATCCATTTTCAAATCTCATTGGTGCTTCATTCTTTATCTAAATCATCCAGAAAAGGTATGGGTTTTGCTTTCTCAATCTCATTTTCCCTATTTCATGGATATTTCTATTACCGTTTGGATTGATATTGTGTTCGAAACATTTCTCTCTTTGTGTGATGGGTATGGCTTGTTATGTTTGCTATTGTTCTCATCTGTTTTCATGTTGAGTGGTCACAATGTGCTTTTTCATTGTTCTGATATTTGCCTGTTGTTGAGTCTGAAAACCTTTCATTAAATGGGTTTGGTATTTATCTGACTTGCTCATTTCACTTGCTTGAGTGTTGATGTTGGATTTCGGTATTGGGCTACTGAATTTTTTATGATAACATAATGTGTGTCTCTCAACCATGTGCTCTAGTTTGGATGCTTTGTTACTTCATTTTGAAATATTTTCCCATGTTCATATCTCTTGTGGAGTGTTTATGATATCTGTTCTTAATGTTCGAATGCTGTATCTGTTTGCATATCATGGTCATGTTAACCTGTCTCATTGACAGTTTTGTTAGTTGTTTTTGTCTCTCTATGCCTTTGTGCACTATCACCATTTTGCTGCACCTGTCATTTTGTGCTCCTTTGTATTGTTGGAAGTTTGCTTGGGTCTGCACTATCTTCAGTTTGTATTTATGTATTGAAATTTTTTTTCTATTAGCACTGAATCTTGTTGACATTTATCTTGTGTGGTACTGTTGTTGGTTCTTTGCTGTGGGCCTGTTCTCTTGCAGATGTCTCGTCGATCTTCCAGGGGTAAAGACATTGTTGCTGACGATCCAGCAACACCAGTTGCTAAAAGGACTCAACTATCATCACAGGCATCTCAAGACCCCAATGAGGATAGGTTCAAAACTCCGCTTACCTCACACGTCTACTCAAACATTTTTGACAAGTCAACTACTATAGTGGAACGGGTGGTGGAGTTTAACACCTTAGGGACCACTTTTATCCCTCGAATATTTGAGAAATGAGATTGGGCAAACTTGTTCGGGAACTTTGATGATCCAATGGATGAGCTGGTCCAAGAATGCTTCTCCAATGCAACTGATCTTGGAGTTCAACTCATTTTCTGGGTCAGAGGAAAAGAGTTTGGCATTTCCCCAGACTCCATCGCAGATCTTCTCGGCATCACCAGACCTCAGAATGTGGATCTAACTCCTTACGATGAACGAACTCCAGAGGTTGAAGAAATTCTACAAATCCTAGGATCCGATCATGAAGTATCCAGTGTAGGAACATCCATCAGCACCGCAAAATTTGCACCAGAGCTGACCACACTGAAGTTGATCATGTTCACCAATCTCTACCCACTGTCCAACACTACATTCATCAATCTTGGGAGAGCTCTATTCCTTTGTGACCTTATTACAGGAGCCCCCATTGATATATGTGCTCACATCTACTACACCTTGAGGAAGACCGCGGTTCGAACTGCAGCTCGAGGAATTATTCCATTTTGCAGTCTCATCATGAAGCTCATTCTTTGTGAAGGCATTATTCCTCCTGCAGATGGAAAAATGTTGACCCGTCAGCGTCCTATTTCCATGTTCACTCTTCAAGCTAGCAGAAGTCACTCCTCTAAAACACCAAGGAGTGCTCACATCTCTCCAGTTACTCCATCTGCCCCTGAATCAGAGACACCTGCACATACCACATCTACTTCGCGTGCTGTTCCTGAAGCTTCACAGGCTAGTATTCCGCAAGCACAGACTGCTCCTCATACTGATAGAGTCGGCAGTTTACTTGAGCGTATTCAGAAACGCATTGATGAGATTGTGGCACTTCTCTACTCCACAAACAATCATGTCCAAATGCGTCTCGAGACTATGGAGAATCAGCTAGATGCTATTCAACAAAAGTTGGACGAGAGCCTTTAGCTATTCGTGCCAAAAAGGGGGATAGCATTCAGTAAGGGGGAGAAAGTTCAAAGGGAAGTGTGCATAGTGATAGGGGGAGTACACACATACTTTTGTCATACTTTTGTTTTAAGTCTTATCCTTTAAACTTATAGGTTTAGGTTTATGTTTGTTGGTTTTTTAGTGTTTTTATGGGTTTGATACACTGTGTTTTTGGTGTATAGTTGTTTCTAACTCATAACTTATACTCTTGGTTTAATCCTTTATATATTTTGATGATGTTTTTCAGGATGTTTTGGTTTGTACCCATGTGCTTTTGTAAGCTTTTAGGGTTGATGTTTTTATGCATAGTTTGTAGGCTTTATGGTATGTACCTTGCTTAATGCAGCCTTTATGCTATGTTGAAATCAGTACTTTAATCTAAATGTCTTGCATTTTGATTTATGTACTGTCACTCTTGTGCCCTTGTAGGATTGTTCCTAGATGCATATACCTTGTGTACTATGCATTGGTTGAGTGTTGAGCATACAAGTATCTTGCCTTGTGCTTGTTAACTTGTATGTCCTTGTGTTCATTCCAAGTGTGAATGAGCACTGTGATCACTACCTTGTGGTGTTCACTTGGTTGATCAAGCCATGGTTTGTTTCTTAACTCCATCTTTGTTTGATCACATATTGCCTGTTTCATATGCATTTTATGATTTTCTACTTACAATGATCATGGTGTATTGTTGTGTTTCAAGAGTATTATGTTCATATGATTTAAGTGCTTCACAGCTTCTAGAGTTAGGTGTGAGTGAGTTTTGTTCAACTGTTCCCAACTCACATGTTAAGTCTAGAGTCTGTTTTAGGGTTTTGTCACGGAATAGCCAAAGGGGGAGATTGTAAGGTTGAATTTATTCAACCATCTAATTGGCTTTATTCCGTGCCAAATTTGCTTGTAATTCAGCATTTAGTAACCCTGTATTTAGGTGGGTTTGATGTAAGGGTAGTGAGTGAGATAGAGTGAAGATTGCTCAAGAGTGTGCAAGAAAACAAAGACTCGCGGCTGGGCCTCGCGGGTTACTCGCGGCTTCAAGCCGCCAGACGCAGCACACGTGCCAAGCATGCTGGAAGGTGAACAGTCATGCAAGCTGGAGCACTACAGGACAAAACAGGACAACTGGCCATACGGTTATCTCGCGACTGGATCTCGCGACTTAGTCAAGCCGCGAGGTCAAGCCGCGAGCCACCCTTGTTTTGTAAAACCTGACATTTCACATTCCTCTCCCACTCTAGTATAAATACCCCTTTTACCCACGATTGTGTGAGAGCTTCCAGAGAGAATTTTGAGAGAGAAACCCTAAAGAAAAACAAGATTGATTCACCCACAATCTATACATTAGAGTCTCTTCAAATTCCTCAACTCTCTTCCTCTCCATTGTCAAATCCTTGAGAGGCATTATACCAAACCTGATTCTCACCATTATCATTACTGTGAGAGGGCTGTTTGGATTTCTGGGAAGCAGTTAGGAAGGAACCAATCTTCATTGGTTGATGCTACGGTCTAGTAGCGGAATCCGGGAAGCTAGAAAAGAAAAAGGTTCGGCGCAATCTCGTTGGAGCAAGAAGCTTGGAGGGCTTAGGTGCACTGGGTAGATTAGGCTTGGAGGGTCTATTGCTGTCCATGTATCCCAACTGTATTTTCTAGTGGATTGTTTACCGCTTGGAGGGCGGCGGAGAGGTTTTACGCCGAGGGCTTTGGTTTCCTCTTCGATAACACATCGCGTGTTGTCTTTGTGTTTGCATCTTCCTTCCTCTCTATCTTTGCCTTTTTATTATCTGCTGTGGATTGTGTTTTGTTTTGGCTTAGATAGTTTTTAACCAATTCCATATTATAGCTTATGTTAAGTTTCCGCACACTTGTTGTTTGACATATTGCTTGAATTGGTTAAGTTGTAATTTGGGGGTCTAAACGTTCAAGGGTGTTTATACACGTTTTTGAACTTTCATATATATATATATATATATATATAGATTTTATGTATAAAATATCAAGGAAATTATTTTTACAGGAGGAGGAAAAAGGGTCAATTTGTTCCACAGTATTTCTAATTGTTTTTCTTGATTGTCAAAAGGCTACATATAATCATGGTATAAATAAATAATCAATTAATGAAATAACAGTTCAAATGAGTTAGATATCATACAAAAAGATTACTCGCAGGATCAGAAACAGAAGAAAATGGTGGAGAAAATGTCCCAATAGAGGAAAGGCTTGCAGTTGAAGCCGTAAGCAGCCCGGCAGCAATAGATGTCGCCACAAATGAAGCAGTTGCAAGCGTAGAAATTACAATAGATATTATGGGCACAGAATCTGCATATATTTTTTTAACCTTACATCAGTAAATAAATAAGAAAATTAAAGAGCTCAAAAGTGTCATCTAGGGCATAGTTGTTGGACTACAATTGAGCTGACAACAAGAGATAAGAGTGAGAACCCTTACATGGCCTTACTAGTAGAATTTTGGAAGCTTGATTTTTGTTTCCAGCAACATCGTGAGTTACATTTTCAGGAACACTGACAGATACAATATCGTGGTCATGGAATGCTCTTATCACTACAGCATATTTTCTTTTACTTTGTTCTCCTTCTGTTATGCGTATTGGGTGAAATCAATCTGTTTACACAAGGTTAAAGAAGAGAGAGAGAAGATAATATGACACAAGGAATTTACGTGGTTCGGCAATATGCCTACGTCCACGGGAGGTGACAGAATAAATTTTCACTATAACTGTGGAGATTACAACAATGACTTGAAGACACTCTCACACAAACCCAAACCCCAAATACACCATTGGTTCTCTCACAAGTAAATAGAGAACACCCTATTGTATTTAGATAAATTGCAAGACACAACTTCCTAACTCTGGTGCACACACACAGAAGAAGTTATTTGCTATCTCCGTGGCTCTCACATAGGAATTCTCCTATTGCTCACTCTCTGCCTTTGCTCTCAATTGCTCCACCTCTATTTATAGCCAAGCTCCAGCCGAAATGCCAAAACTTTCAGCACACTAGAGACTTCTATTGTTAAGGAAGTCAACAATAGTGGCCAAGCATTTATTTCCAAAGAATTCATACAATTCGGCTAGCACACTTCTACTTGACAATTCATGAATGTTCGGCTGCATGTCAAGTGTTCTAGACCAATGTGAATGCAAGACTTTTATCAACCAAGAAGTCTAAGATTTCGGCCATGCATGAATCTTGTTCAAGTTAATCCACCGTCATACAATATTCAAGCCATTTCAACAAATCTCCACCTTGGCTTGAATTGTATCAAGCTCCACAAGCTAAACTTTTCAATCGCCTCCACCTTAGCCCTTACGAGCTATCACAAGCCACAAACACTGATCAAGTCCAAGCAGTGCTTGAACTTGCTTGTAGGTACTGGCTTCGTCAACATATCAGCTGCATTTTCTGAAGTGTCAATCTTCTCAAGAATAATTTCTCCTGTAGCAGTCAACTCCCTTATCTTATGGAATCTCACATCAATATGCTTTGTCCTAGCATGATAAACCTGATGCTTTGCCAAGTAAATGGCACTTTGACTGTCACAATGCAACTGAACTCCTCCTTGGTTCAAACCAAGCTCTTTGACTAGCCCTTTCAACCACAGTGCTTCCTTTGCAGCTTCAGCTACCGCCATGTACTCAGCTTCTGTAGTAGACACGGCTACCAGGGATTGTAGTGTGGATCTCCAACAAACAGGCCCTCCTGACAGTGTGAACACATAACCTGTTGTAGACCTTCTGTCATCTATATTGCCTGCATAGTCTGAATCCACATATCCTACCACTGAATTATCACCATTTTGCCTCGCAAACAGGATCCCATATCCTGCGGTTCCATTCAGATATCTGAATATCCACTTCACTGCATTCCAGTGCTCTCTTCCTGGGTTTGCCATGTACTTACTGACAGTGCTTACTGCATGAGCCAAATCTGGCCTGGTGCAAACCATCGCGTACATTAAACACCTAACTGCACTTGCATATGGAACCTTTGACATGTCTTCAATTTCTTTTTCATTCTTCGGGCACTGACTACCAGATAATTTGAAGTGATTCGCCAATGGGGTGCTTACAGGATTAGCATCCTGCATGTTGAATTTTTCAAGAACTTTTCTGATATAGTTCTTCTGAGATATCCACAGCTTTCTTGAATCTCTATCCCTGCGAATCTCCATACCCAAAATTTTCTTAGCGGTACCCAAGTCTTTCATGTCAAACTCTTTGCGCAACAAAGCTTTTAACTTGTCAACCTCACACATGCTCTTTGCAGCAATTAACATGTCGTCAACATACAGTAACAAGAAAATATAAGAACCATCATCAAGCATCTTAACATATACGCAGCAATCAATCTGTTTACACAAGGTTAAAGAAGAGAGAGAGAAGATAATATGACACAAGGAATTTACGTGGTTCAGCAATATGCCTACGTCCACGGGAGGCGACAGAATAAATTTTCACTATAACTGTGGAGATTACAACAATGACTTGAAGACACTCTCACACAAACCCAAACCCCAAATACACCATTGGTTCTCTCACAAGTAAATAGAGAACACCCTATTGTATTTAGATAAATTGCAAGACACAACTTCCTAACTCTGGTGCACACACACAGAAGAAGTTATTTGCTATCTCCGTGGCTCTCACATAGGAATTCTCCTATTGCTCACTCTCTGCCTTTGCTCTCAATTGCTCCACCTCTATTTATAGCCAAGCTCCAGCCGAAATGCCAAAACTTTCAGCACACTAGAGACTTCTATTGTTAAGGAAGTCAACAATAGTGGCCAAGCATTTATTTCCAAAGAATTCATACAATTCGGCTAGCACACTTCTACTTGACAATTCATGAATGTTCGGCTGCATGTCAAGTGTTCTAGACCAATGTGAATGCAAGACTTTTATCAACCAAGAAGTCTAAGATTTCGGCCATGCATGAATCTTGTTCAAGTTAATCCACCGTCATACAATATTCAAGCCATTTCAACACCTTCAAAGCTGAAAATGGTAATAACTATCATTGGAAAGGAACAAAAATGAAAAGATGTCAAGAGTAAATATGCCATACTTATTGAAATGGTATTTCCATCAAGAACCCAAATGGTATGTAAAAAGGCCATCATCATGGTTTCTCAATTGTGTGTGGGTTCATTGTGTATGTGATGTATGTGTTCATGTACTGGTTAAGATATATAGACACAAAGGTAACCAGAAATGACTTGCCTCACTAATTCCCCTCCTGTGATTGATATTTTAGAATGGTCGAAGTCAACTACAGGTTCCATGAATTTTATCCACACAAAGATGTTGTGTTCTCTTGTCCTCACGTGGTACAGAGTAGTCAAATTTACATCAGGCCCCAGAGAAGGGGGTGTACTTAACCTTATATCAGGCATCAGAGAATCTGAAGGTGTAATCAACATTACAGTAGGCCTCAAAGAATCTGAAGGTCACAATTATATCTATCAGGAGGAAACACCCAACAAATACACATTTAAATATAAAGCTTTCCTAATTGCATATAATCTCTTTTTTTTTTTTTTTTTTTTGATACACCTTGAGCTTTCCACAAACAAATGATTTATTTTCTCCTCGTAACACTTGTAAACTATTGTCAATCGTACCAAATAGGAAAGTAATAAGATCAGCTTGGGAAACTGGAATCCCTTGTCTGTTTATTATAGAGTTTTCATCAATTCTTATTGTGACTATAGCCATGCCAGATATACATCCAGCAACCTGAAAGTAGAGAGTGAAAATTAATAAGCAAGAAAAGGTATGAGAAAAATAGGTCCTAGAGATATAGATAGCTATAAATGTTCTCTCACACACACATAATGTACACTTTGTACACACTACGTCCACAATTTCAAATGCAATATTCATATTTTTTAAGGAAGTCCACATTTCAAACATGAAGCTTGTAGTATGTATATATGAGTACAATAATGACTATGTGACAATCAATACCCTTTTGCATTTTATATTAGGGGAAAGTTCAAGATGTGCAACCATGTAAATATTTTGAAAATGATTTAACTTTCCCAATACAATTAATGGCTCCAATGATTCCAAGTGACCCCATTCAAGATGATGATGTGCATTACATATTATAAAATAAATAAATAAATAAATGAGCCATTCCAAATTCATAGGACAACTAAACAGGCTCCTAACCTATGAACCAACTTCTATTCTCATTGCTGAAAAATAAAATAAGTTAGTAAGAACCATCTGACCATAAATTCAAATCTGCGATGCCCAGGATCATCTTTACTGACATTCAGAGGAAGAAGCTTGCCCCGACTCATTGGGAGAGAATATAAAATTTTCGGTTCAAGAGATTTTAAAATTTCTGCAGATGAGTTGAGAACTGGCACTAGAAAGGTCAAACAGATCCTTAGTTTAACACAATTATTAGTTGCTCGCACCAGTCTAGTTTCACCATTAACGTCAAGTTGCCTTTCGGGAACATGAGTAGTTAAGTTGACAACCATACTTCGTCTATCTGTAGAATTAATGAACAGAGCATGTAAAGAACACATTGACAACGGCAGCAGCAACAGCAACAACAACAATCAATCAATCGAATTAGACAAGTTCAGCTACATAGACAGTCTAGATTATTCATTTTAATTTGATAAAATTGCCAAAATCAATTAGATAAAAACAAGAATAGATATGAAAGGACATGTCACTTATAACTCTTGCTGAAATAAAAACTACTCACCGAAATGCAGAGTGAAATTAGAATTCTTGTTTCTTTCAAATTTGTTCCCTGCACTGTCAGTACAAAAATCCTTATCCATTACCAAAATCACTCGCCCATACTGAGCAGTGGATGATAAATTCACAAGGACAGAATATTGGAGGTTTGGCTGTAGAGTTTTGAGCGAGGTTGGTATAACGTTGCCATCACCGTAGACCAAAAGCTGTAAAGAGTTTTCCAAAAGTGATGAAAATGTTAAAATTCGGTTTATTATTCAGTCTAGACAGCATAACTAGTCAGAGAACCTAGATTATGGAATTCAATTTACACATCTACACAATTAACATGGTGGACAGTTCCATATGAGGAATTTCAAGACATTTGTCAGTGATTCAAAAAATTTAAAAAGATGATTATATCATACATTGATAAGTGTTTCAAGCAGTGTTATTATAAAATATTTTTATTTAAAAGATTTGATAATAAATCCTTGACTAGGGAGATAATCCACCATTATTGCTTGTTGTATGTGGACTCCATTACAATAGAGAGAACTCCATTTTATATTTCTCAAATCAACCAAAGCCATACTTCAATAATAGCAAGGTTGAGACAAATCAACCAAAAACCACAATTCTGAAACACTAGAATAATGCAAGAATCAAAGAGAGAACATAAAATCAATTTAAAGGCTTTTTAACATGTTTTTTAGCTACCTACTCACATTGCAAGCATTCACAGATGAACATACAAAACCTCGTCCACCAGTACGCGGCTCACTGAAAGATATATTAATAGAAACATTCAGAGCATTTGTGAAATCAGTTGAGGCGGTGATATTTGCCGTTGGTGGGACTGTATCTGCAAAGTTAAGTGTACAGACAAAATATAAGTCAGCATGAATGCAAGAAAAGCTAGACTGGATTGTTACATCTTAAAGTGTCAAACTAACCTTCAATGTGGGGGCGTGTTTAAGTCTTCAGAATAAAAATAGAAAGGTAAAATACATGCAGTTCATGCAAAATTTAAAATTGAGTAGATGGGTTTTATTAAATTAGAAATTGGGTACTAAAGAAGAACACAATATAAGCGCATGGGATGGGAAACATTTCTTCATAGACATAACTGTTGAAGACGTTCAAGCAAGAAGGTCTTATTTGAAGTTGAGTGGTAATTGAAAAAAATATAGTAGCAATTAGAAAAAGAATAAAAGGAAGGTTCTTAACCAACAGTCCAGTTATAGCTACTGCAGCCAACTCCTTGAGTCCCGTTGGGGCAAATCTCAAATTTATGATTTCCATCCTGCAAGCCTTCACACAAAACCGTCCCATTTTCACATTGAGAAGCATTAATGCGGCCAAAGCCATCATCCAACTGCACCAACAAGTTTATTAACCTATTATTTTGTGGAACAAGCCAAATGAACATCAAGAGAAAAACCAAAGTTTTCCCAATAAATCAAACCATGATGCAGCTTCTTCACTTCCCACTTACCATTGAGTTGGAAAGCAAAACACATACACAAAGCAAAAAAAAAATTCCAATAATTTAGCTTGGCACCAGTATGAATATGAGTAATCATTCATTATAATAATCTTATCAACTAAAGAAAAATACAAAAATATGTACATATGAATAAACTGAATTCCAAATTGTTTTCTTGATTAGTCTAAACTCTAAAAGAAAATTCAAGCTCATTACATCCTTATAGAACGGAAGCTAATTACTTTTTTAGATAAACCAACTCCATTGCATTAACTTAAGATCCATGAAACATATAAATTCATAAGGGAGAAAAAGTGAGAGCAGAGTACCCAAAACAAAAGCCAAGTAAAACTAGCTCAAATTATTGCTAGAGATTAACGTACCTTGCAAGTAATATTACAATTGGTGCAAGCGCCACTCCCGCCCACAAGAACTTCAAAGACGAACGTGGTTGAGTTGAGATTTGAGAATGCATGGGGAGTCTTCAAGAACTTCACAGTGAGCTCTGAGACATCACAGAGTGCTACGAAACTCAAAAGAGAAAAAACCGAGCAAAGTAAAACCACCAATGGAAGCTTGAGCAAGCCCATTTCGGAGTAAAGCATAATTGAAGTTTGAGACATGTAAAGGCCAACAATTTATAACCAAAAGAAACACATTTGTGGGACTCGTGAAAACAAATTTGAACAGTGACAGCAGGATATTGTATGGAAACAGTGTTGTAAATGAGATTAGTTGGATAGAAAATAGATTATACAATGACTAGTAGAGATAAGAGAATGACTTAAGAAGATGAGTTTGGATTGTTTAGTGGTTGATGAGGTAAGAGAGTGACATAAGAAGATGACTTTAGAACAGTGCATATGAGACTAAGAGCACTTGCATCAATGCTTATATAATAGAAAAATGACCATATTTAAGCCAACCAATTCACCCACTTTTGGCCATGCAAAGTTGTGTAAAAATACATAATTGCTATGGTAACCATGTAAATTTACCTTGATACTACTTATTTTGTATTTAGTTTTTAATTCTTTCTTTATATATCCTGAGAATGAAGGGAGAGAGTGAATGGTAGTTGTTGCATATGGAAAAAAAAAAATTCAATTAAAAAAATCAAGAAAATTGATGTTGCAATGAAAGTAAATATGTAATATAATGTAAGGAATTTTGAAAAGTAAATATGTAAAATAAGAAAAAATAGGTTGTTATACTAAATTAGGCATTAATTTTTGTACAAGCTAATACAATTTTTGTACGAGCTAATACGACTGCAAGTTAAAAGCTTTCATAGAGAAAGAGAGAGGTCAAGGATCTGTCAGTAGACTCAATATAAAATGAAGAGGGAAGACAGACAGGCCTTTTTTTTTCCAAATAGTATAATTTTAGGAAAAAATTAGAAAAAGGCGCTGGGTCAAACTTTTTTAGTTATGTTAACATGTTTTTTGGAACTTGGGTTTGTCAAATTCGAGTTTATTAAACTCAAGTTCCAATGAAACTTAAGTTTATCAAACCCAAGTTCCACGCGTTATGGTAATCTGATCAAACATAATACTTGGAACTTGAGTTTGGTAAATTCAAGTTTCATTGGAACTCAAGTTTGAAAACATGCTGCATAACTAAATAAGTTTGACCATGTGCTATTTAGCAAAATTTTCCAAAAATTATGTTGTTTAGCAAATTTTTCTAAACAGACATGTAAAAGATAGGAAAGAAGCATTTAGTGGCGTTCTTGGCTATAGACAATTAGTACACATGTGTGTAAACACTTCCCATTACTTAAGTGGCTCAAAGCAGTATCCAGCTTAATTCGTATTTCCACCAACACAGTGTTGAAACTTGAAAATGAGATAAGATTCTTTTTCTTTTTCTTTTTTGAGCAAAAAAAAAAAAAGAAAATGAGATAAGACTAACTGATTAATGGATTAACTCTACATGACATAACATGCTTAGAACATTTAAATATAAAACAAATCACTAGAAGTTTAATTAAATTTCTTGGGATTGTGATTATCAAAAACGTATCTTGGGATTGTAAAATTTGATCAAGCTTGCATAAATGCACTTTTGGTCCTACATTTTGATCAATTTATATTTTGGTCATTACATTTTTATTTTATCTCTTTTAGTCCTTAAAATGAAAAACGCGTTCCATTTTGATCCCTACTATCATCTTACTAACGAAAATATCTTACGTGGCAAACGGAATATACTGTTAGCACATTAAATGTTGACGTGACCAATTAAATAATATTAAAAAAATTATCTTAATTAAAACAAAACAAAAAATATAATTTCTCAATTTTTATTTGAATTGAAATAAAATCAACAATAAAAATTTTGTAGTATCTCTCAAATTTTCATGTGAGAAATGATATATCCATAACATTTTCATAACAAATCTTAAGTAGCAAGTTGTTACTGGTTATTATTGTTGAGACAAAAAAGTAATCTTAGTGTTAGGTTCAAATTTGAATTAATAACAACTAACCACCTATGATTTGTTGTAAAAATGTTGTGGACGTAATGCCTCACTTTTCATATTCACTAACGCTCATCATCCCCTTCTTCTTCTCTCTCCTTATTTCTACTCCACTTCTTTCTCTCCCAAGATTTTACTAACCCATATTTGGAGTTTTCACCACTGTCAAAGCTATGGCAGATTAGCATTGTAGACCTTATGGTGGCAGATTGAACCTTGTGGTAACAGATTGGAGCTATCTAAACAAACATGGAGAGTTTTGACAAAGCTACAAACCCATATTTTTTTTGAATTTTACCTTGGACACGGTGGTTGGAGCTATCTAAACAACCATGACGAGCAACCCCTCATTTATTTAGGTTGTGCCTGCTGTTCTATTATTGTGGGATTTGCAAAGAAATTTTGGGAGTAGTTTGTTAAGGTTTTTGGGTTATTTGATGAGTTTATAAAGATATTTTTGGAGATTCGTCTAGGCTTTTTTTTTTTTTTGGTTTTTCAGTGGGTTTTAGGACTGTTTCTAGGAATTTTTTGGTGGCTTTTCTCTAGATTTTTTATGAGTATTTGGCTGGGAATTTGAGTGTTTCTCTATGAAGAGGGTAGAGACGCGAAGGGGAAATCGTAAGGTCTAAAGAGTTCTTTTTTTTTTTTTTTTTTTTTTAGTGGTGTTTTTGGGGATTTTTTACTCATTTTGGTGGTGTTTAGTTGGATGTTTTTGCTGGTAATTTGTGTTTGGCTTCTAAGTATAAGAAAATGCAAGAAAAGTTATGTTAGAATCGTGTTCTTGTTGGTAAATTTATTTTTTCTGGGTTTGTGTTCTTGTGATTGAATTTCCTGGGTTTGTGTTCTTTCTTGTTCACGTTTCAGATGAAACTAGATCTGAATTCATGTGTATTTTGGATTCTAATTTTGTTTTTTTCATTTTTTATTTTGTTAAAATTGATAAATTAATTTTTAAAAATCAAAGGTTGAGGTGGATGCTAATGTATCTTTTTTAATCATTATTTTATGCTGACGTAGCATTTATTAACTACCAAATAAACTTTTTTAATATTATTTTATTGTCCACGTCAACACTTAGTATGCCAATTGTATATTCTGTCGGTCACGTAGGATATTTTCATTTGTGAGATGATGGTAGGAGCCAAAATGAAATGAGTTTTTCATTTTAGGGACTGAAAACGGTAAAAGAAAAATATAGAAACCAAAATAAAAATATAGTAAAATGAATTGACCAAAAGTGCACCTATATAATTTCCACTAGGTACGTCCTGTTGAATGGTGGGCCAGATTGCAAATGTATTACTGTGCTCCAAAAAAGGTGTGCCTGCTTAGTTCACTTTAGAGCATTTCATTTGGGATTCAAAAAAAAAAAAAAATTCAATTTTACAACTTCAAAACTTACTTTATCTATTATGCAAACTCATTTTATAATAAACCCTACACCTTAGTTTTTATTTTTACATACATCATATTAAAATAATATAACTACACAGTAAAATAATATTCTCAAACTTCCTCTCACTAAATCTTGGTCTCTCTTCCTATCTCTCTCTTAGGCCTTAGCCACCCACTGCCACCACCCATAACCACCGCCGATCAACCAAATCGCACCACCCACCACCAACGTCGAGCAATTCAAACTCAATAACAATACCCAGTACCCAAACAATAGCCAATACCCAAACCCAAACTCAAACTCAAAACCCAAACCATCCAGTACTGCCATCGTTGATCAACCCACTGCCACTACCCACAAACACCACTGATCAACCAAATCGCACCACCCACCACCGCCGAGAAATTCAAACTCAATATCAATACCCAATACCCAACAAAAGCCAAGACCCAAACCCAAACACAAACTCAAACCCAAAACCCAAACCACCCACTGCCAGAGCAACCCACTGCCACAACCCACAACCAAGGGCGGCCCAACATAATTTGGGGCCTAAGGTGAAAAATTTATACGGGACCTTTAATATGTAAATATTTTTTTTTAATACTAATCAAATTAAGGTTAATTTGATACATTAAACACATAAATAATACCAACTAGATTAATGTTAATTTCATATAGAGAATTGAATATCATAATTGAATTATAAATATTAATAAAAAGAAATAAAAATATATTTCGATTGAGAAAAATACTTTATTTTGGATATAAGACGATTCATAATTAAATAAAGTTGTAATCTAATTTTTAATTTTATATTTTGATTTTAAGAGAGAGAGAGAGATAGATATTATTTGGTGTATGGTTTTGTAGGATATTAATTTACAAAAATCAAAGTCTCAAACTATTAGGGGAGATTAATCTATAATTGATGATTTAATACATTTGCAACATCTTTTTGAAATATTTTAGGGTTTCAATTGAGTTAAGGTTCTATTGGTCTCGTACTTTGAGAGTCTTAATAGAAATGAAAAAGAAAAATGTGCTAATTAAAAGCTTTATAAAATGTTCAAAATATAATGTGATATTGTCTCTCATTGATAAACTTCATCAATTTAACTAATGAATGTTTATATCACGTTTTTTGTGATTAATAACATGACAATTTGTAAGCCAATAGTAAAATTTGTACATCACTAATAAATAAAAAAATGTACAACCTTTTGAAAATATATATGATTTTATAAAAATTTAGACCTTTAACTATGAAAAGTGGGGCCTTTTTTTCCTAAGGAATTTTTTTTTTTTTTGGTGGGGCCTTAGGCCTAGGCCTAACTTGCCTAGGCCTTGAGCCGGCCCTGCCCACAACCACCACCGATCAACCAAATCGCACCACCCACCACCACCGAGCAATTCAAACCCAAACAAAACCCAATACCCAAACCCAAGCTGAACCGCTCCGCCACCCACCTTGGAGAAAGCTCTTCTGACCGAGTCAAACTCGGACATCTCAACTATGCAGGCTCGGAGTTCAAGCTTCCCAAACCCCTTTGCTCTCACCAACTCTACCTCATCATCATCATCATCATCTTCACCGCAACAAGCACCGAAACTCACCACCAAACAGACCCAGCAAACACCAAAACCCATCACCAAACCCATTGGAACAAATCCCCCAAACCATCGGAACAAATCACAATCACTGGGCCTAAATTCAACCACCTAATCTCCACCCAAATGCTGACCTAAACACCACCCAAACGCCACCCAAATCCGACCCAAACCCACCAAACAACAACCACAATCGAACTGTTTTCTATTACAGTGAGAAAAATGATTTACAAGGGAGATGAGCTGAGAGATGAGAGATTTGATCAGTGAGAGGGGTTGAGGGAGAAGAGAGAAGGGAGAAGGGAGAGAGAACGTAGAGAACTAATAAGAGAGAGAGAGAGAGAGAGAGAGAGAGAGAGAGATAAAAAGTAAGAGAGAGAAAAAGAAAATGAATAAAATATATTATTTTCGTTTGCAATATGATGAACAGTTAGTTGTAAATATGAAACTTGACTGTTTACGGATGCTTAACAATTTTGGATTCCCATCCCCGGATGGAGCACTCTTTTTTGGTTTTGGTGGCTAAAATAGCAACTGGGAGTTTTCACACCGTCAATGCTAGTGCTCTAACTGAGTTAATTTTATATTACCAAAAGAAGTAAGCATGACACGGTATGTTAAACATGTTAGAAAAAAATAGTTTTTTTAAAAATAAAAATAAAAATTTATTGGCAAGAAAAAGTTGAGACAAAAAGTAAAGAACAAAAAATATTTTCAACAATTTCCAAATACATAAGGTATATGCCAATATGAATAGTGCATTTGGAATTTGGATTAGCAATTCTTTCTCAAAATAAATAAATAAACTTAGGCAAAATTCAGCCATGTGACAGTACTTAGAGGCGGTCTAACATAATTTGGGACCTAAGGCAAAAAAATTATGTGGGACTTATTATATGTAATTATTAATTAAACGAAAAATTTTAATACTAATTAAATCAAGGTTAATTTGATACATATTGATAAATAATACCAATTAAACTAATGTTAATTTCATATAGAGAATTGAATATCATAGTTGAACCATAAATTTTAATAAAAAGAAATAAAAAATATATTATGATTAAAAAATACTTTATTTTGGATATATGACGATGCATAGTTAAGTAAAGTTGTAATCTAATTTTTAATTTTATATCTTGTTTTTAAGAGAGAGATAAATGTTATTTGGTATGGCTTTGTAGGATATAAGTTCACAAAAATTAAAGTCTCAACCTAATATGGGAGATTAATATATAATTGATGATTTAACAAATTTGCAATATTTTCTTGAAACATTTTAGGCTTTCAATTGGTATAGATTTCTATTGGCCTCGTATTTTGGGAGTCTTGATAGAAATGAAAAGGAAAAATGCAATAAAAGCATTACAAAATGTTCACAATATGATGTAACAATGATTGTGTTTAAATTACTTTTTTTGTGCTCTATAACATGCCAATTTGTAAGCTTATAATAAAATTTGTGGTATTCTTTGCATCACTATTTTTTTTTTAAGTGCACAAACACTAATATATGTATATATATATATATATATATATATATATATATATATATATATATATAATTTTATAAAATTTTGGGCATTTGATAGTGCAAGAGGAGACTTTTTCTCTTAGAGTTTTTTTTTTTTTTTGGTGGTAGGGCCTTAGGCCTAGGCCTTGGGCCAGCCTTGATAATACTTAACTAAAAATATACTTTCATCCCATGAGAAAAATGTCACATGACTGAATTTTTAGAGAGAAATCTAAGGAATAGCACCTAAGTACTATCCACTTAGATTATTGATATCAGGGAAGAAATAAAAATAAATAAAATGATATCTTTATTATGTCATTAATGCAAAGAATTATGATTGTGAAAGACATATTAATGGTCCATAGTTTCATTACTTCTTCCAAGCTTGTGTTTTTACTTTTTAGCATCATATTATTCTCTAGCTACACAGATTAAATGATAATATTAAATAATAATTAAAAAGTGATATGGATAAAGGGCAGTGCAGTGAAAATGTTGGTATACAGATTTTGGACATGTGTCCGTATTTTAATGTGTTTGGTGTAACTGATGCACTAGACACAATTCCAACTCGGGTAGGGCATATATGAAACTTTCTTTGTTTTTTTGTTTTTTAGGTTTTCCTTGGTTGTCAGAGCATTCACATTAATTTGTGTGAAAATTTCAGTCTATTTTAATATAAGAATCTACTTTTTATTTTATTTTACATACTCTCTTTTCAAAATACCTCATTGTAGGGACACGATTTTTAACGACCCAAGGAGGACGTTGGGCTCGTGTGTAAAGGGCCCGAACAATATGATTTGTAGAGAGTGGGTTTGGAAAGGCCTGCCCTTGGGCGCTGGGAAGGAGTCTGGTCCTGGTTTCGTGAGAACTCATACAAAGGTAGGTTTGGACTGTATAGATGAGCCTTACATCGATGTGGTTTGAAAGGTTTGGCTCCTCAGAATTAGTCCGAGGAGCATTACACTCTCACCATTCTCTTTTCCTCCTCCCTCTTTTTTAGCTCTCCTCCCTTTTATACTAGTATTCACTTCCCTTTCTCTATCTACGTGTCAGTTTTTCCTTGTTTGGGGGTAATTACTCGTCATATCAATCCATACGTCAGAGTGGTTGAGAAAAGCTGGATAGCATGGTATGGAGTATGGGCTTGTCAGGCGCTGGGCTCCACATTATGGTGTTGGCAGCTTTCTTGTGTGTACTGCTCTTGTACTGAGTTTGTCCTTTTCTTCAGGCGCTTTGTGAGGTGTTGAGCGTGAGATCGTCCTCGGCCACATTCTTGGGCCATTAAGGGGCTTTCATCATACGTCCTCGGCAGTAGGGCTCCTCGGCTTGGGCCTTGGGCCTTTAATGTGAAGTGGGCTGGGATTTCGAATTTCAGGCCCCACAATAGCCCCTCAAAATCCTGCTTCCCGACTTTTTAGTTGGGGAGGAGGGTTTTGGTGATGTTAGGCTCGCCTCGCGGTTTGCTCAAGTTCTGCACCTTATTGCTGTTTGTGTTCTTCCATTTGCATGGGAGATGTGCCGGATTAATAGGCATTACTTTATTCTTCACCCGCGCAGTGTCCTTTGACGTTTCAGTATTCGAGGTGTGCCTTCACGAGGACCTTTAAATCTTGTGGTGGTGGATAGTGTTGGAAATCGTGCCAGAGCTGCCTTGTCCGCAGCGTTCCTTGGGAATCTGCTCAAATTAAATGACATCACCCTACTCTTTATATACAAACCCTTTGGCTTTCTTCAGAGTCACAAACCTTCAGCTATAATCAGAGTCTCCATATCCTTAGCGCAATATGTTTGAGACACGGATAGGGGTAAAGGATTTACACCCGCCACAGAGGCACCGGGTCCTCCCGAGACTCAAGGTGGTGTGGCCTGGACAGGGGAGGCACAGATTCAAGATAATCTTCCGTTTTGGCAAGGGGGAAATGGTATTCCTCCCTCTTTCAGTCAAAATTCGAAGCAGGTACTGGTCGTATCAAATTCTTGGTGCGTCAGAAGTAAGGTTTTCCGCCATCAGCGCCTTCTGCTCTATCGCAGGCGTGGTTACATGGAGGCTCATCAACCTCCAGCTCCCTGCACCTTTTCTTCAACGGTGCTAGCCCGAAGTTGGGCTCTTTTGCTGCCTGAGTTATAGGCATGTAAAAGTATTGAGGAATGGTTTCCTTAGACAAAATTTTGGAACGGCAGCACGTCTCTTGTCTGCACCTCTTCTTCGGCTTTTCCTTCGCTCCCTTGTATCTTTTCTTTTCACTTATGTAGTTACTTTTAGTATGAGCTTATTTAGGCTCTTTCATTGTACACTGTACTGTTTCTTTGTCTTAATAAAAGATGAATTTATTTACTTGTTTTAAATATTTTTCCTTTCTGCAACAACTATTTTGTGAATGGGTGTGCTCCATGTGTGTTTTTCTTCAATGGCACTTAGAGCAAGAAACCTTGAAACATAATCCGACTAATTCTAATTTACCGACATTACCAGGCACAAAAATGACAATTCCCAGTAAATTAAACTCATGAAACTAACCGAGATAACAGCTGAATACTCCGTAATGCGTGCGAGGAAAACCGTCCGAGAACGATAAACTCTCGATGATTCATCCGAAGGGGTGGCAGAGCAGTGAGGGACTCTAACTGCGTTTTGACATCGTATGGCACCATATTGCAGTTGCACCAATTCCCCTGGTACCGAGAATCCGAGGGTAGGCAGGGAATCCATGCAGCTTTGGGATTAGCCCACTTATCAATGGGGAACTCTTTCGCGGGGTGGATTCTAAGGGCCATATAACATCCAGGTTGTGTCCAAACCCCGTATTGTCTCTTCTAGGTAGTTGGTCTCCCCATAGGCTTGAGTCCGAGGACCATGCAAGGCCTTGGTTCTGTCTAAAACTTGTAGTTTTTTCTTTGTGTACTTGGTTTCCCCATAGGCTTGAGTCCGAGGATCATGCAAGGCCTTGGTTCTGTCCAAAACTTGTAGTTTTTTCTTTGTGTACTTGGTTTCCCCATAGGCTTGAGTCCGAGGACCATGCAAGGCCTTGGTTCTGTCCAAAACTTGTAGTTTTTTCTTTGTACTTGGTTTCCCCATAGGCTTGAGTCCGAGGACCATGCAAGGCCTTGGTTCTGTCCAAAACTTGTAGTTTTTTCTTTGTGTACTTGGTTTCCCCATAGGCTTGAGTCCGAGGACCATGCAAGGCCTTGGTTCTGTCCAAAACTTGTAGTTTTTTCTTTGTGTACTTGGTTTCCCCATAGGCTTGAGTCCGAGGACCATGCAAGGCCTTGGTTCTGTCCAAAACTTGTAGTTTTTTCTTTGTGTACTTGGTTTCCCCATAGGCTTGAGTCCGAGGACCATGCACGGCCTTGGTTCTGTCCAAAACTTGTAGTTTTTTCTTTGTGTACTTGGTTTCCCCATAGGCTTGAGTCCGAGGACCATGCAAGGCCTTGGTTTTGTCCAAAACTTGTAGTTTTTTCTTTGTACTTGGTTTCCCCATAGGCTTGAGTCCGAGGACCATGCAAGGCATTGGTTCTGTCCAAAACTTGTAGTTTTTTCTTTGTGTACTTGGTTTCCCCATAGGCTTGAGTCCGAGGACCATGCAAGGCCTTGGTTCTGTCCAAAACTTGTAGTTTTTTCTTTGTGTACTTGGTTTCCCCATAGGCTTGAGTTCGAGGACCATGCAAGGCCTTGGTTCTGTCCAAAACTTATAGTTTTTTCTTTGTGTACTTGGTTTCCCCATAGGCTTGAGTCCGAGGACCATGCAAGGCCTTGGTTCTGTCCAAAACTTGTAGTTTTTTTTTTTTTTTTTTTTTTTTTTTTTTTTTTGTTTTAAGTAGTTTTCTTTTGTTTTCGAAGATTAGCCCCTTGTCCAAGGTGGGGGGCGCTAGCTTGATGTTGGGAGCCCCTAGAGCTGCCCGTGCCATTGACACTGTGATGCGTAGCCCCTAGCGAAAATTTATGTCGGGACAACAGCGTGTTGCTGGAAACGGAGGAGCTTTCGCAGATCCTTGTTTGACAGAGGCTTGACTCTGCCATCACCTGTGCCAACGCGCAAGCCTTTCCCACAGACGGCGCCAATTGTAGGGACACGATTTTTAACGACCCAAGGAGGACGTTGGGCTCGTGTGTAAAGGGCCCGAACAATATGATTTGTAGAGAGTGGGTTTGGAAAGGCCTGCCCTTGGGCGCTGGGAAGGAGTCTGGTCCTGGTTTCGTGAGAACTCATACAAAGGTAGGTTTGGACTGTATAGCTGAGCCTTACATCGATGTGGTTTGAAAGGTTTGGCTCCTCGGAATTAGTCCGAGGAGCATTACACTCTCACCATTCTCTTTTCCTCCTCCCTCTTTTTTAGCTCTCCTCCCTTTTATACTAGTATTCACTTCCCTTTCTCTATCTACGTGTCAGTTTTTCCTTGTTTGGGGGTAATTACTCGTCATATCAATCCATACGTCAGAGTGGTTGAGAAAAGCTGGATAGCATGGTATGGAGTATGGGCTTGTCAGGCGCTGGGCTCCATATTATGGTGTTGGCAGCTTTCTTGTTTGTACTGCTCTTGTACTGAGTTTGTCCTTTTCTTCAGGCGCTTTGTGAGGTGTTGAGCGTGAGATCGTCCTCGGCCACATTCTTGGGCCATTAAGGGGCTTTCATCATACGTCCTCGGCAGTAGGGCTCCTCGGCTTGGGCCTTGGGCCTTTAATGTGAAGTGGGCTGGGATTTCGAATTTCAGGCCCCACACTCATATTATATTATCTATTTTATACTACATTTCATTAAAATATCAATTTTCTTGTTTTTTTTAATTGTTTTTCTTTTTCACCCACAACAACTAGAATCCGCTTTTTTCCTTCGTCCTCTAAATAAGTAAAGAAAAAAAAACAATTAACTGTAAAATAAATAGTGTCAGTGTAAATTTATAGTTATTATAATAAATTTATAAATTTAGACAATTATATACAAATTGATGTGTGTTGTTTTGGGTAAATTTTATACATTTTTTTTTGTTATACATATAGGAATGCTCTTTCTGCACGTTTCTGGCTCAGAAAATTAATAATAAAGCCCTGAGTGTTTTTTTTTTTACAGACCTCTTTTTTTCATTTGATAGAAGAAACATTTCCACGTGCATGCCATTGACAGCATCCAATATAGTAGAGCCATGTTTTCTTTATTCATTGGAAAAATTATTAGGTCCGGATTACAACGTCAGGTTGCTGACATCATCATGCTGACGTCATTAGATATCAGTTCAAAACAATAGAAAGACAACAAGAAGTTAGATAAGAATACTCACTGTCCAAATAGTACTACTTAATAGAGATAAGGGGTATTGCAATCGATGTCATTGCAGCTGAAGGGCTGAAATTGAGAGTTGAAAAAATCAATCTTAATTATTAATGAATAAAAAAATAATGATTAAAAAGTGAAATTGTGAAAGGAAAAATGATGTGAGAGGAAAGAGAGAGGATCTCAATCCAAAAAGTAATAGCCTAACCAGTTGTTCTCAAATATTTTTGGAGCCCACGTGAATTTAAAATTATAAAAATAAAGTGAAAAATGTAAGCTTTAAGGTTCCCTTGAAATTTTTTTTTTTTAAAAAAAACTGCTAGAAAAAATACCAGCTACTTCTCTGGTGTGATTCTTACTGATTTCTCAAATAAAAAGCTCTAGTGAAAAAAATAATAATAATCTTGTTCACACAATGATTTAGTGTCATTATGATTAGTATCAATCTTCCATTCAATTTTGGTTTTTAATATAACCTAAATCTTGAAGTCCAACTATTTATATTGGAGCTTGGAGTCTTACGTAAATGGAGTTCATATATTGATAAATCTGTAATGGTGCCGGATTTCTTAGGCTTGTTATGCAAAAACCAATTTGATTTATGTTCGACTCTAAAACCATTGTTTGAAAATTTAAGTATAGAAAGTTAATACATAACTACTTGGCAACAAGTCAATAATTCCAAAGAGAACAAATCTTCATTCTCAAAAATATAAATAATAAACAAAAGATAAAAGAAAATCATTTGAACTCTAATTAAGTAAATTTTGGTTACATTGCCTTCTTCCCTCCTCTCCTCACATTTCCCTCTAATCTAAATGTATCCTTAGGGCCTGTTTGGATTGAGAGAGAATAGAGGGAGAGCGGAAGGAAGTAGAGCTAGTAGAGTTGGCTGAAAATAAGTTAATTTTGGACAAATTCTACTCTACTCTCCCTCCCTTCCTCTCAATCCAAACGGATCATTAGGTTTCTTGGGTTCATTATACTTCGAAAATCTTATAGTGTTGTTGGAAGACTTTTCATCTAGAAGTTGGCCTATAAGGAGGGTCTTATACATAGAAACATGAGGCACTATCTCATTCTTGTAAAGAGAGTAAACCAATGTACTTGCCAATCTCAACAAATATGAGAACAAAATAACATGTTAGATTGTTGTTTTTTGTTGGCTTAATTCCATGCAAATGTGCTTGTAATTTATATTCAATTTTCATATAATTTTGGAGATTACTTGTAGTTAGATAGAAGTACTTGAGCCCTACTCAAAGTGCTGTGAAGATAAAGTTGCACCTGCAAGATGCATGTCATTGTCAACCCGCGGCAAAGAACCTTATTTTTACCTCATTCTTCACGGGACTGATACTGTCTTTGGTAAAAAAAATTAAAAAAAAAAAATCAAAAAGCTATATTTTGTATATCTTACTTTATGTTTTTTCTCACATTTTTTCTTATTGCGAGTCTTAGTTTACTTTTTTTTTTTTTTTTTTTTTCTAAAATTTTTTGCAACGTATTTTCAGTAATAATTAAAAACAAATTAGCTTATTTTTATTTAATTTTTATCTTTTATTTATAGTACTTTCAACAAAAATTTGGATAAAATATTCCCAAATAAAGAATACTTACACAAATTCCAAATAAGAATGAAAACATACCATCATTTTGACAACCTCAAAAACACTATTATTTCGCTGCTCACTCACTCTCTCTCAAAATCATCCCCCAAACAAAAACAAACAAGAGAAGCACTAATAAACTTAGTACAAAATTAAGATAATTTTGATAATCCGTCATACTCATTACCCTGCACATAAGTTGTTGGGTTAAAATGAATTGACCCCTTACAAATTAATTAATTACCCAAGTTAATTAATTAGGTTCAATTACATGCAATAGCATGATAGCACAAACAAATCACCAATTATACTAAATGCAGTTGAAAATAAATTTGACACAAGTGATTTGTTTACGAATGGGGAAAACCACCGAGGCAAAATCCCACCGGGTGAATTTAAAGTCACCACTCTTAAGAATCCACTATTATCAATCACAAGCGGTTACAAGTATAAGGAATCTTACCATATCCTTTGGTCTATCCCAAAATACCAACCTACAGTTGAACCCTTACCCCAATACCCAATTGGACTTGTATTGTAGTGACAATCTTTCAGTTCAATGCACGAATCCCAGTACGTGACTAACCAATGATGCATGGATCCAAATACGTGACTGACACCAGCAACTTGAAGAAGATGTTGGCTGCAAAAATTTTAGTTCATCAACGACGAAGATCAGGAAGCTTCTTGGTTACAAAACCCTTGGCGTAAAGACGCAGTAGCTTCTTCAGAGAAAATAATGAACTAGGTCACTTTTTGCATGTGTTCTGCTCGTATAACGGCCTTTAAAATAAACCCTATATATTTCTAGGGTTGTGAGAAAAGAAACCCTACATATACATGTCATCTAGGGCCAAAAATCAGATCTAGAAATTCTGATTTCGTAGATCTCGACAGATTTAGCTTCTGTCGAGCCTTTGTTGAGCTTTGTTCTTAAATCTCGATAAATATTGTTTCTGTCGAGGTATCTGTTTAGTTTTAATGAACAGCTCTTTTCACTTGTTTCTTGGTCAGATCTTCATGGCTTTAACACTTGACTTGAACAACATATTTCTTGAAGTTCTAAACTCATTCTAGATCTACCCAATTACAAGTAAAGTGCATTTTATCAAAGGATTAACCAATTACATAAAATATGTCCCTAACAATCTCCCCCTTTGGCAGTTCGTGACAAAACCACAATAAAACAAATAATCATGAGAGAAGTCCTAAATCACTAAATTCATAACCACTTGTTGTATTACAAAGTAAATCTATCCCTACTACAAACTCTTGAAAAACTTTGCAAGAAAATAGTTCACGGCATAAGTGATTGAACCTCAAATATTCTCATTCGAAAAAGTACCATTTAACAACTAAAAAAAGTAATAAAGTTATTGGCTGGTGCTGGTGTTGGTTTCTGATCAAAAGTTATGATGGCTATAAAATAAGGGCCCCCATTAAAACAAACTTTATATGTAACTTTCAATCTTTTTGATAAATTCCATATTCGCCACAAAGAGTTAATGTGTACACAAGTAAATTCTTCAAATCTTAAAAGTGAACCTTTTTGGTGTATTTAAAATTAAATTGTTAAAATAGATAAAATAATTTTTTAAAATTATAAAAAATTATATTTTTTAACATTTTTGTTGTGAATACTTTTATAGCTTTACGTTCCTATATATGTCAGCCACAATACTGCCACATATAAACCACCTCAGCTTGTGGCCTGTCAATTATGTGGACCTGTTTATTCATCAAAAAATTATGTGGACATGTTTAGAAGATGTTTCATGATCACGCAAGCATGTTCTAGTTTCCCCTCCTTTTAGTTGGAACAAAGAACTTTTCTTTTGAATAGTGCCGTGAAAACAACGTTGTTTTCAAACAAAACAATCTTGTTCATTATGGTTGGTATCGATCTTCCTTCAGTTTTGGCTTTTAACATAACCTAAATCTTGAAGAAGTACTACTGTTTATATCAGAACTTTATGTAAATAATTGTATATTGATAAATGGAGTTTGAGACTCTACCATATGTTCAACTAGTATATTGATAAATCTGTAATGGTGTTGGGTCTTCAAGGCTTTTTATGCAAAATCTAACTTAAATTATGTTCAACTCTAATACAATTGTTTGAAAATTTAAGCATAAAATGTTAGTACATTACTTTTACTTGACAACAAGTCAAAATGAATCCAAAGCAAACAAATGTACCTCTCGAAAATAAACATAACAAACAAAAGAAGTTATGTGTCATGATAACTTTCAATTGGCTCATGTCAAAATGAAGAGACAAAAGTCTATATTTTTATATAACCGAATCCAAATTGAAAAAACATTTGCAAAATTGGAGGGCAATTTAAAGGCTCCATAAAACTTAATTGACAAAAAAATATATTTTAAAACATATACTGATTGATACTTACCAAACTTTAATTTGACTTTAAAAATATTAAATGTACCTAAAATCAATGAATTAAAAACCCTAAACCTAAAAATCTGAAAACATAAAAAAATCAAATTAATCAATAACAAAAATTAAATTGTAGATTTTCTCATACATCATAGAGTCAAATTCATGTCTCTTTTAATGATATAATTTCTAAGCACCTCAAAAATCAAATGATTATATTTTTGGTTTTGTGTTATAAATGATCAATTCTAAATCTAATCTTAATTGATAATCTTTGTAATATCAAGCACGTACCTTATATATGCAATCCAAACTAGTGCAGCAAGAGTCAAAAGATTTAGGATATTATGAATAGTTAATTCTTATTAAGATTTTACAAATATGTGGTTTCAAGAACTTTCTAGCTCAATCGAAAAACAGGAAGAAAAAAAAAATTCTAGCTCTATTTCAAAGATTGATCCATTATTTGTTGTTATTTACAATTCCAATTAATTTCTAAAATTTTCAAAACTCACAATTCACAAATTAAACCTTGTAGCAGAGTTAAAATCAGTGAAGAACAAAGGCTCCTTTTTATCCTAGGAGGCATTCTAATTGGTTCCACAGGAACATTTTTCATGCTCAAGCCACCTTTTCAATAAGTATATCAAGAGAGGGACCACGTGATCGTCATTGATAATTAT
Source organism: Quercus tomentella (assembly GCA_028535165.1). Classification (NCBI taxonomy): domain Eukaryota; kingdom Viridiplantae; phylum Streptophyta; class Magnoliopsida; order Fagales; family Fagaceae; genus Quercus; species Quercus tomentella. Next base: position 48,251,736 of record JAPQVY010000122.1, on the reverse strand, counting down.
TAAATGACGAGGTCACTATAGCTGCACTTTCATGAATGTAGAACTAAAATCGATCCAATTCTTCTCAAAAAAAAAAAAATCAACTCAATAATTTTGGGTAAAAATGACAGATCAAGAAAAAGTTAAAAGAGACCTTTTTGGTTATCTTATATTTGGTAGTCAACTAGCAAGGATTATCAATATATATATATATATATATATATATATATATATATATATAATCCATTTATGCTATGTTGTGGACATAGCATTGCTCATTCACTTAACCCAACTTTAATTTCATTTTTTTCCATTGTATGGCGAGTTTTTCATAGATATTTAGATTATAATTCTAAAAAAAATAAAAGTTATATATTTTGAAAATTTTTATTTTATATATGGGTTAGAATTTAATTATTTTATATATATATATAATTAGAAATAGAATTTGAAAAATATTTAAAATATTTTATAAAATAGTGATTCGAATAAAAGAATTCATTGAAACTCCATCCAATAAAATGGAAGAATTGTAAATCACCAACAGAAATAAATTTTGTTTTAGATTCATAATATTTATAAAGGGCTAAACAAGGAGGACAGCAGTCGGAGAAATAAAGAATCTTTTTTTTTTTTTAATAATAATTTTTTTTTTTTTTTTAGATTCAGTATATATATATATATATATATATATATATATATGGTAGCCATAGTCTCGTCTCAATCATCATTTGCCATTCCACAAATAATTCAAAAGACCCCCATTGTAAGGCTAGAATTTCCGAAAAGCAAAAGAACAATAATCGTAAAGAAAAGGAAATTTTTGTATTGACTATCCCATTTTCAAAAACAGAAAAGTTTATTTATTTATTTATAATAATTGATTGGAATCCATATAATCAATAATCAACAGATAGGGTCATGGGTGATGGGACAAGACTTCCACGCTTATGCCTTGGGCATATCGGATTACGTAGTTTGGTATAGAAGAACTCCCTTGCATGATTGAGATCAAGGGCAGAGCTAAAAATTTTTGTTTGGAGGGTCAATTTGTGTTACTAATTTGTTATCTATACAAACTTCCATACACATACACAAACACATTCATCTATACACACACACACACACACACACATAATTTAGTATCTTTCATGGTAAAATCCCTCAAATTAAATGTTTTATAGAGTTAAATTCATCTTTCACAATTTTCTATAGTGAAATCCTAAAAGTTTTCATTTTCAATATATATATAATTTACCAAATTGTCTACCATTGCAAGTAAAACAATTTTCAGTTGAACTAATGAAGTGTTCAGACATAAATGATCCAAAACTTTAAGAGATACGAGAACACATTTCACAACAAAAAATGAATTTGAGAAACAATACATTCTCTATAACTACTTTGACCAATTGGACAATTTTACTTAAGAAAATTATTTGAACTAACTCAAATATATGGGGGGGGGGGGGGGGGGGGGGGGGAGAAGTACTATTTTTGGGGGCAAAATTTTAAAATATTAAATATTTCTATATGGGTTTAGTATTTCAAGAAACATGTTGTTCAAGTCAAGTATTAAAGACATGAAAATTGGTTCAATAAACAAGTGAAGAAAAGCTGTTCATTAAGTCTCGATAGATAGCTAGACAGAAGGTTGCTATCGAGACTTAATGTGAAGCTCGATAGATAGCTCGACAGCAGCTCGATCTATCGAGAATTACGATTTCAGTATTTCCAGATCTAAAATTTAGCCCAAGCTTGTGTATTCATTTAGGGTCTTCTTTCTCACAACCCTTGACATATATATGGCTTATTTCTAAGAGCCGCCACACATAGCTACGGAGACCAAGAGACTTACTTTCTCTATGTGAAGCAATTGCATTTGTATGGCATTTGGTTTTGTAACCAAATACTTCTTGATCTTCATTGTCGAAGAAGTGAAGAACTTTGTAGCCAACAACATCTGTTCAAGTTGCTGGAGTTAGTTACATACCGGGATCCGTGCAAAGGGTTAGTCACAAATTGGAGGTTTGTGCATCAAAGGGAAAGAAGGCTATGATAAGATCAAGTCCAATTAGGTATTGGAGCAAAGGTTGAATTGTAGGTTGGTATTTCGGGATAGGCTAGGGTACTTGGTATGATTCCCTATACTTGTAACCGCTTGATTGTTGATTAGTGGACTTTTGGGATCGGTGACCTTAAAATCACCCGGTGGGATTTTTGCCATGCGAGGTTTTCCCCATTTGTTAACAAATCACCATGTCTAATTTATTTCCCGGTGCATTTAGTATTTTTGGTGAATTGTTGGTGCCTTCACAATTTGCATGCAATTGAACTTAATTAATCAATTTGGGTAATTAAATTAATTAACCAGGGTTAATTTGTCTTAACTCAACAAAAAGTTTTAGGGTTCTCATAAACAAAAAAAAAAAAAAAAAAAAAAAAAAAAGCGGCTAGGGTTGGGCCCTTTTAGTTGGAACAAAGAACTTTTCTTTTGTATAGTGCCGAGAAAACAACTACTTCTGCTCTAGCGTGATTCTTACTAATTTCTCAAATAAAAAGCTCTAGTACAAAAAAAATCTTATTTGTTATGATTGGTATCGATCTTCCTTTCGCTTTGGTTTTTAACATAACCTAATCTTAAAGAAGTACTACTGTTTTTATTAGAACTTTATGTAAATGATTGTATATTGACAAATGGAGTTTGAGACTCTACCATATGTTCAACTAGTATATTGATAAATCCATAATGGTGTTGGGTCTTTTAGGCTTGTTCGCAAAATCTAACATAAATTATGTTCAACTCTAAAACAATTGTTTGAAAATTTAAGCATAAAATGTTAGTACATAACTTTTACTTGCCAACAAGTCAAAATGATTCCAAAGAGAACAAATGTACTTCTCGAAAATAAATATAACAAACGAAAGAAGTTATGTGTCATGATAACTTTCAATTGGCTCAAGTCAAAATGAAGAGACAAAAGTCTATATTTATATATGACCGAATCCAAATTGAAAAAAACGTTTGTAGAATTGGAAGCCAATTTAAAGGATCTATAAAATTTAATTGACAAAAAAATATATTCTCAAACATATATACTGATTGATACCTACCAAACTCTAATTTGACTTTAAAAATATTAAATTTACCTGAAATCAATGAAACAAAACCCCAAAACCTAAAAACCCGAAAACATAAAAAAAATCAAATTAAGAAATAACAAAAATTAAATTGTAGATTTTTTCATACATCATAGAGTCAAATTAATGTCCCTTTTAATGATGTAATTTCTAAGCACTTCAAAAATCAAGTGATTATATTTTTAGTTTAGTGTTATAAATCAATTCTCAATCTAATCTTAATTGATAATCTTTGTAATGGCAAGCAGGTACCTTATATATGCAATCCAAACTAGTGCCACAAGAGTCAAAAGATTTTGGATATTATGAATAGTTAATTCTTATTAAGATTTCACAAATATGTGGTTTCAAGAACTTTCTAGGTAAAACCGGAAAAGGGAAAAAAATTCCAGCTCTATTTCACAAATCCATCCATTATTTGTTGTTATTTACATTTCCAATTAATTTCTAAAATTTTCAAAACTCACAATTCACAAATTAAACCTTGTAGCAGAGCTGAAATCAGCAAAGAACAAAGGCTCCTTTTCATCCTAGTTGGCATTCTAATTGGTTCCAAAGGAACCTTCTTCATGCTCAAGCCACCTTTTCAATAAGTTTATCAAGAGAGGGACCATGTGATCGTCATTGATAATTTTTAAATGATGAGGTCACTATAGGTGCACTTTCACGAAAGTAGAAACAATATCAATCCAATTCTTCTCCCAAAAAAAAAAAAAAAAATCAACTCATTAATTTTGAGTAAAAATGACAGATCAAGAAAAAGCTAAAAGTGACTTTTCTGATTATCTTATATTTGGTAGTCAACTAGGCAGGATTATCAATAAATAAATAAATATATATATATATATAAATATATATATTTATATTTATATATATATATATATATATATATATATATATATATATATATATATATATCGTCATTGATAATTTTTAAATGACGAGGTCACTATAGGTGCACTTTCACGAAAGTAGAACTAAAATCAATCCAATTCTTCTCCAAAAAAAAAAAAAAAATGAACTCAATAATTTTGAGTAAAAATGACAGATCTAGAAAAAGTTAAAAGCGACTTTTCTGGTTATCTTATATTTGGTAATCAACTAGCCAGGATTATCAATAAATAAATAAATAAATAAATAAATATATATATATATATATATATATATAAAATCCATTTATGCTATGTTGTGGACATAGCATTGCTCATTTACTTAACCCAACATTAATTTCATTTTTTTTCCATGCGTCGGATTGCTAATCCGTTGTATGGCGAGTTTTTCATAGATATTTAGATTATAATTCCAAAGAAAAAAAAAGATATATATTTGAAAATTTTTATTTTATATATGGGTTAGAATTTAATTATTATAAATATATAATTAGAAATTGAATTTGAATAATATTTAAAATATTTTATAAAATTGTGATTCAAATAAATGAATTCATTGAAACTCCTTCCAATAAAATGGAAGAATTATAAATCTCCAACAGAAATAAATTTTTCTTTGGATTCATAATATTTAAAGAGGAAGGGATAAACAAGGAGGACTGCGGTAGGAGAAATAAAGAATCTTTTTTTTCTTTTTCTTTCACTAATAAATTATATATATATATATATATATATATATATATATATATATATATATATATATATATATATGTGTGTGTGTGTGCGCGCGCGCGGGGGGTACCCATGGTCTCGTCCCCATCATCATTTGCCATTCCACTAATAATTCAAAAGACCCCCATTGTAAAGCTAGAATTCTTTTTTTTCTTTTTCTTTCAATAATAAATTATATATATATATATGTGTGTGTGTGTGCGCGCGCGGGGGTGGTATATACCCATGGTCTCGTCCCCATCATCATTTGCCATTCCACTAATAATTCAAAAGACCCCCATTAATTGTAAAGCTAGAATTTCCGAAAACCAAAAGAACAATAATCGTAAAGAAAACGAAATTTTTGTTTTGATTATATCATTTTCTAAAACATAAAAGAATTTATTTATTTTTAGATTGGAATCCATACAATCAATAATCAACAGAATAGTTCATGGGTGATGGGACAAGACTTCCATGCCTATGCCTTCGGCTTAATTGGACTATTTAGTTTGGTTTAGAAGAACTCCCTTGCATGATTGAGCTCAAGGGTGGAGCTAGAAATTTTTGTTTAGAGGGCCAATCTGTGTTACTGATTTGTTATCTATGCAAACTTTCATACACATACACAAACATATACATCTATACACACACACACACACACACATATAATTTAGTATATTTCATAGTGAAATTCCTAAAATTAAATGTTTTGTAGAGATAAATTCATCTTTCACAATCTTCTATAGTGAAATCCTAAAAATGTTCGTTTTCAATATATATAAGTTACCAAATTGTCTACCATTGCGAGTAAAAAAATTTTCAATTGAACAAATGAAGTGTTTAGACATGAATGATCCAAAACTTTAAGAGATACGAGAACACATTTTACAACAAATAATGAATATGAGAAACAATACATTCTCTATAACTACTCTGAACAATTGGACAATTTTACTTAAGAAAATTATTTGAACTGACCAATTGGACAATTTTACTTAAGAAAATTATTTGAACTAACTCAAATATATGGGCGGGCCAAGTCCTATTTTTGGGGGCTAATTTTTTAAATATTAAATATTTCAATATGGGTTTGGTACTTTAAGAAACATGTTGTTCAAGTCAAGTATTAAAGACATGAAGATTGGTTCAAGAAACAAGTGAAGAAAAACTGTTCATTAAGTCTCAATAGATAACTCGATAGAAGCCCGCTATCGAGACTTAATGTGAATCTCGATAGATAGCTAGAAAACAGCTTGATCTATCGAGAATTATGATTTCTGTAATTCTAGATCTAAAATTCGGCCCAAGCCTGTGTATTTTTTTAGGGTTTCTTTTCTCATAAACCTAGACATATATAAGTCTTACTTTCAAGAGCCGTCACACACGGATACGGATACGGAGACCAAGAGACTTATTTTCTCTGTGTGAAGCTACTGCATTTGTATGCCATAGGGTATTGTAACCAAGTGCTTCCTGATCTTTATTGTTAATGAAGTAAAGAACTTTGCAGCCAACAACATCTGTTCAAGTGCTAGAGTTAGTTACCTTCTGAGATCCGTGCAAAGGGTTAGTCACAAATTGGAGGTTTGTGCATCAAAGGGAAAGAAGGCTACTACAAGATGAAGTCCAATTAGGTATTGGAGCAAAGGTTGAATTGTAGGTTGGTATTTTGGGATAGGCTTGGGTAGTTGGTATGATTTCTTATACTTGTAACCGCTTGATTGTTGATTAGTGGACTTTTGGGATCGATGACCTTAAAATCACCTGGTGAGATTTTTGCCCTGCGAGGTTTTCCCCATTTGTTAACGAATCACCGTGTCTAATTTATTTCTCGGTGCACTTAGTATTTTTGATGATTTGTTCGTGCTTTCACAATTTGCATGCAATTGAACTTAATTAATCAACTTAGGTAATTGAATTAATTAACCGGGGTTAATCTGTCTTAACTCAACAAAAAGTTTTTGGGGTTCTCTTAAACAAAAACAAAAGCAGCTAGGGTTGGGCCCTTTTAGTTGGAACAAAGAATTTTTCTTTTGTATATTGTCGAGAAAACAACTACAACTGCTCTAGCATGATTCTTACTAATTTCTCAAATAAAAAGCTCTAGTACAAAAACAATCTTGTTCATTATGATTGAAATCGATCTTCCTTAAGTTTTGGTTTTTAACATAACCTAAATCTTAAAGAAGTACTACTGTTTTTATCAGAACTTTATGTAAATGATTGTATATTGAAAAATGGAGTTTGTGACTCTACCATATGTTCAACTAGTCTATTGATAAATCTGTAATGGTGTTGGGTCCTCTAGGCTTGTTATGCAAAATCTAACATAAATTGTGTTCAACTCTAAAACAATTGTTTGAAAAATTAAGCATAAAATGTTAGTACATAACTTTTACTTGCCAACAAGTCAAAATGATTCCAAAGCGAACAAATGTACTTCTTGAAAATAAATATAACAAATGAAAGAAGTTACGTGTCATGATAACTTTCAATTGGCTCAAGTCAAAATGAAGAGACAAAAGTCTATATTTATATATGACCAAATCCAAATTGAAAAAACGTTTGCAGAATTGGAGGCCAATTTAAAGGATCCATAAAATTTAAATGACAAAAAAATATATTCTAAAACATATATACTGATTGATACCTCCCTAACTCTAATTTGACTTTAAAAATATTAAATGTACCTAAAATAAATGAAACAAAACCCCTAAACCTGTGGGTTCCAGTTAGCTCAAATGGTAATGTTTCTGATGATTGTATAAGAGATTTGACGTTAAATCCCCGCCTACATAAAAAAATGATTGGTGTCTTAGTCTGATAATAAAGAGCTATTATCATGAGCGGACACCATAGACTGAAACTTTTGCAAAAAAAAAAAAAAACCCTAAACCTTAAAATCCGAAAACATTATTAAAAAAAAAAAAAAAAAAAAAAAATCAAATTAAGAAAAAAAAAATTTTAATTGTAGATTTTGTCATACATCATAGAGTCAAATTAATGTCCCTTTTAATGATATAATTTCTAAGCACTTCAAAAATCAAGTGATTATTTTTTTAGTTTTGTGTTATAAATCAATTCGCAATCTAATCTTAATTGATAATCTTTGTAATTGCAAGCACGTACCTTATATATGCAATCCAAACTAGTGCCGCAAGAGTCAAAAGATTTAGGATATTACGAATAGTTAATTCTTACTAAGATTTCACGAATATGTGGTTTCAAGAACTTTCTAGCTCAACCGGAAAAGGGAAAAAAATATTCTAGCTCTATTTCACAGATCGAGCCATTATTTGTTGTTATTTACATTTCCAATTAATTTCTAAAATTTTCAAAACTAACAATTCACAAATTAAACTTTGTAGCAGAGCTGAAATTAGCAAAAAACAAAGGAACCTTTTTCACACTCAAGCCAACTTTTCAATAAGTTTATCAATAGAAGGACCGTGTGATTGTCATTTGTAAGGTTGAATTTAATCAACCATGTGTTGGCTTTATTCCGTGACAAATTTGCTTGTAATACAGCACTTAGAAATCCTGTATTTAGGTGGGAATCATGTAAGGGTAGTGTGTAAGAGAGTGTGAAGAAATGCTCAAGACTGTGCAGTGAAGCAGGGACTCGCGGCTGGACTCGCGGGAGGCTCGCGGCTTGCAAGCCACCAAATGTTGCACACGCGCAGAGCATGCAGGGGAGCTGAACAGTCATGCCAGCTGGAGCACTACAGGACAAAAATCCAGACTGGCCATTTAGCTAGCTCACGGCTTGAACTCGCGACTCAGTTAAGTCGCGAGGTCAAGTCGCCAGCCAGCCCTGTTTTTGGAAAAACTGACTCTTCGCATTCTATTCTCACACCAGTATAAATACCCCTCATTCCTACAAAATATGTGTGGCTATTCAGAAAGAAAAACCCTAAGAGAGGTTTCTTCAAAACACCCACCCAATTAGAGAGAGCTACTCATTCTTAGAGAGAAACCTTTGTAGTCTCTTCTCATTCCCTCTCTCATTGTCATACCTATTGAGAGGAGATTTCTATCCAAACACTACCCACACCAATTTAGAGTGTTGAGTGTTTTTGGAGTTTTGGGAAGCATTGGAAGATGCCAAGGATGGCGGATGCTACGGTCTAGTAGCGGAATCCGGTAAGCTAGAAAAGAAAAAGGTTCGGCGCAACCTCGTTGGAGCAAGAAGCTTGGAGGGCTTAGGTACATTGGGTAGATTAGGCTTGGAGGGTCTATTCCTATTCATGTATCCCAACTACATTTTCTAGTGGATTATTAACCGCTTGGAGGGCGGCGAAGAGGTTTTACGCCGAGGGCTTCAGTTTCCTCTTCGATAACACATCGTGTGTTGTCCTTGTGTTTGCATCTCTCTTCCCTTTATCTTTACCTTTTATTTTCTGCTGTGGATGTGATTTTAATTGGCATAGATTGTTTACCAATTCTATATTATAGCTTATGTTCATTTTTCGCACACTAGTTGTTTGACATAAAGTTTGAATTGGTTAATTTGTAAATTGGGGGTCTAAACGTTCAAGGGTGTTTATACACATATTTGAACTTTCAATTGGTATCAGAGCGGGTACACTTGTTGTGGTTTAAATACCTAAGTGTGATCCTTGACCCCTTGTGTTTATTTACCATGGATTGTGCTTTGTATGCCTCTTTGTATGATTTGGTTGGTGATGAATGTAACATGCCACGTGTTTGTGAAAATGCCTCTATGAGTGTTAATCCTCATAAGTGTGATGACATGTTATTTGAATCTATGGGTGTTGTTGACAAACTCTTGAAGAAAAATGCTAAGAAGTTTCAAAAGAATTTGAGTAAGTTATTTTGTGAAAAGGATGATTTGATTGCTAAGCTCAATGAATCCAACAAATTGGTTGAGAAATATAAAAAATTTGCTAAAATTTCTCTTGAAAAACTGAAAGAGTTTGAATATTTGAATATGGACTTGGATGCTAAACTTGTTTTGTCTAACAAACTTGTTGATGAGTTAAAATGTGAAAATGAATCTCTTAAGATGCATGCCAAGTGTTTGATTGCTGAACCTATTGCTAAAAAGGATGATAATATTTGTTGTAATCATGTTGTGGTACCCGATTTTGTGCCTAGTGTGTGTTCTACCTTGAAGGACAAATCGGTGTACATTCCTCCACATAAAAGAAGTCAAAAGGTGGAGAGAAAGGCTGTTAAGTCAAAGCCTTCGTTTAGGTCTCAACCTAAGGTTTTGAATGGATCTAAGTTTGTTCCAACTTGCCACCACTACGGTGTGATTGGTCATATAAGACCTCAATGTCATAAGTTGAAGAGGGAACAAAACCATGTTGCTAGATCCCTTCCCAAAAAGCCTAGTGGACCTAAACACATTGTTTGTCACCATTGTGGTGTCTTTGGTCATCTAAGACCTCAATGCTCTAAGTTTCATGCTTTTAAAAGAATTAAAAGAAAAGAAAAACTTGACCTTTTTGGAAGTTGTGCTAAAAAGAATAAACCGATTTTGAGTGAAAATAGCATGTTGTTAAAGAAAATGTTTAATGCTTTTAACTCCTTGACTATGTGCATCTCCGATTCTCATTCTTCCAACCCTCGTCTCGCTTCTCTTGAGACACTCATTCCAAACAATCGTTCTGTTTGGATGAGGAAGGGTTCATATGGTTCAGCTTGTGCTCTTTTTTTTTTTGTCCTTGATCTAATTCTTTCGATCTTTGTAGGACCCTTCTTGTATTAAATGTCATATTTTCATGCATTTTGTGCATCTTGCATTTTTTTGTATGCATTGTTTTGTTTTTGATCTTACTTTTATATTTCAGTTTTGTGTGAGTAAAAAATCCAAAACCACATAAAAAGTGAAAAATTTAAAAAGTTTGATCGTATATGTTTGAGCACATATCACATGTGAGTTTGGCCTTGTACCTTTGTACAAATGGCTTTGTGCATTTACGAGCTTAGCTTGTTATTTTTGCACTTATATCTTTGTGGGAAAAATCTTGACATCTTTGTGTGATTGTTGTAAATCGATATTCAAGCTTGTCATGAATGATTAGTCAATAGTCATGTTGGTTTCGATACATGCGTAGACTTGTGCTTATATCTCTTCCTACTCTTTTATTTTTATTGCTTAAAGAGCTCAATAAATGTAAATCTCAAAATGAAAAGAGATAATGAGCTGCAAAAGCCGTCGCACATACTAGTATTCAACTAGGAAAAAGGGAAAACGACTTATATGAAAATGTATGATGCCTAAAAAGCCAAATGCTTGTTCATCAAATTGAAATATCACAAATTTCAGGCATCAATCTCAAAATGAGATGTTTTGATTCAAAATGATCAAATGTTAGAATTGTAAAGAAGCCAAATGAAAAGCTTCAATCTTATGTAATCATTTTCTTGTGGGAGGTCATATATGTTTATTTCTATAATTGAGATAGACCACTTAACTTAGTACTAGTTGTGTATGACTTGATAAAATTTATCATTGAAACTTCACTCTAGACTAAGGATTATTCCACATTTGATATGCACACACAACACACATGCCTAATGTTCAATGAATGTCTTATTCATTTGTCAGGTTGTACTTGTCTAAATGTGATGTGTGTGTGCTCAATCTTATATAGATTAATCCAAAAAGATTTTTGATCATTTTATATGTTTTTGGAAGTGATTTCTATCACTCTTTGTGATCATGTTTAGTGTTTACTTTATTTTTCATTGTTTAGACATGTTCTGTATTGAAAAACAGGTGTCAGAGTTTTTCGCGGCTCAGCTGGCGACTCGCCAGTCGCGAAACCCCAGTCGCGAGTTCATCCAGAAGCTTTTGGCGACTCACTCGCGGCTTGCTCGCGACTCACTCGCGACTCGCGAAAATTTTCGCGACTGAACCTCGCGACTCGCGGCTTTCTCGCGAAAATTTTCGCGTAAATCTCGCGACTTGCCCAGTCGCGAAATGCCCAGAAATAGCTTTTTAAAGGGCTTTTTGTGGGAAACTTGTTTTAAACCTCTCCCATCCTCTCTAAAACCCCTCTTTCAATATTTTTACATCAAAACCCAACCAAATTTGAATGGTTTTTCATTCCATTAACATTTCTAAGGTAATTATAAATTCTTTTCATTATTTTTGATCCTTGGATTATGTTTTGGAGAGTTTTGTGCTCTTGGTTGGGATTTTTATCATAGGGGTTGGGAAAACTTAATTTTTGTCAAATTTATTCATGGGATTGGTTTCTTTTGTTGATTTACATTGGATGTTGGCCCCTTGTGGCAGAAAAAACATGTATTAAGGGTGAATTTCATGATGTTCATGCATTGTTTCACATTATTGTTCATAGTGTGCATGCTAGGTGTTTGATAAAATGCTTCTTAGACTTTTTCTCGCTTGTTTGGACTCCGATGAGTACCAAACTTTGGGGTTTCTCATGTTTCCTCATTAAGAACATGTTTGGTTTGTTGGTTGTGTATTTAGCACACTTTGCCCCTCATGTGCATTTTTCATACATTGGTCATGCATTGCACTTAGCCACCTCTTGCACACATCTTTGCTACCCTTAACATGCATTGGTCATTACCTTATTTCTTCATCCTAGCATGTCATGTTTACCTTATGCTTTGTAACATGTTACTTTGTCTTAGGTTTGAGCTTCATTTTCTCATTCATCTTGCACCCCTTATGCATCATTTTCATTGTTCATTCCTTCATCTCTTGCCCTCGTTTCTCCTTGACCCTTTGTCTATTCCTGACAAAAAGGAGGAGAGTATACTCTAGAGAGTATACCGGAGTGTTTTGTCATTTCTATATGACTCTTGTGCACATCCTTAGGGGGAGAAATTCTATTTCTTATGCACATTTGTAGGGGGAGAGTTATTCCATAGGGGAGATGCATATACCAAGGGGGAGAAGACATTGAGATAATAAGAAAACTTTGTTCTGTTTGTTTTCACGTTGGCTTTATTGTGCTTTGAGTTATGCTTTGTGGTTCTCATCACATCATATGTTTGTTGGACATGCATATATCCCTATGCTATTGTGCTCCATTGAATGCATGTTTGGATGATCATTTGCTTTGCTATGTGACTATTGTTGTCATTTCTATATGACTGTTTTGGTGTATGATCAAGTTGCTCACATGTTTCACATCATGTTTACTTGATCGCAATTTACTTGTTACATTATACTTGTCCTTTTATTACTTGCTTTACCTTGAGGGTCTAATGTGTTTTGTGCAAGTGTTTCAAATTACAAGTATATATGTTCCAAGTGCATCACAGCTTCTCATCACTTTGAAGGGGAGAAACTTTATGCACTTTTAGTTTATATTTTTTTAAGTTTATATTCAGTTTTTTTTTTTTTTTTTTTTTTTGTGTTTTGTACCCATGTTGCTTTTGTAAGCTTTTAGGGTTTATTTCTTGTAGGCTTTATGGTTTGTACCATGCTTTATGCAGCCTCTATGTTTTTGTTAAATCAGTACCTCTATCCAAATGTCATGCATTTTCTGGTTAAGTACTGTCACTCTTGTGCCCTTGTAGGATTGTTCCTAGATGCATATACTTAGTGTATTATGCATTGGTTGAGTGTTGGGCATACAAGTAACTTGCATTGTTCTTGTTAGCTTGTATGTTCAAGTGTTCATTCCAAGTGTGAATGAGTATTGTGGTCACTACCTTGTAGTGATTGCTTTGTTGATCTAGCCATGGTTTGTTTCTTAACTCCATCTTTGCTTGATCACATATTGCCTGTTTCATATGCATTTCATGTTTTTCTGCATACAATGATCATGGTGTATTGTTGTGTTTCAGGAGATTCATGGTCATATGATTCGAAAGCTTCACAACTTCTAGATTTAGGTGTGAGTGAGTTTTGCCATTGTTCCCAAACTCACGTTTAAGTCTAGAGTCTGTTTTAGGGTGTTTTGTCACGGAATAGCCAAAGGGGGAGATTGTAAGGTTGAATTTAATCAACCATGTGTTGGCTTTATTCCATGACAAATTTGCTTGTAATACAGCACTTAGAAATCCTGTATTTAGGTGGGAATCATGTAAGGGTAGTGTGTAAGAGAGTGTGAAGAAATGCTCAAAACTGTGCAGTGAAGCAGGGACTCGCGGCTGGACTCGCGGGAGGCTCGCGGCTTGCAAGCCGCCAAATGTTGCACACGCGCAGAGCATGCAGGGGAGCTGAACAGTCATGCCAGCTGGAGCACTACAAGACAAAAATCCAGACTGGCCATTTAGCTAGCTCGCAGCTTGAACTCGCGACTCAGTTAAGTCGCGAGGTCAAGTCGCCAGCCAGCCCTGTTTTTGGAAAAACTGACTCTTCGCATTCTATTCTCACACCAGTATAAATACCCCTCATTCCTACAAAATATGTGTGGCTATTCAGAAAGAAAAACCCTAAGAGAGGTTTCTTCAAAACACCCACCCAATTAGAGAGAGCTACGCATTCTTAAAGAGAAACCTTTGTAGTCTCTTCTCATTCCCTCTCTCATTGTCATACCTATTGAGAGGAGATTTCTATCCAAACACTACCCACACCAATTTAGAGTGTTGAGTGTTTTTGGAGCTTTGGGAAGCATTGGAAGATGCCAAGGATGGCGGATGCTACGGTCTAGTAGCGGAATCCGGTAAGCTAGAAAAGAAAAAGGTTCGGCGCAACCTCGTTGGAGCAAGAAGTTTGGAGGGCTTAGGTACATTGGGTAGATTAGGCTTGGAGGGTCTATTGCTATTCATGTATCCCAACTACATTTTCTAGTGGATTATTAACCGCTTGGAGGGCGGCGGAGAGGTTTTACGCCGAGGGCTTCGGTTTCCTCTTCGATAACACATCGTGTGTTGTCCTTGTGTTTACATCTCTCTTCCCTTTATCTTTACCTTTTATTTTCTACTGTGGATGTGATTTTAATTGGCATAGATTGTTTACCAATTCTATATTATAGCTTATGTTCATTTTCCGCACACTAGTTGTTTGACATAAAGCTTGAATTGGTTAATTTGTAAATTGGAGGTCTAAACGTTCAAGGGTGTTTATACACATATTTGAACTTTCATCATTGATAATTTTTAAATGACGAGGTCACTATAGGTGCACTTTCACGAAAGTGGAAACAAAATCAATCGAATTCTTCTCCAAAGAAAAAAAAAAAAATCAACTCAATAATTTTGAGTAAAAATGACAGATCAAGAAAAAGCTGAAAGCGACTTTTCTGGTTATCTTATATTTGGCAGTCAACTAGCCAGGATTATCACTAAATAATAAATAAATATAAATATAAATATAAATATATATATATATATATATATATATATCTATCTATCTATCTTCATTGATAGTTTTTAAATGACGAGGTCACTATAGGCGCACTTTCACGAAAGTAGAACTAAACTCAATCCATTTCTTCTATAAAAAAAAAGAAAAGAAAAAAAAAGAACTCAATAATTTTAAGTAAAAATGACAGATCAGGAAAAAGTTAAAAGCTACTTTTCTGGTTATCTTATATTTGGTAATCAACTAGCCAGGATTATCAATATAAATATATATATAATCCATTTATGCTATGTTGTGGACATAGTATTCCTCATTCACTTAACCCAAATTTAATTTCATTTTTTTCCATGGGGATTGCTAATCCATTGTATGGCGAGTTTTTCATGGATATTTAGATTATAATTCTAAAGAAAAAATATATATATATTAGGAAATTTTTGTTTTATATATGGGTAAGAATTTAATTATTATAAATATATAATTAGAAATAGAATTTGAATAATATTTTATAAAATGGTGATTCAAATAAATGAATTCATTGAAACTCCTTCCAATAAAATGGAAGAATTATAAATCTCCAACCGAAATAAATTTTGTTTTGGATTCATAATATTTATAGAGGAAGGGATAAATAAGGAGGACTGCGGTAGGAGAAATATAGAATCTTTTCTTTTCTTTCAATAATAAAATTTTTTTATTTTAGATTCTATATATATATATATATATATATATGGTAGCCATGGTCTCGTCCCCATCATCATTTGCCATTCGACTAATAATTGAAAAGACCCCCATTGTAAAGCTAGAATTTCCGAAAAGCAAAAGAACAATAATAGTAAAGAAAACGAAATTTTTGTATTGATTATCTCATTTAACAAAACAGAAAAGAATTTATTTATTTTTAGATTGGAATCCATATATTCAATAATCAACAGAATAGTTCATGGGTGATGGGACAAGACTACCATTCTTATGCCTTCGGCTTATCGGATTATGTAGTTTGGTTTAGAAGAACTCCCTTGCATGATTGAGATGAAGGGCGGAGCTAGAAATTTTTGTTTGGAGGGTCAATCTGTGTTACTGATTTGTTATCTATACAAACTTCTGTACACATACACAAACACATACATCTAAACACACACAAATATAATTTAGTATATTTCATAGTGAAATTCCTAAAATTAAATGTTTTATAGAGTTAAATTCATCTTCACAATCTTCTATAGTGAAATCCTAAAAATGTTTGTTTTCAATATATATAAGTTACCAAATTGTCTACCATTGCGAGTAAAAAATTTTCAATTGAACTAATGAAGTGTTTAGATATGAATGATCCAAAATTTTAAGAGATATGAGAACACATTTTACAACAAAAATGAGTTTGAGAAACAATATTTTCTCTATAACTACTTTGACCAATTGGACAATTTTACTTAAGAAAATTATTTGAACTAACTCAAATATATGTGGGGGGGGGGGGGGGGCAAGTCCTATTTTTGGGCGCTAATTTTTAAAATATTAAATATTTCAATATGGGATTAGTACTACAAGAAACATGTCGTTCAAGTCAAGTATTAAAGACATGAAGATTGGTTCAAGAAACAAGTGAAGACAAATTATTCATTAAGTCTCGATAGATAGCTCGATAGAAGCCTGCTATCAAGACTTAATGTGAAGCTCGATAGATAGCTCGACAGCAGCTCGATCTATCGAGAATTATGATTTCGGTATTTCTAGATATAAAATTCGAACCAAGCTTATGTATTTGTTTAGGGTTTCTTTTCTCACAACCCTAGACATATATAAGCCTTACTTTCAAGAGCCGTCACACACAGATACGGAGACCAAGGGACTTATTTTCTTTGTGTAAAGCTACTGCATTTGTACGCCATAGGGTTTTGTAACCAAGTGCTTCCTAATCTTCATTGTCAATGAAGTGAAGAACTTTGCAACCAACAACATCTGTTCAAGTTGCTGGAGTTAGTTATGTTCTGGGATCCATGCAAAGGGTTAGTCACAAATTGGAGGTTTGTGCATCAAAGGGAAAGAAGGCTACTACAAGATCAAGTTTAATTTGGTATTGGAGCAAATGTTGAACTGTAGGTTGGCATTTCAGGATAGGCTAGGTTAGTTGGTATGATTCCTTATACTTATAACCGCTTGATTGTTGATTGGTGGACTTTTGGGATCGGTGACCTTAAAATCACCCGATGAGATTTTTGCCTTGCGAGGTTTACCCCATTTGTTAACAAATCACCGTGTCTAATTTATTTCCCGGTGCACTTAGTATTTTTGGTGATTTGTTAATGCCTTCACAATTTCCATGCAATTGAACTTAATTAATCAACTTGGGCAATTGAATTAATTAATTGGGGTTAATCTGTCTTAACTCAACAAAAAGTTTTAGGGTTCTCTTCAACAAAAACAAAAGCGGCTAGGGTTGGGCCCTTTTAGTTGGAATAAAGAACTTTTCTTTTTTATAGTGCCGAGAAAACAACTACTACTGCTCTAGCGTGATTCTTACTAATTTCTCAAATAAAAAGCTCTAGTACAAAAACAATCTTGTTCCTTATGATTGGTATCGATCTTCCTTCAGTTTTGGTTTTTAACATAACCTAAATCTTAAAGAAAAACTACAGTTTTAATCAAAACTTTATGTAAATGATTGTATATTGAAAAATGGAGTTTGAGACTCTACCATATGTTCAACTAGTATATTGATAAATCTGTAATGGTGTTGGGTCTTCTAGGCTTGTTATGCGAAATCTAACATAAATTGTGTTCAACTCTAAAACAATTAATTGAAATTTTAAGCATAAAATGTTAGTACATAACTTTTACTTGCCAACAAGTCAAAATGATTCCGAAGCGAACAAATGTACTTCTCGAAAATAAATATAACAAATGAAAGAAGTTATGTGTCATGATAACTTTCAATTGACTCAAGTCAAAATGTAGTGACAAAAGTCTATATTTACATATGACCGAATCCAAATTGAAAAAATGTTTGTAGAATTGGAGGCCAATTTAAAGGATCCATAGAACTTAAATGACAAAAAAATATATTCTAAAACATATATACTGAATGATACCTACCAAACTCTAATTTGACTTTAAAAATATTAAATGTACCTAAAATCAATGAAACAAATCCCCTAAACCTAAACATCCGAAAACATAAAAAAAATCAAATTAAGAAATAACAAAAATTAAATTGTAGATTTTGTCATACATCATAGAGTCAAATTAATGTCCCTTTTAATGATATAATTTCTAAGCACTTCAAAAATCAAGTGATTATATTTTTAATTTTGTGTTATAAATCAATTCTCAATCTAATCTTAACTGATAATCTTTGTAATGGCAAGCACAGACCTTATATATGCAATCCAAACTAGTGCCGCAAGAGTCAAAAGATTTAGGATATTATGAATAGTTAATTCTTATTAAGATTTCACGAATATGTGGTTTCAAGAACTTTCTAGCTCTGTCGGAAAAGGCAAAAAAAAAAAAAAAAATTCCAGCTCTATTTCACAGATTGATCAATTATTTGTTGTTATTTACAATTCCAATTAATTTCTAAAATTTTCAAAACTCACAATTCACAAATTAAACCTTGTAGCAGAGTCGAAATCAACAAAGCACAAAGGCTCCTTTTCGTTGTAGTCGGCATTCTAATTGGTTCCACAGGAACATTTTTCATGCTGAAGCCACCTTTTCAATAAGTTTATCAAGAGAGGGACCATGTGATCGTCATTGATAATTTTTAAGTGATGCGGTCACTATAGATGCACTTTAACAAAAGTAGAACAAAAATCAGTCTAATTATTCGCAAAAAAAAAAAAAAAAAAAAAAAAAAAAAAAAAAAATCAACTCAATAATTTTGAGTAAAAAAGACAGATCAAGAAAAAGTTAAAAGCAACTTTTCTGGTTATCTTATATTTGGTAGTCAATTAGCCAGGATTATCAATAAATAAATATATATATATATATATATATATATATATATATATATATATATATATCGTCATTGATAATTTTTGAATGACGAGGTCACTATAGGTGCACTTTCACGAAAGTAGAACTAATATCAATCCAATTCTTCCAAAAAAAAAAAAAAAAAAAGGAAATGAACTCAATACTTTTGAGTAAAAATGACAGATCAAGAAAAAGTTAAAAGCGACTTTTCTGGTTATCTTATATTTGGTAATCAACTAGCCAGGATTATCAATAAATAAATATATATATATATATATATATATATATATATATATATATAAAATCCATTTATGCTATGTTGTGGACATAGCATTGCTCATTTACTTAACCCAACATTAATTTCATTTTTTTTCCATGCGTCGGATTGCTAATCCGTTGTATGGCGAGTTTTTCATAGATATTTAGATTATAATTCTAAAGAAAATAAAGACATATATTTGAAAGTTTTTATTTTATATATGGGTTAGAATTTAATTATTATAAATATATAATTAGAAATTGAATTTGAATAATATTTAAAATATTTTATAAAATGTTGATTCAAAAAAATGAATTCATTGAAACTCCTTCCAATAAAATGGAAGAATTGTAAATCTCCAACAGAAATAAATTTTGTTTTGGATTCGTAATATTTTAAGAGGAAGGGATAAACAAGGAGGACTGCGGTACGAGAAATAAAGAATCTTTTTTTTTTTCTTTCAATAATAAATTTTTTTGATTTTAGATTATATATATATATGGTAGCCATGGTCTCGTCCCCATCATCATTTGCCATTCCACTAATAATTCAAAAGACCCCCATTGTAAAGCTAGAATTTCTGAAAAGCGAAAGAACAATAATCGTAAAGAAAACGAAATTTTTGTATTGATTATCTCATTTTCCAAAACCGAAAAGAATTTTTTATTTTATTTTTTTATTATTTATTTTTTAAGATTGGAATCCATATAATCAATAATCAACAGAATAGGTCATGGGTGATGGGACAAGACTTCCATGCTTATGCCTTTGGCTTATCAGATTATGTAGTTTGGTTTAGAAGAACTCCCTTGCATGATTGAGATCAAGGGCAGAGCTAGAAATTTTTGTTTTGAAAGCCAATTTGTGTTACTGATTTGTAATCTATACAAACTTCCATACACATACAAAAACACATACATCTATACACACAGACACACACAATTTAGTATCTTTCATAGTGAAATCCCTAAAATTAAATGTTTTATGGAGTTAAATTCATCTTTCTCAATCTTCTATAGTGAAATCCTAAAAATGTTCGTTTTCAATATACATATGTTACCAAATTGTCTACCATTGCCGGTAAAAAAATTTTCAATTGAACTAATGAAGTGTTTAGACATGAATGATCCAAAACTTTAAGAGATACAAGAACACATTTTACAACAAAAAATGAATTTAAGAAACAATACATTCTCTATAACTACTCTAATCAAATGGATAATTTTACTTAAGAAAATTATTTGAACTAACTCAAATATATGGGGGAGCCGTGTCCTATTTTTGGGGGCTAATTTTTAAAATATTAAATATTTCAATATGGGTTTAGTACTTCAAGAAACATGTTGTTCAGGTCAAGTATTAAAGACATGAAGATTGGTTCAAGAAACAAATGAAGAAAAACTGTTCAATAAGTCTTGATAGATAGCTCTATATGTTAGGACATATGTGATTCAATGTTAGGAGCATATGTCAATATTTTATGTATTTAGCTAATCCTTTGACAAAACACACTTTACTTGTAATTGGGTAGATCTATGATGTGTTTAATGCTTCAAGATACAAGGTTTCAAGTTCAAGTGTTAAAGCCATGCAAGTCTGTCCAAGAATCAAGTGGTGAAGTGCAAGATTTTAATGCTCGACAGCTAGATCGACTGCTAGCATCTATCGAGGTTTAAAAGCTGCTGAAGCCCGTGGCTCGACAGCTATCTTGACAGATGGCTATCTATGAGGTCTATGAAACTCAATTTTTCAGAGCTGTTTTTCATCCAATCCATGAGTATGTGTTTAGGCTTTATTTTCTCACAACCATAAACATATATAAGGATTATTTTGAGGGCCATCAAAGGTTGCACAGTTGCACAAGTGTGAAGCAAAGTCTTGTTCTTGCAAATTGTGACTGGAGACAGAATTTGCCCTAGTTCATCTTTCTCTTGAAGAAGCTGTTGTGTTTGTACACCGTAGGGTTTTGTGACAAAGGGGCTTCTTGATCTTCATCGTGTGATGAACTGAAGAACTTTGCAGCCAACATTCTTCTCAAGTTGGTGATTAAGTCGTGTACTGGGATCCGCGCAATTGGTTGGTCACGTACTAGGATCCGTGCATTGAAAATGAGAGATTGTCACTATAGAACAAGTCCAATTGGGTATTTGGGTAAGGGTTCAGTTGTAGGTTGGTATAAGGTACTGGGATTCCTTTACTTGTAATCGCTTTTTTTGATAATAGTGGATTCTCGAGAGTGGTGACCTTAAAATCATCCGGTGGGGTTTTTGTCATGTAGGTTTTCCCCATTCGTAAACAAATCAACGTGTCAATTTTATTTCCACTGCATACTTAGTTATTTGGTGATTTGTTTGTGTTGCCACGTACATTGCATTTTAATTTGATTAATTAATAAACTTGACTAATTAATAAATTAATATATCACAAGGGGTCAATATATTCTTGGCCTATCAAGTGGTATCAGAGCGGGCACACTTTGATTAGGTTAATCTTTGCTGTGTGATCCATTGACCCCTGTTTGTCATGGATAGAGGATAGTCTCTTATTATATCTCATTTATTTGATGGCACTAACTATGCATATTGGAAAGTACGCATGAGAGCTTTCTTACAGTCTTTAAATGAGAAAGTGTGGCAGGCTGTAGAAATAGGCTGGACCAATCCTACAGTAGTGCCGATCGATTAGGATGATGCTAAGATCAAGGTGGCAAACTTCAACAGCAAGGCATAGAATGCTTTATTCAGTGCAGTCATGAATAGGGAATTCAAGAAGATATCCTCTACTGAAATTGCTAAGGAAGCATGGACCATTCTCTAGATAACCTATGAAGGAACCAAGGCTGTTAAAGATTCAAAACTTTAGAGGCTCACTACAAGCTTTGAAAAGATCAAGATGGAGGAGGATGAGTCATTCGATGAGTTCTATGCCAAGCTCAAGGACATAGTGAACTCAGCCTTTAATCTTGGGGAAACCATTCTTGAACCCAAGATTGTGAGAAAGGTGCTCAGATCTCTACCCGAGAGATTTCATGCCAAGATCACCGTGATTGAGGAATCAAAGGATATTGACAAGATTCCTTTGACAGAGTTGGTTGGCAATCTGCAGACCTATGAGTTGGGTTTGACAAGGATCTGGAAATCAAGCAAGAGCAAGAGCATGGCATTGAAGGCCAAGAGCAGTGATACTAATGAGTCTTCAGATGACGAAGATTCTAAAATGAAGTCCTACATTACAAGGCAATTCAAGAAGTTCATGACGAATTCCAATGGGAAGGGCTTCGACAAGGACTGTAGGCAATCCAGTTCCTCACAGTTCAAGAGCCAAGAGAAAGAGAAAAAGGATGCTAGGGATGGCGGTCAGTACACTGTTCCCTCAGAACCAAAGTGCTTTGGTTGTCAAGGTTTTAGTCATATGAAACAAGAGTGCCCTATTTATCTCAAGACCTCGGAAAAAGCAAGGCACTTGTTGCTACCTTGAGCGACACTAAGCCTGAGGATGACTCCGATAATGAGGATGATGGAATCCTAAATGCCTTCACTACCACAGTAAATCTTACTGAGGGGATTGTTGAAGATGTGGATGAAGAAGAGAAATTGGTGGAGTCCAAGTTTGAGAAGATGGATGAACAAGATGACATCCACACATCCTATGCAAAGTTATACAAGGTCTCTGAAAAGCATGAGAAGTTGTATAGGTTGGCCACCAAGAAGCTTAGTGATGAGAATACAAATTGTCATATTTTTCTCCCTTAATGTTTAGTCTTTTATATTTATTTGGTGCCTAAATGTACTCATTATTATTATATTTTGATTTAGGATCCAAATGGAGGCATTAAGTGCAAAACGTAGCTAATTGGGCGATTCTGGACAGTTTTGACATCACTTCGTAATCTGAGCATAACTCTCTCATCCAAGCTTCGATTGAGATGATTCAAGATGCTATGAAACGCCAAGACAAAGCTATACAACTTTCATGTTTAGAGTTTTGAAATATACGGGATGCATCAAGGTCGAAATCGGGCTTGAAGTTGCTGCACCTGCACTGCTGACGTTCTGGAATGTTCTTTTGCCTGAAATTCTAATACGCGTATCTGATGTGGTTTATTTTTGGAAGCCTCCAAATCTGATGCACGAAATTTCCAACTGAAAAACGCCACTTTCCTAGTTATATTAGGACTTTGTTTTATTTTTAATATTTTTCCTTAATTAGTTAGATTTGGATATTATTATTGAGAATATTTTTAGGAGATTTTGTAGGCTTGGGAAAGGGGGAATTAATGTGTAAAAGGGGGAGGAGAAATCAGAATTACACACACACACACGCCTTTCTCTCTCCTCTTCTCTGATTTTTTCCTTTGAGTTTTCATCATGACCTTGCGTGGCTAAACTTTTATACTTGGTCGAAGGAAACTGAAGCCTCGGAATCAATAAAACTATGAGATCTAATTTGTTTTTATTGTTCGATTTATTCTTTGAATATCGGATGTTCTTCTATGCTTATTTTCATGATTGTCTCGTTTAATTACTAGGAGGCCTACTAGTTTATTATTCGTTGCAATCTATTGCTAAGTTAGATATCAAATCTGTAATTGTTTGATCTCTCTAACTTGTGAAGCAACCAAGATTTAATGATTTGCTGCGTCAGAAATTATTAGATTTTAGGAAAAATGCTCGACTAAATTAAATGCAACCGCTTGTGTTTGTGTTGTTTAACTTTATCGATCTCTCTAGTTCTTAAGTCTGCTACTAGATTAAACCTTTAGCACTTATCTTGTGTTGTTTAGTAGTTAGGGTTAATTAGATCGCTTGTTTTCTAATTAATTGCGACTAAGGAGAGATAGGAAAATAGTTCCAATGATGAATATTCCAAGTGTGAATTGATATATACTTGCATCGATGATCAGTTGTAAAATTCCGATGGTGGATGTTGACTTGGACCAAGGTTTGTTCTCTTGATTGATTTCGATATTTTAATTTGAATTGTTCCTTAATTTTTTTTCTTAAAATTGTTTTCATTATATTCAAACCCCCCCCCCCCTTCCTTGTTCACGTAGCATAAAACTAGGCTAGATACTCTCCATGGGAATGATCCTTACTCGCACTACTACATATATTTTTAGGAGTATAGGTTTTATTTTTGGTTGCCTGCGACAGCACACCACTTAGTGATGTGGAGCTTAAGCGAGAAGAAATCTCTACAAAGTTTGATGAAATCAATCAGACTATTGGAGCACTAAGATTTAAGAATAATTTCTTAGCTGAGAAAACCAAGAAGCTTGAGGCTGAACTGTTCCAAGTAAGAGCTTAGTTGGAAAGGACTTCAAGCGCTAAGGTCGATGAGATGCTCAGTCGTTAGAAATCTGCTTCCGATCGAACCGGTTTAGGGTATGATTTCTTTTCTCCTAGTATTGCTTCTACTAGTACTACTGTTTTTGTTCCTCCTACTAATAACGTTGAAACTGAAAATAATGATGTTAAGAATGAATTAGCTAGTGAGAACGTAGACAAGGGTAAATCTATCTTAGGAGCATCCCTTAAGCTTGATAAGAAAAAGATTAAGAACCCTAGGGCTAAGAAGGGAAACTCTCAAAAGCCTAAGCAGAAAAAGCAGCATTTCTGTCATCACTGTGGTGCAATTGGACATACTCGACCTAATTGCTACAAGTGATTATCCACTCAAAAGAGCAATAGCATGATCGCATCGGGAGACTAGAATCAGTTTCCATCCTTTTTTGCTCCTCTTGGAGATCTTCTCAAGGCCCTTATGTTCTTTTCGAACTTGAATGGTTTAAATTCTTCCCCCTTACCGCTGAATCAAGGGTTTGCTAAACGGAATGGTTCTTCCAAGGTGTGGAAGGAAAAGGGCTTCAAGTGATTTAGTCACTTTTCTTTCTCCCTCTTTTTTATTGCATTACTTGTGTGTTTTACTTTATTGTTTTGAGTCAGTCTAGTTTTATGCATTGCTTTGTCTTGTTTAACATGTTTTTGTTTGGTTATTTTTCAGTTTTGATTTATTTTGTTTTTCATATAAAAAAAAAAAAAAAATTTTGAAAAATCAGAAAAATACAAAAACAGTGTGTGTTTGTGTACATTAGTACTTGTGTACCTTGGATAGCCATTGAAACAAAGTTGTCTAAACTTTGTATCTTTTGTAGCTTAGATGAGCATCTCGATGCACAACTAAGCAAGTGAGTTTTGTGGCTCGTGTTTGTGATGAATAAGGTTAAGTGATCTCTTGTACTTCACACTCATATCACTCTTTTTGACGAGAAGGACTAGAAAATCCTAAGAAAAAGGCATAAATAACCATCTCACCACTATTGTCCGCCAATCATGAAATAACATTTGTATGCTTCGGCATAGCAAAAGTGGAATGTCAAATGCTTATCATAATTGGGTATTTTTTTTCTATCCCTTATATGCCCATGCATGGTTTGCTTAAAAGAAAAATATGCAAAGAAAAATAAAAGCAAAAAGATCAAAATGTTTTTGAAAGCTCGAAAATGTGTTAAAAACACAAGAGCTGTTTAAACCCCCAAATTAAAGTTACAGCTCGATAGATTTTACACTAAATTAATTCTAAGTGTGGAACAGTGTAAATGCGAGCCAATAAATAAACAAGCTACTCTAACACATATTCATACAATCACAGTAGTAAATTGAAATGTAAGAGAGTAGGGAAGAGAGATGCAAACACAAGATAACACGCCGATGTGTTATCGAAGAGGAAACCGAAGAACTCGGCGAAAAACCTCTCCGCCGCCCTCCAAGCAGTAATCGATCCACTAGACAATCAGTTAGGATACATGGGTTAGCAAGAGACCCTCCAAGCCTAATCTACCCGGTATGCCTAAGCCCTCCAAGCTCCTACTCCAACAAGGCTTCTCGGAACCGTGTCTTGTCTAGCTCTCTGGATCTCGCAATAAGCTCCATGTTGCATCTGCCATCCTTGGCTTCTTCCAATGCTTCCCAGCAACACCAAAACCTCACTTAACACTCTGAAAGGGTGTGGTAAGTGTTTGGGCTATCAACCTCTCAATGGTATGGAAATGGAGAGGTAGAAGTTGAGGAAAATCCACAAGCAATTGTGTAGAGGATTGTGGGTATAACAATCTTTAACTCTCAAGGTGTTTGGCTAAGGTTTTCTCTCAGAAGCACTCCTTAACATTTGTGGGTAATGTGAGTATATATAGTGTGGGTACAAAAAGTGTGTATCAGATAGTATAGTCTGGCAGAACAGAATGTTTCGTGGGTGTCTTGTGGGAAGGCCTTACCCGCGAGATACTCGTGAAACACAGCTGTCTCCATCTGTACTGACTCTTCGTATTCCAGTCATGTGCAAGGCACATGCTTCACTTTGCAGGATGATTAGTCGTGAGCTACCCGCGAGAAATCTCCTAGCTTCAATTGCTTAAGTCTTTACACTCTCTCTCTCTATCACACAACCCTTACTATCAAATCCCATAATAAATACAGGGTACAAAAGATTGAATAAACTTACAATCAAATTTGGCATGGAATAAAAGCCAACATAATACATATTTGTAAATCACAACTTTACAATCTCCCCCTTTGGCTATTCCGTGACAAAACCCCTAAAACAGACTCTAGACTTAAACGTGAGTTTGGGAACAATGGCAAAACTCACTCGCACCTAATCTAGAAACTGTGAAGCACTTGCACGTTTATACCTGTAACCTGAAACACTCGCACACAAACAAAATTTTCATTAAGCTTATGACAAGTTGAATACAAGGTATGAACATGAGCAAGCATAGTGCGATCAAGTATATAAACATTAGATATCATGTAAACAAAAACTTGATCAAACAAGTTCAGTCATTAAAGAATAACTACAATGAACATTTAGCAAGTAAGTGTTCATCCAGACATGCAAACAAAGATAAATCACTTATGATCACTTGTATGTCCAACACACGAAAAATGCAAAATATGTAAAGTATATGCATCTAGGAACAAGATCCTACTAGGGCACAAGTGTAAAGTACTCAAGACATATTGGCAATATCTTAAAAGCACACAAAAAGAATGCTACAAAGCATTGAGATAATCACAAACTGAATATAAACTGAAATTAAAAGCAGAGTGTATTGAAGTTTTAAACGAAAACAATAAAAACTATAAACAAAACCACTGTCCAAGAGTATAATGTTGTGTGTTAGCTTTTCGATTTGAGCTCACAAAAACTCCCCCTTTCACTTTGCACACTTCCTTTCTTGTGATGCTCTCCCCCTCACTATATGCTATCGTCCAATCTATACAGTCTGTGCATGGAGTACGCTCTCCCCTTTTTTGGCACAAATAGCTGAAGGCTCTCCTCTAACTTGCGTTGAATTTCATCTAGCTATGTTTCAATGGCGGTGAGTCGCATTTGAACTTGGTTATTTGTGGAGTAGATGAAATTTGTAAGTCCTGACACACACTCATGCAAACTTTCAACCAAGATGTTGAATCGGTTGGCGTGAGAGCTAGATTGACCTGGCTGAGTGCTGACAATCGGAGGCGTAGGAATGTGAGAAGATGTAGTCTCGGTAGTGTGAGCAGCTAATCCATGACCTGAATGAGTGCCATGTTGAACAGATTCACCTTTTGGTGGTGTGGGCAGAGTTTTCTTTTTCCACTCAGCAGAAGAATGACTTTTGCTCTTTTTAAGAGATGATATAGAAATTGGGCGACGACGGTCTAAAAGCTTTCCATCTCTTGGTGGACTAATCCCTTCATGTAATATGATTTTCATGAGAAGACTGCAGAACGGAAGACACATTTTTGCTGCTGATCTTGCTGCTATTTTTCCTTTAGTCTAGAAGATATGAGCACAAATATCAATCGGAGCTCCAGTGATCAGATCACATAAAAACTGTGCCCGTCCAAGATTGATAAACCCCGTGTTGGACAATGGATATAGATTGAAAAACATGATGAAGGTGAGAGTCTTTATTTCAGGTTTGAACTTCGTTGTTCCGATGGATGTGCCTGTTGCGGAAACTTCATGTTCATCTCCAAGAATACGAAGAATATCCATCACTGCAGGAAGTCTGTCATCGTAGGGAGACCTATCCGCATTTGCAGGTCGGGTGATATGAAGAAGCTGTGCAATGTAATCTGGGGTGATGATGAACTCTTTTCCCCGAACCCAACATTGTAGTGCTACTCCAGTGAATCTTGCATTTGCATAAAACTCCTTAATCAATTCATCATTCGAATCCTCGAAGTTTCCAAATAGGTCAATCCAATCCTTGTCTACAAAGATCCTAGGGATAAAGGTGGATCCCAAGGTATCAAACTTGACAATACGCTCCACCACAATGGGGGCATCCTGAAAGATGCTAGAGAAAGTTTGAGAGTCCAGGGGAGACTTAAATCTCTCGCTGTTTGAGACTGCAGATGAGTCCCATGTCCGTTTTGACACTGGTGATGATGTGAGGTCAATAACAAGATCTTTACCACAAGAAGAACGGCGAGACATTTGCACAAATGGACGCAGAACAAGGGAACAAATGCAAAATAACACAAACATACCAAAAAACTTAATTAGATACAAGTTAGTCCAAAACAAAAGTAAAACACTCTAAAACAGAGCATAAGCAACTCTAAATAGAGTAAATAAACTCAAACAGCATGTTAAAGATGTTAAACCAAGTAAGCATAAACACAATGCATGAAATAAGTAACTATGTCTGTGTGTCCCTGGGCAGTGCATAAGCTGGTGCATGTGTGTGCATCATGAGATGCATGAGGTGTGCCTAGAGGGCCCTAGTGTGTGCCTAGTGTGTGCATGGCACGGCATTGAGGCACACAATGAGCACAATGTATAAAAACACACATCCAATGACCAAAACATGTCTAGCATGTTCAATCAAAAGACAAAAACAGGTATTGGAACTCATTTGATTCCAATCAACACAAAAATGTCACTAGGACATTTTGACAAACACCTAGCGTGCAACAATGTATTTCAACTATGAATAATGCATGAACATGATGAAATATGCCTCAATACATGCTAAGAATGCCACAAGGGGCTAACACAGATGCAAATACATCAAATGGGACTCAGCCCAATCAAAATTTTGGAAACCTCTTCACAAAATTGAGAAACCCAACCCTTTTTCGAAAAAATCCCCAATTTTGAAAGCCCTAAGCTAAAATCTGCAAAAATGAAAGAAAAATGAAAGCAATGTTTAGAAAAACATACCTTGAAGAGATGTTGTAGAGAATTTTGCTTGAAAATGATGGGGTTTGAGTGAAAAATGATTTTGGGTTGAGAAGGGTTTGAAGAGAAGCAGTGTGAGGGAAAGTTTAAGTGTTTGAAAAACTATCACATTTGCTACATAAAAAAAACTGAAAACACGCGTTTTTCGTGGGTTGGATAGCAGCGAGACAATCACGAGAAAGTCACGAGACAGATTGAAGTCTTTGCGAGAAGCTCTTAGTCGCAAATCAGTCACGATACAGTCGCGATAGCTTCTATATGAAATTTAGAAATTTCCAGTTTTTTCCAAAAAAAAATTTGCGAGAAGAGTTTAGTCACGAAATACTCGTGAGGCAGTAGCAAGACTTTCTGTATGAAAATGTGACTTTTTAATTTCCCTTAAGCACATTTTGCGGGAAGCTCTCAGTCACGAGCTTCTCGTGAAAAGACTTTTGAACCAGTTTTTGAAGAAAAACACAAAAATGTGTTTTGAACAAAAATTAAAAGCACGAAAGTATAAAATCACTTTCAAAAACATATAAAACACTCAAAAATCTTTTTGGGTTTGATCAGCAAGTATTTGAGCATACACATCACATTTGAACATGTACAATCACACAAATGAGATAAGCATTAACTGAACAAAGTCTTGTGTGTTGTGTGTGAGTATCAAATGTGGAATAGTCCATAGACCAGAGTGAAACTTCAATGATCAATTCAATCAAGTCATACACAACTGATACGAAATCAAGTGGTCAATCTCAATTATAGAAATGAACATATATGACTCCCACAAGAGAATGATTACAAAACTTAGAAGTTTTTCATTTGGCTTCTGCATAAATCATAACAATTGATCCTTTTTGGATTATACATCTCTTTTTGAGATCGGTGCTTGAAATTTTTGATATTTTAACATGTAGAGTTAGCCTTTGGCTTTTTGAGCACCATACATTTTAATACAAAAGTCGCTTTCCCTTTTTCGTAGTCAAATATTAGTATGTGCAACAGGCTTTTGCAGCTTAATATCTCTTTTCATTTCGAGATTTACATTTGGAAAGCTCTATAGCAAAAACATAAAAATAAAGTGGGAAGAGATATAGACACAAGTCTATGCAAGTATCAAGACCATCAAGACTATTGACCAATCATTCATGACAAGCTTGAAGAACTATTTACAACAATCACACATAGATTTCAAGACTTCTCCCACACAGATAAATGTGCATACATAGCAAGCTAGGCTCGTAAATGCACTACGTCATTAGTACAAAGGTACTAGGCCAAACTCACATGTGATATACACAACACAAGCGATCAAAATTTTTGAAGATTTTTCAATTTTTATGGGTTTTTGAATTTTGAACAAACTCAAAAATAGAACAAGAAAAGTAAGATCAATAACAACAAGTAAAAGCAAAACTTGTAAAAGAAACATGCTATAAACAGAAAGCAATGCATGATATGATGCATGAACCTATGATCCTAAGCATTGAAAGTATTGATGCATGGACATAGGAGATAATCATGCATGAGTACCCCTCTTCACCCACACGTCACGTGCGTTTGGGGTGATATCCCTATAGGATTGGGTATGTGAATTGTGACCTTCAAACCTGCTGTTGAAGTTTACCAAACATGTGGTGAATGCCTCAATCATCTTCATTACATCCATCACACCAGAATCTCCATTTTGACTTCTTGGTTGCCTAACAGCCCAATTTCTCTTGTCATCTCTTGGTCCTCTTGACCTTTGATCCCTAACATTATTCAATTCTCTCAGCTTATGACAATTAGGTCTGGTGTGTCCTTGAAGTCCACAATGATGGCATACATGGTTCATTCTCAGACCTCTTTGTGATTTTGGAGGTGATCTCCCTTTGGCTTAAGACCTGACCGTTGATTGGTTGTGAGGCTTATTCAGCACTCGTTGGTCAGCCATATTGTTCTTCTTTTCCACATCTGTTTTCTCAACAGTAGGGACAACTTCTTTTGGTTCTTTGGCCTTCACAAACTTTACTTCCTTGGTTACCTTGACACCCGAACAACTTTCTCCAGTATATCCCAACCCGGTTTTGTTGGAGAAGGTTTTTTGAGAAGAGATGACATCATCAAGCTTCTTGGTAGAGACTCGATCTACTTTGGCATTTGCTTGAATCATCTCAAGCTCAAGACATTTCACCTTTGAGTAAGCCTCGGTTAACTCACCATTCAACGTCTCAATCTCACACTTGGCCTCCTTATATCCTACTAGGAGACTTCTATAGTCCTCCTCTGCTTTCTTCATCTTCTTCACAACTGCCTTGGCCACCCTTGCATACTCTCCTGAATTCTCAAGGAGAGAGCTATAGTTCTCTCGAAGACGAGTTGTATCTTCATCTACTTTAGCATCCGATTCTTCCACAATTCCCATGGATTCCTTATCACCATGCTCCCCAAGTTCTTACACAAGCAAATTCAAGTCCTCTGAAGATTCAACATGAGCAATCATATACTATATATAATAGTAGAAGCCTTTTCCTGCAATTAAGGAGGTGTTGACATGTTAAGTAAAAAAGCGATAAATTATGTTGTTTGGTATTGCTACACACTGTTTAAAAGCCTGTCATTATAAATAACAAAAAAAAATAACCGGTTACAATTAAAGCATACACGGAAATAGAAATTGAGAGGTGATGAAAGACAGAAAGAGGCGACAAGGAAACGGGGAAAGAAGTAGAGGCGATGAAATAGAGGATGAAAGTTCAAAAACGTGTATAAACACCCTTGAACGTTTAGACCCCAAAATTACAACTTAACCAATTCAAGCAATATGTCAAACAACAAGTATGCGGAAACTTAACATAAGCTATAATATGGAATAGGTTAAAAACTATCTAAGCCAAAACAAAACACAATCCACAGCAGATAATAAAAATGGCAAAGATAGAGAGGAAGGAAGATGCAAACACAAAGACAACACGCGATGTGTTATCGAAGAGGAAACTGAAGCCCTCGGCGTAAAACCTCTCCGCCGCCCTCCAAGCGGTAAACAATCCACTAGAAAATATAGTTGGGATACATGGACAGCAATAGACCCTCCAAGCCTAATCTACCCAGTGCACCTAAGCCCTCCAAGCTTCTTGCTCCAACGAGGTTGCGCCGAACCTTTTTCTTTTCTAGCTTCCCGGATTCCGCTACTAGACCGTAGCATCAACCAATGAAGATTGGTTCCTTCCTAACTGCTTCCCAGAAATCCAAACAGCTCTCTCACAGTAATGATAATGGTGAGAATCAGGTTTGGTATAATGCCTCTCAAGGATTTGACAATGGAGAGGAAGAGAGTTGAGGAATTTGAAGAGACTCTAATGTATAGATTGTGGGTGAATCAATCTTGTTTTTCTTTAGGGTTTCTCTCTCAAAATTCTCTCTGGAAGCTCTCTCACAATCATGGGTAAAAGGGGTATTTATACTAGAGTGGGAGAGGAATGTGAAACGTCAGGTTTTACAAAACAGGGGTGGCTCGCGGCTTGACTAAGTCGCGAGATCCAGTCGCGAGATAACCGTATGGCCAGTTGTCCTGTTTTGTCCTGTAGTGCTCCAGCTTGCATGACTGTTCACCTTCCAGCATGCTTGGCACGTGTGCTGCGTCTGGCGGCTTGAAGCCGCGAGTCACCCGTGAGGCCCAGCCGCGAGTCTCTGTTTTCTTGCACACTCTTGAGCAATCTTCACTCTATCTCACTCACTACCCTTACATCAAACCCACCTAAATACAGGGTTACTAAATGCTGAATTACAAGCAAATTTGGCACGGAATAAAGCCAATTAGATGGTTGAATAAATTCAACCTTACAATCTCCCCCTTTGGCTATTCCGTGACAAAACCCTAAAACAGACTCTAAACTTAACATGTGAGTTGGGAACAGTTGAACAAAACTCACTCACACCTAACTCTAGAAGCTGTGAAGCACTTGAATCATATGAACATAATACTCCTGAAACACAACAATACACCATGATCATTGTAAGCAGAAAATCATAAAATGCATATGAAACAGGCAATACGTGATCAAGCAAAGATAGAGTTAAGAAACAAACCATGGCTTGATCAACCAAGTGAACACCACAAGGTAGTGATCACAATGCTCATTCACACTTGGAATGAACACAAGGACATACAAGTTAACAAGCACAAGGCAAGATACTTGTATGCTCAACACTCAACCAATGCATAGTACACAAGGTATATGCATCTAGGAACAATCCTACAAGGGCACAAGAGTGACAGTACATAAATCAAAATGCAAGACATTTAGATTAAAGTACTGATTTCAACATAGCATAAAGGCTGCATTAAGCAAGGTACATACCATAAAGCCTACAAACTATGCATAAAACATTAACCCTAAAAGCTTACAAAAGCACATGGGTACAAACCAAAACATATAACAGTTTACAAAACACAATATATCAACTTAAACTGAAAACTTAAACTGAAGAAGAATGTAAAGACACTCCCCCTTAGGTAATATCCTCCCCCTCTGATCAGGCCTATCACTCCCCCTTTTTGTCATGGAATAGGCTATACATCCTCTTCCAGCTTTCTCTGAATTTGATCCAATTGAGTTTGAAGAGAGGTAAACTTCATATCCCATCGAGTGCTGTGATGGTGTAGAGAAGCTGTGAGTCTAGACATCTTTGTATTCAACTCGTGGACAGAGGATACAATGCGATCAAGTTTCTCATCAAAGGAGAGAGTGCTGAAATGAGAGCCACTGTGAGATGCAGAAGTTTCTGGTTTGGCTCTCTTCCGACTATGTCCAATGCTTGCATTGAATGTACGCATGTTGATTGGACTTGGTTTTGAGAGAAGAGATTCATCTGCCGTTGGATAAATTCCCTTGAGCTTCAGGATCCGTGAAATGAGACAGCAGAAAGGAATGCATGTCCGAGACTCAGTTCGAAGAACAGTTTTACGCAGAACATGAAAGATATGAGCACAGATGTCTATTTCCACATCAGAGATTAGATCATAAAGAAACAAAGCACGTCTGAGGTTCATATACCCAGTGCTTGATAAAGGGTACAAATTGTGAAACATCACAATTGTAAGCACTCTCAGTTTTGGAGGAAGAGAGGAAACACTGATGGATTTTCCATTGGGTGAGAACTCCAAGTCTTGACCAAGACTGTCTTTGAGAAGCTCCTCATCAGGACAAAGATCATCATAAACCGGTGAATGTCGGAATATTGGTCTGTTGATGTGAAGGATTTCTGCCAGATATGTAGGAGAGATAGAGAAGCTCTTTTTCCGAACCCAGCACTTAAGTTCATTTTCTTCCACAATTGCGTTGGCATAAAATTCTTTTACCAAATCTTCATACGCGTCATCCAGATCAGAGAGAAGGTAATTCCAGTCCTTGTGAGCAAACCATTTCGGAATGTCAGTGTCATGAAGTGTGGACTGATCCACAGTTCTTTCTAGTAGTGGTGTAGCATTTTGAAAATAATTCTCATGAGACTGATAAGCTGCATAGGATCTGAACTTGTTGGGATCAAATCTCTTTGATGAAGAGCGAGTTTCTTTTGTTTGAGGTGGGTAATCATCACCATCAATGACGGGTTCCTTCCCTTTGGAACTACCTCCTTTCACAGCTGCTTTCTTGAATGGTGACATGTCTAGTCTGTAGTATGAACAAAGGAAATGATGGAACACAATCCAACAGACTTTATTAGCAGTGGGTTAGTGGTAATTTAGGGATAATGAAGAAACCCTAATAGCTGGATGAAAATGATCAGAAAATAGCAATGAGGGACACAAATGGCCCAAATTGAACTACACAGTAGAGAGGGTCAAAATAAAACTACACAATCAGCTGAAAAAGAACCCACATTCAACACAGGATCATTTTGAAACAACACATCAACAGCAGATCAGACAGGATGATAAACCAAAA
This sequence comes from Quercus tomentella, assembly GCA_028535165.1. NCBI lineage: Eukaryota > Viridiplantae > Streptophyta > Magnoliopsida > Fagales > Fagaceae > Quercus > Quercus tomentella. The sequence goes on along the minus strand of JAPQVY010000122.1, from coordinate 48,216,366 downwards.
ATAGCAAACCCTAGCTAAGCACATGATGAAGAACAAAACCAACAATTTAAAATAGCTCAAAACAGAAACAAAAGCTTCCATAAGCTAAGCATGGACAAAGAGTAATAGCTGAGCTAAAAACCCATCTCAAAATCACAATCAAATGCGAATAATCCAGAGGGAAAACCATAACAACAAGTAGAAAAGAGTTCAAGACAGAAAAACCATACCTGTTACTCGATGATTTTGAGCTGAAAAGAGGCAAAAATGGAGATCGAAAATGGAGGCACGGTGTGAATGGGTAAGAGCAGATGAGAAAGACAATGAACAGTCACAAAAAGATCGAGGGAAAACAAAAAAGTTTAAAAACTGCCCCTATATTTCCAAAACACGCGTTTTTCGCGACTGAAATGAGTCGCCAAAAAATCGCCAGATCAAGCCGCCAAAACACTCAAGGACAAAAATTTGAAAAATTTTTCTAAGTGTTTTTCGCGACTGGAAGGTCTACCCGCGAGTGAGTCGCGAGCTGAGCCGCGAAAATCTCTGAGTAAACCTCGCAACTGGACCTTCCACTCGCGAACAAGTCGCCAAAAATGACCCGCGAAGACGCGACTGAGGCCTGCGACTGAGCCGCCAAAACAGGGCAAAACTGGATTTTTGAAATTTTCAGATTTTTCAAACAAAATACTTTCCATAAACACCTAAAACACTCAAAAATCTTTTTGTGCTTGAATTAACAAAGATTGAGCATGTGAAAACACATTTCATCAAGTACAATCACACAAATAAATATGGCATTTTTGAACATAAACTTGTGTGTTGTGTGTGGATAACAACAATGAGATAGTCCTTAGTCTAATGTGAAGCTTCAATGATCAATTCAACCAAGGCATACACAATTAGCACTAGATCATGTGACCCATCTCAGTTATAGAAATATGTATATATGACCTCCCACACAACTTGATAACATAACTTGGAGCTTAACATTTGACTCCACTTTCAAACATAACATTTGATCATTTTGATCTTTTGAGACAATCATCTCTCATTGTGAGAGTGATATATGACATTTCACTTTAAAGAACAAGCCTTTGGCTTTTTGAATAAACATTCACTTTAATATAAGGTCGCTTACCCTTTTTCCTAGTCGAATACTAGAATGTGCGACAGGCTTTTGCAGCTCAATATCTCTTTTCATTTGGAGATTTACATTTGGTGAGCTCTTTTTAGCAAAACAAAAATAAAGAGTGGGAAGATATATAGACACAAGTCTATGCATGTCTCAAGATCAACAAAACCATTCACTAATCATTCATGACAAGTTTGAAGATCTATTTACAACAATCACATAGATTTCAAGATTTCTCCCACAGAGATATGAGTGCAAAGAAACAAGCAATGCTCGAAAGTGCACAAAGCCATTAGCACAAAGGTACAAGGCAAAACAAGTTTTGAGACATAAACTCAACAATGTCAATCAAACTTTTAGATTTTCTAATTTTTTATGTGATTTTTGGATTTTTGACATAAAAGAAGAAAAAGATTGAACAAACATAGAAAGAAGCAACAGTATTCACAAATGAACAAACAAACAATAAACATGCTGCACAGAGAGCTAACAAAAAAGTGTGTGCTCCAACACAAACAAACTTATCATATTATAAATATGTGAAGCACACAACCCACAAGAGAGTCAAGGAATTGTACCAACACCAATGGTCTTATGGAGTGATTCAAACCGTGGACCATCGAGAGGCTTGGTGAAGATGTCCGCCTTTTGATTGTCGGTGTGTATGAACTCAAGACACACAACTCTTTCCTCTACCAGATCTCGAATGAAATGGTAACGTATCTCTATGTGTTTAGATTTTGAATGCTGGACAGGATTCTTGGAAAGATTGATGGCACTGATGTTGTCACAGAAGACACACATCGTTTCTTGAGGAATTCCATAGTCATGAAGTAATTTCTTCATCCAAAGAAGCTGAGTGCAGCAACTTCCAGCAGCGATGTATTCTGCTTCAGCAGTAGATAGAGACACGGAATTCTGCTTCTTGCTCATCCACGAGACAAGATTGTTACCAAGATAGAAACAGCCGCCTGAAGTACTTTTCCGATCGTCTACACTGCTAGCCCAGTCAGCATCTGAATACCCAGCAAGACAAGCTTTGAGTCTTTTGAATACCACAGACCATAGTTTGAAGTACCATTCACATATCGAATGATTCGCTTAGCAGCAGTCAGGTGAGATTCCTTCGGATTAGCTTGGTACCTGGCACAAACGCCAACACTGAAAGCAATGTCCGGTCTACTGGCTGTAAGATAGAGCAAACTCCCTATGATGCTCCTATATAATGTAGGACTTACTTCGACTCCAGACGAATCAACATTCAGTTTAGTGGATGAGCTCATGGGAGTGGAGGCATGTTTTTTGGAGTCTAGTCCAAACTTCTTGACAATGTTTCTGGCATACTTCTCTTGAGATACAAATATACCCTCCTTCTGTTGTTTGACTTGAAGACCCAAGAAAAATGTGAGTTCCCCCACCATACTCATCTCAAACTCCTTCTTCATCTCCTCAGAAAATTCAGTAGCACGATCTTCGATGGTTGCCCCAAACACTATGTCATCAACATAGACTTGTGCCACAAGGAGATAATCTTCATCATTTTTGACAAACAGAGTTCGGTCGGCATACCCTCTTTTGAAACCTCTATCTAGAAGGTAATGTGTAAGACGATCGTATCAGGCTCTAGGCGCTTGTTTTAAGCCATAAAGGGCTTTCTTCAATCTTAATACATGATCTGGAAAATGAGGATCCTCAAATCCTTTTGGTTGCTCAACAAACACTTCTTCATTTAGATATCCATTCAGAAATGCGCACTTTACATCCATTTGATAGAGTTTGAAATTCAAAGTGCATGCAATGGACATGAGGATTCGAATGGATTCAAGTCTTGCCACAGGAGCGAAAGATTCATCAAAATCTACTCCTTCTACTTGAGTGTATCCTTGAGCTACTAACCGAGATTTGTTTCGAATTATCTCTCCATCTTCATCAGTTTTGTTTTTAAAAATCCATTTTGTGCCTATAACATGAACGTTCTCAGGCCTTGGAGCAAGTTCCCACACATCATTCCTCACAAACTGATTCAGCTCTTCATGCATTGACTCAACCCAATTCTCATCTTGAAGAGCCTCTTCAACCCTTTTTGGTTCAAACTGTGCAAGATAGCAGTGATATGTTACATGATTGGCTAACAGAATGTTTCCTTTTCTGAGGCGAAGACCTTCATCAAGAGATCCTATGATATTGCTTTCCGGATGGTTCTTAATAACTCTTGAAGATGGCCTTTTTGATGTGGAGACTTCATCACTTCGAGAGATAGGAGGATGAACTTCCGGAGGAGTAAGAGGACTTGATGTTCTAGACATCGATCTCGTTTCCATTCTTGGGTTGATGGGAGTCGATTCTACGTCTGGTATAGGTTCTTCACCTTCTATATCCAAAGCTTCTACCTCAACATCGGGCTCTTTGGTGCTCGGCCCTTCTACATCATCAATCATCTCCACCTTAGATAAGGCATCATCAATCTTGACATTTATGGACTCCATCACAGTCTTTGTTCTCTTGTTAAACACTCTATACGCTCGACTCGTAGTAGAGTACCCAAGAAAAATACCCTCATCACTTCTCGCATCAAACTTCCCAAGATTCTCCCGATCATTTAGGATATAGCATTTACTTCCAAACACCCGGAAATACTTCACTCTAGGCTTCTTCCCATTCCATATCTCATAGGCGGTCTTCTTTGTACCAACACGAAAAAAAATCCTATTGCCAATGTGACACGAGGTGTTGACAGCTTCTCCCCAAAATTTTTGAGGTATTTGCTTGTTAAGCAACATGACTCTTGCCATCTCCTAAATCACACGATTTTTTCTCTCTACCACTCCATTTTGTTGTGGAGTTTTGGGGGCTGAAAATTCTCTTTTGATTCCATTCTTCTCACAGAAGGACTCGAATCTTGCATTCTCAAATTCCCTCCCATGATCACTTCTAATTTTGGCAATGGGGACCCCTTTTTCGTTTTGTAGTTTCTTGCACAGAATCTCCAACCTCTCACATGCTTCTGATTTTTCTCTAAGGAATTCAACCCAAGTGTATCTTGAGTAGTCATCCACAATGACCATAATGTATCTCTTCCCCCCTAGGCTTTCAGTTCTGGTAGGCCCCATTAGATCAACATGAAGTAACTCCAAGCACCGAGAAGTGGCAATCACATTCACCTTGTGATGACTTGCCTTAGTTTGCTTCCCCATTTGACATGCACCACAAACGGTCTTCTTCACTTTTCCAAACTTAGGAAGTCCCTCGACTGCTTCAAGTTTGGAGACTTTTGCTACTTGTTTGAAGTTGGCATGCCCAAATCTGTGATGCCACAGCTCCAACATATCCACACGAGCACTTCTACACGATATGGGTGCCGTGGGAACTATTCCATAACAGTTATCTGTAGTCCGATTTCCTTCCAAAACCTGAATCCCCTCTTCATTGATGATCAAGCATCCCTTCTTAGAGAATTGTACCAGGAAATCATCATCACAAATTTGAGTGATGCTTAGCAGATTCGCCTTCAGCCCTTTTATGTACAGCACATCTTTCAACAGCGGCAAACCAGGTATCTCAATGGTTCCTTTGCCTAGGACTTGAGCATGACTTCCATCACCAAAGGTCACATAGTCACCAACCTTTTCTTTGAGTGTCTTAAACAGTGACTTATCCCCTATCATATGGCGAGAACACCCACTGTCAAGATACCACAAACATGCATTAAACACTTTCAATGAGGTATGCACAAATAGGTTCACATGTGACAAACAATCTTGACCTTCAAACACAAACTCATCATCAGTTTTTATGCTTCTTTCAGATTGACTTTTCATTTTCAGACTCTCAATCATCTCACACAACATTCTATTCTTTCTTTTATATTTCTTAATCAATGATTTAGATTCAGATATGCTACTGTGTAAGGCATGATTCTGATTTTCAAGATATTCCAGCATGTGAACAAATACTCTAGCATGTTTCTTAGTTTCTAACAACTCTATGAGATCATTAGTAAAACACCCTTCAGACATATGCATAGAGTCATTTTCACAAATACTTAAGCTACAATTCAGCATGGTATTTTCCATAACAACTACCACAACACAGGGGTCTAGGATCACACTTAGGTAATAAAACCACAACAAGTGTACCCGCTCTAATACCAATTGAAAGTTCAAAAACGTGTATAAACACCCTTGAACGTTTAGACCCCCAAATTACAACTTAACCAATTCAAGCAATATCTCAAACAACAAGTGTGCGGAAACTTAACATAAGCTATAATATGGAATAGGTTAAAAACTATCTAAGCCAAAACAAAACACAATCCACAGCAGATAATAAAGATGGCAAAGATAGAGAGGAAGGAAGATGCAAACACAAAGACAACACGCGATGTGTTATCGAAGAGGAAACCGAAGCCCTCGGCGTAAAACCTCTCCGCCGCCCTCCAAGCGGTAAACAATCCACTAGAAAATACAGTTGGGATACATGGACAGCAATAGACCCTCCAAGCCTAATCTACCCAGTGCACCTAAGCCCTCCAAGCTTCTTGCTCCAACGAGGTTGCGCCGAACCTTTTTCTTTTCTAGCTTCCCGGATTCCGCTACTAGACCGTAGCATCAACCAATGAAGATTGGTTCCTTCCTAACTGCTTCCCAGAAATCCAAACAGCTCTCTCACAGTAATGATAATGGTGAGAATCAGGTTTGGTATAATGCCTCTCAAGGATTTGACAATGGAGAGGAAGAGAGTTGAGGAATTTGAAGAGACTCTAATGTATAGATTGTGGGTGAATCAATCTTGTTTTTCTTTAGGGTTTCTCTCTCAAAATTCTCTCTGGAAGCTCTCTCACAATCATGGGTAAAAGGGGTATTTATACTAGAGTGGGAGAGGAATGTGAAACGTCAGGTTTTACAAAACAGGGGTAGCTCGCGGCTTGACCTCGCGGCTTGACTAAGTCGCGAGATCCAATCGCGAGATAACCGTATGGCCAGTTGTCCTGTTTTGTCCTGTAGTGCTCCAGCTTGCATTACTGTTCACCTTCCAGCATGCTTGGCACGTGTGCTGCGTCTGGCGGCTTGAAGCCGCGAGTCACCCGCGAGGCCCAGCCGCGAGTCTCTGTTTTCTTGCACACTCTTGAGCAATCTTCACTCTATCTCACTCACTACCCTTACATCAAACCCACCTAAATACAGGGTTACTAAATGCTGAATTACAAGCAAATTTGGCACGGAATAAAGCCAATTAGATGGTTGAATAAATTCAACCTTACAGAGGATGAGGTCTGGGACACGGAGAAAGAAATAGAGAAAGGTGAAGAACTCTGCATCGATTCTGCAACGTTTACGGTTTAATCCAACCAAAATCCCAATCATTACAACATTTGAAAGGCCGATTTACACATAAAACCCAAAACCTACCCTCTCCCGATAAACCTTTTCTTCTTTTTTGCCGCTTCCTCCACGTTGAAGTCATTTTCTCCGCCTCTCTCAATTCTCAAAACCCCTAAACCATAGCCCACTGCCGTTCTCTCACTCCGTCAGCATCCCACCGCCGTCATATACCGTTTAGAACAACTATCAAAAGACACCATACGATTCGTTAAAAAATAATCAAAACCAGTTGTTCTGCCATTTTTTTTTTACTGTTTGGAGCCTGGAGGAGAATGAAAAAAAAAAAAAGAAAAAAAAAAGTCTCACGCAGGGGAAGATAGAGAGAGGCTGAAACCACTATCGGTGAGTTTTTATCTTTGATTTAAGTTTGTTTATTAATTATGATTAGGTTTTGATATTTTGTTTGGATTGGTTTCGATTTTGGTATTCAAATTAAGTTTTTCTCTTCACTTTTCAATTTGAAAATTTGATTAGGCTTTGATATTTCCTTAATCTAGGCATGAGTTAGTTGAGTTCATTCTCACAGGACCTTTTCCTATTTGAATTTCTATATTTAAAATTTTTCCTTCCTGCTAAATTGTCTAGGGTTTTCCTTTGATCCCTATTGAAGGATAGAGGGGTTTATTCTCTGCCTTTGGATGTTTTGTCTCAAATTATCATCTATGTATTTTGGTTTGGGTAACATTTGGGATTTTCACCTTTGCTGCTTTTAAATTTGACACTTTACAGTGTAGGATAATTTATAATTTTTTCTAAGTGAAAGTATGGTTTCCTGGATTATTTGCTATGTTTTTGAATTAGGGATTTTCGCTCTTGATTTAAATAGTTAACTTTCACCTTTGCTGCTTTTAAATCTGATAGTTTATGGTCTTTGTATTTTGGTTTGGGTAACATTTGGGATTTTCATTCCTGATTTTAATAGTCATCTTTCATCTTTGCTGCATTTAAATTTCACAGTTTACAGTGTAAGGATAATTTATAATTTTTTTAGAGTGAAATTATGGTTTCCTAGATTATTTGTTATGTTTTTTAAATAGAAATAAACAAATAAATAACCAAGAATACTGTGTTATTGAATATTAAGGGATTATTTCTGAAATATGGTTGTATGGTTTACTCTTTAATTCATAGGTTCAGATTTTGTTGAATTGTTGAACTACCTTTTATATGGAAACACACTTTCACATATTTACAATATCCATACCATTTACAATATTTACTTTAGCTTCTTCTGTTGTCACTCTTTAATCTTTCTCTCTAGTAATTTGAAAAACCTTCTAACCCTATCATTTTGTTGAAATATAGGTTTGCTTGGTTCTCTGCCAAGCACAACACTTGGGTAATTTACAAGAGGAGTTGTTGGAACAAACTGATAGGTAAGGGCAACTTGATTTTCTCTTTTTCTATCTCATACTTTGTATTAGATTTTGTCCATTAGTGCATTTGTGTTTGAATTGGCTTTGATTTGCATATCAAAAAATAGAACAAATCAATTCTACTCTTCTTTCTTTTTCTTATTAAAGATACATAATTAGTCATAAAGCGAAAGATTTAATATAGTTCCTAGAGCTGTGTATCAGTGTATGTTTCTATAAAAACCTTTCATTTTATACATTGGAATTTGACATTGCTGTGTTGTTTTCATTTCAATGTGAGTATTGGTTTGTGGTGTGATGACAAAGTGAGAGGGAGTGTGAATCTAAGCTACCACAGGCAAAGTTTTTTCTTTTCTTTTTTTTCCCCTTTCTTTCTTAGATCTGGGTATGAAATATGAATTAGTTTTGAGTAATTTGGTTGGATTGATTTTTATTTAGGTATTTGGGTTAAACATTAGGTTTTGATTTGATTTTTTCGTCTCTCTAAATCTGTCTTTCTCGATTTAATTTACAATAAGCCTATTAAATTATATTTGCTCTTGTTATGTTTTATAGATTACTACAATTAAAAAAAAAAAAAAATTGGGATTTCACTATGAAGAAACGGAACTAGGTTAGTAGAACGAAAATCAACCCAATTCTTGTAAAAAAAAAAAAATCAACACAATAATTTTGAGTAAAAATGATAGATAAAGAAAAACTTAAAAGTGACTTTTCTAGTTATCTTATATTTGGTAGTCAACTAGCCAGGATTATCAATGAAAATATATATATATATATATATATATATATATATATATATATATAATCCATTTGTGCTATGTTGTGGACATAGCATTGTTCATTCACTTAACCCAACTTTAATTTCAATTTTTTTCCATGCATCAGATTGCTAATCTGTTGTATGGCGAGTTTTTCATAGATATTTAGATTATAATTATAAAGAAAAATAATAATGATATATATTTGAAAAGTTTTATTTTATATCTGGATTAGAATTTAATTACTATATATATAATTAGAAATAGAATTTGAATAATATTTAAAATATTTTATAAAATGGTGATTCGAATAAATGAATTCATTGAAACTCCATCCAATAAACTGTAAGAATTATAAATCTCAAACACAAATAAATTTTGTTTTAGACTCATAATATTTATAGAGGAAGGGCTAAACAAGGCGGACAGCAGTGGGAGAAATAAAGAATTTTTTTATTTTTTTTATTTTATATTTTAGATTCAATATATATATATATATATATATATGTTTGTATGTATGTATATGTGAGCCATGGTCTCGTCTCCATCATCATTTGCCATTTCACTAATAATTCAAAAGACCCCCATTGTAAAGCTAGAATTTTCGAAAAGCAAAAGAACAATAATTGCAAAGAAAACGAAATTTTTGTATTGATTATCTCATTTTCCAAAAGAGAAGAATCTTTTTTTATTGATTGGAATCCATATAATCAAGAATCAACATATAAGGTTATGGGTGTCATTGTCCATGAGTGCTTTGTTGATAATTCTAAGAGATGTAAAAGAATTGGTGTCACTGTTTGAGATTGTTTGGGACTGTTGAGTTCCAATTATTATGGCGTGTGTTCTTGGGCATGAGCATAAATTGCTTAGCCTGTCAAGGGTGAATGCCCATGGATTACCCGGCAACTGATTTTGACAAGTGGGGTCAGTTGCTCATAGCTGGAGGCAATTTCAAAGGGCTTTTCTTTAGAAAGATTCCCTAAATTATTATTATAAAAAAAAAATTAAAAAAATCCAATTGTTATGTCCATATTCCCATTTCGGTCACCTGTAATTGACATTTTAATATTTGTTTATTTTCCCTTTGTTGTGTGTTGAAAGCTTGGATTTGTGTATAAACACAAGAGCTTGTTTAGAGCTCTAATAAAAATTACGGCTCGGTTTCTTTTACTCCTAACTTAGACTAAGTGCGGAATAAGAGTAAATGAGCGCAAACATCCTATAACAGTTCCCTAAGTCATATTTATCCATTATCAACGATATAAAGTAAAGCTTAAGAGTAGGGAGGAGAGATGCAAACACTAGATAACACCGAGATGTGTTATCGAAGAGGAAATCAACGAACTCGGCAAAAAACCTCTCCGCCACCCTTCAAGCGGTAATTGATCCACTAGAGAATAAAGTTAGAATACATGTATAACAAAAGACCCTCCAAGCCTAGTACTTCAAGAAACATGTTGTTCAAGTTAAATATTAAAGACATGCCCAAGAAAAAAGTGAAGAAAAGTTATTCATTAAGTCTCAAAAGATAGCTCGATAGAAGTCGGCTATCGAGACTTAATGTGAAGCTCGGTAGATAGCTCAATGGCAGTTCGATCTATCAAGAATTATGATTTCAGTATTTCTAGATCTGAAATTCGGCCGAGGCTTATGTATTTGTTCAGGGTTTCTTTTCTCAAAACTCTAGACATATATAAGGCTTATTTTTAAGAGCCGTCACACATGGATACAGAAACCAAGAAACTTATTTTCTCTATGTAAAGCTACTGCATTTGTACACCTTAGGATTTTGTAATCAAGTGCTTCCTGATCTTCATTGTTGATGAAGCGAAGAACTTTGCAGCCAACAACATTTGTTCAAGTTGCTGGAGTTAGTTACGTATTGGGATCCATGCAAAGGGTTAGTCACAAATTAGAGGTTTGTGCATCAAAGGGAAAGAAGACTACTAGAAGATCAAGTCCAATTGGGTATTAGAGCAAAGATTCAACTGTAAGTTGGTATTTCGGGATTGGCCAGGATAGTTGGTAAGATTCCTTATACTTGTAACCGTTTGATTGCTGATTAGTAGATTTTTTGGATTGGTGACCTTAAAATCACCTGGTGGGGTTTTTGCTTTGCGAGGTTTTCCCCATTAGTTAACAAATCATCGTGTCTAATTTATTTTCCGCTACATTTAGTATTTTTGGTGATTTGTTGGTGCCTTCATAATTTGCCTGCAATTGAATTAATATACCAACTTGGGTAATTGAATTAACTAACCGGGGTCAAGCTATCTTAACCCAACAAAAAGTTTTAGGGTTCTCTTAAACAAAAACAAAAGCAGCTAGGGTTGGGTCCTTTTAGTTGGAATAAAGAACTTTTCTTTTGTATAGTGCCGAGAAAACAGCTACTACTGCTCTAGCATGATTCTTACTAATTTCTCAAATAAAAAGCTCTAGTACAAAAACAATCTTGTTCATTATGATTGGTATCAATCTTCCTTCAGTTTTGGTTTTTAACTTAACCTAAATCTCGAAGAAGTACTGCTATTTATATCACAACTTTACGTAAATGATTATATGTTGATAAATGGAGTTTAAGACTCTACCATATGTTCAACTAGTATATCGATTAATCATTAATGGTGTTGGGTCTTCTAGGCTTGTTCTGCAAAATCTAACTTAAATTAGGTTCAACTCTAAAACAATTGTTGGAAAATTTAGGCATAAAATGTTAGTACATAACTTTTACTTGCCAACAAGTCAAAATGATTCCAAAGCGATCAAATGTACTTCTCAAAAATAAATATAACAAACAAAAGAAGTTATGTGTCATGATAACTTTCAATTGGCTCAAGTCAAAATGAAGAGGCAAAAGTCTATATTATTATATAACCGAATCCAAATGAAAAAACGTTTGCAAAATTGGAGGCCAATTTAAAGGCTCCATAAAACTTAACTGACAAAAAAATATATTCTAAAACATATATTGGTTGATACTTACCAAACTCTAATTTGACTTTAAAAATATTAAATGTACCTAAAATCAATGAAATAAAACCCCTAAACCTAAAAATCCGAAAAAAAAAAAAAAAAAAAAAAAAAAAAAAAGGTTAATAAATAACAAAAATTAAATTGTGGATTTTGTCCTACATCATATATTCAAATTAATGTCTTTTTTAATGATATAATTTCTAAGCACTTCAAAAATCAAATGATTATATTTCTGGTTTTGTGTTATAAATCAATTCTAAATCCAATCTTAATTGCTAATCTTTGTAATGGCAAGCACGCACCTTATATATGCAATTCAAACTAGTGCCGCAAGAGTCAAAAGATTTATGATATTATGAATAGCTAATTCTTATTAATATTTTGTGAATTTGTGGTTTCAAGAACTTTCTAGCTCAACCGAAAAACCAAAAAAAAAATAAAAAAAATCCAGCTCTATTTCACATATTGATCAATTATTTGTTGTTATTTACATTTCCAATTATTTTCTCAAATTTTTAAAACTCACAATTCACAAATTAAACCTTGTAGCAGAGTTGAAATCTGCAAAGAACAAAGGCTCCTTTTCATCATAGTCAGCATTCTAATTGGTTCCACAGCAACATTTTTCATGCTTAAGCCACCTTTTCAATAAGTTTATCAAGAGAGGGATCACATGATCGATATTGATAATTTTTAAATGACGAGGTCACTATAGGTGCACTTTCATGAAAGTAGAATGAAAATCAACCCAATTCTTCTCAAAAAAAAAAAAAAAAAAAAAAAAAAAAAAAAAAAAAAAAAAAAAATCAACTCAATAATTTTGAGTAAAAATGACAGACAAAGAAAAAGTTAAAAGCGACTTTACTGGTTATCTTATATTTGGTAGTCAACTAGCCAGGATTATCAATAAATAAATAATATATATATATATATATATATATATATATATATATATATATATATATATATATAATCCATTTATGCTAAGTTGTGGACATAGCATTTCTCATTCACTTAACCCAACGTTAATTTCTTTTTTTTTCCATGCGTTGGATTGCTAATCCATTGTATGGCGAGTTTTTCATAGATATTTAGATTATAATTCTAAAGAAAAAAAATAAAGATATATATTTGAAATTTTTTATTTTATATATGGGTTAGAATTTAATTATTATATATATATATATTTAGAAATAGAATTTGAATAATATATAAATATTTTATAAAATGGTGATTCAGATAAATGAATTCATTGAGACTCCATCCAATAAAATGGAAGAATTATAAATCTCCAACCGAAACAAATTTTGTTTTAGATTCATAATGTTTATAGAGGAAAAGCTAAACAACGAGGACAGCAGTAGGAGAAATAATGATTTTTTTTTTCTTTCAATAATAATTTTTATTATTATTTTAGATTCAATATATATATTTATATTTATATTTATATATGGTAGCCATGGTCTCGTCTCCATCATCATTTGCCATTCCACTAATAATTCAAAAGACCCCCCTTGTAAAGCTAGAATTTTCGAAAAGGAAAAGAACAATAATTGTAAAGAAAACGAAATTTTTGTATTGATTATCTCATTTTCCAAAAGAGAAAAGAATCTTTTTTTTATTGATTGGAATCCATATAATCAATAATCAACAGTTAAGATCATGGGTGTCATTGTTCAAGAGTACTTTGTTGATAATCCTAAGAGATGTAATAGAATTGGTGTCACTGTTTGAGAATGTTTGGGACCATTGAGTTCCAATTATTATGCCGTGTGTTCTTGGGCATGAGCATAAACTGCTTAGTCTGTCAAAAGTGAATGTCCATGGATTACTTGGCAACTGATTTTGACGAGTGGGGTTAGTTGCTCATAGCTAGAGGCAATTTCAAAGGGCTCTTCTTTAGAAAGAGTCCCTACATTATTTTATTTTTATTTTTTTTATAGAAAAAAATCCAGTTGTTATGCCCATATTCCCATTTTTGTCACCTGTAATTAACATTGTAGTATTTCTTTATTTTCCGTTTGTTGTGTGTTGAAAGCTCGAATTTGTGTATAAACACAAGTGCTTGTTTAGACCCCCAATAAAAATTACAGCTCGGTTGCTTCTACTCCTAACTTAGACTAAGTGCGGAATAAGAGTAAATGAGCGCAAACAACCAATAACACTACCCTAAGCCATATTCATCCATTATCAACGATATAAAGTAAAACTTAAGAGTAGGGAAGAGAGATGTAAACACTAGATAACACCGAGACGTGTTATTGAAGAGAAAACCGAAGAACTCGACGAAAAACCTCTCTGTTGCCCTCCAAGCGGTAATCGATCCACTAGAGAATAAAGTTAGAGTACACAAATAACAAAAGACCCTCCAAGCCTAGTCTACCCAATGTACTTGAGCCCTCCAAACTCCTGCTACCAAGTGGCTTCTCAGAACCTTGTCTTCTCTAGCTTTCCTGAATCCCGCAATTCAGCTCGATTGCATCGGCCAATGATTGGCTCCTTCCAATGCTTCCCAGTAGCACCAAAACCTCACTTGACACTTAGATTGGGTGTGGTAAGTGTTTGGGCTATCAACCTCTCAAGGATTTAGAGATGGAGAGGTAGCAGTAGAGGAAAACCACAAGGAAATGTGTAGATGATTGTGGGTATAACAATCTCTAACTCTCAAGTGTGTATGCTAGGGTTTTCTCTCTAAAAAGCACTCCTTATAATATGTGGGTAATGATGGTATATATAGTGTGGGTAAGGACTTGGTAAAACAAACATGACAAATTAGCCAAACAGAATGTTTTACGAGTATTTCACGAGAAGGCCTTACTCGCGAGACACTCACGAAAACTCCAGCCTATCATGACTCTTCACATTCTGGTCATGTGCTCTACACGTGGCTACTTCGCGGGTTAGCTTCTTGCGAGTTTCTCAGGAAATCCACTTGTTCTTTGTTTTAAGCTTGAGTCTTCACACTCTATCACACGTAACCCTTATAATTAAAAACCCCACATAAATATAGGGAAAAAAATTGAATAAAATTACAATCAAATTTGGCACGGAATTAAAGCCAACACAAAATAGTTGTAAATCACAACTTTACATGTGTGACATCACGTTGTCTCTCATTAATCCGATCATGCTTATTCTCTCTTTGTGGAAACCGACCTAGTATGAGTGTAGGATAAATCTGCATCTATAAAACCATTTGGCATTAATTATTGAGCACAATCTCATTGTTTTAATGCTTATAGGGTGTTTGATAATCTGTAAACTCACAACAACTCACTTAGTTATCAATTTGTTTGTCCATTCATCTCATTCTCTTAGCAAAATTTTTATATCTTTATAGCTAACAACTTTAGGTTCAAATGGTCTCCTTGTTTTAGAGCTCCAAAAAGCACCCTTTTGGCTTTTGTTTACAAAAATCATTTCTGGAGTGGTAAATAACATAAAAGTACTTTTAGTTTAGAAAATATTAGAGCATGTTTTATGAAAAAAATTTCATTAAGAAACCAATTAATTTTTGTGCTTAATGTTCAACCACTATTATTGTACTGTCATTTTCTGACAATTTATTTTCGGGTCTCTTTATTTTTTTCCATGACAGTGAACATAGCCTCAAGGCCCCATTACTTTTATTTTCCCTTTCTATTGTGCAAGGAAAATTGGTTTATACTCTAAACTCGGTGAAAGATGACTTCTATTTTTTTGTATGTAGGACGTTCCTCCGGTCCAACAATCTCCAGCCCTCCAACAATCTCTAACTTCCCAAAAATCATCAACTGCATGCCATCAACCAAGCAGCTTATAAGTTTTATGTTGGTGTTTGAAGACTGTTTGTGTACAAAGAACTACATTTGAACAACCGCATTTTTTGCAAGTGTTGAAGGATATTTTTAAACACTTTGGAACTTTGATTATGGTATTAGCTTAATTTAAGCGGTTGTTTTATTCAAAGGACCACCTCTTTTTTTTGTTAATCTTATGGTGATGGTTATAGACAATGTTATGTATTTGATAATATATTTTTATGTTAATATATTGTTAATTTGGAGACATTTGTGGTGTTGTTAATTAGTTACATTTGTGGTATTGTCTCAGTGGAGCTAAAATTATTACAAGTTCTTTGTAATAGGTGTGTGGTATTAAAACCCAGGAAAAAAAAAAAACAATTTAGCCTATAGTGGCGGGCAAAAAGCTCCGCTAAAGGTCTAAAATTAAGTTTCAAATGCAGCCATATAGCGGCGGTCATGACCATCGCTAAAAGGTGCATATATTCTATTTTACATTAAGCCCTATAGTGGGGCTTCTTGCCCGCCGGTACAAGTGCAATTAGTCCGTTTTAATTGATGATCTACAGCAGCGCCGTATGCCCACCACTAAAGGTGGACCCTATAGCGGCGCACATTACCCGCCGCTGAAGGTCAATTGACTCGAATTCAAACTCATATGGCAGCGATTTTCTGCCCGCCACAATATACCAAAATTGCCACTAAAAGGTGCATCTATAGCGGTGCTTTTTGTTACCGCCACAATAGATCTATAGTGGCACTACAATAGCGACGGAAGAACTACCGCAATAGCACCCACTGCTAAAGGTCAAATGTACCTTTAGCGATGCTTTTGGCCAGCCGCAATAGCCCATTTTTCTTGTAGTGAGATAAGGTCATGGGTGATGGGACAAGACTTCCATGCTTATTCCTTCGGCTTATCGGATTATGTAGTTTGGTTTAGAAGAACTCCCTTGCATGATTGAGAATTGAGATTAGGGGCGGAGCTAGAAATTTTTGTTTGAAGGGCCAATTTGTGTTACTAATTTGTTATCTATACAAACTTCCATACACATACACAATCACATACATCTACACACACACACACAGAATTTAGTATCTTTCATAGTGAAATCCTTAAAATTAATTGTTAGAGTTAAATTCATCTTTCACCATCTTCTATAGTGAAATCCTTAAAATTTTCATTTTCAATATATATAAGTTACCAAATTGTCTACCATTGCGAGTAAAATTTTTTTCAATTGAACTAATGAAGTGTTCAGACATGAATGATCCAAAACTTTAAGAGATATGAGAACACATTTTACAACAAAAAATGAATTTGAGAAACAATACATTCTCTATAACTACACTGACCAATTGGACAATTTTTCTTAAGAAAATTATTTGAACTAACTCAAATATATGGGGGGGCCAAGTCCTATTTTTGGCAGCTAATTTTTAAAATATTAAATATTTCTATATAATATAAAAATATTTTTAAAATTTCCGCCACCCCCCCCCCCACCCTAACATGTAGCTCTGCCCTTGATTGAGACTGTTTTGGCTTAAAATGTATTACTTTCCTTTATTCCATAAATACACTAGCTTCACATAATTAAAAAAAAAAATTGAAAGCTTTAAATAAAGCACTGCAAATAAAAATGTAAACCACCAAAAATAAACCAATGGTTTTACTACTCCCCTTTAGGCTGTACTCCCCCTCGAGCTAATCTACTTTCCCTTTTTGACCGAAATGGCCAAAGATCCTAGAATGAATTGGATTATGATTTTGATTACTCCAAGTCTTGGATCTGAGAAGATAAAACGGTGATTTGAAGGTATGCAAATTGCCTTGTGGAGTAGTCAATGTGAGCATTTAGCATAGTATGCATTTGTTCTACCCTTCCTAATATCAAATCAAGTTAGTTGGGTGCTTTAGCTTGTGCTTAAGAAGATGGCTATGGAGTATCCTCTGGTCCATGAGTGAACTGATCAATCTCATTTTCGGTGTTAAAACCTTCAGTTGCAGCTTCTTCTCTTGGAACTTGTGTTGCACTAGCTTCTAGACTAGGAATGTGAGCTTTACTCTTGTTCATGGTGTGCTCGCTTATTGACTCTTCCCTTGACATGACTGGGAGTCAACTTGGAATCTTCACCCGTGCCTTTGATATTAGTGACATGACGAGGCTTGGGAATGGTAGAGTCATCCTTGTCTTTCTTTTCTTAATGCACTTGACAAAGAGGTGGTAGATGTGACCACATATATCAATCTCTTTGTGAATGAAGAGATCATGGAGGAAAATGGTCCTTGGCCCCGACAAAGTTGTCGAATTCTTCACTGGATAAATGTTAAAGATCATGATATAGGCCAAAACCCCCATCTCAGGAGTGAAGTCAATCGTGTGCAAGGCCTTCTTCTTGAGTTGACCTCCAAGAATTTGTACAAGAGGCTCAAGCTTGTCTTTTCTCTCATCGTAATGTAGAGAGGTATCTGGAGTCATTGGACGGATCTCTAAAAGCTCTTGGATTGACTCTCTAGAGACAGTGAATTCCTTTCTCCTGACCCAGCAATTGATGTGGTCATCTTCCACAAACGCATTTGCAAAGAATTCCTTGATGATACACTCATACATCACCCGAGGGATTCAGCAATTTGGTCCATGTCCTCTCTTTGAACACTTCTGGAATGAATGTGTTCTCCAAGGATTCAATGTCCACACCCCTTTCCATGATGATCGTAGCATTCTTGTAGTGATCGATGTAGGCATTGTTAGCATTTTCATTTTTGAATGAATCGGGGGAGTGATGAGGATGCTTTACTGATTTCTTTGCAACTGACTTACGAGGAGACATCTACAAAAATGAACAAACACACAAACCATACACAAACATGGTAACAAACTTGATTAGATACAAGTTAGTCCATAAACAAGAACAAATTGAGAAAAGATGTCCTAAAATGGAAATAGACAAGCATAACATAGGCACAAGAACATGTTATAGGTGCTAAAAGGTATAAAAATACTTAACTAACATGAGTGAATGCAAAACATGTCAAGTGTTAGAGTCTGTGCATCAAGGGTGCATCTAGTGTGCATGTGAGATGCATGATTAATGCATGAACTAGCACTCATGGGGCAAAGTGTGTAAAACGCACAAAAAATGATCAAAACATGATAGACATGCATAATCATGGTAATCCCCAAAAATTGGTACTCATCAAAGTCCAAAAGGCTGAAAAAAAATACCATATAGGCATTTTATCAAACACTTAAGAGTGCACACACTATAAGCCACCCGTTTGCTCCAACTCAACAACCCACCATAAAACCAATTATCAACATCACAAATATAATGCTTACGAGTATTGAAAAAAATTAAAATAATATCCATCACATATAACTCAACAATATCCATCCACAATTTCAAAAAATAAGAAACACTTCCAATATGAATTTAAACCACATTATAACACTATGCAAGCCACCCACTTGCTCCAAGTCAACAAGCCACCACAAAACCAATTATCAACATTATAATATATAATGCTTATAGGAATTTAATAGGAAATTACTTACTATGCTCAAGCTAGCACACACCTCTACCAAAGAAATCCAAAGTGACCACAAACAAAAAATGTTTTACCTACCAAAACCAAATCGATCAAAAACATAAATCGTTAACAATTAAAAAATGCTACATGAAAACAATCATTTATTTGGGCACAAAGCATATTTATAGTATGCTTATATGCTAGAGAGTTAAGAATAGACTTCCCTTCCAACTTCAACCAATAATTTTAAACAATTACATATTAATAAATATAAAAAGCTAAATAATCCCAAATTATGCTCTAGCTGACCTATCTAAATAATCCCAAATTATGCATAGCTAGAACCCAAATCTGTTCAATAGGTGATAAAAAGCTTCCAAAATTGAAATCTTCAATAAATTAAGAGCCGAATTTAAGTTGAAACTTGTAGAAAACAAAAGGCGAAACCAAACCTGTTCATTAATGCACTTGCGAGCACATACACTTGAATATTCAAGTTGGGACATGTGACTTATCAGTTACAGAAAAAGGAAGTTGGCCATCATAGAGCAGGCATTGATGGAAGAAACTATGGAAGCATATGTTTGTCCATTTTGAAAGATGAACATCACCAGTATTGACAACATGGATGTATGCTTGGCAAAACAGGAAAGTCATTGATGCACATGATAAATTATTAATTCATTTTCAAATATTAGTAGATTTAGAACCAAAAAAAAACAAGATTGTGTGGAAATTTGCCACTTGAGCCACACAGACAAATCCATTGCCACTTTTGTACAATGGAGTGATGAAACATGGCAGTTGGCCTTACGTCCATGATAAAAGTCTCATTCAGTGAATCATTTTGTTTTTTGTTTTGGTTCAAGCTCCTAGAGTATACATACACAGGAAACAGTTCTTTATCAAGTACTACAGGACAAGTGCATTGCCATTACTGGGGTGGGGGAAATGCAAGTTTCATGATAATGAGTATTTTACAAATCATGCTATAATTTGGGAATTTCCATTTAATTTATGTAAAATCAGTTTCATTAACAACATGACAAGAATGATAGAAATAATATAGCACCAAGCTTCCCAAAATAACTATGAAGCCATATTTTATTCACTATGAGCCATAAAAATATCCAATACCATTTCAAAACCAAAAACCTCACCCAAGGTCCCATGACAAGGTGCCACAAAGATGGAAATATCACCAAGACATCATACCACCACAGATAGATCAGAACCCAAACACACTAGCATGATATGTACCTATTTTGACATGTGGTCTATCGGCCTTGCCTAGCCTCACCCACACCCTCAAGGATTTACCTATCCCCCTGGCAACAGGGGATAACGCGTCATGTAGTGCCTCTTTTGCATGGGATTTCTTGGCCCTACCCTGCCTAACCCACACACTAAAGGATTTACCTCTTCCCCCCATGGGTAGCAGGGAATGACACATCACACAGTATCCTTTTTGCATGTGGTCTTTCGGCCCTATGGGTAGTAGCCTCACCCACACACTCAAGGATTTACTTGCGTCATGCAAAGTGAGAGGCTCTAACCTAGCCTGTCATCATAAAGATGGGGTAATCACCAATATCATAGCACAAGGGCAAACCCACATGAAAAGCTCACAAGTTAAATGTATTCAAAATACATAGTTTACTTAAACTTCCAAGTAGTTTTTCATAAAATATTTCGATAATCAAATATCCACAAAATTCTCAAACTCTTCTAAATCATTCCTTGTCAATAATATTTTGTATAACCTCCCAAATAATACAAGATAAGATAAAGTATCTTTTAATATTTCCAAATAATAACATAAATAGCTTAAATACATTTTCAAATGATGAAATCAAAGATGCTTATCTTTCCATGCCAATAATTCATGCATTTCCCCAAATGCAATATCAAATATGATGCACTTTCAATGCTTTATTCATTTTCCATAATTTATTAACAGAATAGTACAAGTGGTAAATTTTAGGAGAACCATGAATAATGTTCCAAAATGGTTTTAAGCATAAAATAATTTAGTACAATAATGATTCTCTTTAGAAAATCCCATTAAGAAGTCACTTAACTCAACATTCCAAACCAAGTTTACCTCAACCGAGCGCCACATTCAACCAATCAAGTTACTAGGTTCATCACCAAGTACCTTGGAACCTAGAAACACAAGTATCAAGCCTATTAATAACAAGGCCTACTGCAAACTACACTATCATCATTGTCTCCATAAATAGGAAAGGATCCTCTCAAAAATCAAACCTAAGGCCCTAAAGCCTAACTTGACCATCTCAAGACAAGTACCCCTACCCAAATGGGAACCAAGCAAGCATACAAGAAACTCATAGGGCTATAACACAACTAAAACCTTTCATTTCCATACCATAACCACAAGTCAAGCAAATGCAACCTCATAACTCATTGAGGTCATTCGTCAAACACTTGACTTGCCTACATCATTTTAAAAATTCTATAGTTACATTTTCATTTACTATCCACATAGCTACACTCATTTTTACATGTCACAAAAACCACTCAAAGATGCAAAGAAACCCACTTTTAAAATCAACTGAATTTTTTAATTTAAAAAATTCACAATCACAAGAACAACAAAAACCATATGGTCGTTCAAGAAAACCCAACCCTCAAATTTAGTTTTATGAAACTATCACACAAAACCCAAACCCAAACCCATAGATGCCATGAATTAAAACTCACAACCTATAACTTGAGCTTTTTGGCCATCCATCCAAGGCCACCTTCCATGTTAAATTAAAACTATTAATTAAAAATCACTCAGATCCACCATTAATAACAAACATGCATATTTAAACTAAACTATCAAAAGAACATGAAAATTACTTTTCCTTTTATGATAGTCAAGTATACAAGGGAAAATCTAGAGCCTTCATATAAGATTGCAAGGAAGAAACCACCAAGAGAGAAAGGTGGAGATGGCTATGGAGTGTGTCGGCTACTAAATTAGGAAGAGAAAGAGAGAATTAAGAGATGGAGGGGTCTACTGTATGGTGATAAGAGAGGGAGGTGTTGTTGAACAATGTGCACATTTGAAATATCTTAAGGGGAAAATTTTACAAAAATATCCTCACTTAAAATATGAAAGTTCAAATATGTGTATAAACACCCTTGAACGTTTAAACCCCCAATTTACAACTTAACCAATTCAAGCATTATGTCAAACAACTAGTGTGTGGAAAATGAACATAAGCTATAATATAGAATTGGAAAAACTATCTAAGCCAAATTAAAATCACAACCCACAGCAGATAATAAAAAGGCAAAGATAAAAGGGAAGGAAGATGCAAACACAAAGACAACACGCGATGTGTTATCGAAAAGGAAGTTGAAGCCCTCGACGTAAAACCTCTCCGCCACCCTCCAAGCCTAATCTACCCAGTGCACCTAAGCCCTCCAAGCTTCTTGCTCCAACGAGGTTGCGCCGAACCTTTTTCTTTTCTAGCTTCCCAGATTCTGCTACTAGACCGTAGCATCAACCAATGTAGATTGGTTCCTTCCTAACTGTTTCCCAGAAATCCAAACAGCCCTCTCACAGTGATGAATATGGTGAGAACAAGGTTTGGTAAAATGCCTCTCAAGGATTTGACAATGGAGAGGAAGAGAGTTGAGGAATTTGAAGAGACTCTAATGTATAGAATGTAGGTGAATCAATCTTGTTTTTCTTTAGGGTTTCTCTCTCAAAATTCTCTCAGGAAGCTCTCTTTCATTTATGGGTAAAAGGGGTATTTATACTGGAGTGAGAGAGGAATGTGAAATGTCAGTATTTACAAAACAGGGTGGCTCACGGCTTGACCTCGCAACTTGACTGAGTCGCGAGATCCAGTCGCGAGATAACCGTATGGCCAGTTGTCCTGTTTTGTCCTGTAGTGCTCCAGCTAGCATGACTGTTCGCCTTCTGGCACGCTTGGCACGTGTGCTGCGTCTGGCGACTTGAAGCCGCGAGCCACCCACGAGAACAAGCCGCGAGTCTCTGTTTTCTTGCACACTTTTGAGCAATCAACACTCTATCTCACTCACTACCCTTACAACAAACCCACCTAAATACAGGGTTACTAAATGCTGAAATACAAGCAAATTTGGCATGGAATAAAACCAATAAAGTGGTTGATTAAATTCAACCTTACAAAATATATTGCCAAACTTTTTTTTTTCCCTTTGTTTTTGGGGTGTCACAAAACTAATGTTAGAACCACCAGGGCAAAAACTCTAGAAGTCAGCCTGAATATATAGGAGAGGACCAACCTTAAATTTCATCTTTAATCAGCCAAGCTGAACAAGGATCCTAGTGTGAGAGACCGTGCCCCCGGCCCGTTTTATAGGATGTCGGGTCAAACCCACGTGAATGTGTGGAGTCGTGTTATTGCCTCTCAAAATGGAGGTTCGACTAGTTATATTTTCCCCTTTAAATAAGGGTTTTACAATGGAGTCTCCACTTATTTAATTATTGGAATAAATAAGAAATCCAAAATTGAAAAATCCCTCATTTTATTTATTTGAAATTGAATTTACATTGATCATAGGAAATTACATGGCTTTGGTCCTAGATACAATCTAAGATAAAAGTACATGGCTTTGTTTCCTAGTTACAATCTAAAAATTGAAAATTACATGAATAAGCATTTGACCTACTAACCCTTGATCTAAGCTCGGAGGCTATGTTACAAGGTGGGAAGGTGTAAGGCACCCACCTTGCCCAATGAAACCGGTCTTCTAGACTATCATGGCCAACATTCATATCACATCATCTAATATGTTATCCATCAATTTGCATGTTGAATTCATTGTGTGTACATGTTATAAACCCTAATTCAATCTATTAAGCATTTCATTTGGATTAAAAAATAAATTCTAGTGAATGTGTGTGGATGGTGATATCCTAGATTCAAGAATTTAAAAAAATTATTAAACAAACATATTTTTCAAGTTTTTAATGTGAATTTAAGATCGAAACTAGTGTTATGCATGAACATGTGATGAACAACCAAGAACATGTGAAGAACATATAAGAACATTCAAACATATTCAAAGGAATTTAAATGATTATTATCATGCTTTAATCTTAAACTCTCATCATGGCAACACAAAAAAAAAAAAATTAGGGAAAGAGATTATACCTTCGTGCAAGATCCATATGGTGGAGGAGGAGACTCTTGAGGGAGGTCCTATGGGTGGAGAATAAGAAGAGTTAGGAGAGAAAGAGTGAGTCTCACTCAATACCTTGAGTCTTAAGAAGACCAAGATATGACAAGACTACTCAACTTCCTAGAACTCAAGAGAGGAGAAGAGAGGGGTTTTTTTGTCTGCCTTGGAATGGAGGAGAGGGGGGGTTTATATAGTAGTGGTTGAGGAAATATGAATAGAAGACAATTTAATGAGGGTTGACAAAGAATCATGAACCTAAACCTCATTTTAGCATTTGGGGAAATCTGGTGCATTAAATGGAATGATTGGTGGGAGTGAGGAACAAGCCAAAATTCGGTTTTCACGTAGCTGCTGTAACAACCTGTAAAGCTAATTTCGAAAAATCATATCTGACTCAATTATGATCGGAATTGTCTCGTTCTTGTACTCAAATTGAAGCCTCAAATGTCTAGGTTCTGAAAAAATTAACCTCATTCACAGATTCAAAATAGTCAGAGAGATATCAACAAAATGGTGAACAGATGTCATTTGTTAAAAAACAATTTCAGCACAATTAGCATTAATAGGTCCCAAATTAGTTTCCAATTAACACTAATAGGCTCCAATCACTCCCATTTCAGACCTAATTAGTTCCAAATTTACTCTAATTAAAAGATAATTGCACAAATTACTTATTGAATGATTAATATTTAACTATCTAGTTAATTAGGTGTGTGCAACCCTATCATAAAATGTATTCCTAATCAATCAAATTATGACACATCATCGATCTCAAATTGATTATACTTATAACCAATTGAAATCAATTTGAAATCAATTGTTCATAATCACATATAGTCGGACTCAATTTGTGATAGTGCATCTCAGCCATTAAAACTTGATTTGATGATAACTTTCAATCTGGTGATCCGATTAGGGCTTATGATCAGTCAATTTGATCGTTACAACATTAAGATCATTTTGGTGAAATGAGATTAAAGATCTAATTATCAGAATCAAAATGCACATTTCCAAGGTGAAATTACCTTTTTACCCTCCATATGAGGTTAAATGCGGGTTGCAAAATGGGATGTCAACACCTAGGTTAAGCTAAGTTAGGTGCAGACTCAACTCAACCTATATAGGTTGAGAATTAAATACTACAAATGCAATGTGACAGAGGCAAAGAAATTTTTTTTTGTTAAGTATTGTAAGAAATTTTATTAAAAAAAGGAACCAAGTACACTGGAAGTGTACTACAGTGGCACAAATCACCCAGATTATAATGATCTATAAGATCGGGGAGAGAAAAACAAGAATAGGAAGGCAAAAATAAACTCCACTCAAGGAGAGTACAAAAAAAGAAAACCTTAATGTCAAGAATAGACCGTTCACAATCCTCAAAGCATTTAGGATTCCGCTCCCACCATAAGCACCAAAAAAAACAATGCGGCACAAACCTCCATAAACCTATATTTCGTTGTCTACCAAACTTCCCCTGCCAAGAAGCTAACACCTCATTAACTTTATACGGCATAACCCAATGTATACCAAACAAACAAAAAACCATATACCACAACTCATATGCTATAGGACAATGAAGAAGAAGATGATCCACTGATTCCCCACACATTTTACACATAAAGCACCTCTCTACTACTACAATATGCCTCTTCGAATGATTATCTGTAGTTAAGATCTTACCTAAGGTAGCAGTCCAAGAAAAGAACGCTACTCTAGGAGGAACCTTTGATTGCCACACCATTTTTCAAGGAAAATCAATGACAGAAGAAGGAGATAAAGATTGATAAAAGCCTCAAAACCTCTTTGCAAAATTATTAGGTGAAGCAAATGTGCCTACTAGGCTTTAATTAATAATTAGAGAGCAATAACAGCATTGAACTGAAAAGTTGGACTGAGCTCTTGTACACTTATACCCAAATTCTTTTATCTATGCTCTTGTGGCTACATGTGTCTATATTTTTTTCTTCTTCTATATTAATTTCCAATAGACCATATACCAAATCCAGAATGCAACAAGTATCAAATGAACAAAAACACTATATATATATATATATATATATATATATATATATTGTAAGGTTGAATTTAATCAACCATCTAATTAGCTTTATTCCGTGCCAAATTTGCTTGTATTTCAGCATTTAGTAACCCTGTATTTAGGTGGGTTTGATGTAAAGGTAGTGAGTGAGATAGAGTGAAGATTGCTCAAGAGTGTGCAAGAAAACAGAGACTCACGGCTGGGCCTTGCGGGTGACTCGCGGCTGCAAGCCGCCAGACGCAGCACACGTGCCAAGCATGCTGGAAGGTGAACAGTCATGCAAGCTGGAGCACTACAGGACAAAACAGGACAACTGGCCATACGGTTATCTCGCGACTGGATCTTGCGACTTAGTCAAGCCGCGAGGTCAAGCCGCGAGCCACCCCTGTTTTGTAAAACCTGACGTTTCACATTCCTCTTCCACTTCAGTATAAATACCCCTTTTACCCACGATTGTAAGAGAGCTTCCAGAGAGAATTTTGAGAGAGAAACCCTAAAAAAAAACAAGATTGATTCACCCATAATCTATACATTAGAGTCTCTTCAAATTCCTCAACTCTCTTCCTCTCCATTGTCAAATCCTTGAGAGGCATTATACCAAACCTGATTCTCACCATTATCATTACTGTGAGAGAGCTGTTTGGATTTCTGGGAAGCAGTTAGGAAGGAACCAATCTTCATTGGTTGATGCTACGGTCTAGTAGCGGAATCCGGGAAGCTAGAAAAGAAAAAGTTCGGCGCAACCTCGTTGGAGCAAGAAGCTTGGAGGGCTTAGGTGCACTGGGTAGAATAGGCTTGGAGGGTCTATTGCTGTCCTTGTATCCCAACTACATTTTCTAGTGGATTGTTTACCGCTTGGAGGGCGGCGGAGAGGTTTTACGCCGAGGGCTTCGGTTTCCTCTTCGATAACACATCGCGTGTTGTCCTTGTGTTTGCATCTTCCTTCCCTTTATCTTTGCCTTTTATTTTCTGCTGTGGATGTGATTTTAATTGGCTTAGATTGGTTACCAATTCTGTGTTATGCTTTAGTTCATGTTCCGCACATTAATTGTTTGATATAAAGCTTGAATTGGTAATTTGTGAATTGGGGGTCTAAACGTTCAAGGGTGCTTTTACCCTATTTTGAACTTTCATATATATATATATATACATTTAGAAAGAAAAAACAAATCTAGAGCATAGTAACAAGATTTAAAACATATCAGAGTCAAAGACACTACAAAACAACAAAACCCCTCACAAAAATTAGATACTAATTTTCCAAGAAAAAAAGTGTCAAAATCTAAGGGAAAAAAATACTTATTTCCCGAAAATGAATTCCATTCAAAACAAGAAAAAGAAGAGAGATGTAAAAGTGACTTACATCCACAGTTAGCAGCAGAGGGGGGTAGAGACTTTGCAAATAGCAGGAAGGGCAATGGCCTTGGTGACACTCCACAAGTTTTTAAGCTGAAACAAAAATTTTAAAAAATCAATTATTAAAAAAAAAAAATGTATCCAATTAGCTAGAAAAACAAAGGAATAAAGAGATTAAACCAAGAACCCAAACCTATTTTCATGGAGTAAAACAAAGGAATAGTGCGAAAAGAGGAGTGGCAAATCTGAGGGGTTAGCTGATGATGATGGGGAGAGGTCGAGTAGTAGTGGCGAGGCGAGGTGAGCCGATGATGAGGGAGGCGGTGATGTGGCTAAGCAACAGCTTGTGGCCAAGAGAGTTGAATGGTGAGAGAGAGCTGAGGTGAGCCATGGCTTGGTGGCGGCGTATGGGGAAGAGCGAGTGAACGGTGAGAGAGCGCGCGAAGGGGGAGAAAGAGTGAAAGTGTACATTTCTAAAAAATGAGAGTGACCAAATGGGCTTCTAAAAGAGGGTTTTAAGCAATTATTTTAGCAACGAAATTGGTTTCATCGCTATTGGTTACCTTTTAGCAACAAATTTGTTTCGTCACCAATACCGTTCCATGATTTAAGTGGTTTCTTTTAGTGGGATGAAAGACAATGTTAACCTTTTAGAGACGAAATATTTTGTTGCCATAGATTATATTAGTTTTGTGCCAACTTTTTCCCTCTAGCACCTTTATTTCAATACATAATTGGCGACGAAATATTCAATACATAATTGGCGACGAAATTTAATTTTTCGTCGCCAAAGTGTTATTAATTTCTTGTAATTGGTGACAAATTCATATTTCAGGAGATTCTAGCCTTTTACCCTTAATTTTTAAAAAATTTAGCAATATGCCCCAATTTCGAAACTATATAGGCATATGCCCCTGTTTCGATACTCGATTACCTTAAAATCGAGTTATACCGAATAAAACTAAAAAAAAAAAAAAAAAAAAAAAAAAAAAAAAAAAAAAAAAAAAAAAAAAAGAAGCATGGAACTCGACTTTAGGGAAGTCGAGTTCCAAAACACCACTATAGGGCTTTAAAACGTCACTATAGGGATTAAAAACGCTACTATGGGGACTTACAAAAAAATTTTGCAGAAAAACGCCGCTATAGAGCTCTAAAACGTCACTATAGGACATAAAAACGCCACTATAGGGCACCAGAACAGGGCGATTACACTATAAAAAATTTTGCAGAAAAACGCCGCTATAGGGTCTTAAAACGTCACTATAGGGCTTAAAAACGCCACTATAGGGCATCCTGAATATGGGCCAATGACAGTTATAAAAAAATTTGCAGAAAAACGCCGCTATAGGGCTTTAAAACATCACTATAGGGCTTAAAAACGTCACTATAGGGCTCCCTGAATATGGGGCAACCACACTTATAAATTTTTTTTTTGCATGGAACTCGATTTCCTGTAACTCGAGTTCCATGGAAATTTTTTTTTTTTTATATATATTTTTTTAAGTTTGATCAGGCATAACTCGATTTTAGGATAATCGAGTATCGAAATAGGGGCACGCTCCTTTATAGTTTTCAAACAGGGGCATATTGCCAATTTTTTAAAAAAATTAAGGGTAAAATGCCAGAATCTCCGATATTTCATCACCATATATTACTTTTTGGTGAGGAAAAATATTTCCTTACTAATA
Organism: Quercus tomentella; assembly: GCA_028535165.1. Lineage (NCBI taxonomy): Eukaryota > Viridiplantae > Streptophyta > Magnoliopsida > Fagales > Fagaceae > Quercus > Quercus tomentella. The sequence continues at coordinate 48,187,172 of JAPQVY010000122.1, read as the reverse complement.
TTCATCACCAAAAATACATTTTGTTGTATTTTTGGTGATTGAGTTTGTGGAGTTCTCTCAGAATGGTCATTGTTAATGTTCGAACGCTCCATAATGTGTTGGACCATGTTTATGGTGAATTTAAGATAAGCCCACTATTTTTCTCTAGAGGATGGGGTGGCTCAAAGCTTGAATTGCTGGAGAGAATGATCAAGCAACTTTTCCCAGAAGTGGTTGGTTAGAATTGACGTGGAGGGGCTATAGAAGAAGAAGGATTGCCTCATGCTAAGCATCAATGACATTTGCCTCAAATTCTAAACATTTCTTCTTGAGTTTGCATCATCGAGTTTTGCAGCCTCTCTCTGTTTGTCTTTCTCTCTCTCTCTATGTGACTTGCTTTGAACTCAAGCTCGAAGAGTAGTAGTACTTAGTTTTTCCACTACACTAGGCAAAGCAAAGCAAATCACAACACCACAAACAAAAACGTAAACAAAAAAACAATAATAAAGAAATGAAAACCAAAGAAAATCCAATGCCTAGAGATCAGCAAAAACTGCACCACCACCCCCACACTTTGGATGTCTCTCCCTCTCTCTCTCTTAGTAAGGTTTATTAGAATAAAGAAAGGTTGATAACTGGGTTCATGTGCAAAGAGGGAAAAACACCATTTTTATATATAGATAGATGTAAAAGTTAGGTTTTAATTTTTACAAAACCTAGCTTTTAGATCTTCTTTTCTCTTGATTTTTTAGTTTTTTTAATGTTTTGAGAGGAGCAAGACATAAAAGGGTAACAAAAATATAAATTTATCCTTGTTTTAACAGAGGTGGGTAACGAGATACAAATGGAGCTAATCTCAGGTGGGTAAAGTGCCAATTTTTAAACTACTGGTAGGCAAAGTGTTTTTGGTCAAAGCACAAGTAGGCAAAGTGTAATTTTCCCTTAAATTTAAAATTGCCCAAGAGGAATATATGTAGACAACACTTTTGTTTTCATTTTCCATTGATTTATTATATAGTTATAACATCAAAATAAAGTAGATGAACATGTTTTTTTTTTTTTTTTTTTTGAGGAACAAAACATGGAAATTTTTCAATAATGAAAACCAACAATGTCAACTCGGACAATGGAAAGCAAATGCGGTGGAACATCCTCCATTCAAAATACAAAATCTGAAATTTCTATAGCATATCGTACTAATGAATGAGTGACCTTATCACCTTCTCTCTTTACTTGAGAGTAACGTAATTGATTATAACAACTCGCCTCAAAATGAATATCATCAATGATTACACCAACAATTGACAAGAAAGACTTATCCTCTATGAGCGCATTTGTGAGTACCTGACAATCACCCTCAAGAATCACTTGGTTGAATCCCAACTCCGATGCAAACTGAAGCGCTCTAGAGGCTGCCTTAGCTTCAATTTCTAGTGGGCTAACCACGTGAGGGATGTGCTGGGAGAGAGCACCTAGGACCAAGCCACTGTTATCACGCACAACAACACCAATGCCTGAAGAAAGAGTCTTTGTTGATATAGCACCGTCAAAAATGAATTCGTAAAGTCAATATATATATATATATATATCATTAAAACCGCCAAAAATGAATTTGTAAAGTCAATATATATATATATATCTCTCTCTCTATATATAGTTAATATTGTAAAAAAATTAAAGGTAAAAAATAAATATGAAAAAGACTAATAATGTGATGGATGAGGTGGCTCACTAGGAGCATAGCAACAATAAATGCTACACTTAAACTTTTAGATATATATAGATTATTGAAACACTCTCTCTCCTCTCTCTTCGGTTATGACCACCTTGGCCACAAGCTGCACCTTTTTTTTCCCACGTGGGGATTTGGATATGGTGAGAAAAAGAGAGAAATAAGAAAATTAAATGGCAAAGAAATTTTATGGTTATGTGTTGAGGGGTTACCAGGACCTCCTAACAAGCATATATAAGTTTGATTTTTCTCACAAACATTCTGATAATCCAATATTATGTTCATTGGCTTTTACAGAAGCCTTACACGCATGCTTATCGAATAACAACTAATTAAGCAACTAAGATAACACCTAATAAATCAAATAACAATTCTAATGGGTCACATTGCTGGCTGCCATCTTCAAATAATCTCAGGCCATCCCTAAACAGTTTGTAACAGCCTTTACCAGTTGGTTTAACCATGATTTTTCTGGCACAGTAGTTTCTGAGTTCCTGTTCCTGTTCTTAGGGTTCTTGTTCCTTCTCCCAGAGTTCCTATTCCTTTTAGTTGCATTAGTATCTTCATCCCCTTGGCCACCAGTGTCATTAGTCGACTCTTCACGCCCTTGGCCACCAGTGTCATTAGTCGACTCTTCACGCCCTTGGCCACCAATGTCATTAGGCTCATTATCCCCAAAACAATCTGGCTTTTCCAAAGAATCCTGTGAGATGAAAAACAGAAGAATTCCAAATGATGCTATCCTCAAACCAGTTCGAAAACGCTTTTCAACTGTGTCTAGGCGCTTTATCTGTCTGCGCAAAGCATACAATTCATTCACAATCTGTGGTAAAAATCCCATCAGGAAAAGTACAAGCATGGACACTCCAACTATAGTCTCTTGCTTGGGTGACAATTCCTTGTCCACGAGAACCAAAAAGAGAGCAAATAAACATACTTCACTGGCAACTGAGATTATCTCAACCAATTGAACTCGTCTCTTAATAAATGGCTTCTCGAGAACAAGGAAGAAGAGCTGCAAAGAAGTGATGCATAACAAGATTATAACGGGAATCGTAGAAGACACAGTATTCTTATAGGCACCTCCCATAGACCCTAGCAAAATGCGTCTCACGGACTCAATCAATGTGTAGTATATTCTGAGTTGCATAAACAGATTTTGGATAGAAGATGCTTCTACTTGTGTATGAACACTACCCCTAGAAACCTCTACCTCTTCAGTTTTGTCATCAGGGGCAATGATTTGATAATCACCATGTGTATGAGCACTTGTGCTGGATGTCAATGGGACCGCCGGAGTTGCCACGGTACTTGATCTTGTCGGGGGAATATGACTCGGCCTAGTTGAACGGGACATACTTTGTGCTGAACTCGGTGGAGCCAAGTCAGTGCCGCCAGAAACCTCTCCAGCTTCGTCATCAGGGGCAATGATAGAGAGAATGGGACCTCTTAAATCTTCGAATAGAGGCACTAACATGGTTAGGCAATCAGAGTTCTGTTTCCTGTTCAATGTCCATCGGCCTTCATTACCAGGACCCAAAGTTACTTGGGCTATTCTAGGATTTCCTTGTCCTACTTGAATTAGTTGATTATCTTCTTTGTATAGAACTCGCTTTGCAAATGTAATACCAGTAGAGAGGAACCAGAGCAAGTCCAGCAGTAGAAAAGACACAGCAACCAGAATCAGAGTGCCAACTACAATCCCTGAAGTCGTTCCTCCTTAATTCACAAAAGTGAGAAAAGATTAAGCCATGTAGTTATGTAGTACTTGAAGTTCTTAGCATTAAACCAATGATAAAGAGCATGTAATTGTGCAAAAAATGTGAATTTGGTTCTAGATACACATTTGCATAACTCTGATATGATGCAGTCAGATAACTATGCCTATGAATGTTGTCATGCATGGAAAAGTGATTTGAGTTAATGTCCAAACAGTGTGAAACATCAACTGTATTGCAATTGTTAAATATGTGAGGACATGGGACTCTAGACCAGTTCTTGTGCCATCCAATATGATAATTATTAAGTCCATAAGACTTATCTGAACAAGACAGGAACACGGCCACAATTCCATCACATATTTGGAAAGTAGTGTAGAAAAAATTACTCTATAAGAAAGTAAAAAAAAAAAAACATATCTCATTCTATGGCATATCATAATGAGAAATAGGCAATTCCTTGATTAATGAATTCAATATAAGTAATGAGTTTAAAGAAGCTAATATGGGGTTTGCAATTAGTAAAACAAAAGCCAGCAGCATAATTATCTTTTGAAACTCAAATTTTGCATGATAAATGCATATTTAAGGATTCATATGTTGGGGAAGGAAACAAGCTTTCAAGTTACCTCTAATTAAAGCAGCAGAGGCCTCACAAATACTAGGCACTGCAAGATTAACAAGGAGTATTTCAAATCTTGGGATTGCGAGTACTCCATAACCCCTCTGCCTTTGCTTCCTGAATTTTAGGATGGCAAGGAGTAAAGCATGCAGCAGTATTAAACTGCCGCCAATTATGGCTAACCAAAACATGGTTCTACTAAAATCCTCCCACCTACACGAGACAAAATCTAGTAAGATATTACATTGAAAAATAAATGAGTATGTTTATGGCACTTCAAAATCCAAATGATGAATTCTCAAATTAAACAGAAATGAATAATAGGGAATTAAGTATCAAGTTTGTACTTTTGGTTTGATCAATAATTTGAAATAATTCAAAGCATGAATAGTTTGAATTTTTCATAGAACCTACACAAAATTCTACATCTAAATAACTAGCATAACAAATGGTCCATTCCCAGAATTATTTAATTTCCATTCAACAATTCTTTTAAAATTGACAAAATATTCCTTTATTGCTTTCATAGTTTTTCTGATTTATATTGAATATTTTTTGGGCAAAAAAAAAAAAAATTCTGAATTGAATATTTCCTTTTTTTACTATGTCTCTAAAATCCATATGCAAGTGCATGTAATAGATAGAAATAAGAGGCCTCATAACTTACCCGTCCGAAACAGGGTCTGGTCCACTATTCTGCAGGTGTACAATGCATTCTATCACAAATTTTATTCATTGTATGATTAAAAAAGTCAAAAGAAAATAAAAAAAAAAAGGTATAAGTTTCAGACCTTAATGAGTTCTTTATATCCATCTGGATTCAAAAAATTGGATTTGCGATTAGTCTTATGCTGCACACCCGAGAAAATTCCTGAATCATGAATTTTAGACTTGATGGGATGTGAGTTGGCAGGAGCACTTGAGTGAGTGCGCCCAGTTTCCCAGGGAAGCCTGAAGTAGGGAATGCTCCATTGCATACCCCTTGAAAATTCATAATACTCCACTGGTAGTGGTACTCCCAACCATCTAGATAATGCAAAAACCTGAATATGGCCTGCCATTCTCTGCATGAAAGAGAAAAGGAAAAATGCTAGTTAGTTCTACAAGAATGATGCAGTTCATAAGGTTTGATAAGTTATTTTGTAGGATACTTAAATGATAGTATGTTACACTAATCTACCCACCAAAAACCATATATAAGGTTTGGTAAAGTCTACAAGAATGATGCTTTCTTGAGGGTCTATTGTTATTTGTTCCTCTCTCTCTCTCTCTCTCTCTCTCATCCAAATTGCCAATATTAGAATAACATGGTCAAAAGTCTCAAAACAATGAAAATATTTAGAGAGCTCAATTATATATTAAACAAGTAAGTTACCTGTGCGATGCATAGATAATGTTGTAATATTTGATATAAGATTGTTTTAGAGAATGCTGTATATGTATTATAGCGTAATTGTTATAGAGCTTTATTAGAAATGAGTTCATCATAGAAAGCAACAATTATAAAATTGTACACACAAATCCATTATAATTATTTAATTGAAGTAATGAGAAGGAAAAAAAAAACTTTAGAGGAATATTATAGAATAAAAGTTGATATGGAATGTATCTTTCTCTTTCTCCTTAATTCTAAAAAATACATATATCCCAAACACTCACAGTTAATCACATCATTTACAAAATCCACAAATCCACAACATTCAATCTTTACATCAAAATCGTAATTGCCATTGTCATTCAATATAAAATGCAAGCTCCCATTCCTTGGTTGTAACCAACTCATATGGATTAGAATTAGATGAGACAATAATGTTAGAGCTAGGTAGGTATCGTCGAAAGATTAAAGGTAAATAACATCATTTTTGGTTTGTGTGTATTTGACATAGGATGGCACGAAGGGCCATGGGTAGAAGTGCAAGAGGTGAACATAGTGAATTAAAATGCAAAGAGTATTGAGTGTATGTGTGAAGAACAAAAAGTCTTGAAACATTGAACCAAAGGGTACAAAAAATATTTATTTGTTAATTAGAAAAGTCTTGAAACATTGAACTAAATAAAACAAAAAGTCAATATTTAATTTGTTCTTGTCTCTGAAGTGGCACTTGAATATTTCAATTCTTTTTGCATAGAATGCGTCACTTGACAAAATCTCATGCTTTCTCACATGAGGGCTTTGCTTTTATATAGATATTTATATATATATATATATATATATATATATATTGATATTGATTGATTTTATGTATAAAATATCAAGGAAAATTATTTTTACAAGAGGAAAAGTGTCAATTTGTTCCACAGTATTTCTAATTATTTTTCTTGATTGTCAAAAGGCTACATATAATCATTGTATAACTGAATAATCAATTAATGAAATAACAGTTCAAATGAGTTAAATTCCTAGCTCCACTACTAAACGGCCATGGGTAGATATATAAAGGAGTAGAAGTGCAAGAGGTGAACATGGTAAATTAAAATGCAAAGAGTATTGTGTGTATGTGTGACGAACAAAAGGTTTTGAAACATTGAACCAAATGATACAAAGAATATTTATTTGTTAATTAGAAAAGTTTTGAAACATTGAACTAAATGAAACAAAAAGTTAATATTTAATTTGTTCTCGTCTTTGATGTGACATTTGAATATTTTAATTCTCTTTGCATAGAATGTGCTACTTGGCAAAATCTCATGTTTTTTTCACATGAGGGCTCTATTTATATATAAATATATATATATATATATGTATATATATTGATTTTATGTATAAAAGACCAAGGAAAATTATTTTTACAGGAGGAGGAAAAAGGGTCAATTTGTTCAACAGTATTTCTAATTATTTTTCTTGATTGTCAAAAGGCTACATATAATCATGGTATAACTAAATAATCAATTAATGAAATAACAGTTCAAATGAGTTAGATATCATACAAAAAGATTACTCGCAGGATCAGAAACAGAAGAAAATGGTGGAGAAAATGTCCCAATAGAGGAAAGGCTTGCAGTTGAAGCCGTAAGCAGCCCGGCAGCAATAGATGTCGCCACAAATGAAGCAGTTGCAATCGTAGAAATTACAGTAGATATTATGGGCACAGAATCTGTATATATTTTTTTAGCCTTACATCAGTAAATAAATAAGAAAATTAAAGAGCTCAAAAGTGTCATCTAGGGCATAGTTGTTGGACTACAATTGAGCTGACAACAAGAGATAAGAGTGAGAACCCTTACATGGCCTTACTAGTAGAATTTTGGAAGCTTGATTTTTGTTTCCAGCAACATCGTGAGTTACATTTTCAGGAACACTGACAGATACAATATCATGGTCATGGAATGCCCTTATCACTACAGCATATCTTCTTTTACTTTCTTCTCCTTCAAAGCTGAAAATGGTAATAACTATCATTGGAAAGGAACAAAAATGAAAAGATGTCAAGAGTAAATATGCCATACTGATTGAAATGGTATTTCCATCAAGAACCCAAATGGTATGTAAAAAGGTCATCATCATGGTTTCTCAATTGTGTGTGGGTTCATTGTGTATGTGACGTATGTGCTCATGTACTGGTTAATATATATAGACACAAAGGTAACCAGAAATGACTTGCCTCACTAATTTCCCTCCTGTGATTGATATTTTAGAACGGTCGAAGTCAACTACAGGCTCCATAAATTTTATCCACACAGAGATGTTGTGTTCTCTTGTCCTCATGTGGTACAGACTAGTCAAATTTACATCAGGCCCCAGAGAAGGGGGTGTACTTAACCTTATATCAGGCTTTAGAGAATCTGAAGGTGTAATCAACATTACAGTAGGCCTCAAAGAATCTGAAGGTCACAATTATATCTATCAGGAGGAAACACCCAACAAATACACATTTAAATATAAAGCTTTCCTAATTGCATATATAATCTCTTCTTCTTTTTTTTCTTTTTTTTTTCTTTTTTGATACACCTAAAGCTTTCCACAAACAGATGATTTATTTTCTCCTTGTAACACTTGTAAACTATTGTCAATCATACCAAATAGGAAAGTAATAAGATCAGCTTGGGAAACTGGAATCCCTTGTCTGCTTATTATAGAGTTTTCCTCAATTCTTAATGTGACTATAGCCATGCCAAATATACATCCAGCAACCTGAAAGTAGAGAGTGAAAATTAATAAGCAAGAAAAGGTATGAGAAAAATAGGTCCTAGAGATATAAATAGCTATAAATGTTCTCTCACACACACATAATGTACACTTTGTACACACTACGTCCACAATTTCACATGCAATATTCATATTTTTTAAGTCCACATTTCAAACATGAAGCTTGTAGTGTGTATATATGATCTACAATAATAACTGTGTGACAATCAATACCTTCTTGCATTTTATATTAGGGGAAAGTTCAAGATGTGCAACCATGTAAAATTTTTGAAAATGATTTAACTTTCCCAATACAATTAATGGCTCCAATGTTTCCAAGTGACCCCATTCAAAACGATGATGTGCATTACATATTATAAAAAATAAATAAATAAATGAGCCATTCCAAATTCATAGGACACCTAAACAGGCTCCTAACCTATGAACCAATTTTTGATAAAATAATATAAGATTGTGAGAACCATCTGACCTTATATTCAAATCTGCGATGCCCCGGATGTTGTTTACTGACAGCCAGAGGAAGTAGTGTGCCCTGACTGATCAATTGGAGATCATATTGCACTTTGATAGAATTTAAAATTTCTGCAGATGAGTTGAGAACAGGCTCTGGAAAGGTTAAACACAATCTTAGTTTAATACAGTTATTAGTTGCTCGCACCAGTCTAGTTTCACCATCAAGTTGAAGTAGCCTTTCAGGGACATGAGTAGTAAAGTTGACTCGTCTATGATCTGTAGAATTAATGAACAGAGCATGTAAAGAACACATTGATAACAGCAGCAACAATAACAACAATCAATCAAATTAGACAGGTCAGCTACATAAACAGTCCAGATTATTCATTTTAATATGATAAAAATTGCCAATAAGTAAGTTCAAGGCATCAATTAGATAAAAACAAGAACAGATATGAAAGGACATGTCACTTATAACTCTTCCTGAAATAAAAACTACTCACCGAAACGCAGAGTGAAATTAGAATTCTTGTTTCTTTCAAATTTGTTCCCTGCACTGTCAGTACAAAAATTCTTATCCATTACCAAACTCACTCGCCCATACTGAGCAGTGGATGATAAATTCACAAGAAAAGAATATTGGAGGTTTGGCTGTAGAATTTTGAGCGAGGTTGGTATAACGTTGCCATCACCGTAGACCAAAAGCTGTAAAGAGTTTTCCAAAAGTGATGAAAATGTTACAATTCGGTTTATTATTCAGTCTAGACAGCATAACTAGTCAGAGAACCTAGATTATGGAATTCAATTTACACATCTACACAATTAACATGGTGGACAGTTCCATGTGAGGAATTTCAAGACATTTGTCAGTGATTCAAACATTTTAAAAAGATGATTATATCATATATTGAAAAGTGTTTCAAGCAGTGTTATTATAAAATATCCTTGTGGAAAGGATCTGATAATAAATCCTTGACTAGGGAGATAATCCACCATTATTGCATGTTGTATGTGGACTCCATTACACTAGAGAGAACTCCATTTTATCTTTCTCAAATCAGCCAAAGCCATTCTTCAATAAATAGAAAGGTTGAGAACAAATCAACCCAAAAACCACAATTCTAAAACACTATAATAATGCAAGAATCAAAGAGAAAACATAAATCAATTTAAAGTCTTTTTTATGTGTTTGTTAGCCACCTACTCACATTGCAGTCATTCACAGACGAGCATACAAAACTTCCTCCACCAGTAGGTCCAGTACAGGGTTCACTGAAAGATATATTTATAGAAACATTCAGAGCATTTGTGAAATTAGATGAGGCGGTGATATTTGCCGTTGGCGGGACTGTATCTGCAAAGTTAAGGTATAATATGAATCAGCTAAGTGTACAGACAAAGTATAAGTCAGCATGAATGCAAGAAAAGCTAAACTGGATTGTTACATCATAAAGTCTCAAACTAACCTTCAATGTGGGGGCGTGTTTAAGTCTTCAGAATAAGAATAGAAAGGTAAAATACATGCAGTTCACAAAAAATTTAAAATTGAGTAGATGGGTTTTGTTAAATTAGAAATTGGGCACTAAAGAAGAACACAATATAAGCTCATGGGAGGGGAAACATTTCTTCATAGACATAACTGTTGAAGACTTTCAAGCAAGAAGATCTTATTTGAAGTTGAGTGGTAATTGATGAAAATATAATAACAATTAGAAAAAGAATAAAAGAAAGAAAGGAAGGTTCTTAACCGACAGTCCAGTTATAGCTACTGCAGCCAACTCCTTGAGATCCGTTGGGGCAAACCTCAAATTTATGATTTCCATCCTGCAAGCCTTCACACAAAACCGTCCCATTTTCACATTCAGAAGCAATAATGCTGCCAGAGCCATCGTCCAGCTGCACCAACAAGTTAATTAACCTATTATTTTGCGGAACAAGCCAAATGAACATTAAGAGAAAAACCAAAGTTTTCCCAACATATCAAACCATGATGCAGCTTCTTCGCTTCCCACTTACCATTGAGTTGGAAAGCAAAGCACACACACAAAGCAACAAATAAAAAATATTCCAATAATATAGCCTGGCACCAGGAAGAATATGAGTAATCGTTCGTTATAATAATCTTATCAACTAAAGTAAAATACAAAAATATGTACATATGAATAAACTGAATTCCAAATAGTTTTTCTTGATTAGTCTAAACTCTAAGCGAAAATTTAAGCTCATTACATCCTTACAGAGTGGAAAGAAGTGCTAATCACTCTCTGAAATCAACCAACTCCCTTACATTAATTAAGTACCAACTTATCAAAAAAAAAAAAAGTTAAGTACCATGAAACATATAAACTAGTGACAGAGAAAGAGAGAGAGCAGAGCACCCAAAACAAAAGCCAAGTAAAACTAGCTCAAAGTATTACTAGAGCTTATACGTACCTTGCAAGTGATATTACAATTGGTGCAAGCGCTACTCCCACCCACAAGTACTTCAAAAACGAATGTGGTTGAGCTGAGATTTGAGAATGCTTGGGGAGTCTTCAAGAACTTCACAGTGAGCTGTGAGGCATCACAGAGTGCTATGAAACTCAAAAGAGAAAAAACCGAGCAAAGTAAAACCACCAATGGAAGCTTGAGCAAGCCCATTTCGGAGTAAACCATAATTGAAGTCTGAGACATGTAAAGGCCAACAATTTATAACCAAAAGAAACACATTTGTGGGGAAAAATAAAAAATAAAAAATAAAATAAAAAATTGAACAGTGAGAGAAGGACATTGTATGGAAACAGTGTTGTAAAAGAGATTAGTTTGATAGAAAATATATTATTATAATGACTGGTAGAGGTAAGAGACTGACATAAGAAGATGAGTTTGGACTGTTTAGTGGTTGATGAGGTAAGGGAGTGACATGAGAAGATGACTTGCATTAGCGCTTAATAATAATAATAATAATAATAATTAAAAAAAAGAAAAAGACAAAACTTTAGCTCATTAAGCCAAAAATTCACCCTCCCTACTGTAAGTATAACCGTAAATTTACATTGATATTATTTAATTTATATTTAGTTTTTAATTCTTTTTTTATATATCTTGAGGATGTAAGAAAAAAAATAAATAGTAGTTATTACGTGTAAAACTAATATCTTAATTAAATGTGTAAAATACATAATATGATGCAGGTGTTTTAAAAATTAAATATATAAAATAAGAAAAAAAATTATGTTCTTATACTAAAATAGTGAAGACAGACATGTAAAAGACAAGAAAGAAGAATGAAGACAAAAATGTAAAAGACAGGAAAGAAGCATCTAGTGGTGTTCTTGGCTACTTCACGAGTGCCACACCAAGTGTCAAAACTTGATGGTGCACAGTAAATGCACGTGATCCATCTGATGCCTTGAAGAAAAACAAAAAGTCAGCTCTGTTTTTTTTTTTTTTTTTTTGAGAAACAAAGTAAGCTCTGTTGAGGTGCATGTCCCAATACGTTTACCCTTTTGACTGAAAAATAAAAACTTGTCTCATTTTAAAATAAAATGGGACTGTGTCTTTCAAGGATGTAGAGAAAATAGGGAGTTGCTCGCTGAAATGAAAACAAGAAGAGAAAGGATAGTCCACCTGAACCGTCTGGTCTGTTGAAACTTGAAAGGAGGAAGAAGAAGTGAGGGATGATCCAGCAAGCTGAAATTTGGACTATCATGGTCATCCAACACTCCAAAGATAAAGATATGTAAGTACCAAAAATACTCAGGAAAAAAAAAAAAAAAAACCTCATTCATCTTGTACCGGCCCGGAATAAGTTTACCGCCGAAACACACCGGAATTCGCCGGAACTGCCGAAATACCCCGGTATTTTGGGCGGTACGAATCAGTAATGTTTCTGTACCGTTTGACCTGCCGGAACGGTAAGTTCCGGCCGTACCGACCGGTACGGTACGGATTTTGTCTTCCCTGCTACATACATAACATGCTTAAACATTTAAATATAAATCAACAGTAATACTAAAGACATCAATTTTAGCACAATTTTGTATTACAATTCACCACAGCCCATTGACATTGCCTCTTCAAAGTTGATATTCTCAACTTTACTCATTAAACAAATCACATGACACGGTATGTTAAATATGTTAGAAAAAAATAGTTTATTTTTAAAAAGCTTAAAAAAAAATTATTGGCAAAAATACAAAAACTAAAGAACAAAAAAAAAATTTCAACAATTTCCAAACGCATAAGGTATATGCAAATATGAATAGTGCATTTGGAACTTGGATTAGCTATTTTTTGTTAACATCTTAACTTAGGCAAAATTATTATTTTGATCCTTATATTTTGATGTCACTTTTAATTTGGTGCTCATTTTTTCCCGACAATTAATTTGATCATTGTTATTTTTAATTTACTGTCAAGTTAGTCTCTAGCATCAACTCACTTACAAAAAATATCTATATGGCAAATGGTTTTTTTTTCAAGCCATCAATTTAGTTCTAATTATTTTTAACTTGCTATTAACTTAGATTATTGGTATTTGGGAAGAAATAAAAATAAATAAAATGATATTTTTATTATGTCTTTAATGAAAAGAATTATGATTGTGTAAGAAATATTAATGGTCCATAGTTTCATTACTTCTTTCGAGCTTGTGTACCTTTTAGCATCATATTATTCTCTAGCTACACATATTAAATGATACCATTAAATAAGGATTAAAAAGTGAAATAGATAAGTTTAGCAAAAAAAAAAAAGTGAAATAGATAAAGGGTAGTGCACTGGACAAAAATCCCAACTCGGGCAGCGCATATATAAAACTTTCTTTGTTTCTTTTGTTTATAGTTTTCCTTGGCTGATAGAGTATTTGTATCGGCTCATGTAAAAATTTTTGTTTATTTTAGTATAAGAATTTATTATTATTTTTTTATATATATACTTACTTTTCAAAACACCATACATCAAATTATTTATTTTATACTACATTTTATTAAAATATTAATTATTTTAATTATTTTTTTTTTCACATACAACAACCAACATCTACTCTCTTCCTTCGTCCTCTAAATACATAAAAATAAAAATAAATAAATAAATAATTAATTAAACGCAAAATGAATAATATTATTGTAAATTTATACAATTATATACAAATTAATATAAGTTATTTTTAGATAAAATTGTGTAAATTATACACTTTTTTTTCTATTATACACGTTTTATTCTGCATTTCTGGCCCAGAAAATTAATAATTAATAAAGCCCTGAGGTTCTTTTTTCTGGATAACACCGAGTTTGGTAGAAGAAACATTTCCCCGTGCATGCCATGGACAGCTTCCAATCATAGTAGAGCCATGTTTTCCTTTTTCATTGGAAAAAATTATTAGGTCCGGCTTTCAACGTTAGCAAACTGACATTATCATGCTGACATCGTTTAAATTATAAACAAAATCAGTCCAAAATTATAAACTGTTCAGATCAGCAATAACATCTAAAGATTCTAAAGGGCGTCAGGGTCTTCAGGGTGAGTATTGCTGTGCAAAATGTTGTAAAAATTATATTTTGAAAAGTGTTGTGAAAACACATATTTAAAGTATTTATAATGTAAAAAATATATTCGGTATTATATTTCTAATAACTTCTTTTCAAAAGTGAAAAAAACATAATTGTGTGTTTAGTGTGTGTGTGTGTGTGTGTGTTTTTAAAGTGATGATGTGTAGTTTAATTAGTGGGACCTAAGTTTTAAAAATATTTACCAAAATGCCATTGAACAATGTGTTAAGTTCTAAGATTTTAGGAACTAATGTATTAGAACTTTAATATGTATTATGTTGGCAAACCATGATCAAAACATAGAGTTTAAGTTTAAGCTTGCTCAAAGTGTGATTTAATGTAAAATTGGAATCGAGTGATTGCAAGATTTATTGGACAAAATCTGCAAGGCTCGATCGATCAAAAATTAGACTCAATCAATCGAATCTCGTGCAGATTTAATTTTCTGTAGAAATTCCAATTCAGCCTAAGCCCACATGACGTGTAGGGTTAAGTGTTTTACTTCAAGTATAAAAGGAAAAACTCTAACTACGTTTAAGAAGTCTTTGAAGAGTTGTGTGTTGAATCTTTTGTGAGATTTAGAGGTGTTTACCTTCATACACACACATAGAGTTGTCAAGATCAAGATTTACATCAAGAACTTGATGATCTCTTCAATTGCTGCATAAAGAACTTTAAAGAAGATCTGAAACTTTTGAGTAGATTCTCAAAGTCACAAGTAGGAGAACTTGTGGTTGTTGTGGATTAAAGAAAGAAGTAGTCCGTGGACACGGAATTATCACATGGTCGTGGTAGTAAGTTTTCTATTCGAAGTAGCAGTAAGATGTTAATAGTCTAATTAAGCTCTACTGTAAAAACTTCAATTCTTTCATAGTGGATCTGTTTTTACCTTGAGAATAGTTATGTTAAATCCTCCCTAGGTTTTTTACCGGTTAGGTTTTCCTGAGTCATCATATCGTGGTATTCTTTATATTTCCGCATTATTTGCATGATATGATATTATTGTATTAACCTAGAATTGAATAATTTATCTAAGTAATCACTTGGCTAAATAACTAGATTAAACAACTTGTGTTAAGGGGTCTAAAAACGTACACAATGTTATTTGAAAACTGAATACTGGTAAGAGGAGTTTTCTAAATTCAGTGTTTAAACACCCTAAAATGATAAACGTAACTCAAATACTCCTAAAAAAACACTCTTATCAAAAATGATATTTTTTTGGAGGGCCACAATTTTCAGTGTTTAAACACTAAAAATTGTTGTTCAAACAACCTTACCAAACAAGTCCGCTAAGATTGAAAGTTGTAAAATCCACTTTCAATCTTAACAATTGAATAAAAAAGAATTTAAAAAAAGATAAAAATTAAAAAGTAAAAAACGTGAAAAAAAAAAAAATGTTGTGAGAGGGATGAGAGAGGATCTCAATCCAAAATGTAGCAGCCTTGCCAGTTGTTTTTCAAATATTTTTTGAGCCCACGTGAATTTAAAATTCGAAAAATCAAGTGAAAAATATAAGCTTTAAGGTTCTCTTGACCCAAAAAAAAAAAAAACCTGCTAGAGCCCTCAATTGGTGGACAAAGAACTTTTCTTTTGCATGGTGCCGAAAAAACACCAGCTGCTGCTCTGGTGTGATTTTTAGTTTTTTACTGATTAATTTCTCAAATAAAAAGCTCTAGTACAAAATATATATATATATATATATATATATATATATATATATATATATCTATATATGTATGTATGTATTTTATTCACATAATGATTTAGTATCATTATGATTAGTATCAATCTTCCCTTCAATTTTGATTTTAAATATAACCTAAATCAACTACTTATTTGGAGCTTGGAGCCTTATGTAAATGATTGTATATTGATAAATGGAGTTTAAAACTCAGTCATATGTTCATCTACTATATTGATAAATCTGTAATAGTGCAGGAACCAACTTGAATTATGTTCGACTCTAAAACCATTGTTTGGAAATTTAAGTATAGAAAGTTAGTACATAACTACTTGGCAACAAGTCAATAATTCCAAAGAGAACAAATTTACTTCATTCTCAAAAATATATATAAATAACAGCAAAAGATAAAAGAAAATCATTTGAACTCTAATCAAGTAAATTTTGGTTACATTTATTCCTTCTACTCTCCTCTCCTCACATTTACCTCCAATCCAAATATATCCTTAGGTTTCTTGGGTTCTTTATACTTCGAAAATCTTAAAGAGTGTTATTGGAAAACTTTTCATCTAGAAGTTGGCCTATAAGGAGGGTCTTATACCTAGAAACATGAGGCACTGTCTCATTCATGTAAAGAGAGTAAACCAATGTCCTTTCCAATCTCAACAAATATGAGAACAAAATAACATGTTGTTAGATTGTTGTTTTCTGTTGGCTTAGTTCCATGCAAATTTGCTTGTAATTTCTATTCAATTTTTATATAATTTTGTAGATTATTTGTAATTGGGTAGAAGTACTTGAGCCCTAATCAAAGTGCTGTGAAAACGAAGTCACGCCTGCAAGATGCATTTTACACACAGCAAAGAATCTTATTTTTACCTAATTCTTCACAAGACTAGGTCCTGTTTTTGGTATAAAAAAATTATAAAAAAAGGGCCAAGTATTGTTTTTGGTCAAAAAGCTATTATTTGATTGTCTCATTCTTTTTTCTTTTTTTTTTTTGCGTAAATACACTTTTGGTCCCTACATTTTTGGTTATTTTTTGATTTGGTCCCTAAACTGATTTTGCTCCTAGGTCAATCCCTGAAATCAGAAAATCGATTCTATTTTGGTTCCTGTCGTCAACCCACTAACAGAAAAATCCTACGTGGCTAACAGAGGGCATAAGTGGCATGTTAAATGCTAACGTGGCTAATAATTTAATAATAAAAATACCACGTCAACATCCATGTCAGCATTTAAATTAATAAAAAATGCCAGGTCAAAACAAATTAAAAATTAACAGTAATCTAAGTAAAATATTAAATAAAACAACTAAAAACAAATATCTGAATTGTTAAAAGTTATTAAATTATTATCAGTTTCTAAATTAAAATTAAAAAAGTTAAATTATTAAATTAAAAAAGTTATTTTCATTCTTCTCACTCTCTTCTCTCTCTCTGCCGATTCACATTCTCCCTCTCTTTGATCTTTCTCCCCCAACCGATATTTTATTTTTATTTTTATTTTTGATAAACTCTCCTAGCCAATTGAATGCTTTGAAATGGGGTTTTATGGATTAAGTTCTCAAGCTCGACCATGGAGTTTTATGGATCAATGGAGGCGAAGGATCGGTTTGGGGTGGTGGGTCGATTTGGATTCATGGGTTGTGGATTTATGGGTGTGTTGTGCTGTAGTGAAACCCAAGACCGGTGGTGGTGGTGGTTGCGAAGGATCGGTTTGGGGTGGTGGGTTGGTTTGGATTTGTGGGTTATGGATTTATGGGTGTGTTGTGTTGTTATGAAACCCCAGACAGGTGGTGGTGGTGGTTGCGAAGGATCAGTGGTTGTGCTGGCTATGTTGTTGTGATGGTCCCCATGGCGAAGCCTCAGGTGCAAAGCCCAGATCGGTCCTCACGGTGAAGCCCAGATTGTTTCTAACGGCAAAACCTCAGGTAGTGGGTGTTGTGAAGCCCAGGTCAGTCCCCACGGCGAAGCCACATCTCTACCTCTCCTCCATTATGCTATATTGAGAATTTTGATGGGTATTTGGGAAAGAGATGGTTTTGGATAATAATTTTGGTTGAATATATAATTGATTTTTGTGGAAGAATTTGGATACAAATTTTGGAATATTATGGGTTTCTATTCTTTTGTTCTTGTGTTTGAATATTCTGGGTTGTTGTTCTTATGTGTTCATGATCAAGATGAACACAGATCTTAATTGATTTTATTTTTAATTTTGTTTTTCCTCTTTTTTATTTGATTAAAACTGATAAATTATTATTTTTTAATTTAGAAATTGATAATAATTTAATAACTTTTAACAATTCAGATATTTGTTTTTTATTTTTTTTAATATTTTAATTAGATTAATGTTAATTTTTAATTTGTTTTGACCTGGCATTTTTTATTAATTTAAATGCTGACATAGATGCTGACGTGGTATTTTTATTATTAAATTATTAGCCACGTCGGCATTTAACATGCCACTTATGCCCTCTGTTAGCCACGTAGGATTTTTCTGTTAGTGGGTTGACGGCAGGGACCAAAATAGAATCAATTTTATGATTTCAGGGACTGACCTAGGAGTAAAATCAATTTAGGGACCAAATCGAGAAATGATCCAAAATGTAGGGACCAAAAGTATATTTACGCCTTTTTTTTATCATCTTTTTTCACATTGCGAGTCCCACTATACTTTTCTTTTTTCTTTTTTCTTAATATTTTATCTTTTATCTATAGTATTTTTAACAAAAAGTTAGATAAATTGTTCCCAAACAAAGAATGTTTACACATATCACTCGAGTGGTCAAAAGGAAAAGATAAAAAAAAAATCTCCCAGCCCTATTTCACATATCAACCCAATGTTTGTTTTGTTGTTGATGTTTACATTTCCAATTAATTTCTCAAGTTTTGAAAACCATGTAGCAGAGTTGTAATCTGCAAAGAAAATAGGCTCATTTTCATCCTAGTAGGCATTCTAATTGGTTCCACGTTTTTCAGGCTCCAGCCATCTTGTCGATAAGTTTATCAAGAGAGGGACCATGTGATCTTATTCATTGATAATTTTTAATAATTTGGCAATGGGCAGATGACCTGTAAGGTCAATTAAATTAATAACTTTGCCTCCACTATCTAATTTTTCAGGAAAAAATGATAGAAAAACAGTTAAAAGTGGCTTTTATCTAGTTATCTTTATATTTGGTAGCCATCGTTTTGTCTAGTCCTCTTCATGTAGTCCCCATATCACCATTTGGCATTTGCCACTAATAATTGAAAAGAGAAAAGACCCACATTATCTTAGATTAGAAACTTTAGAATTTTCAAAAAGCAAAAGAACAATAATTGCAAAGCATACTGATTTACCAAAAAAAAAGGAATCTTATGTATTGACTTGCCAAAAGACTATTGGTATTGACTTAATAAGACTATTTTTCAGAAAAAAAAAAAAAAAAAAAAAAAGACGAAACTACAATATTGGTTTCTAAAATTTACAAGTGCTATTGGTCCCTAAAGTTTAAAAAATAAGTGCTATTAATCTCCCTATTAGCTTCTGTTAGTTTTTTAATTATGTGTTTAACAGAATAATGAGGTGTCACTTTTTAAATGACTTAAAACAATATATATTAAACTTATTATCTAATCAAAAGTTTTAAAAGATACCTCATTATTTTCTCTTAAGTCTTTCTGTACTTTTATCAATGGTTTTAAAAATCAGATTGATTGATCAAAAAATTGAAAAAAATGAGTGATTCCTAGTTTTTTAGTTTAATCGGATCGAACAGATGATTGAACAGATGACATTATAATAGTTATTTAGTAATTTAATAATTTAATAATTTATAATTATATATTTAACTCTATATATTTCCTTCTAAAAAAAACTGCAAATATTAATTTAGTTGGTCATCTATTAGATAGTCTTTCACTGTTTCGTGCTTATATTTGACTGTAAAAAAAAATGGTTGCTTGGCCACAGCGTGGCAATTTATCAATATATTGATTTTTTTTTTTTAATCTTAGTTAGTAGCAAAGTAGAACATGTCATCCCAATTAATTTCCCCACCAACCCTACCAATCTCAATACTCTTTCTTTCTATTTTGTTGTTGACCAACCAATTTCTCTCTCTTTAAATCTATGGAAATCACTAGCAAGCCATAGCCCATGAGTGTCGTTTCCTCTGCCGTCTACAACTAGCATGGCCATCACTACAAGCCACCGTGATAGAGGGACCTCCTCTGCTTCAAAGCTACGAAAAAATGATCTCCACTGCAATACGAGTTCTGTTATTTGGGGCGTGCATGCAAAATTGTGTGGATTAAAATGTGTGTAATAAACATCACTCAAAAGATAAATGGTAGTATTTATTATACACCATGTTACACACACGGATACACACCCATTTTTTGAACTGAAATCGTGAGTTGAAAACACGATTTCAATTTAAAAAATGTGTTTATGATAGAGTATGTGCAGTAGTTTTTATCCAAATGCTAAACTAGGAAGATGCATGCATGAGAATATATAAAGTTGTGAAAAGATTTATTTACTTTTTTTCCTATATAAAATTTATAAAAATATTTTATAAATAAATGCCCTTAAGGTATCTGTTAACTTTTCCTTTTTAGCAATATATTATTCTCTAGCTAGACATATTAAATAATACCATTAAGTAAGAATTAAAAAGTGATAATAGATAAAAGGGCATATAAGAAACTCTTTGTTTTTTTTTTTTTTTTTTTTTTTTTTTTTTTTTTTGTGTCACTACCCTGTTTTATTATGCATGTTATGGCCCAAAAAATTACTAGGAACGCTAAAAATTTCATAATTTTTGTCACAACTCACTACGTAGCAAGTTATGGGTAATAAAGATAAAATGGTAGGTTCACACCTTCATCATTTACAACTTATCATATGTCGAGTTGTGACAAAAATTATGAAATATATTTTGTGTCCTAGCATTTTCCAAAAATTTAATGATAAAACCCCGAGTTTTTTTTTCATTGAAAACAATAAAGCCCTAAAGCCCCAAGTTCGGAGTTTGGACCCTCACTGATTACACAGATCCACACGTTTTCCTTTCTCATTGGAAAATTATTAGGCCCGGTCTACAACGTCAGCTTGTTGACATAATTAGGTAGTTCAGACCAATAAAAACACAACAACAAGCGGAATAAAACGCTGACATCGTTAAAACTGTCTAGATCAACAATAGTAACACCTAAAACATTGGCATCCGGGCATTTAAAAATATTCCTATATTACGCATGTTCAGGTAAACATTAGACATTTGGAGGTGTTTGGTTTGTGTTTTTAAACAATTATTTTCAGTTTTTAAACAATATTTCATGCATTTTAACGCACTTTTTCACCCACACGTATTTTCACAAATATTTTCAAACAATAATTTTCAGTTTTTAAACACATGTACCAAACGGTCTCCAGTTTTTTTTTTTTTTTTTGCCACATACCTTTGTATTTAACAATTGCTGCATATAAGTATGTAGCAAAACCTTTCCCTTTAGGGTAATGTTCAAGGATGTTAAAGTCTTTGAAGGATTTGGATCTGGTGTAGATGCAATTACCCCACTTCCTCTCACATTAATTTTTCACTTTTATTTTTTAACTTTTTTTTCAATTCTTTTATAAAATTTTTTATTCAATAGTTAAGATTGAAAGTAGATTTTTTAACTCTCAATCTCAACCATCCAATACTATTACATTAGGGATATTGCACTTGATCTCAATCCGTCTTGGAAAAGTCTAGTAATGTCTTAGTAAACATAGCGGCCTAGCCAGTTGTTTTCCGATATTTTTAGAAAAATCAAGTGAGAAATAAAAGAACAAAATCTTGGTTTATCAAATAACTTTGGGACAAAGAACTTTTCTTTTGTATAATGCCAAAAAACACAACAGCTGCTCTAGTGTAATTCTTACTGATTTATCAAATAAAAAGCTCTAGTGCAAAAAAAAAAAAAAAAAAAAAAATCTTGTTTACATAATGATTTAGTTTCATTTATGACTAGCATCAATCTTTCCTTCAATTTTGGTTTTTAATATGACCTAAATCTTGAAGTCCTAACTGCGTAAATGATTGTATATTGATATGCAAAATAATTCCAAAGAGCACAAAAAATTTACTTCTTAGAAATATTATAAAAAAATAAAAAAATAAAAAATAAAAAACAAACAAACAAACAAAGGATAAAAGAAAATCACCGAACTGTAATTAAGTACATTTTGGTCACATTTCCTTCTACTCTCTTCTTCTCAAAGTCAAAATTTCCTTTGTTCCAAACATATCCTTAATTAGGTGTCTTGGGCTCGTTATACTTTGAAAATCTTAAGAATGTTATCGGAAGACTTTTAATCTAGAAGTTGACCTATAATAAGGAGGATTTTGTACGTAGAGACAGACACAATATTGTCTCATTAATGTAAAGAGAGTAAATCAATTAACGCCCTTTCCAATCTCCCAAAAAAGAAAAAAAAAGGAACAAAATAAATAAATAACATATTGTTAAGTCATTGATTTCTTTGGGGAATATTTGTAATTGGGTAGTACTTAGTATCTGTTTGGATACTGCTTTTTCAGAGGTTCCTGTGCACTATTTACGAGACCTACAAACCTCTTTTTTCAACAAAACTTGTATTAAAAATGGGTCTCACAGCACTATTCACCATTTAAAAATTATTTTGCTGTAGTGTTTTCAGTTTTCAACGGTATCCAAACAGACCCTTAAACCCTAATCAAAGTGCTGGGAAGATGAAGTCGGACCTACAAGATGCATGCTAGGCCACAAAATGGACATGTGGCACATAAAGAAGATATTTTTTTCCTATGCAAGTTGAGACATGCCCTAGGATAGAGTCCAACAGGTCACTTTTATCAACTTGTCTACAGTTCATTATTCTATTTATCTTTTACCTTTTATTTGTAATATTTCAATTATTAAAAAAAAAAAAAAAAACTAAATAAGATGTTACCAAACAAAAAATGCTTATACATATCGTTTGAGAAGTCAAAATCAAAAAAAAAAAAAAAAAAAAAAAAAAAAAACTTGCAGCTCTATTTCACATATCGATCCATTGTTTGCTTTGTTTGTTGTTATTTACATTTCCAATTAATTTCTCAAGTTTTCAAAACCATGTAGCAGAGTTGAAATCTGCAAATTAAGAACATAGGCTCATTTTCATCCCTACTCGGCATTATAATTGTTTCCACGTTTTTCATGCTCCAGCCACCTTGTAAATAAGTTTATCAAGAGAGGGACCATGTGATCGTCATTGATAATTTTTAAACTCAATAATTTTGCCTCCACTATCCAATGCCGGGAAGAATTTGGCCAGGGAAGACAAAGCTACTTTTATAAAAAGACCTCTTTTTCTCATTTCATAGAAGAAACATTTCCCCGTGCATGCCATGGACAGCTTCCAATCATAGTAGAGCCATGCATATTTTCCTTTTTCATTGGAAAATTATTTGGTCCGGACTACAATGTCAGAAAAATGACATCATTTAAATTATAGACATCATTAGATCAGTCCAAAACAATTGAAAGACAACGACAAGTTAGATAAAAATAATGGCATCATTTAAACAGTCCATATAAGCAATAACAAGAAGTCAAGGTTTTCGGATTTAGATACCTTTCTGTGGTTGAAATTAAGAGTTGAAAAAAAAAAAAAAAAAAAAAAAAACTTTCAATCTTAATTATTGAAGTAAAAAAAGTTAAAGAAGAGTAAAAAAATGTAAAGATTAAAAAGTGAAAATGTGAAAAAATGTTACGAGAGGGAACTGGGAAGAGAGAGGATCTCAATCCAAGGTCTTCAAAAAGTCTAGTAACATCTCAGTTAATGTAGCAGCCTAGCCAACAAGACATTGATACATTGTTACTATATTGTGTATTTCTTTGTTATTCAATATTGGCAAGCAAATGGCCTCTTTTGTTAATCTACTATGTGCCAGCTATTGAGATTTTTTCTTTTTTTCTTTTTTGGTTGGTTCTTCTAATATTTTTTGTGCTTCTTTCTTATGTAGTCAAATTAATGTCTCTTTTAATGGTATAATTTTTAAGTACTTCAAAAATCAAATGATTATATTTTTTGTTTGTGTTACAAATCAATTCTAAACCTAATTGTAATTGCTAAATTATGTAATACCAACCACATGCCTTGTACATGTAGCCAAATTACTAGTGCTACAAAATAAAAGAGTCAAAAGACTTTGGATTCTGAATAGTCAAATTCTTATCAAGATTGCACAAATATCCGTAAATGGGAAAATTACTCTGTGAATTCAAGAACTTTCCTGGATCAACCGATTTGACTCACTTTGTGACTCAACTAAACCATTGGAGTTAGAGTGTGTTTGGATTCTGATGATCAAATGGCTTTTTCCTTAAATATTTTACCCTTTTTAGGTCTCACAATGGTCCTGCAACAAAGAATCTTATTTGTACCCTATCCTTCACATGACCAAATACTCTTTTTTTTTTTTTTTTTTTTTTTGGTGTGTCAAAAAGCTAGGGTCAATTACTATTTTTAGTCAAAAAGCTATTGTTTGTGGGTCTCACTTTATATTTTTCCTCACATTTTTTCTTACTACAAGTCCCGCTTTACTATTTTTTTTTTGCTAAGTACTTTTAGCAAAAATAAATAGTCAGCTTATTTTATTTAGTTTTTAGTTTTTAGCTTTTATCTATAGTAATTTCGACAAAAAAATTAGGTAAGTTGTTCTCAAACATAAAATGTTTACTCATATCGCTTGAGGGGTGAAATGAAAAAAAAAAAAAAAAAAATTCAAAACAAAAAATCTTCCAGCTCTATTTCACATATCAACCCATTGTTTGTTTTGTTTGTTGTTATTTACATTTCCAATTGATTTCTAAAGTTTTCAAAAGCATGAAGCAGAGTTGTAATCTGCGAATTGGTTCCACATCTTCATCCTAGGCATTCTGAATAGTCAAATTCTTATCAAGATTGTACAAATATCCGTAAATGGAAAAATTACTCTGTGAATTCAAGAACTTTCCTGATTCAACCAATTTGACTCACTTTGTGACTCAACTAAACCATTAGATTTAGTGTGTGTTTAGGTTCTGATGATCAAATGGCTTTTTCCTTAAATATTTTACTGTTTATAGGTCTCACATTGGTCCTACAACAAATAATCTTATTTGTACCTTATCCTTCACATGACCAAATACTATTTTTTTTTTGTCAAAAAGCTAGGGTCAATTACTATTTTTAGTCAAAAAGCTATTGGTTGCGGATCTCACTTTATGTTTTTCCTCACATTTTTTCTTACTACAAGTCCCGCTTTACTTTTTTCTTTTCTTTTTTTGCTAAGTACTTTTAGCAAAAAATTAAAATAAATAGTCAACTTATTTTATTTAGTTTTTATCTCTTATCTATAGTACTTTCGACAAAAAAATTAGGTAAGTTGTTCCCAAACATAAAATGTTGACTCATATCGCTTGAGGGGTCAAATGGAAAAGAAGAAAAAAAAAAAAAAAAACTTCCAGCTCTATTTCACATAGCAACCCATTGTTTGTTTTGTTTGTTGTTATTTACATTTCCAATTGATTTTTAAAGATTTCAAAAGCATGAAGCAGAGTTGTAATCTGCGAATTGGTTCCACATCTTCATCCTAGGCATTCTAATAGGTTCCAAATTTTTCATGCTCCTGTCACCTTATCAATAAGTTTATCAAGAGAGGGAGCATGTGATCTTCAATGATAATTTATAAATAATTTGGCAAGGTCACTTAAATCAATAATTTAGCCTCCACTATCTAATTTTGACAGGAAGAAATGACAGAAAAACAGTTCAAAGTGACTTTTATCTGGTTATCGTTATATTTGGTACCCATTTGTTTTGTCTCTTCCTCCTCCCATATTCCCCATATCAGCATTTGGCATTTGTCACTAGATGTTCAAAAGAGAAAAGATCCACATTGTAAGGTTAGAATTTTCAAAAAGCAAAAGAACAATAATTGTAAACCCAACAATCTTTTGTACTGGTTTACCAAAGAAAATGAATCTTTTTTCTTTTCTTTTTTTTGATGGAAAAGAAAAGGAATCTTATGTATTGACTTGCTAAGACTAATTTTGGTATTGACTTGCTAAAACTATTTGGTAGCAAACTTCCCTAAAATTTGTTTCTCTATTTTAGAATAAAAGCTTTTTTTTTCTCCTTTAACTAACCTTTTTTTTTTTTACCAGCATCAAATCCACTTTTCAAAGCACCCACTTTATTTTATTACTAGTTATCAAGACTATATACAAAAAAGCAAAATATTTAGAGAATGAACAATGCTCTTTAAAGATAGGGAACAATTATAGCCAAGGGTGGCTCCATACTGAAGGTAGGGTGGTCGTAGGACCATCTTGACCTCTGGGAAATAAATAAAAATTATATATAAATTTAAAAAAATTTATGATTTGTCTACCTCTAATAAAAAATTGTAACCACCCTAAATATTTTTAGGTTCAATAATATTAAACTTTATTCCCATTATCAATATATTAGGCCCTTTCAAACAAAAAGAAAAGGCCAAAAGAAAATTTTATTGAACTAAAATTTGAAAGAGAAGTAGCTTATAATATTAATAATGAGACTATTATGCAATGATTTCAAAATATAAAAGGAAATATATAAAATTCTTTTTTATTAAATTTTGTTGTATATTTTAAGTTTCTTAATGACTACCCTAAAAAAAGTTCTTGAAACTGCAATTGTAACTAAAACTCATCTTAGGAGGGAAATGGGTATGCTGATGCAATAGGTTTTTAAGTCTTTTTATTTTATTTTTGGTTATCTATGTACATTTTTAGACCCCTTAAAACACAAGTTTTTTAACCTAGTTATTTAGCCAAGTGATTACTTACATAAATTATTCAGATTTAGGTTAACACAAGTAAATCATATCGTGTAAATAATGCGGAAATATAAAGAACACAACGATATGATAACTCAGGAAAACCAAATCGGTAAAAAACCTGGGGAGGATTTAACCTAGCTATTCTCAAGGTAAAACAGATCCATTGTGAAAGAATTGAAGTTTGTACAATAGTGACTTAAACCACTAACATCCTATTGCTACCTCGAGTAGAAAACTTACTACCACGACCACGTGATAGCTCCGAGTTCATGGACTACTTTTTTCCTTGACCCACAACAACCACAAGTACTCCCACTTGTGTTTTTCTTTAAGCTCTTGAAACAGCAACTGAAGAGATCACCAAGATCTCAACATCAATCTTGATCTTGATAACCCTAAGTGTGTATGAAGGCAAACACCTCTAGATCTCACAAGAGATTCACACGCACAGCATATCAACAACCTCTAAAACGTGGCTAGGATTTTTCCTTTTATACTTAAGGCAAAACATAAAACCCTATATGTCATATGGGTTTGGGCTAAGTTGGAAATTCTGCAGAAAAACATTCTGCACGAGGTTCGATCGATCGAGTCTAATTTTCGATCGATTGAGCCTTACAAAATTTGAATAGTAATTTCTTGCAATTACTCGATTTCAACTTTACACATAAACACACTTTGAGCAGCCTAATTCTAGACTCTAAGTTTTGATCATGGTTTGCCAACATTACACATTGAAGTTCTAATACATTTAGATCCTAAAATCTTAGAACCTAACAAACTCCCCCTTTGGTAATCCGTGACAAAACACATAACAAAAACAAAAATGCTCAAAGTTACAAAAACAACCCATTACAATAAAATGCCCAAAAACAATTCAACCTAACTACTATCTATCAGTTGCTAATGTAGACAGCAGTACGACTGAATCAACCTATATATTCCTGAAACACTCAACAAACACATAAACGCATGTGTGGAAAATACAAATAAAACAAAATAAATTCTTGATTTCACAAAACAGAAAATAAAAGACATATCATGAATAACCTCATAAAATAAATTAATCAATAGCCAATGTAGCACATGTGAAACAAGAAACAATAAAAGAAATAAAAACAAAAAACAAAGTGTCTCCCCCTAACATATACAACCCATAGGAAAAAGTAAATACATCAAGATAAATACATCATGAGCCAAAAATAAATACATCATGAAGCACCTAGATACAAACTAAAGCTCCAAAAACATCAAAATCTCCCCCTATCTCCATCAATATGTTCTCCCCCTTTTTGTGACGAATTGCCAAAGGGCAATCAACGCTCATCATCAAATGGAGGTGGTGGAGTAAACTGTCGAACACTCGCCAAATCCGCATGCAAAGCCTGAAGCTCTGTGAGCACATCCACCAAAAACTGACCATATGCCGCCTGAACGGTCATGACAGTATCCAACATACTCTGAATGGTGGAATCACTCGAAGTAGAAGGTGGAGGATCAATAGCGGCGGTGGGATCGACATAGGCCTCAGTAGTAGGGTCACCTGAAGAAGGAGGCTGAGCATCAGCACCTGTGGAAGACTCAACTCTAGGGCGTTTAGAGCTAGCTCTCATCTGAGCTGCTCTCTGACTAAGGAAGGTGGCACCTATAGGAGCTATAATATGTATGAGCTCAAACATGGGAAAATCCTCTAGTCCTAGATGTAACAAAATCCTATAAATAAACATAGGGAAGAATAGACCATGTGCTGTTGAACTACTCCTATGAACCTCAACCAAGGATCGAATAAAAAGAGTAGGAAAACTCATAGGAGCATCAGTCACAAAGGCATACAAAAATGCACATCTCTCAATAGGAATGGTGTGCAAGTGAGAGTTGGGCCAGATAGAATGACAAGAAATCCGGAAAAACAAATAATGAATCTCTGTAAGCTCATGGGAGGTGATACGAGGATCAGTACCCCACTGAATGGAAGTATCGGTGAGATATAACATAATGTCATCAAGAGGAGGGGTCACTAAATAACGGTAGACTGGCTGTCGTACCAAAGGTACCCCAAGAGCAGAGGCCACTACTGAAGGAGTAATGACATACTCTTCACCCCTTATCCAACTCATCACATACTGGATGTTGGAATCATCGGAGTGGACAGAGAGGTTAGAGTAGAACTCTCTAATCAAGGCAGCTAGAGGAGGATGAGAAATGTCCAACAAAGGCAACCAACCCCTATGCTCAAAGTTCCTCCTAATCTGCGGATCTAACTCATCTAAAATGACCTTTCTCTCAGCCCAAACAGACCTAAAGATGTTTAGCTTCTCATAGGCTTCTTGGTTTTTCTCAAACCTAAACCTATCACTATCGAAGGCAGGGGTAGAGGTGGAGGTGGAGGTGGTTTTCTCATTGGCTCTAGTCTTCCTTACCATGATGCTAAGGGTTGGAAAGGATAGACGGAAACAGAAACCAAAGAAAGAAAACAAAGAAAACCAAGGGCAAACTGCATCAGACAGAGCTAGAGCAAAAAAATATAGAAAATAACAATCTATATGATGCATGACATGAATGAACAAATGATGCATGCTCTAATGCATTGAGAACTGTTCAATTTTACTTTATAAACCAACAATTGACTTGAACACAGAGTTTTAGAACAAAAATCCCAAATTTTGAAAAACCCAATTTCAAAAATCCCAACAAATTGATCAATTTATCATTACACAAGTTAGATAACATCATATAATGACATAATCACTCAATACCATAAGTCAATTTTATCAAATTTTACCCAATTGAACAAAATCCCCAATTTCATGTAGTTTCAAGCCCTAGGATTTCAAATTTTTCCCAAAATACAAATTTAATCAAATTAAAGCATGAGAATCAAGTTAATAGCATCTATAGACAAAAACCCATGAATCAAATGTGAAAGAAAACAACCCAAAAATTAAAAACCCTAAAACATATTGAGTTCGAAAATCTCAACAAAAAAACATGAACAATGCATGAAAAAGATGATTTGAATGAAAAAAAAAAAGGGTAAAAGAGACTTACTCAAGCTAGAAGACAAAAACCTTTTGAAGATTTTAGGCAAAAAGTGACAAAAAAAAACTTAGATTGGATCGGTCGAGCAAGGAAAGGGAAAAAGCTTTTGAAAAGATTTGAAAAGTGTGAAGAACACATGAGAGAAAAATCTTTTTAAAAACTCACTGACTGATTTTCGATTGGTCGAAAAATAGATTTGATCGATCGAAAATCAATTTCGATCGATCCAGCACCAATCGAGCACCGATCGAGCCAGGCAAATTGTAACCAAAATTTTTATCGCATTTTTGATCGGTCAAGCAACAAGTTTGATCGATCAAAAATCTTGAAAAATCAAATTTTTGAAAAATAGAGCATTTTAATGCAGAAACTTCTCAAAGCACATTGTTTTATGAATAAAATGCATGAGTATGAGATGAAAAGTTTTTCAAAAACACTTGAATTCAACCCAGATCTTCCAAAAACAAGATTTTCAATCAATTTGTCCTCAAAACTCGAATAGTAAACACATTTTGCATCAAAATCAAGGAACTTTTAATTTTGGGTGGCCACAACAAGATCACACACAATATCATGTACTAAGTTTAGCAAAGAATAACTAGTGTAGTGTGTGCAACTAGCAATAACTTAAGATACATATGAGGTGATATGTAATGAGTAATCAATCACAATTTCTACAAAATTCATCACATAAGTTTGAATGAGACTATCACCTAAGGAGTTATATCATATAACTCTCACATCTCTTAGAAAACAAGTTTGCTATCATGTAAGTTTCTTGTTTTGCCTCATAATGTACACACCAATTTTATTTGATTTGGAAATTATTAGAATAGCCAAAATAATGTACATACCAATTTTATTTCATTGTGAATTTATTATAGCCCAATAATGTACACACCAATTTTAGCATTAATCCAAGGCTACACCTTATGTTCTTTTTGTGCATGTGCTACACTTTTTCAAGCACAAAATCTTATGATATGCACAAAGGTGTTCATGATTGGCTATTAAACAGTGGTGAGATGGTTATTTATGCCTTTCTCATTAAGTTAAAGTCCAATAATCAAAAGCATGTGACTTCAAGATCAAGATTAAGTGATCAAAACTATAAATAACTCCCACACAACATGCACTACAAAGCTCAAACTAGTAAAGTGCAGTAAAATAAGCTCATCCAAGTTAAACAAGGTACATAAACATGTTATGTAAAGATAATATGGCCAGCCTTGATTTCAAATCCAAGAAAAATAATGCAAAACACATTTTTCCTTCCTTTTCCTCCTTTTTTTTTTTTTTTTTTTTTTTTTGAAAAGAATAACAAAAACAGCCTATCATGAAATGCATGAATGTTATGCAATACAAATCCTAAAACAAAAAGAAACAAAAAAAAAAAAAACAGCAATGAAGAAAGGTCATAAAGAGTAGAAAGATGAAGCACAAGAACCAAGTCAGAAAGACTCAATTAGATTGAGTTTTTTGCATCCAAAACTTTTTAGATGCAACTTTTGCATTGGAGTTGTAGACTCCGGAAGTGAGGCTGTTGGGCCTGGATACACTTGGGCTAACAATTTATTTGTAAGGTGGGTTTTTGAATTTCCTACTAAGGGTCGTTCTCGGCAGAGAGACTCAATACAATATTCACTCTACTCTCCTTTTTTTCTGAACCATTTTCTCTTCCCAAGCTCCTGCTATTTATAGCCAAGGTTAGTGGAGGGATTATGATTGCAGCTGCCAATAGTGCTATTGAAGGTCCAATATTGTTTGCTTTAAGTGGGTGTTTAGGTGAAGGTGGGATGCAGTAATTGTGGCCTTGGAACTTGGTTCCAGCCTAGTCAATTGTGCTCGGCAATGCAGTTCCCCGACCATTTAGTGGCCTCCCCGGACAGGATTTATGAGCTTGTTAAGGAAAACTCATGTCGAGCGCCTCCCAGGATCCGTGAACCCGAACTTTGCTATTGCACGAAGGCAGTTTCAAGGATTTAGGGCAATTGGGCCGCCACGTTGGGCTTGGGCCCAGGGCCCATACAAGTCTAGGGATCTTGGTACCGTACATTAGCCCCCCCTTGATTCATCCCCGGTTACCGGGAAGAATCAAGGAGCTGGACGGGCCTCTCGTTCTCGGGGATTCTAGGGCCTGGGACTCGTGATTATGGTTTCCCATTAATGCTCATCTCAAAAGACGCGCCGTTTCGCGGCGTCAGATACAGTCGTCATTATTACCTGACGGTTCGTGAACCAAAGCGACACGCGAATGGGCTTCCTCTGGTATTTGCAGGTCTGTTCGTAAAGCGTGCCCATTCACTGTTTGATTAACCGTTTCTTCGTCCCTCCTCCTGATCCTATAAATAGTTCCCCTCAGAACTTTCTCTCATTTTTCCTTCATCTCCGATTTTCTTGAGTTTACTCTCTGCCGACCAACTCTCTCTGCGCTTTCTCACCTGCTCAGTGTTCCTTTCCTCCTTAGAACCCCAAGTAAGTTTTCTTCCCCTTCCTATTCCTTTAGCTTTATTTCTTCAAGTCCCCTTTCACAGTATTAAGCGTCAGGGATGGGTTACTCTTACCTTTTAGAGACCTCGGCTGCCTTGGCCACCTTTAGGAGCAAATTTAGCATCCCCGATGACGTGGAAGTGGCATACTGCCATGAGAGTGACATCGCTCTCCACCGAGGACAAGGCACAGTCTTCTTTCCTTTGATGTCAATCTTAGAGGGCGGGGTTAGGTTTCCCGTGGACCCCCTTCTCACAGATACACTTAGGTACTATGGACTGTGTCCCGACCAGCTTTCCCCCAATTTTTACCGGGTGGTTAGCTGCGTCAGTAGGTTGAATCACACCTTTAATTTACAGTTAAATCACCATGACATTAACCACATGTATAGCCTCTGTGGGAACAAAGCTACGAACTATTACCTAAAGACAAGAGATAATCGGGTACGGTTGATATCATGCCTGCCCGATTCGAATAGGAACTCCGCCGGGGAGTTCGTTCGCGTGCGCGGCAATTGGTTTGCCGGGGACGTCCCTTGCCCCCTTTCACGGCGTGAAGTGGGTTTGTACCATTCCCTTAATCTAACTGCTTTCCTCCCCTTTTTCATTTCTGTTCATTAAGGTAAAGCTTCATTAACAGATATTGATATGATGTTTGCTCTTTTGCAGACGGCAAGGTTTTCGTTCCGGATCTCAGAGCCGTTCACGCCAAGGATTTGAACTTCACTCTTCGCTCCGAGATATACGTGCATTGGGACGGCCAACTCCGGGCCTCGCACCTGATCCTCGGAGTAGAACCGGTCTACTCCACCTGGCAGAACTTTAAACAAGCACTTCTGGTGGATAGTCCCCTGCTCTCATATATTGACGTTCGGTACGTCAACTTCCTGCCACCGAAGCTTACAACTGGGGAGGCGAGGGAATTTGGACGGCGCTTCACCGCCTCGGACGAGCTAGCTCCTTTGCGAGACGAGTCCGCGGAACGCGTTTCTCGGCGCCTCAGGGAGTTAGCCCACGAAGCCATCCGAGAAGAGAATCCCGTTCAGGAGCAGGTGCAGCCCGAGAACCAAATTGTTGAGCCCCAGCAACCAGCGCTTGAAGGAAGGATGGTGTCTAGGAGGGTCATGACTATAGATCGCTTCGTGCCCGGTGCACGGCAGCCCACGCAACCCCCGCCTCCATCTCAAACTGGACGGGCCAGGAAGAAACAAAAGGTCACCGAACAACCTTCCACGGGGCCGGGAGATACAGCCGTCCAGACTCCTCCGCACCCAACGGGGGGGATTGTCATTCGTGAGCCGCAGACCCAGATTGGTCCGAGGGCTGCGTCCTCCTCTCAAGCGGCTCCAGCGTGGAAGCCTAAGTTTCTGTTGGACGGCAAACCTTTGCCTTCAACTGCTTGCGTGCGGATATGGGAGAAAGGCGAGGGTGGTCGTGTTGCCCAAACCCTGGCCGAGGGCCTCCTTCTTCCAGAGGACGTGCACGCCTTTGAGGAAGGATCTGAGGAGTCTGTGGGGCGCCGCTTAGAATGGCATGCTATTGCGGTAACTCCCTAGTTATCTATTTTCTCCCGTGCATTATATTCCTGTTTTATCGCTAACTTTTCATGATTGCTAGGTTGCTCAATTGGCTCACATCATGGCCGGCCGGGCACGAGATCTCGCTGAGGAGGTCGAGCGTGAAAAGAGTGCGCGGGAGTCAACGGCCAGATCAGTGAAAGAAAAGCTTAAGGCAGCTGAGGACGCCGAGAATAAAGCCGCCGTAGCGGAGCAAAACTGGGCGCTGGCAGAAAAAAGATGTGCCGAGCTTCTGACCAAGCAGAATGAAACCGACGTGAAACTGGCCGAAGCCATCAGCCTGAACACTTCTAACGCCGAGGAGCTAGCTGACCTAAGGGCGGCTCTGACGGAGTGCAAGCAGAAGTGGTATAACGAAGGCTTTGCCGATGCCGAGCAGTCTGCAGAGCCGGTCGTGACTCAGGCACGGAAGTTGGGTTTCGAGGCTGGGTGGTATGCCGCTCTTCACACACTGGGTGTTGCCGAGGATTCCCACTTGAGAGATCCCGGCCAGATTCCCTTCCCGAGAGATGCAATTGCCGCGCATGATCCCCCGGTCACTGTTGACGAGGAGGAAACGACAAGCATGAGGGAGCTTGTTGAACAAATTGACGCTCATGCCGAGCCAGAGGACATGGAGGCCACCAGCATCCCAACCGTGTAGGACCTTCTTGGCGAAGAATCGTGCTACCCTCTCCTTGACCAGACAGAACTGAGAGATCCGACCCGACCTTCCAGCTGATTAATTTTACGCTTTCATTATTTTTCATCGCGCTTGTAGTTTTTATGTTTTGTTGGTTTATTTGCCTATGTCGCCGGGATGTGGCGGACGAACAATTTACGGTTTGTTGAATGAATCTTATCTTTTTGATTGTTTCGCTTTGACTGTGTCAATGTTTATGCCGTGCATGTGATGATACCCAAAGCCTATCATGCAGTGCTTTGAATAGTCCGAGATGAATTTTGATGTTCGGAGGGTTGGGGTTCCCACATGCTTGGTGGCTTGACCCTACCGAGGGACATGATTTCATCTTGTGATCCTTTACCTTCTTGCCTCATAGGCGTTTCCCCCTGCTCGGTGTTTTTAATCCTGTCGTGGGCCAGGTTTTTGTCCTTAGACCTTTTAGCGACAAGGTTTCCACTTGCTCGGCGATTGTAATCGAGCCGAGGCCAGGTTTCTGTCCTTAGAATTTTTAACGATAAGGTTTCCACCTGCTCGGCGATTGTAATCGAGCCGAGGCCAGGTTTCTGTCCTTAGAATTTTTAACGATAAGGTTTCCACCTGCTCGGCGATTGTAATCGAGCCGAGGCCAGGTTTCTGTCCTTAGAATTTTTAACGATAAGGTTTCCACCTGCTCGGCGATTGTAATCGAGCCGAGGCCAAGTTTCTGTCCTTAGAGTTTTTATTTGCAGTTCTCTTGGTGTGTATTGACGGGAACAAAAACAGCATATACAAATGAACTTCATCATAATCTCAACCTTAGCAAAATACAGGCTTTGGCTTACACATAGAACTTCTTTAAGTTGCAGGCGTTCCACGGCCGAGGAAGCGGCCTCTCGTCAAGGTCTTCCAAGAAGTAGGCCCCCGCACCAGCGATGGCTGTAACTCTGTACGGTCCTTCCCAGGTTTGAGCAAGCTTGCCGGCAGATATGTCTCGCATGCTTCCCACAACTTTTCTCAGGACCAATTCTCCGGCACTGAACTCCCTTTCCTTTACATTCCGGTTGTACCTTTTGGCTAATCTTTGCTGATACTCGGCGAGTCGTATGGTCGCCGCCTCCCTGCATTCCTCTAGCCAGTCCAAATGCTCCATCATTAGGTCGGCGTTCTGGACGGGTTCAAACCCTGCGACCCGTGCACTGCACAAGCTCACCTCGGTTGGTATCACGGCCTCTGCTCCGTATGCCAGGGAGAACGGGGTCTCGCCCGTGGATCTTCTGGGGGTTGTGCGATAAGCCCATAATACACTGGGTAGCTCTTCTGCCCATCTTCCTTTCGCCCCGTCCAACCTTCTCTTCAACCCGTTCAAAATAGTCTTGTTCACTGCCTCAGCTTGACCGTTGCTTTGTGGGTAAGCCGGTGTTGAATACTTGTTTTTGATGCCAAGCTCGCTGCAGAAGGCTCGAAAAGCTTTGCTATCAAACTGTAGCCCATTATCGGTTACCAGAGAATTTGGCACCCCAAACCTTGTGACTATGTTTTTCCATACAAACCTTTTTACATCAGTATCTCGGATATTGGCCAAGGCCTCGGCTTCCGCCCATTTTGTGAAGTAATCAACAGCCACCAATACAAAACGGCGGTTCCCCGTTGCTCGGGGGAATGGT
The DNA here is from genome assembly GCA_028535165.1 of Quercus tomentella. NCBI lineage: Eukaryota > Viridiplantae > Streptophyta > Magnoliopsida > Fagales > Fagaceae > Quercus > Quercus tomentella. Next base: position 48,151,027 of record JAPQVY010000122.1, on the reverse strand, counting down.
CCGAGGATGTCAAGCCCCCACTACGCGAACGGCCACGGGCTGCTGAGGGGGTTTAGACGGCCTGCAGGCTGATGGATCAAAGGGGCGTGCTTTTGACATTGTTCGCAGCTCCGAACGTATTCAGCGGCATCCTTCTGCATCTGTGGCCACCAGAACCCCTGAGTCATCGCTCTGTGTGCTAGAGATCGTCCCCCAACATGGCCGCCACACACTCCCTCATGTAGCTCGGTCAGAAGCTCCCTGACTCCTTCGGGATGTAGGCATAAAAGGTAAGGGCCTGCAAAGGACCTTCGGTACAGTTTGTGGTCCGAAGACAGCCAGTACCGGGGAGCCATCCTGCGAATCTTGTTGGCCTCGCCTTCGTCCTCTGAAAGCTTATCCTCGGCAAGAAAATCTATGATCGGGTTCATCCAACACGGCTTGGCCACTGCTACTTCCGCGACCTCAATTCCGGCTTGATCGGGAATGCACTTCACACTGATACTTGACTCTTTTATAAGTTCTATTGTGACTAGCCGGGGTGTATCCTCGGTTGCTGATGAGGCCAACGTGGCAAGTGAGTCGACGTGTTTGTTTTGAGACCGAGCTACCTGGGATACCTTTACCTTTCCGAACTGACCGATAATCTGCTTGGCTGCACTTAGATAAGCTTTCATTCTGGAGTCCCGAGCCTCGAAGTCTCCTGTGATCTGGTAAACAACCAGCCGTGAGTCCGAGTAAACCTCAACATCTTTCGCGCCCAGATGCAATACGGCCCTCAAACCGGCTAGTAGGGCCTCATACTCGGCCTCGTTGTTTGAGGCTTTAAATCCCAATCTGAAGGAGTGTTCCAATCGTATGCCCTCGGGGGTGATTATGACTATACCAGCCCCGGCACCCATAGCATTCGAGGCGCCGTCCACAAATACCTTCCACGGGAGCATCTCGGCACTACAAATTACCTTGCCGTCGTTCTTGGGTGTGAATTCTGCGATGAAATCTGCGAGAACCTGCCCTTTCACCGAGCTTCTTGGTCGGTATCTTATGTCAAACGACCCCAGCCGAGTCCCCCATTTGGCAATTCGGCCTGTGAAGTCTGATCGTTTTAACAGTGACTGTAATGGATACTCGGTGAGGACGAACACCGTATGAGCCATGAAGTAATGTGGCAACTTTCTCGTGGCGTGTACCAGGGCTAAAACCAACTTCTCCAGGGGCAGGTACCTCGTCTCGGCATCAACTAAGGTTTTGCTTATGTAATACACGGGCAATTGTACTCCTTGGTCCCTTAGTAACACAGCACTTACGGCATGGTCGGTGACTGCGAGGTACATAAACAAATCTTCCCCGGGCTCCGGGGCCGTCAACTTCGACACCTTCGCCAAGTATTCCTTCAGCTCTCGAAAAGCCTCATCACATCCCTCGTCCCAGCGAAACCCCTTCCACTTCTTCAGAAGTTGATAAAATGGTCGGCAGCGATCGGCAAACTTTGAGATGAACCGGTTTAGGGCGGCTAACATCCCAGTGAGCACTTGCACCTCCTTGGGATTGTTTGGTGGTTTGAGGCGGTTCACGGCCTCTATTTGGTCGGGGTTAGCTTCTATCCCCCGAGTAGAAATCAGATAACCCAAGAACTTCCCCGCCCCCACTCCGAAAGTGCACTTCTCGGCATTCAGGCGCAATTTATGCCGTCGCAGTATCTCGAATACTCCCCTGAGGTCTTCCGTATGCTGTGACTCTTTTCTGCTTTTTACCACCATGTCGTCAATATATACTTCAACCGTGCCTCCGATTTTTTCCCGGAACATTCTCGTCATCATTCGTTGGTACGTGGCACCGGCGTTCTTCAATCCAAACGGCATGACCTCATAGTGATAGTTAGCTCCCGGGGAGATAAATGCGGTCTTTTCCCGATCCTCGGGTGCCAAGGCAATCTGGTGGTAGCCCTGAAAGGCATCCAGGAAGCTCATTCTCGGGTGTCCATACGTGGCGTCTACTAGTTGATCAATCTTGGGCATCGGGAACGGGTCCTTAGGACATGCCCTATTCAAGTCTGTGAAGTCCACACAAACTCTCCATTTTCCGTTCTTCTTCTTCACTACAACAGTGTTTGCTAGCCATCTCGGGAAGAATATTTCCTTTATGACTCCGGCTTCCTTCAGCCGCTGGACTTCCAGGTTTACTGCATCGACATGTTCCTTTGATGCTCTTCTCGGTTTCTGCTTCTTCGGGGGGAATGATGGGTCCACGTTGAGTTTGTGGACAATGAACTCGGGATCTACGCCGGGCACTTCATACGGGTTCCAAGCGAAAACATCTACGTTCTGCAAAAGGAACAACAACATCTCTACCCTTTCCCGGTCATTCATGCTTGTACCTATCTGGAAATACCTGTCAGTATCTGGAAGAATTCTAACCTTCAATACCTCCTCGGCGACGTCCGCCCCCGTCTCCCCTCGGGGGTTCTGTAATTGCTATGAAGTTTCTTTATCGGCCTGCTCAGCTTGCCCGAGCTGTTCATTTTTCCATCTGACCGCGGCAACAAGACACTGCCTCGCCACTTGTTGGTTCCCCCTTACCTCGGCAACTCCATACTCAGTAGGAAATTTTACTTTCACGTGGAGGGTGGACGGAACAGCCTTCATGGCGTGAATCCATGGTCTCCCTAAGATCGCGGTATATGGTGAGAATGACCGGACTACTATGAAGGTAACAATAACTCCCTTGCCTTCCATGTCTACCGGGAGAGAGATTTGCCCCTCGGGAATTACGACTCTCCCGTCAAATGAGACCAGTGGTGTGTCATATTTCTCCAAATCCCCGGTCTTCAGTCCGAGCCCCACGAAGAGGTCCGGGTACATGACATCAGCTCCGCTCCCTTGGTCGATCATTACCCTCTTCACCAGGAACCCGCCTATCCTGGCCGCTACCACTAGAGCATCGTCATGAGGTTGGATCGTTCCTTCTAAATCGCTATCTCCGAATGAGATGGTCGGCCGTTCAACTTTCTTCTTCTTCCCGGCGGATTCTCCTCCCGCGCATGCCACAGTTAATACCCTCTTTGCCGCTGCCGTTCCTCTTGGTGCAGCGTGGATAACTTCGATTACCCCAAGTGGGGGCGGGAGGGGGTTCCTTTTCTGTTGGACGCCCTGGCCGGCTTCTCGGTTAGTGGAGTCTACTACAAACTCTTTTAGGTACCCCGCCTTCACTAGCTGCCCGAGATGATCTTTTAATACCCGACACTGCTCGGTGGTGTGTCCTTTGTCCCTGTGATAGGTGCAGTACAGGTTTTGGTTCCTCCGGGACGGGTCGCCGCCCATCTTGTTTGGCCACCTGAAGAATGACTCGTTCTTGATCCGCTCCAAGATTTTGTGTACGGGCTCTTTAAACGCCACATTAACCCCTTCGATTTGCCCCTCTGGTTCCTGCATTCTGAAGTCTTTTTTGTGCCTTGCCGGCACAACGCTTTGCCGAGGCTTCCCAATTAATGGGGCTTTTCCCCTGTTCTGCAGCCGGTCGTCTTCTAAGCGTTTGTATTCCTCTATGCGTCTCATTAGCTGCCTCATGTCCTCGGGGGGTCTTCTTGTCAACGACTCCCGTAATTCAGAGTCTTCGGGGAGCCCTATCCTGAAGGTGCTTGCCGCAATTTTCTCATTGCCTCCACCAATCTCGTTGTAGAGCTCCCAGTATCGGCTGGCATAACTCCGAAGGGTTTCTCCATCCCTCATCTTCATGGAAAGTAGCGCGTCAACCGGCTGTTGCACTCGGCTGCATGTCACGAATCTACTGCCGAACTCTTGAATCAACTCGGCGAAGCTGCGTATGGAACCTTTCCGTAACCCATTGAACCATCTCAGGGCCGTTGAGCCGAGACTAGAGGGAAATACTTTACACATCAGCGCATCATTGCGTGCATGCAAAGACATCATGTGAATGTAATGACTGACATGCTCCACGGGGTCTGTCTTACCCTCGTAGGAATTGAATGGTGGGCGCGTGAATCGGCTCGACATTGGGGCCCGTTCAATCTCTTCGGAGAACGGCGACCGAGCGGCCAATCGTAAGGCTCGGCTCATGGCGTCCATGGCGGCGTTGTGGTGCAGCCGTTCCTCTGGCGATTCTGACCCTTGGTCACCGTGTCCATGCGACCGTGACCGGTTCCGCCGACGATGTCTCTCCCGGGAATGTCGGCGTGACTCTCGAGAGCGTGAGCGGTCTCGGTAGCGGTGCGTATTAGATCGGCTGGAACCTTCCTCGCCCTGATTTCTCCTTTGCTGGGAGTTGCGATCCCTCTCCTGGCGCTGATCCCGTGCGTCCAGCTCCAAATCCATTACCAACCTGCGCAACCGCTCCAACTCTCGGTCTCTATCATCATGCTGGTGATGTGCCGAGACGCCGGAAACCGTTCTGTGTGTCTGGTCCGACCCTTCCTCTCCTCTGGGTTGCAGTCTATCCTCCTGCCGTTTCTGCCTTCTCTCCCTCCACGTCGATCCCCGAGAAGATCCTGCCGAATTGCTCGGTACACGCTCTCCTGAACGCTCTTCAGACATTTCCCTTGTTTGAGTCTCGGTTGAACCACAGCTTCGTAGGAGGGCCCCACGGTGGGCGCCAATTGTAGACTCCGGAAGTGAGGCTGTTGGGCCTGGATACACTTGGGCTAACAATTTATTTGTAAGGTGGGTTTTTGAATTTCCTACTAAGGGTCGTTCTCGGCAAAGAGACTCAATACAATATTCACTCTACTCTCCTTTTTTTCTGAACCCTTTTCTCTTCCCAAGCTCCTGCTATTTATAGCCAAGGTTAGTGGAGGGATTATGATTGCAGCTGCCAATAGTGCTATTGAAGGTCCAATATTGTTTGCTTTAAGTGGGTGTTTAGGTGAAGGTGGGATGCAGTAATTGTGGCCTTGGAACTTGGTTCCAGCCTAGTCAATTGTGCTCGGCAATGCAGTTCCCCGACTATTTAGTGGCCTCCCCGGACAGGATTTATGAGCTTGTTAAGCAAAACTCATGCCGAGCGCCTCCCAGGATCCGTGAACCCGAACTTTGCTATTGCACGAAGGCAGTTTCAAGGATTTAGGGCAATTGGGCCGCCACGTTGGGCTTGGGCCCAGGGCCCATACAAGTCTAGGGATCTCGGTACCGTACAGGAGTTATTATTCATATTAGAATGATGAGCAACTCCAGGATTGGTATAAAGGTTTAAAGCCTTTACCAACTCATTAATAAATACCATAGGATCTTGTGCTTGAGGCATAGGTACTTTTGGCTTATCTGCTCGCTTAGCAACTTGCAACTTGAAACAGTTTAGATGAATGTGCCCAGACTTTCCACAAAAATGACAAACCCATGCAGGTCTATCAAGCAACTTATCCTTAGGAAGAGTAGGATTCTTAGGCTTAGACTCTTTAAGATCAACCCTAATCTTCCTAAGAGGTGTAACTTCTAATGGTTTGACAATCTCACTCACAGGGGGCTCAGAAGAAGAAACAAAGTTTGTGGAATGAGTTTCAGACACAGAGATGCTATCTACAAAACCTAGACCAATTTTGTCTAAGGGAGACTTCTGAACACTCAACATGTGATCAAGTTTAGAACTAGCAAACCTATTTGTTTGTTCTCTAGCAACAAATAATTCAAGTTCCAAGTTCTTAACTTTATCAAGCAACAACATGTTCTCAGTCTTCACCTTATTTAGAAATTCATTAGCATTAAACAGTTTCAATAGCAAATTATTCTTATCAAGTTCAAGAGAAGCAATTTTCTTTAAACCTAAATTAACATTCATAGCATCCTTTACAACAACCTTGCAAAGCTTATTATAGGCTTCTTGCAAATCAACATTCTCAGATAGTTCTCCATCAGTAGAGTTCTCATCAACCACAACACTTTTATCAACTATAGCAGTAGTTGTGAAAGCAATGAAGTTTCCATCCTCATCACTACAAGACTTATGGTCAGAAATTTCATCATCACTGAAGGTTACAGCCATAGGTTTACCCTTTGATCTCAAGAATGTAGGACATTTTGATTTCACATGACTATACCCTTGATAACCAAAACATTGTTGACTCATAGAATTATTAGAGGTTTGACCTACTTTCTCTTTAGGTTTATCAGTATTGTTCACTTTAGTGGGTTCATTCCTCCTAAAATTCCTAGGTTCAACATTGTTTTTACCTCTTGCCCTTCTATTGTTGTTCCTAAAAAAGTTTCTAAAGTTCTTGGTAAGATATGCAATCCCTGTAGCAGAGAGTTCATCATCAAATCCATTCTCATCAACATCATCAATAGACTTGAGAGCCATTGATTTGGATTTGTTTGTCTTAGGTAGGACTAGAGAGATCCTACAAGCTCATCAACAGGGGTGGAGTCCACATCCTTGCTCTCAGTAATGACAGTCACTTTGGGTCTAAAGTTCTCAGTTAAGGATCTAAGAATCTTCCTAACAATCTTAGGTTGATCATAAATTTCATCCAAATTATAAGCAGAGTTAACAATATCATTCAGTTTAGCATAGAATTCATCAAAATATTCATCATCAGACATTCTAATACTTTCAAATCTAGTAGTTAACTGCTGTAGTTTGTTAATCTTAACTGCCTTTGTGCACAGTTTAGAGAATATTCCATGTAGTATGAGCAACCTCAATATTAGAGATTTTCTTGAATTCCTCCGTAGAAACAGCATTGAAAATAGCATTCATGGTTTTGCTATTAAAAGCGACTACTTCTTTCTCAGAAGTTTGCCACTCGCTTACAAGAATAGTCGGCTTCTCCCATCTGTATTCAATGGAATTTCAAACTCTCTTATCAATAGATTTCAGGAATGCTTTCATCCTTACTTTCTAGTAGGCATAGTTGTTCCCATCAAAGTGAGGTGGGATCACAAGAGAGTGACCATGTTCCATGACAACAGGGGTCAATGATCAACTCTTAGATCAAAGGATCTAAATACTAGAGCTAACCCGCTCTAATACCACTTGTACGTTTTTAGACCCCTTAAAATACAAGTTGTTTAGCCTAGTTATTTAGCCAAGTGATTACTTACATAAATTATTCAAATCTAGGTTAACACAAGTAAATTATATCATGTAAATAATGTGGAAATATAAAGAACACAACGATATAATAACCCAGGAAAACCAAACCGGTAAAAAACCTGAATAGAATTTAACCTAACTATCCTCAAGGTAAAACAGATCCACTATGAAAGAATTGAAGTTTGTACAATAGCGACTTAGACCACTAACATCCTATTGCTACCTCGAGTAGAAAACTTACTACCACGACCACGTGATAACTCCAAGTCCATGGATTACTTTTTTCCTTGATCCACAGCAACCACAAGTACTCCCACTTGTATTTTTCTTTAAGCTCTTGAAACAATAACTAAAGAGATCACTAAGTTCTCGACATCAATATTGATCTTGATGACCCTAAGTGTGTATGAAGGCAAACACCTCTAAATCTCATAAGAGATTCACACACACAGCATATCAACAACCTCTAAAACGTGGCTAAGGTTTTTCCTTTTATACTTAAGGCAAAACATAAAACCCTACACGTCATATGGGCTTGGGCTGAGTTGGAAATTCTATAGAAAAAATATTCTGCACGAGGTTCGATCGATCGAGTCTAATTTTCGATTGATCGAGCCTTCCAGAAATTGAATAGTAATTTCCTACAATTACTCGATTCCAACTTTACATATAAACACAGTTTGAGTAGCCTAATTCTAGACTCTAAGTTTTGATCATGGTTTGCCAACATTATACATTGAAATTCGAATACATTTAGATCCTAAAGTCTTAGAACCTAACAACCTATATTCACCCATTACTCTGTTTTAGGTAATCATGCTCTAACCCATATAATCAATAATCAATAGTTAAAATCATGCATAATTAAACATAACCTTGACCTTAATTATAATATACCAATATATACCAATATTGGTATATTATAATTAAGGTCAAGGTCATGTTTAGTTCAAGTGTTTCACGAATGACGTCAATGAGTTATGAGTTTGCATTTGCTTGACTTGTGGTTGTGGTAGGGAAATAAAAGGTTTTGGTTGTATTATAGCCTTATGAGTTTCTTGTATGCTTGCTTGGTTCCCGTTTGGGTAGGAGTACTTGTCTTAGGATGGCCAAGTTAGGCTTTAAGGGCCTTAAGTTTGATTTTTGAGGGGATCCTTTCCTATTTATGGGGACAAATATGATAGTGTAATATGCAGTAGGCCTTGTTATTAATAGGCTTGATATTTGTGTTTCTAGGTTCCAAGGTACTTGGTGATGGACCTAGTAACTTGATTGGTTGAATGTGGTGCCCGGTTGAGGTAAATTTGGATTGGACAGCTGAGGTAAGTGGTTTCTTAATGGGATTTTTAAAAAAGAATCATTATTGCACTAAAGTATTTTATGGTTAAACCCATTTTGGAACATTATTCATGGTTTTCCTAAAACATACTATGTGTACTATTATTGTTAATCATTGATGGAAAATGCATGAAGCATTTAAAAGTGAATCATATTTCTTATTGCATATGGAGAAATGCATGATTTGTTAGCATGGAAAAGACTAACATCTTTGATTAAATTCTTGAGAATAGATTTTATGGATTTATTGCACTATTTGCAAAATTTAAAGATGCTTTGACTATTGGGAAAGATGATACAAAATCTTCTTGACAAGAAATGAGTTTGAAGGCTTTGAGAAGCTTGTGAATATCTTTTGATATTAAAAGGTTTTGTGAAACTATTTGGAAATGAACTGTGTTTTGATTTCATGTAATCTGTGAGCTTTTTATGTTTTACCATTGTGCCATGATGTGTGATTACCTAGTGATTACCTAGCTAGATACTATAGTTTGTGTGACATTGGTATCTTAGCACCCGTCTTTGTGATGGCTATTGAGTTCCGACTATATGTCGGCAATTGAGTTCCGTCTTTGTAACAGCAAATTAGTTCTACCTTTGTGACGGCGTTAAATTCTGCCTTTGTGACAAGGTTGTCATGTGGCTTTGGGCTGGATTTTCTGGTTTTGAAATGGTGTTTTATTTTTGCTCATAGTATATACATTATGGTAGTTTCATGTTGAGATATTTTGAAAAAGCTTTGTGCTATATTGTTTCAATCATTCTTGTCATTTTATCCATGAAGATTGATTTTACAGAAATTAAGTGGAAATTTCCAAAGTGTAACATGTTTTGTGTTTTGTAAAAATGTTAATTATCATGAGACTTGAATTTCCCTTACCCTCATTAATTATGCTACTTACTAGGTTTTAGGTCATCACACTCTCTAACAATTTTACAAATAAATTAGCTATATGTTGGGCATGGAGCTTAGTTTATTTGTGGTGATTGGAGTACAATGCTAAGTGGGAGATTTGTGTTGACTCAACTTACTAAATTTATCGAGGCCATAGCTAATTCTACTAGAGGTTGGGCTCTTAAGGTTTGTTAGCCTAGGGCATGGTAGGCCTAGATTTTCTATTGAGTTTATGTATCTCAGAGAGGATCATGACTTTGTGTTTATTTGTTTGGAGCTTTGGATTTTTATGCATATTTGGAGACACTGGACTTGTAGTTTTTATTGTTTGTAAATGTGTCATAGAGCTCCGACTGATATTGTGGAGAGATCAATATATTTATTTACTTTATCAAATGGAAAGAAAAAAAAAATCTCGTACAGTCTCTCTTAAAGTCTCGGTTTTTCATGCTTTGGACCCTTTTGGGTTTGGGGTGTGACATGTCTATTCTACATCATTTTAAAATTTAAGTAGGATAAGGGGAATAGGTATCCATCATTAAGTTTAGTTTTTTTAGAAAATAAAATGGGAATAGGATAATGATAAGACATAATATAAATTGTCAAATTATAAGTTTTTGTTTAATTTAAATAAATATATAATTTGCCATCATAATTCATAAGAACAAATTTGACAATTTGTTATTATTAAGTGCGTAATCTTAGCATTCAATGTGTATTCCTGAATAATCTCATTTTTCAATTATTCAACCATTTCATTTTACCAAGTTCAATGTTAGTTAGATTAGTCAACATTTATATGTTTTGATGCAACAACAATATATTATTTGTAACAAGTAGTTTTTTTTAGGGTACTCCCAAGAACAGATCCAGTGGAGACGAGGTGGGGCCTGTAGCTCAAAGGATTAGAGCACGTGGCTATGAACCACGGTGTCGGGGGTTCGAATCCCTCCTCGCCCACAACTGGCCAAAAAGGGAAGGGCCTTTACCCCTGGGTAGGAAAACCATGATCGGGATAGCGGACCCAAAGCTATGGAACTTGGGTGTAGGTCTTTTGTCGAAATTTAATGGCCATCATCATCATAAGTAGAAACCCTCTTCTCCCCTCCCCTTCAAATTCTTCAAAAAAAAAAAAAAAAAAAAAAAAAAAACTTCCAACTAGATCTAACCTGAAAAAACAAGAATGATAATCAAGCTACAATTGGTCAATCTAAAGAAAAAAAATGCTTTTAGACCTGATTTGAAGCAAAGTTGATTTCCCTAGATAATACATGTTAATTTGCAGTTCTCACAACTAAAAACATTTGATGCTTGCACATATGCACATACAACTAAACACAAACAAGTTCCAATTTTACTTCAAATAGTTTTTTATAATTCTAACTTTCATGGCTATTCAAATGAGCCAAAATTTTACTACTATGAGCCCAACAAATGGGTCACAGCTTAGAGATAAAAGGATTACAACCCCATCTCCTGAGTCCTAAGCAATCACCCATGTCTCATTACTTAACAAAAAGTAGTGGAGCTAGCACTGCATCAGCTGTTGGAAGATGGATAAAGTAACTGTAATGAAACCAGTAATCTAAATGACGTGTTCTGCGAATCATTAACTTTCGCTTGAATGCATAAATGGCTTCTAAATCTTTGTACAAGCCGTTTTGTTTTGACTTGAAATCAGAAGATGTATTTAAAGTAGGGCTCCCACTTTCATCCTTACTAAAGCTACTAAGCTAGCATTTGTTACAACCCCCTCTGCCGCGAGCTGCACTGTTCATCCCACGTGGGGAGATGGTGACAAAAGAGAGAAATATGGAAAGCAAGTAAACGTCAAAGAAGAAATTTCATAAGCTTGATTTTTCTCATACACATTCTGATAATAATCTATTATAATTGTTCATAGGCTTTTAAAGATGCCTTATATGCTTGAAAACGTAACTCAACAATGAGATAAAGTTGAGGTGAACTAAAACAAATGATAAGCTATAAGACAATGCGAAGGATAAAAGGATAAAGTCTATCCTAACATGTAACAACTAAGCAACTAAAGATAGCACCTAATAAATCAAAGAGTGGTGTTGGTTCAACCATGATTTTTCTGGAACAGTTGTGCTCGAGTTCCTACTCCAAGAATTCTTGTTCCTGTTCCTACTCCTAGAGTTCCTGTTACTTTCAGCCGAAGGACTGGTGAATTTTGGTTCAATCTTGATCTGGAGATTTGACTTGATAAGAGGTAGAGGTAAAGGTAGCCGTATCTTCATCTGCAACAGAGGCTGGTTTAGAGTTGGAGTCTGCAATATTATCCTTTAAAGCTGGGGGCCTGCTTAATGAACACTCCTTTGAGCTGAAAAGCAAAGTTAATCCAGATGAAGCTCTTTTCAAACCGGTTGATAAGAAATGGTTCTCAAAGTCCAGCTGCTTTATCTGTTTGTACAAATCATACAATTCATTCATTATCTGTGGTAAAATTCCCACTAGGACAAGTATAAGCATGAGAATTCCAAATTTATTCTCATCCTTGGCTGACAATTTCTTGTCCGAGAGAGCAAATGAAATAGCCGATATACATGCTTCACTGGAAACTGCCATGATCTCAAGCAACTGAATGTTTTTCTCAATAAATGGCTTCTCGAGAACAAGGAAGAAGAGATGAAAACAATTGATGCATAAGGAGAATATGGTAGGAATCTTAGAAGATGGTTTGTCCTCATAGAGACCAGCCATAATCGCTAGCAAAACACGTCTCACGGACTCAAGCAATGGGTAGTATATTCTGAGTTCTCCACATAGCTTTTGGATAACAGACTCAAGCAAGGTGTAGTATATTCTGAGTTTTCCAATCAGCTTTTGGATAAAAGGTGCCTCTACATCTTCAGTTTTGTCATCTGCACCTTGTGTATGGGAACTGCGCCCAGAATTTGGAGGGCCTCTAAATTCTTCATATAGAGACCCTAAAATGGTTAGATTATTAGACTTCTGTTGGTCTTTCGATGTCCACTTGCCTTCCTTAACCAAAGCCAGAAATACTCGGACTATTTTTTGATACCAGTGAAAACCCCCCTCTTGATGAACTTCCTCGTATTGAAGTAGCGTTGCAAATGTAATACCTATAGAGAGGAACAAGAGCAAGGCCAGCAGTAGAAAAGACACGATTCCCAGAAGCAGAACGCCAACAGCAATCCCCGATGCCGTTCCTCCTTAATTCACAAAAGCGAGAAATGATTAAGCCACATAGTTCTGTGCTTGAAGTTCTTAGCATTAAAACCAATGACAAAGAGTCTCTAGAAATTTTTTTTTTTTTTTATGGTAACTAAGAAATTTAAATTATACAAAATCTAATAAAAAGACAACTTGAATATCACCAAAAAAAAAATACACACACACACAAATACATGAAATATTACAATTTTTTTGTACTAACAAAGTGAAAGAAAAAAAAATAGACTAATAAAAAATAAAGTGGAAATTGAAAATTGAAAATGCTGAAATGAGAACAATAAAGTGACCACAACAATTTCATAACAGATCTTATGCAACAAGTTGTTATTGGTAGGTAAAACATATCAATGTTGAGCCCAAATTAGAATTAGTATCAACTTACCACATAATATTAATTTATTGTAAAAATATTATGAATATGGCAGTACTCTTATTAATGTTGAACTCAAATTTTTGTAATTCTCAAATCAAGGTGTTTAACATTTTTATTAAAAGGGTCAAAATATGTTAATTTAGTAATATAATAATTTTTTGTAAATATATATAGACACATTTTTATTCAAATCAGGGAGAACAAATTAGTTTAAACTAATTATTTATATAAATTTTTATTAAAAAAAAAATTAGCAAGTGAGGGTATCCTGAAACCACCCTCACATATAAGGGGAGCCGCCAGTCAAAGAGCATGTAAATGTGCAAAAAATTGTGAATCTTGGTTCTAGATACACGCGTAACTCTGATATGATGCAGTCAGATAACTATGCTATGATGGTTGACATGCACAGAGAAGTGAATTGAGTTAACGTTCAAACAGTGTGAAACATCAGCTTTATTGCAGTTCTTAAATATGTGAGGAGATGAGACTGTAGACCAGTTCTGGTGCCAAGCTATATGATAATTATTAAGTCCATAAGGCATATATGAACAAGACAGGAACATAGTCACAATTCCATTACATATTTGGAAAGTAGAGTAGAAAAGATTTCATTAAAAAAATTAAAATTAAAAACTAGCTCATTCTATGGCCTCTACCATAATGAGAATTATCTATTTTTTTTGTATAAAAAAAAAAATTAAAAAGAAAGAGACAATTAGAAAATTCGTTGATTAAAGAATTCAATATAATTAGAGAGCTGAAAGATACTAATATGGGGTTTGCAATTAAAAAAGAAAAGAAAGGGAAAGCAGCATAATTATCTTTTGAAAAGCAGATTTTGCATGATAAATGCATAGATATGGATTCATTTGTGGGGAAGGAAACACACTGTCAAGTTACCTCTAATTAGAGCAGCAGAGGCTTGACAAATACTAGTTAGCGCAAGATTTACAATGATTATTTCAAATCTTGGGAATGTGAGTACTCCATAATCCCTCTGCTTTTCAGAATTTTTCTTCTTCAGTTTTAGGATGAGGAGGAGTAAAGCATGCACGTTTATCAAACCGCCACCAATTATGGCTAACCCGAACATGTTGCTACCAAAATCATGCCACCTACATGAGACAAAATCTAGTAAGATATTACACTGATAAATAAACGAGTCTGTCTGTGGCACTTCAAAGTCCAAATGATGGATTCACCAAATTAAACAAAAATGAATAATAGGAAACTAAGTATCAAGTTTATCCTATCGGTTTGATCAATAATTTGCAAAAATTCAAAGCATGAATAGCTTCAATTTTTTCATAGAACCTATAGAAAATTATACATTTAAATAACTAGCAAATATTTAAATTGAATTCAACAGTTTTTTTTATTATAAAAAATTGTGGCTTTCATAGTTTATCTGCTTTATATTGAATATTTTCAAGCCCAAAAATAAAATAAAATAAATCTGTATTGAATATTTTCTCCATTTGTTTTGTCTCCAAAATCCATATCCAAGTTCATGTAATAAATAGAAGTAAGAGTCCTCGTAACTTACCCATCTAAAATACTTTGATCAAGAGTAGAATTAAGATATTCTGTCTGCAGGTGTACAATGCATTCTATCAAAAAATTTACTCATTATAAGATTAAAGAATTCAAAAACAAGTCATAGAAAAAGTGGAGGTTTCAGACCTTAGCTGGTGATTCATAATCCTTTCCAACCATAGCAAACAAGAGACTAGAGAATTCCGATTTTTGAGGGATAGACGCATGTATGTTGATAGGGAGGCTCGAGTTCCCCATGACCAGACGGGTGTGCCCAGTTTCCCTTTCCCATGGAAGACTTAAGTAGGGAATGCTCCATCGCAAACCCCTTGTCAATTCATAATACTCCACTGGCAGTCTCACTGCCAACCATCCAGATAATGCAATAACCTGAAGATGGCATGCAATTCTCTGTATGAAAGAGAAGGAAAAATGCTGGTTAGTTCTACTAGAATGATGCAGTTCATAAGGTTTGATAAGTTATTTATCAGATACTTTAAGTGACAGTAGGTTACTCTAATCTATCTGCCAAGGTTTGATAAGTTCTACTCTTTATGCCAATAATATAATAAAACCCCAGCCCACAAAATCCCACTCTGAAGAGGTCAATCCTAGTTTTCCATCTTTGAAAGAATTGCCAATAGGTTCCACAAGCTTCACAGTTGGGACATTGGTTCAAGAAGTCAGACAACATGGTCAAAACTCAAAAGGCTCAAAACCATCCAAAATATTTAGAGAGTTCAGTTATATATTAAATTATATGTATAAAAATCAAGGAAAATTATTCTAGATGTATTAATTTCTACCGGATCCAGAGGAAGAGGGTTAATTTGTTCCACAGTATTTTTAGTTATTTGACTGATTATCAAGAGGCTACATATAAATGACCTGCTAGATACAGTTTGAATGACTTCTGGTTCAAACCTTGGAAAATACTAGATCAGCCACAAAGAAAAAATAAGCCAATTAAATTGTACATAGGAAAGATCTTGTTTTACCATAAATGAAATGCTTTGCAGAGACAATAAGGTGTCCCAAGAAAGTTAATAAAGCTGCACATCGACATGCTATCAGAACTTTTTTTGAGGTCATGATTATTTTTCATCATTTAAAAATTTTGTTTTGAAAGCTCACCAATATAAACACTAGAGGTAGTTTAGACCCCAATTTTTAAATTATAGCTAGATTGCTTTTAATCTACTCTAAACAATGCGGAATAAGAGTAATAAATGTGCAATCAACTAGGATTACTAATAGTGCATGGGCATACATAATTAACAATTAAGTTAAAAGCACAAGTAGTAAAGGAAGAGAGAAGCAAACACAAGATAACATTATGATTTGCTATTGAAGAGGAAAACCAGAGAACCCGACGCAAAAACCTCTGCAGCTCTACAAGCTGAATAGATCCATTATTAAATTAGTTGGAGTACAAGGATAACAAATAGACCCCCCAAACTTAGACTACCCTTTGTACTTTGACCCTCCAAGTCCTAGCTACCAACGGGTTTCACCAAGCCTTGTCTTCAATGGCTTTCTAGATCCCACAATTATCACCAATTGCTTCCATCGAAGATTGGCATAAACCCAATGCTTCCCAATTGCTCCAAATCAACTCACAACACTCTGAATAGGTGTGGTTTGTGTTTGGGCTAAGAACCTCTCAAGGGATATAGAATTACAAAGAGAAGAGATTGAAGAAAACTAAGAGAAATGTGTAGATGATTGTTGAGTTACAATCTCCTCTCAAATGGATTTTTTTTTTTTTTTTTTTTTTCCCCTGAAACTCTTCATACAATTTCATAGGTGTGGGTAAAGAAATGAGGGAAACAAACATAAACAGCTGGGCATGCATCTCGTGAGTCAAGTCGCAAGTTGGCCAAGTTGCGAGCCACTCGCGAAATGCCTTTGACACTTGAGTCATTTGAACTTGCAACATATGCTTCTCACGTAACCTTCGCAGGTTGCACCAATCGCAAGTCAATCGCGAAATCCCCTACTTCGTAGTTCTTCACCAATTTGCACACAGAACCCATTACATTTAATCCAAAAAATATAAAGGTAAATGATTAAATAAATTACAATCAAATTTGACACAAAATTAAAACCATATTTACTGTTGTGTTTCTTTTTTGAGAAATAATTATAACATGCTGCTAACCCCGCAACTCGAACCCTTTTCCTCCTAGACCCCCAAGTACTTTGTGCATGGAGAGGTGCCAATTCGGCTACTTTATTGTTGTGTTTCTAACATTGTGTAAAAGAGCCTGTATAGATTATTATCATGCTATAACTAAATAATCAATTAATGAGATAACAGTTCAAAAGAAATAGATATCATACAAAAAGATTACTCTCGGACTGAGATAGAGAAGGAGATGGACTTGAAAATTCCCCAATGGAGTTAAGGCTTGCTATCGAAACCGCAAGCAGCCCAGCAACAATAACTATCACCACAAATGAGCCAGTTGTAGATCCATAAAACGCATGAGATATTTTCGGCACAGAATCTGTATATTTTTTAAACCTTACATCAGTAAATAAATGAGAATATCAAAGGGCTAAGAAGTGTCGCTTCATCTAGAGCTTAGATGTTGGACTACAATTGAGCTGACAACAAGAGAAAAGAGTAAGATTCCTCACAGTGCATTACTTGTAGAACATTGGAAGGCCGATTTTTGTTTCCAGCAACATCCCCAATTATGTTTCCAGGAACATTGATAGATACAATATCTTGGTCTGCTTTTATCACTATAGTATATATGCCATTACGCATTTCTTTAAAGCTGAAAATGTTAACGATTATCATTGGAAAGGAACAAAAATGAAAATTTGTTAAAGAGTAAATATGACATACTAATTGAAATATTATTTCCATCAAGAACCCAAATGGTGTGTAGAAAGGTCATCATCATGGTTTCTTATTTGTTTGTGGGTGAATTATTTATATGATGTCTTGTTCATGTAAGCGTTAACATGCATAGATACAAACACAAAGATAACCAGAAATGACTTGCCTCTGTAATTGCCCTCCTGTGATTAATATATTAGAAGAGTCAAAGCCAAATACAGGCTTCACGAATTTTATCAACACAGGGATGTTGCGTTCTCTTGTCCAAATATGGGATGGTGTACGCAACATTATAGCAGGCCTCGAAAATTCGGTAGGTTGTGTACTCAAGTTTACAGCTGGCCTCCGAGAATCTGAAGGTCACATTTATATCTATCAGGAGGAAACACCCAACAAATAGACATTTAAATATAAAGCTTTCCCAATTGCATATAATTTTTTTTTTAATATGCCTAATTGCATATATATAACTGTAGAAAAAAAATTCTATCTGAAGAGTTTCTATATTCAAAGAGTTGAGTAATAGAATATTGAAACAGAATTTTGATTCCACAAACAGATTATTTATTTTTCTCTTTGTAATGCTTGTAAACTATTGTCAATCGTACCATATATGAAAGTAAGTGGTTCAACTGGGGAAAATGGAGTCCCCTGTCTGCTTATTATAGAGGTTGTATCAATGCTTACATTGACTACAATCGTGTCAAATATATATGCAACAACCTGAAAGGAGAGAGTGAAAATGAGTAAGAAATAAAAGGTATATGAGAAATATAGGTCCTAGAGATATAAATAGCAATAAATGTTCTCACATATACATTAATGTACACTCTGTACACACTACATCCATAATTTCACATGCGATAGCCATATCTATTTGTTAAGGATGTCCACATTTAACACGTGAAATTGGTAGTATGTACGGATGATGTACAATAATGACGGTGTGATAATCAATACACTTTTGCATTTTATATTAGGGGGATGTTCAAGATGTGCAACCATGAAAATTTTTTGAGGATGATTTATTTTCCCAATACAATTAATGGCTCCAATATTTCTAAGTGACCCAATTGAAGATGATGTTGTGCATTACATAGAACAAAATATAAATGAGCCATTCCAAATTCATAGGACAACTAAACAGGCTCCTAACCTATGAACCAACTTCTACTCTCATGGCTGAAAAAAAAAAAAAAAAGATTGTGAGAACCATCTGACCTTATATTCAAATCTTCTAGGCCCTTCATATTTTTTAGTGTCAACCAGATGAAGTGATCCCTGACTCTTTTGGCGAGAATATAAAATTTCCGCTTTGAGAGAATTTTTAATTTCTTCAGATGTGTTGTTAACAGGCTTTGGAAAGGTTAAACAAACCCTTAGTTTCTCATAGTTATTGGTTGCTCGCACCAGTATAGTTCTACCATTAAATTGAAGTCGCCTTTTAGGAACGTGAGTAGTAAAGTTGACAAACATACTTCGTCTATCTGTAGAATTAAAGAACAGAGCATGTAAAGAACACATTGACAACAACAACAATCAACCAATCAATCAAATCAGACAAGGACAGTTACATAAACAGTCCAAATTATTCAATTTAAATATGATACAAATTGTCAATAAGTAAAGCTCAAGGCATTAGTTAGATAAAAACATGAATAGCAATGAAAGAACATTTGACTTATAACTCTTCCTGAAAATAATGATACATATTGCCTATTGGGGGAAAAAAAATCCTACGGCAATAAAAACTAGACTCACCGAAATGCAGAGTGAAATTAGAATTCTTGTTTCTTTCAAATTTGTTCCCTGCATTGTCAGTACAAAAATTCTTATCCATTACCAAAATCACTAGCCCAGACTGAGCAGTGGATGATAAACCCACAAGGACAGAATATTGGAGGTTTGGCTGTAGCATTTTGAGCGAGGTTGGTATAACTTGGCCAGCACCATAGACCAAAAGCTGTAAAGAGTTTTCCAAAAGAGATGAAAATGTTAGAATTCGGTTTATTATTCAGTCTAGACAGCATAACTAGTCAGAGAACCTAGATTATGGAATTCAATTTACACATCTACTTAATTAACATGGTGGTCAGTTCCATATGAGGAATTTCAAGACATTTTTCAGTTATTCAACTAAAGCCATTCTTCAATAATAGAAAGGCTGAGAACAAATTAACCAAAAAACCACAATTCTGAAACACTATAATAATGCAATAACCAAAGAGAGAACATAAAATCAATTTAGAGGCTTTTTATATGTGTTTGTTAGCCACCTACTCACATTGCATTTCACAGACGAACATACAAAGCCTCCTCCACCAGTACAGGGTTCACTGAAAGATATATTTATAGGGACATTCAGAGCATTTGTGAAAGGTGTTGAGGCTGAGATATTTGCCGTTGGCGGGACAGTATCTGCAAAATTAAGGTATATTTTATGAATCAGCTACGGGTACAGACAAAATATAAGTCAACATGATTGCCAGAAAATCTAAATTGGATTGTTAACATCATAGACTCGGTTTGGTTTCAGCAGGCTTGATAAAGTGTCAAACTAACCTTCAATGTGGGGATGTGTTTAAGTCTTCAAGAATAAGAATAGTAAGGTAAAATTTATGCATTTCATAGAAATTTGAAAACTGAGTAAATAGGTTTTGTAGAGCCCATTTTCAGAAAAATGAACACATTAGAAATTGGGTACTAAAGAACACAATATAAGCTCATGGGAGGCAAAACATTTCCTCATATACATAGCTGTTGAAGACTTTCAAGCAAGAAGGTCTTATTTTAAGTTGAGTGGTAATTGAAGAAAATATAATAGCAATTAGAAAAAGAATAAAAGGAAGGTCTTAACCAACTGTCCAGCTATAGCTACTGCAGTCAACTCCTTCAGTCCCGTTGGGGCAAACCTCAAATTTATGATTTCCATCCCGCAAGCCTTCACACAAAACCGTCCCATTTTCACATTGAGAAGCGTTAATGCGGCCAAAGCCATCATCCAACTGCACCAACAAGTTTATTAACATATTATTTTGTGGAACAAGCCAAAGTTTTCCCAATAAATCAAGCCATGATGGAGCTTCTTCACTTCCCACTTACCATTGAGTTGGAAAGCAAAACACATACACAAAGCAAAAAAAAATTCCAATAATTTAGTTGGCACCAGGATGAGTCTGAGTAATCATTCATTATAATAATCTTATCAACTAAAGAAAAATACAAAAATATGTACATATGACTAAACTAAATTCCAAATGGTTTTCTTGATTAGCCTAAACTCTAAAAGAAAATTCAAGCTCATTAAATCCTTATAGAATGGAAAGACGTGCTAATTACTTTTTTAGATCAACCAACTCCCTTACATTAACTTAAGATCCATGAAACATATAAACTCATGAGGGAGAATGAGAGAGAGCAGAGTACCCAAAACAAAAGCCGAGTAAAACTAGCTCAAACTATTACTAGAGTTTAATGTACCTTGCAAGTGAAATTACAATTGGTGCAAGCGCCACTCCCACCCACAAGAACTTCAAAGACGAATTTGGTTGAGTTGAGATTTGAGAATGCATGGGGAGTCTCCAAGAACTTCACAGTGAGCTCTGAGGCATCACAGAGTGCTATGAAACTCAAAAGAGAAAAAACTGAGCAAAGTAAAACCACCAATGGAAGCTTGAGCAAGCCCATTTCGGAGTAAACCATAATTGAAGTCTGAGACATGTGAAGGCCAACAATTTATAACCAAATGAAACACATTTGTGGGGCATGTGAAAACAAATTTGAGTTTACCGAAAAAAAAAAAAAAAAAACAAATTTGTACAGTGAGAGCAGGACATTGTATGGAAACAGTGTTGTAAATGAGATTAGTTGGATTAAAAATAGATTATACAATGACCTGTACGGAAAATTATTTGGTATTTTCGGAGTACCATAAATATGTACTTTTTCCTCTCATATGAATAGTAGGTATCACTATAAATTTAATTAGTGGGACACATCATTCATGTGAGAGAAGGGAGTACGCATTTATAGTATTTCGGGAGTACACAATAATTTCCCGACTAGTAGAGTTAAGGTCCGTTTGGTTGGAGGTGTGGAAAAGTGGAAGGATGAAAAATTGTGGGAATATGGAAAAGTGGGAGGATATAAAACATTTAGTTTTCTTTCTTGTGTGTTTGGTTGGAGAGGTGGAAAAGTAAGAAGGTAGAAAACTCTTTTGTTTGGTTGGAAAGAAAAATGGAAGGATGGAAAATATAATTTATATAAATTGACTATTATACGCTTGTTACATAATAGATAAGAAATAAATTTATTTATAGTCATTAAATAATATAAAATTTATGTTATTATTTTTATTATTATAATGTAAAAATTACAATAATGTACAACTTGATCAGATCATGTTGAAAAAAAAAAAAAAAAAAAAAAAAAGAAGAGAACCTAGACTGCTGGTTTACTGTGAAGGTAAGATGAGAAGAGGCAAAAGTGACAAGAGCAACCACATTAGTCTATCTAAAAAATTTTGTCTATTTTAAACAAAAATTTTATTTTTTCTATTTTACACCATCATTTTTATAAAATACCCACATCAATTTATCTATTATACACACTATTTTTATTAAAATAATATTTCTCCACTCTTTTTCTATTAATTCCCAACTACCCCCCACCTAACCTCTCCTCCTTTTTTCTGATTCATAATGACACTCCTTCAGTCCTCTTATCTCTCTATCTCTGCCTCTCTTTCTTCTCCTTCTTTCTTTTTTTTTTCTTTTTTTTTTTGAGAATCTTTTTCTTTCCTCTTCTTCTTTTACAATTTGAGTTTTATGCTTTTATTATAGATGATGATTTTGGGTTGGGTTTGATTGAGGACAGTGATTTTGGGCAGAGAAAGCAAAATTTAGGTTTGGGTTTTTCTTCCTCTTCTTCAGCATCTTCTTCTTTCTTTCTTCTTCTTCTCGTTCTTCTTTTCTCAATTTTGGTTTGATTATTTATATGAATTTGTATATGAGTTTGATAAATTTGGATCTAGATTTAGAACGATTTTGATGATTTTGTGGTGTTTGTGATGATTTTGGGTTGGGTTTCCCGGTGAGTTTTGATTGATTTTGAGTTGGGTTTTCCAGTGGGTTTGTCTTGATTTTGAGTTGGATTTTCTAATTGCTTTTCCGTTGATTTTGGGTTAATTTTCTGTGCTAGGTTGCGGTGTTTGGTGGTGGTGCTGGGTTTGGTGGTTGTGTGGTTATTTTCTGCTTCCTTCTTCTTATTCTACCGCGTTGGGTTTTTGTAGACGTTAGGAGAAGGCATTTTTGTAAAAATGCTGTGAGAGCACTTTCTCTCCAGCCTTTTCCTCTCGATTTGGGAGGATGAATTTTGTGGGACCGGAGAGAAAATTTTCTTCCGAGTTTTCCTTCCTTCCAATTTTCCTCCCTATGTTTTCCATCCCCTAAATTCACCCCAACCAAACACAGTGTTAAGGATTGACTTGAGAAGATGGGTTTGGATTGTTTAGTGGTTGATGAGGTAAGAGAGTGACATAAGAAGATGACTAGGGTCCGTTTGGTTGGAGGTGTGAAAAAATGAGAGGATAGAAAAGTGAGAAGATAAAAAATATTTGGTTTTCCTTTTTGTGTTTTAGTTGGAGGGATGGAAAAGTGGGAGGGTGAAAAACTCTTTTGTTTGATTGGAGAGAAATATGGAACGATGAAAAATGTAATTTATATAAATTGATTATTATACCCTTCTTACATATTAGGTAAGAAATAAATTTATTTGTACTTATTAAATAATATAAAATTTACCATGTTATTTGTATAAATTTATTTTATTATTTTTATTATTATAAAATTTACAACATCATACATTAAATAATATAAAATTTAGATTTTGTTGACCACGTTTTTGCATTGGGTAAACTTTCAACGTGGTCAGAAACTTACAACATCAAGAAATTTACACTCATTTTTGTTGACCATTCAACGTGAGAAGAGACAAAAGTTATCGGGTCATAAATAAAGTGATGGATAGGTAAGAGAGTATTTGGGAGATTCTGGCATTTTACCCTTAATTTTTAAAAAAATTGGCAATATGCTCCTGTTTGCAAACTATATAGGGGCGTGCCCTTATTTCGATACTCGATTACCTTAAAATCGAGTTCAATTAAATACTCGATTCGTAGAAAATCGAGTTATGCCCGATCAAACTTAAAAAAAAAAAAAAAAAAAAAAAAAAAAAAAAAAAATTGCATGGAACTCGACTTTCAGGAAATCGAGTTCCATGCAAAAAAAAATTTATAAGTGTGATCATCCCATATTCAGGGAGCCCTATAGTGGCGTTTTTAAGCTTTATAGTGACGTTTTAAAAACCAATAGCGGCGTTTTCCTGCAAATTTTTTTTGAGTGTGATTGCCCCATATTCAGGGTGCCCTATAGTGGCGTTTTTAAGCCCTATAGTGACGTTTTAAAACCCTATAGCGGCGTTTTGGAACTCGACTTCCCTAAAATCGAGTTCCATGCTTTTTTTTTTTTTTTTTTTTTTTTTTTTAAGTTTAATTGGGCATAACTCGATTTTCTACGAATCGAGTATTTCATTGAAACTCGATTTTAAGGTAATTGAGTATCGAAACAGGGGCATATCCCTATATAGTTTCAAAATAGAGACATATTGCTAAATTTTTTAAAAATTAAGGGCAAAAGGCTAGAATCTCCAGAGTATTTATGGAAAATACATTTCACATCACAGGTCTTATAAATGAATAAAGTGAGGGGTAGGTGAGAGGATAGTGCATATGAGACTAACAGAACTTGTATCAACGCTTATATAATATAAAAATGACCATATTTAAGCCAACTAATTCACCCACTTTTGGCCACGCAAAGTTGAAGAACAATATATAGTTGCTACGATAATTACGTAAATTTATACTGATATTACTTATTTTGTATTTAGTTTTTAATTCTTTCTTTACATATCCTGAGAATAAAAGAAGGGAGTGGATGGTTGTTGTTGCATGTAAAGAAGAAATCATTTTAAAAATCAAGAAAATTGATGTTGTAATGAAATATAGTGTAAAATATTTAATTTGATGTCAGGGTCGGCTGAATAACTTTAAAGGTCTTAGATGAAAATTTTAAGTGAATTTTTTTTTTTTATATTTAAATAGTAATTAAATAATATTAATTAATTTTTTTATCTAAAATCTATTTTTTATTTTTATTTATTACGTGATTTAATAAATTAGTATTACTAAAATATAAATTAGTTAATATATGGATCCGTTTGAATACAGTTTATTTTGTTGAAAATTGAAAACTGAAAACACGGTATCAAAATGATTTTTAAATATGTGAATAGTGTTGTGAGAGATATTTTAAATATTTTTTTGATAAAATGATTGTAGGTCTCATAAACAGTACATAAACAGTGCGTGAACAGTGCATAAATAATGCTCTAAGTCTCTTAAAATAGTGAAACACCTGCATTAAAAAAAAAAAAAAAAAGGTGCAAATGCTGAATTCAAACATGAATTTTACTAATGTGTACCTTAAGAGTACACAATAATAAACTAATTTTGAAAAAATTTTATTTGAAATTGAAAAAAATTTGATAATTTTTTTAATTCCTAATAAAATTTTTTTTAAAATAGATTCATTAACGTGTCAGCCATTCATTTTAAGTTATATTGTCCTTGAATTGACAGGACAAGGACAATACGCTGCGTTTGCTCTTACACTTGCACTATTTGCTCACACTCCACAGCACTGATGCCACTGCATAGTGACAATGCACACGGCTCAAAGCTTGATACTTGATAAAATGACAGGACTTGGCACTGCACATGCACAGTACAGTTGTTAAGTATATAATATTTTATAATCTAAAAAAGTGAAAAACAATTTTAGGCCCCACCAATACAGCTACAAATTATTAGGTCCGGACTACAACGCCAGCCTGCTGACATCATCGTACTGACGTCATTAGATATCAGTTCAATACAATAGAAAGACAACAAGAAGTTAGATAAAAATACTGACTGTCCAGATCAGCAATAACACCTAATTGAGATAAGGGGTATTGCAATTGATGTCAATACCGCTTAATTGTTGAAATTAAAAGTTAAAAAAAAAACAAATTTCAATCTTCAACATTGAATAAAAAAAGTTTTTAAAAAAATTAAAAAAGTAAAGATTAAAAAATGAAAACGTGAAAAGAAAAATGATGTGAGAGGAAAGAGAGAGGATCTCAATCCAAAAAGTAGCAGCCTAGCCAGCTGTTCTCAAATATTTTTGCAGCCCACGGGAATTTAAAATTATAAAAATAAAGTGAAAAATGTAAGCTTTAAGGTTCCCTTGAAAAAAAAAAAAAAAAAGCTGCTAGAAAAAATACCAACTACTGCTCTGGTGTGATTCTTACTGATTTCTCAAATTTAAAAAAAAAAAAAAAAAAAAAAAAAAAAAACCTCTTGTTCACGTAATGATTTATCATTATGTTCAACTTTAAAACCATTGTTTGAAAATTTAAGTATAGAAAGTTAATACATAACTACTTGGCAACAAGTTAATAATTCCAAAGAGAACAAATTTACTTCATTCTCAAAAATATAAATAACAAACAAAAGATAAAAGAAAATCATTTGAACTCTAATTAAATAAATTTTGGTTACATGGCCTTCTTCTCTCCTCTCTTCACATTTCCCTCCATTCCAAATATATCTTTAGGGTCTGTTTGGATTTAGGGAGGAAGGAGGGAGAGTGAAGGGAAGTATAATAGAATTGGTTAAAAATAGGTTAATTTTGGGCAAATTCTACTCTACTCTCATTTCCTCCCTCTCAATCCAAATGCACCATTAGGTTTCTTGGGTTTGTTATACTTCGAAAATCTTAGAGCATTCCCATTAAGGATGCTAAAAATGCTAAAAGCTAAATTTTAGCACCATTACACAAAAAAACCCACTCCATCAAAGATTTCAAATGTCAAAAATTTTGACACACAGCTATAGTGAGATGTTATCAATAACAGCTCACTATAGCATAAATCTTAAACCAAAAATTATTATTTTATTCCCAACGGTAACTTCATGTCTTTCTTTTTTTTTTTTTTCCTATTATTTCTTCTCTCTCCTATCTCACTTTCCTCTTTAGTCTTCTCTCTTTCCCGTAGCTTTTGTTCCTCTCGAGTTCATCCTCCCCTCGTCGATCAAAAACTTCAAAGCCCAAACGCCACAGGACACGAAATCCACTTCGCCTTCGAAGTGTTGCCACCGATATGGAGGTAGAATTTGATGGCAAGGTGATTTGATTTTGTGGGTCTAGGTTTTGTGGTTTGATTTCATGGGTCTAGGTTCCGTGTTTTGATTTCAGCAGGTTGATTTGATTTTGTGACTTGGTGGGTTCGTGGGTCTCTGACTGGTGTGAGCATCGGTGTTGAGTGGACATCGGCGTGGGTCATCGGCTAAGAGTTTGGTGTGGGTCATCGAGTTGATTGGCGTGGGTCTCTGATAGGCATGGTGGTCGTTGGAATTGTGGTTTGGTTGTGATTGTGATCGACGTGGGTTTGGGTTGTGGGTTTGTGATTTGGTTATGATTTTGGTGGTTAGTGGTCATGGTTGTGGGTGGTGGTGACAATGGCAGTTGCTGTAGTTGTAGTGGCGCCGGCGGGTAGTTTTATTTTATTTTTGTTTTCGATGGTGGTAGCTAGCAAAAGCTAGCCGTAGGTGTGGCCATGTGGGTTTGCAAAGAAAGTGGTGGGTTTTCAGAGTGATAGGCCAAGAATGTATTTGACCCTTTGTGATGAATTAACCAATTAATTAGTTAAATTAATTAATTAATTCGATTAACATGCAATATGCGTGGTAGCACAAAAAAATCACCAACTAAGTTAATATGCAGCAGAAAATAAAGTTGACACGGTGATTTGTTTATGAATGAGGAAAACCTCCAAGGAAAAAACCCCACCGGGTGAATTTAAGCTCACCACTCCTGAGAATCCACTATTATCACAACAAGTGATTACAAGGAATCCCAGTACCTTATACCGACCTATAGTTGAACCCTTACCCTAATACCCAATTGGACTTGTTCTGTAGTGACAATCTCTCCTTTCAATGCATGGCTCCCAGTACATGATTAACCAATCGATGCATGGATCTAAGTACGTGACTAACCACCAACTTGAGAAGGATGTTGGTTGCAAAGTTTTTCAGTTCATCAACACGATAAAAATCACGAAACTTCTTGGTTACAAAACCCTACGCCGTACAAATGCAGCAGTTTTTTGAGGAGAAAGATGAACTAGGGCAAATTGTCTCCGGTCACAATATGCTTGTGAAAAACCTTTGCATCAAGTTGCACTCACTTGCATCAGCTGTAACGGCCCTTAAAATAATCCTTATATATGTTTAGGGTTGTGAGAAAAGAAAGTCTAAACATGTATACACGGATTGGAGTGAAATTAGAACTGAAATTTTGATTTTCATAAATCTCGATAGATAGGGTATCTATCGAGCAGCTGTCGAGCATCGGGCAAAAGCTGCCTTTTAAACCTCGATAGATGCTATCTGTCGAGTTAGCTGTCGAGTTTTAAAATCCAGCACTTCTTCACTTGATTTTTGAACAGATTTGCATAGCTTTAACACTTGGACTTGAAACATTGTTTCTTGAAATATTAAACACATCCTAAATCTACCCAATTACAAGTAAAATGCGTTTTGTCAAAGGATTAGCAAATTCTACATTGACATATGTTCCTAACATGATTCACATATGTCCTAACACAGAGAAAGGCAGAGACACAGATACAAAGAGAGAGAGAGAGAGAGAGAGAGAGAGAGAGAGAGAGAGAGAGAAGAGAGAAAAAGAAAATACAGAGAATAAAAAATAATATTTAAATGAAGTGGTAAAAAAATAGAATCTTTGATATATGATATATTACAAAATGAGGTGTTAAAAGCTAAAAAATAGTGTTTTGAGATGTAAATGCTAAAAAGTTTGACTCTTTTGATGAGAATACTCTTAAAGAGAGTGTTGTTGGAAGACTTTTCATCTAGAAGTTGGCCTATAAAGAGGGTCTTATACGTAGAAACATGAGGCACTGTCTTAGTCATGTAAAGAGAGTAAACCAATGTACTTTCCAATCTCAACAAATATGAGAACAAAATAACACGTTGCTAGATTGTTGTTTTTTATTGGCTTAATTCCATACAAATTTGCTTGTAATTTATATTCAATTTTTGTATAATTTTGAAAATTACTTGTAATTGGGTAGGGGTACTTAAGCCTACTCAAAATGCCGTCAAGATAAAGTTGCACCTGCAAGTGCATGTCATTGTCAACCCGCGGCAAAGAGCCTTATTTTTACCTTATTCTTCACGGGACCGGATACTGTTTTTGGTATAATAAAAAAATAAAAAGTTAGGACCAAATACTGTTTTTGGTCAAAATGCTGTCGTTTGCATGTCTTACTTTATGTATTTTCATACAATTTTTTTTATTACGAGTTCTACTTTACTTTTTTTTTTGTTATGTATTTTTAGCAATAATTTTTAAAAAAATATATTTATTTTATTTTATTTTTATCTTTTATCTATAATACTTTTAACTAAAAAAACTTGATAAAATATTCCCAAACAAAGAATACTTACACAGATCGCTTGAGGGGTCAAAAGCAAAAGGAAAAGAAAAGAAAAAAATTCCAGTTCTATTTCACATATCGATCCATTGTTTGTTTTGTTTGTTGATTTCTAAAGTTTTGTTTGTTTCCAATTAATTTCTGCAAAGAACATAGGCTCCTTTTCATCCTAATAGGCATTCTAATTGGTTCCACGTTTTGCGGGCTCCAGCCATCTTGTCGATAAGTTTATCAAGAGAAGGACCATGATTGATAATTTTTAAATAATTTGGCAATGAGAAGATGACCTGTAAACGTCACTTAAATCAATAATTTTGCCTCCACTATCCAATTTTGCCAGGAACAAAATGGCAAAAAAAAAAAAAAAAATTAAGTGGTTTTTTTTCTAGTTATCTATATAGGATTTTACTAACGTGTGCCATAAGGACACATAATAGTGTATCATTTTTGGAAAAAATCTTATTGGAAATTGAAAAAGTTTTGACAGCTTTTTTAATTCTCGATAAAATTTTTCTAAAAACAGATTTATTAATGTATGCCCTAAAGGCATATATTAACTGGACCCATCTTTATATATGGTACCCACTTCTTTTTAATTAAATTATATTTGGTAGGTCGATAAGTTTATCAAGGACCATGATTGATAATTTTTAAATAATTTGGCAATGAAAAGATTACCTGTAAGGTCACTTCATTCAATAATCTTGCCTCCACTATCCAATTTTGCCAGGAGCAAAATGGAAAAAGAAGAAGTTAAAAGTGGCTTTTATCTGGGAGTCTTTTGGGTTAATATTGCAAAATCTAAAATTAATTTGCGTTATAGGAACTGTTTGAAGTTATTTGGCAGGTTGAGGAGAGAGACTGAATTTCGACATCACCATTGCCGAAATTCAACCAAAAAGTAGGAGAGAGAATAATCAAATGGAGGAAAGAGAAAATGTTGAATTTCGGCAACGTGGATGCTGAAATTCCACTGCCCCTATTTAGCCAATTTCGGCATCACCATTATGAGTAAAAAAAAAGTTTCATGTCCACAATATTTTCACAATAAATCACATGTAATTAGTTATTATTAGTTCAAAAAAATTTGTGACAACTAATTGTGGCAATGGCATTGCTGAAATAGGAAAAAAAAAATTTGTGGCAAACTAATTGTGACAATACCATTTCCGAAATTGGGAGAAAAATAAAAGTGACAAACTAATTAAGGCAATTGCATTACCGAAATAGGGAGAAAAAAAAAATTTGTTACAACCAAATTGTGGCAATACTATTGCCGAAATAAGGGAATAAAAAAAAAAAATTAAGCAATTGTGGCAATGGGATTGCCGAAATAGGTAGGGAAACTTCCCTATTTCGGTAATGCCATTGCCGAAAATGTGAAGGAAAAAAAAAATTATGACGCATTGCCGAAAATGTGAGAAAAAAAAAAAAAAAGAGAGAAGGATTGTGGCAATGGAATTGCCGAAATAGGGGAAAAAATTTGTTTCCCTATTTTGGCAATTACATTGACGAAAATGTGATAAACAAAAAAAAAGATAAGAATTACGGCAATAGCATTGCCAAAAATGTGAAAAAAAAGAAAAAAAAAAAGAGGATTACGGCAATGCTATTGCCGAAATCCTTTTTTTTTTTTTTTTTTTTTTTTTTTTTTTACATTTTCGGCAATAGCAAGTAATCGTTTTCTCTCTTTTTTTTCTTTTTTTTTTTCCTCACATTTTCGGCAATCCCATTGCCACAATTTTTTTTCCCTCACATTTTCGACAATTTCATTGCCACAATTGCTAAATTTTTTTTTATTCCCCTATTTCGGCAATGGTATTGCCACAATTAGGTTGTCACAATTTTTTTTTTCTCCCTATTTTGGCAATGCAATTGCCTCAATTAGTTTGTCACTTTTATTTTTCTCCCTATTTCGGCAATGGTATTGCCACAATTAGTTTGCCACAAATTTTTTTTTCCTATTTCGGCAATACCATTGCCACAATTAGTTGTCACAATTTTTTTTAACTAATAATAACTAATTACATGTAATTTATTGTGAAAATATCGTGGACATGAAACCTTTTTTTTTTACTCTTCCAGAGATTTCGAAACCATTTTTTTTTTCTTCCCCATTTTCGATAATGCCATTGCCACAATTGCTAAAAAAAAATTTTATTCCCCTATTTCGGCAATGGCATTGCCGCCATTGCCTCTTTTTTTTTTTAAAGAGCAATCCACACTCGGGCACACTTGGATACACAGCACTCAGCAGTAAAATTGGGCAGTGGAATTTCGGCATCCACGTTGCCGAAATCCCACATTTTCTCTTTCCTCCTTTTGCTTCTTCTCTCTCCTACTTTTTGGCTGAATTTCGGCAATGGTGATGCCGAAATTCAGTCTCTCTCCTCAAACTCCCAATTAACTTCCAACAGTTCCTATAACGCAAATTAACTTTATATTTTACAATATTAACCCAAAAGACTCTTTCTCTGGTTATCTATCTTTATATATGGTACCCATTTTTTCAAAATTAAATTATATTTGGTAGGCATTGTCTGAAAAGAGAACAGACCTACATTATAAGGTTAGAATTTTCAAAAAGCAGAAGAGCAATAATTGTAAAGCCAACAATCATTTGTACTTGTTTACCAAAAAAGAAAGGAATCTTATCTTATGCATCGACTTGCTAAGACAATTGTTCAGCAAAAAATAAAAAAGAAAGACTTGATAAGACTATTACCAACTTCCCTAAATTTTCTTTCTAAAAAAAAAAACCTTCCCTAAAATTTGTTTCTCTATTTTAGAATAAAAATTTTTTCTTTTTTTTTTTCACTCTGATCAAATTTCTTATCTTAAATCATATTTACTTTAAATATAAATTTTTATTTATTTATGGATAAACTATGTATTTGATCCTTATCTTTTACATTATATTTCAATTTGATTTGTAACTTTTTAATTGTATCAATTTGGTCCCTAACTTTTTAGTATCTTGTCAATTTAGTCTTTACTGTTATCTCTTGAATGAAAATTGCTGGCGTAGCAAACAATCAAAACATAAAATTAGTTTATTACCACATCAATAGAAACTAATTTTTATTTTGGCCGTTAGCCACGACAGGAATTTCCATCTAAGAAATGCATCATGGACTAAATTAATATAACATTGAAAGGTTAAAGATCAAATTAACACAATTAAAAAATTAAAAACCAAATTAAAATATAGCATAAAGGATAAATACCAAATACATAATTTACTCTTTATTTTTATTATTTTTTCTTACAATACTCTATTACAGTTGGATTGTATACAATAAACAAAATGTTTAAGAAATGAACTATGCTCCCTAAAATATGGAATAACTATAGCTAAAACTCGTCTTAGGAGGGAATTGGGTAAGCTCATGATGCAATAGGTTTTTGAAATCTTTTTTTTTTTTTTTTTTTTTTTTTTTTACCTATTTTCACCTATTACTCTATTTTAGTTAATCATGCTCTAACACATAATAGATAAGGTCATGCATAATTGAACACAACCTTGACCTTTAATATACCAAATATATATATCTATATAAGGTCATTGGACAATACTTTGCATGCTTAAATTGGAAGTACGCTTGTTCACACTTATGATATGAGTCTCACATATAGTAGTAGCCTAGTAGGTAAGAATGAAAACATACCCTCATTTCGACAACCTCAAAAATACTATTATTTCCCTGCTCACTCACTCTCTCTCAAAATCATCCCCCAAACAAAAACAAACAAAAGAAGCACTAATAAACTTAGTACAAAATTAAGATAATTTGGATAGTTTATATACAAAGTCACACACATATACAAAAGCTGCCAATACATAACAATAACATAACACTAGTAAGGAATAAACTTGTTTCACGCAAATTGTTTTACACAGTTTTACACAACCCTAAAAGTAATTGAAAATCATGACTTCTCATAGAAATGGTTGCTTGGCCACAATGTGGCAATCTATCTTGATTTTTTTTTAAAAAAAATCTTAACTAGTAGCAAAGTAGAACGTGTCATTCCAATTAATTTCCCCACCTATCGTACCTATCTCAATACTCCTTTCTTTCTATTTTGCTGTTGACCAACCAATTTCTCTCTCTTTAAATCTATGGAAATCACTAGCAAGCCATAGCCCATGAGTGTCGTTTCCACTGCCGTCTACAACTAGCATGGCCATCACTACAAGCCACTGTGACAGAGGGACCTCCTCTGCTGCAAAGCTATGAAAAAATGATCTCCGCTGCAAAATGAGTTCTGTTATTTGGGGCGTGCATGCAAAACTGTGTGCATTAAAATGTGTGTAATAAACATCACTTAAAAAAGGGTAGTATTTATTAATTATTATACACCATGTTAAACACACGGATACACACCCATTTTTTTAACTGAAATCGTGAGTTGAAAACACGATTTCAATTTTAAAATGTGTGTATGATAGAGTATGTGTAGTAGTTTTTATCCAAATACTAAACCAGGAAGATGCATGCATGAGAATATATAAAGTTGTGTAAAAATTTATTTACTTTTTTTTCCTATATAAAATTTATAAAAATATTTTATAAACAAATGCCCTCAAGACACCTGTTAACTTTTATTTTTTAGCAACATATTATTCTTTAGCTAGATGAATTAAATAATACCATTAAGTAAGAATTAAAAAGTGATAGCACATAAAAGGGCATATAAGAAACTTTCTTCTTCTTCTATCTTTTTTTTTTTTTTTTTTTTTGTCAGTGTTACTTCCCCTGTTTTTTTATGCACGTTCTGGCCTAAAAAATTAGAGCAACGCTAGGGACACTAAAAATTTCATAAATTTTGCCTCAACTCATTACGTGGTGAGTTGTGGGTGGTGGAAGTAAAATGATGAATTCACATCTCTACATTGTGTACCCTTACTTTTGTAGCTTTTAATTTGTACCCATGTTGCTTTTGTAAGTTTTTAGGGTTTGTTTTCTCGTATTTGTAGGCTTTTATGATTTGTAACATGCTTATGCAGCCTTTATGCTTTGTTGCCTAGTACTTCTAGCTAAATGTTATACTTTTTCTTTAAGTACTCTCACTCTTGTGCCCTAGTAGGATCTTGTTCCTAGATGCATATGCTTCATGTATTGTGCATTGGTTGAGTGTTGGACATGCAAGTGATTTGCATTAAGCTTATTAGCTTGTATGTCCGGATGTTCATTCCAAGTGTGAATGAGCATTTTGGTCACTATTTTATCGTGATTGCTTGTATGGTCAAGCCATGGTTTATTACTTAATTCCATTTTGCTTGATCGCATTGTGCTTGCCTCATATGCATTACAAGTTTTTCTACATACAATGATCATATTGTGTTGTTGTGTTTCAGGAGATTCTTGTTCATATGACTCAAGAGCTACACAAATTCTAGAGTTAGGTGTGAGTGAGTTTTGTTCAACTGTTCCTAACTCACATGTTAAGTCTAGAGTTTGTTTTAGGGTTTTGTCACGGAATAGCCAAAGGGGGAGATTGTAAGGTTGAATTTTATCAACCATCTTGTTGGCTTTATTCCGTGCCAAATTTGCTTGTATTTTAGCAATTAGTAACCCTGTATTTAGGTGAGAATCATGTAAGGGTAGTGTGTGAGAGAGTGTGAAGAAATGCTCAAGATTGTGCAAAGAAGCAGGGACTCACGACTAGATCTCGCGGGTGGCTCGCGGCTTGCAAGCCGCCAGAAGTTGCACACGTGCCAAGCATGCCAGAAGTTGAAGCGTCATGCCAGCTGGAGCACTACAGGACAAAAAGTACAGACTGGCCATTTAGTTACCTCGCGGCTTGAACTCGCGGCTCAGTCAAGTCGCGAGGCCAAGTCGCCAGCCAGCTCTGTTTTGAAAAACTGACTTTTCACATTCCACTCTCACCCTAGTATATATACCCCTTATACCCACGATATGTAGAGAGTTTCCAGAGAGAATTTTGAGAGAGAAAAACAAGATTGACTCATCCATAATCTTCACATAGAAACTCTTCAAATTTCTCTACTCTCTTCCTCTCCATTGTTACATCCTTGAGAGGTACATTACCAAAACCTTTTCTCACCATACCCATATCTGTGAGAAGGTTGTTTGGTGCTTTAGAAAGCAATTAAAAAGTGACCAATTTCATATTGGTTGATGCTATGGTCAGTAGCGGAATTCGGTAAGCTAAAGAAGAAATAGGTTCGGCGTAACCTCGTTAGAGTAGGAGCTTGGAGGGCTTAGGTACACTGGGTAGATTAGGCTTGGAGGGTCTTCTGCTGTTCATGTATCCCAACTACATTATTTAGTGGATTATTTACCGCTTGGAGGGCGGCGGAGAGGTTTTACGCCGAGGGCTTCGGTTTCCTTTTCGATAACACATCGCTGTGTTGTCCTTGTGTTTGCATCTCTCTTCCCTTAATCTTTGCCATTTAATTTCTGTTGTGGATGTGATTTTATTTGGTTTAGATTGTTTATCAATTTTGTATTAAGCTTATGTTCATATTCCGCACATTAATTGTTTGATATTAAGCCTGAATTGTTATTTGTTAATTGGGGGTCTAAGAGCATTCACATCAGCTCTTCTAAAAGATTCCGTCTATTTTACACAAAAAACCTACTTTTTCTATTTTACACCATCACTTTTACAAAACACTCACATCAATTTATCTATTTTACAAGATATTTCAATAAAATATTCATTCTTCATCAATTTTTTATTATTTTCCCTAATGGTCATACTTTTTTAATTTAAACTTAAATTTTAAGGAAACTACCAACACTGGTGGCTCGGCCAATGGAGTCGCTTGTGGTGGAGGTCTAATGGTCAAACCTCTACTGCCGCTAGATTGGTGTCTTTGCCCACCGTGTCGCTAGCACTGGTGGCCAGACCACCAAAATAGTGGCTTTGGCGACAACCCACAGATTAGTGTTTTCGACCATCATTCTGCCATCAATGAAATATTTCGGTGTGTCGTTTCAGGACTACGCATTGAAGAGAGAGAGAGAGAGAGAGAGAGATATATATATATATATATATATATATATTATTTACTATTAGTATGATTTTAGTTAAAAAAAAAGGCATTGATTTGAATTAAAAATTTTAATATAGACTTTAATAAAATTCCAAATAAAATCATGCATTGTTGAAAAAAAAAAAAATCTCAATCATAATTCTTTTATAATTAAATTATATTTAGATATATTTACAAGTAAGGAAGCTTCAAGGAAGCTTCCTTTCCCCTCACTTTTAACCCCCACCACACATCTGGCCCTCTCTTTTATTTTTTCCTTTTATATCTCACAAAGCCATATCCTTTCTCTACTTCCTCTCCCATGGTCTGTTCTCTTTTTCTTTTCTTTTTTGATCTTTTCCTTTGTCGTAGCTCAGCACTTGTTTCTCTCTTCTCTAATGGCAGTAGCAAGCTCTCCACGAGCAAAGAAAGCAGCAAGCTCTCCATGGCAGTGGTGACAGCGGCCTTGATTTGAGTTTGGGTTTGGGTTGATGGGTTTTCTGTTGAAAGTTTGATTTTGGGTTCTAAGTTGTTGAGTTTTCCATTGAAGGTTTGATTTTTGGTTTGATTTTTCTTTGTTTTTGGTTGATTTTGTGATTGGAATATCATGGGTCTGGATGGGTTGTGGTGGTGGTGATTGAGTGGTGGTTAGGCGGTGTTGATTTTGGGTTAATTTTCTACTGATTTTGGGTTAATTCTCTGTGCTAGGTTGCAGTGTTTGGTGGTGGCGCTGGGTTTGGTGGTTGGGTTTGTTGTAGTTTGGTGGTGGCGCTGGCGCCTTCTTCCCCACACTAGTTTGTTGCAGTTTGATAGAGGAGAGAGAAAAAAAGAATGAAAAAATCGGCAAAACATGAATAATAACCGTGTAAATATACACGGTTTAGTGTTCATTTACACCGGCTGTGTATATTTTACACATTTTTACACCCACTGATGTGGGTATTTTTTTGGCTCAAAATGTGTAAAATTGGTCAAAATGTGTATTTTACACAATTATAAAAGAGCTGATGTGAATGCTCTAAACGTTCATAGTGTTTTATACACTAATTGAACTTTCAAATAGCTTTCGTTGAGAGCTTTCATTTGTTCCACTATATTTTCTGCTATATGATACCATTGTTTCTAGCAATGCTTAGTTTCATTAAAAGTCACACATAACTAAGTATATACTTTGAAGAACATTACAAACTATGGAAAAAAAAAAAAAAAAAAACTATTATAAAAGCTCGTAAACTAAACAAATTTCTCTGAAAATGGGCTAAATTTATAATTTTCCTTTTTTTTTTTGGTTTGTTTGTTTTTGGATATGATATTTTCAAAGATAAGTAACAACACTCATATGGAATGCTATATTTTAGCTATTGATGAATATTTACCGCTTTTGAGTGCCATCCCCCATATTGGATATAAGTAAATACTATTGAGGGGGAAATTTTGATGTTCCCAAATAGAATATGGGGTAGCCAAGCCGAAACTCAACGATGGGCCCTTGAAATAAAGCCCAAAGGCTATCGGTGTGGTGTAAGTCCGCCCAAGCAAGAGATAGAGGCTGCACCCTAACAAGAAGACAACAATAAAGCCCAATAAACATGTTAGTATTGTTAGTTTGTTATATTATTAGTCCTTTTACGGCGTCATAGTTCAAATCAGTCCTTTAGCGGTACGGTATTATCTCCAGCGGTAGGGATGAAATTATACTTAGAGTCCAGCAGTCAATGATTAAATAAATTTAGGAAAGTGTTCACTCCTAAGGGTCCTTGTGTGTCTTGGTCAAGGGAATTTATAGTACTTTCGGTCATCGTTACATCAATATGAGGGAAAAAATCAATTGTTACAAATAAATTATATCCTTCATCATAATAATAATAAACAATGATTAAAGGCTCCATAGTTACAAATAAAAGAGGAAAGTTAGGATGGAATGAAGGGAGAGAAAGATCTCCAGCTCAGTGCAGCAAGTATTAGACTAAGAGTTTGGTGAGTGTGTGTTCATAAGGCATGAATGAGACAATATGGGCTGTTTTGAGTGAGTGGGATGAGATTGACTCTGAGGTTAAGGCTTTTTGTGAGTAGTGGTCTGTTTGTGACTAGTTGAGAGACATTTATGGGCTGTGATTGTGTGAAAGGGGTGAGAAGAATATTTGAGATTAGATGAGTGTGGGCTAAAGATGATGAGTGTGGGCTAAAGATGATGAGTGATGAGCTTGAGGAAAGCTAAACCACGAGCAAAGTAGTAAACAAACCAAGGGTTTCAGAGGGAGTGGCTGTCTTGGTCAGTTATGGGACGTTCATGGAGTAGGAAGGTGTAAGCAAGGTGGTGGATGTTGGTGTTATGGTGAATATCGGCTGAGAAAGGTTGTGAGTGAGTTCAAGAGAGCTTTGGGAAGCTTAAAGAAGGCTTAATAGAGGTTGAATTTCTGCAGAATGTAGTCAATGACAAAAGTTCTTAGAGAGGCTTCCTCCCCCCCCTTGTGGGCTGAGGTATGTATGTTTTTATAATGAAGAAGCATTGATTGACAAGAATCCAAAAATGCATGACTCATTAAGGGTGATGAATCAAGGTTAAGCTTTTTGAGAATTTTTGGTCAAAAGTAAGAGATTCACTTTAAGGGGTGCCTTGCTTCTTTGGGTAATGATGAGATTTTAGAGTGCTTTGCATTCAATGCCATGATTTCTGGGGCTGAGCTGAATCAATATGATTATGGCGTGTATCAAGAACAAATCCTAATGCTGCAAACTGAGATTTGGTCCCCCAAGAAGTAAGATTCAACACCCCAAGCCAGGTGTGAAGCTTTAGTCTACTTCAGGGGGTTCCGCTGGAGATCCCTTTATGCCCTTCAAACCACATGTTCCCAAATTTTCCCCTTTAGGATTCATGGGCTTGGTACATGAATCATGTCTTGATCATTTTTAACATTTATAGCATCAATTTGTTGAAGTTTGGATAATTTGGTTTCAGCTCCCCTTCCGCTGGAGGTGCAGTTTTGAGGAAAATCATGGAATCTCTTCATCCTTTTGACTTTAGTTGATATGACAGCCCTTGGGCACTGTTCATGTCAGGCAGAGGGTGGCAGAAAATTGATGGGACAACCCTTAGTCCATTCTCAAAGGCTTGGTTCCCTTGTATGAGTCTCTAGTTGCCTTTTTGGTTAGTTGCTT
The DNA here is from genome assembly GCA_028535165.1 of Quercus tomentella. Taxonomy (NCBI): domain Eukaryota; kingdom Viridiplantae; phylum Streptophyta; class Magnoliopsida; order Fagales; family Fagaceae; genus Quercus; species Quercus tomentella. The sequence goes on along the minus strand of JAPQVY010000122.1, from coordinate 48,112,002 downwards.
GTGTTTTTTGATTGGGCTTGCTCACATGGTCTGGGTTGTGTGCACATGTTGCCATGGGCTTTCATTCCACATGGATTTTATTAGTAAATATTTTTGGGTTTTTCATAAATACTTGTAATGGGCCTTTGAGCAATTAGTTGTAATGTTTGAAACAATAGGACAAGTTTCAAAATACTTTTGTAAATACTATTTACTTTGATGAATTCCATGTTGCAATAATGTTCATGGTTTCTAATAATCGCGTCATAATTTAAATGATGAGCTTGTGGGTTTGAATGTTTACCATGAGTGTCGAAGGCGTATATTATGGATGTCGCGGGCGTATATTATGGATGTCGCGATGCAAATGATGTCCATGTATTTCATGGGTTTATAACAATAAATATATGTCATGGGTTTAACAATCATAACTTTCCATGGGTTTTTACAAGATGATTGCCATGGGTTTTGAGAATAGATAATTCATAAATTCCATGAGCTTGTAATATTGTAATAATGTGTTTAAGAATAATTATGATATAGTATTTTGCCGAGTATTTAATAACCTTGGGCTTTTGATAAAATAGTGCCAAGTAGTTAGCTTGGGCTTTTAATAGTGCCAACGCAAGTTGGACTTTTGATATTGCCAATGAGAATTGGGCTTTGATATTGCCAATGAAAATTGGGCTTTAAATAGTGCCAACGTAAGTTGGGCTTTTGATATTGCCAATGAGAATTGGGCTTTGATGTTGCCAATGAAAATTGGGCTTTGGATAAATAAATTGCCATGGGTTTAAATCATGGACTTTGATCATGGATTTGAATTCCATTGATAAAATTGTTTTGCCATGGACTTGAATCATGGGCTTCTCAAATATTGCCAAGCATAAGTATTCTTGGACTTTAAATAGAATATGATAATAAAATTGAATAAAATATGAGTTTTGGGGCTTTTTGTGATAGTTTATATCATAACCCAATTTAGATAATGAGATATGAAATATTTGTGATTAATGGAATAATAGAGCAAAAAATATTTGGGAAAACCCAATAACTCGTTAGTGGTATAAATAGGTGGTACTCAAATAAAATTAGGTGTAAAAAAAAAAGTACCCTAACAAATACTATTTCTCTATATTTACCTATCGAGAAACTAAATATATTTTAAATTTTTAATTGATAAATCTCATCTACCTAACTGTATAAAAAACTTGTATTAAAGTCTGGTCATTGTTACTAATTGTATAACTAAATTCAACTATATATTTTTTTCATTATAGATCTTATCTCATGCAATATGAAAAATATCAAGAAATACCACTTTCAACTTAGTGTCTCCAAAAAATAAGTCATGTACATTGGACTTGGAAGAAAAAGAACTATTGGTCTTGCCCAATCATACCCTTATATTCTTACCACAAATAATTGGATTACTGACTTTGTTTATTGTTGAGATGCAACCCCAAACAAAAAAGGCATACGACAACAACAAAATTGATAATAAATAAAATCTCCAAATAGCATTATAATGAAGTATTGTTTCCAAAAGCCATATTTTTCAAATTTGTATGGTTGCTTATTTTAATTCTCATACGGGATTTAAGTTTCATTTATACATTTGAATGTTGATATTGTTAAATTCAATGGTTAGTTATGAAGCAAAAGAGTTGTTAACCATAAAAAAAAAAAAAAAAATGTGAGAAAAGGAATTTACAATGTTTCATAAGTCAATGAATATGAATAGAAAAGGGGCTACAATTAAGTTTACTTACAAATCTGTTTGTTGTGCATTGGGGGGTTGCCAGTGTGTTGTTAAGAGTTGTTTGCCGATGGTAGCAAGTAGTTAGGGGTTGAAACTATATTTAGAGAAACATTTAAGAGAGAGAGAGAGGAGCTTGAGAGTCTACATAGAAGTGTCCAGGTGAAATGTTCTTGTTTAGGTTATTTTTGTGGTCTTCTTGGTTTTTGTATTAGGTGTTAATGTATTGTTTATTTTGGCACAAAAATTTTTAAAATTTAGAGAGGACACATGGCGCAAAATTGAGAATCCAATTGAAATTTAATTGGATTTTCTCTCAGCTTCAGCTATTATTATATATATAGATTTCCAATTAATTTCTCAAGTTTTCAAAACCATGCAGCAGAGTTGAAATTTGCAAATTGAGAACATCGGTTCATTTTCATCCTAGTCGCGCGGCATTATAATTGGTTCCACATTTTTCATGCTCCAGCCACCTTGTCAATAAGTTTATCAAGAGAGGGACCGTGTGATCGTCATTGATAATTTTTAAACTCAATAATTTTGCCTTCACTATCCAATGCGGTGAAGAATTTGGCCAGGGAAGAGAAAGCTACTTTTATAGATAAAGCGTTATCCTCAGTACTGATTATAAAAAGACCTCTTTTTCTCATTTAATAGAAGAAACATATCCACCATGCCATGGATAGCTTCCAATCATAGTAGAGCCATGTTTTCCTTTATCATTGGAAAATTAGTAGGTCTGGGCTACAATGTCAGAAAACTTACATCATTTAAATTATAAACATCATTAGATCATCCAAAACAATAGAAAGACAACTAGAAGTTAGATAAAAATATAACACCATGAGTGCGTCAAGGTCTTCGGATGAAGATATCTTTCAATGGTTGAGATTGAGAGTTGAAAAAAATAAAAAGTAACTTTAAATCTTTGAAGACGCTACAAGAAATCTGTACTATTGCGGCAGGTTTTTTGTGGCAGCTGCAAAAACTGTTGCTATAGGTTGCATATTGCGGTGTTTTTTTGGACCGCTGCAGTAGTTCTAATCTTTTGCGGCGTACTACAGCGGCAGTACATAAAACCTCTGCAATATGTGTGTTTTAGCGGTGTTTACATAGATATAGCAGCGCTCCAGAGAATCTGCTGCAATAAATATAGCATTTGCGGGGATACTATAGTGGCGGTATCGAAAATTGCCGCAATATGTAAGTTTTAGCAGCGCTTTTCCTTAGTTATAGCGGTGGGTTTGTGACCGCCGCAATAGACCTTTGAATTGCCCATAACTAGTTCAATTTTTATCCCTTCCCCCCCCCCACCTAAATCTATCAATTTAGACCCTATCATTTTCATTTCTCATCCAGTTGTATCCCTCTAAAAAGAATACACACACACACTCTCTCTCTCTCTCTCTCTCTCTCTCTCTCTCTTAAATTAAAATCTCACATCATTGATCTCAATACCCAAATATCGATCTTCCCACCACCACCATGCATTTTCACTCTCAAACCCTAGATTGGGCCTCTCTCTATTAGCACTCACTGTCGCCACTAGCTGATTGAAGCCCCTAATGATCAATATTTGAATATTAATTTCACAAAGTCTAGTGGTATCGAGACTATTTATTAAGTTTGACTGGGTTTGACCAACTTAAACTAAACTTTGACTGTGCATTTCTCTAAATCTAACCGTTCGATTGTGACCATAATTTACCAAAATTAACTTTTCATTACACTCTTCAAATCCAACGATTATATTTCAAATCCAATTCTAGCGTGTGATAGACATGTGCTATGTACTTGTATGGTTATGTTTTCTCAATCTAACCATCCAATTGGTCTCAAATTTCACCAACACTAATATGTCACCATACTCTTCAATCCCAATGATCAAGATTTGAATATGATTTTCACCAAGTCCAGTGGTCTCAAGACCATCTATTAAGTTTGACCGGGTTTGACCGGGTTTGACCAACTTTGACTAAACTTTGACCGCGACTTTCTCCAAATCCAACCGTTTAATTGTGACCATAATTTACTAGAATTAACCTTTGATTACACTCTTCAAATCCAACGGTTAGATTTCAAATATAAATATGACGCATGATGAACATGTGTTGTGTACCTATATGACTATATTCTCTCAATATGACCATCCAATTGGTCTCAAATTTTACCAACACCAATATGTCACCATACTCTTCAATCCTAATGATTAAGATTTGAATATGAATTTCACCAAGTCTAGTAGTATCGGGACCATCTATTAAGTTTGATTGGGTTTGACCAACTTTGACTAAACTTTGACCACGCCTTTCGCTAAATCCAATCGTTTAATTGTAACCATAATTTACCAGAATGAACCTTTCATTACACTCTGCAAATCCAATGGTTAGATTTCAAATCTAAGAATGGCACGTGATGGACATGTGTTGTGTACCTATATGGCTATATATATTCTCTCAATCTGACCATCCAATTGGTCTCAAATTTTACCAACACCAATATGTTATCATACTCTTCAATCCTAATGATTAAGATTTGAATATAAATTTCACCAAGTCCAGTGTTATCAGGACCATCTATTAAGTTTGATCGGGTTTAACCAACTTTGATTGCGCCTTTCTCTAAATTCAACCGTTTAATTGTGACTATAATTTACTAGAATGAACCTTTCATTACACTCTTCAAATCCAATGGTTAGATTTCAAATCTAAGTATGACATGTGATGGACATGTGTTGTGTACCTATATGGCTATATATATTCTCTCAGTCTGTTATAATTAATAAATTATTTTGATAGATTTCAAATCTATTATAGTTAATAATTTATTATAGTTAATAAATTATTTTGTTAATCTTATTTCAGGTTTGGTAATGTCATTGATTGGATCTTTGCTCACAATGCTTGTAGTAAGTTTTTTTCTGGAAACTCATGTGTCTGCTCCTTCTAGTGGTAGTTATGTTCCATTTGGTTCAAGGATATATAATTCTGAAGCTTGTCTATTTTATTATATTAACACTTATTTCTATGGCAGACATTGATAGTTCCTTGTGCTTGTTTCCTGAGCATTGTGAGAGGGAAAATAACCCGGTTGCAAGTATGGCATCTACATATTATTATTATTGATTTATAGCTATAGTTATTTATGTCCTTTGTAAATCATGGTTTTCCAGCTCTACCCATTTTAGAATTTGTTTGAAGCCAATAGCTAACAACCCCCTTTATACCATTGTGATGTTGAATCACTTTGTTTGAATTTGAACACCTCCTTGCATTGGGGGTTGCAGGGTAATAGGATTTATAAATGCATGCAAATGGTTTATGGAGCTTAAACTAGAAGTTCAATCATTACATTGCTATTGTGTCTTGTGGGCAATACTGACAGCTTGATTATCATATTTGCTTCTCACTTCCATTATTTATATGGTTCTTCTTTTTTCAGGGAGCACTTTGTATTATAATTATTTCAATAGGTGTTGTATCATGTTCCTTTGGGACATATTCAGCCCTCTCCAAAATTGTTGAGAGTTTGAAGCATTGAAATTTTTGGGACATTCCAACAGCAAGAGAAACTCGAATCATGTACTCTGGATTTGTATGATATTTATTCATTCTCCCTTTCCAATTTTGGATTTTGCATCACTCTTCTGTTTCGTGCTTATATATTTTCTAATGAGAGCACCTTTTGTTACTACTAAAAAATCTACTACAAATACAATCATATTTCTATGTCAATATAATGTTTGTTTGGAGACATTTGTGGTGTTGTTAATTAGTTACATTTGTGGTATTGTTTTACTAGAACTAAAATTATTACAGGTTGTTTGTAATGGGACTAGTTTTTTTTTTTTTTAATTAATCTATAGCGGCGGGCAAAAAGCGCTGCTAAAAGGTCTAAAATTATGTTATAATTGAAGCCCTATAGCGGCGTTTATAACCTGCCGTTAAAGCTTCAAACATATAGCGGTGGGCGTAACCGCCTCTAAAAGGTGCATATGGTCGGTTGTACATGAAGCCCTATAGCAGCGCTTGTTGCACGCCGCTAAAGGTTGTCACCTATAGCAGTGTGCATATCCCAATGCTAAAAGGTCAGTTGACCCAAAATGTAACCATATATGGTGGCGGTTTTCTGCCCACCGCAATAGACCAAAATTGCTGCTAAATGATAGATCTATTGCGGCGTTTTTTGTTACCGCCACAATAGAGTTATTGTGGCAATGCAGCGCTGGCGGGTAGAACCGCGGCAATAGGCCAAATGGATCTTTAGCGGCAGTTTTTTGGGCTTTTGCGGCGGTTTTGGCCAGCCGCAATAGTACGGATTTCTTGTAGTGAGAAAAAAAAAAAAAAAAAAAAGAAGTAAAGATTATAAAGTGAAAATGTGAAAAAATGTTATGAGAGGGATCTGGGAAGAGAAAGGATCTCAATCCAAGGTCTTCGAAAAGTCTAGCAACATCTCAGTTAATGTATCAGCCTAGCCAGAAAGATAAATTGATACATTGTTACTATATTGTGTATTTCTTTGTTATTCAATATTGGCAAGCAAATGGCCTCTTTTGTTACTCTACTATGTGCCTGCTATTGAGATCAATTTTTTTTTTCTTCTGGTTCTTCTAATATTTTTTTGTGCTTCTTTCTTATGTAGTCAAATTTATGTCTCTTTTAATAGTATAATTTTTAAGCACTTCAAAAATCAAATGATTATATTTTTTGTTTGTGTTACAAATCAATTCTAGATCTAATCATAATTGCTAATTTAGTAATACCAACCACGTGCCCTGTACGTGTAGCCAAACTAGTGCTACAAAATAAAAGAGTCAAAAGATTTTAGATTCTGAATAGTCAAATTCTTATCAAGATTATATAAATATCCATAAATGGGAAAATTACTCTGTGAATTCAAGAACTTTCCTGGCTCAACCAATTTGACTCGCTTTGTGAGTCAACTAAACCATTGGAGTTAGTGTGTGTTTGGGTTCTGATGATCAGATGGCTTTTTCCTTAAATATTTTACTATTTACAAGTCTCACATTGGTCCTGCAACAAAGAAGCTTATTTGCACCTTATCCTTCACATGACCAAATACTTTTTTTTTTTTTTTGTTGTGTCAAAAAGCTAGGGTCAATTACTATTTTTAGTTAAAAAGCTATTGTTTACGGGTCTCACTTTATGTTTTTCCTCACATTTTTTCTTACTACAAGTATGGGAAAATTACTCTGTGAATTCAAGAACTTTCTTGGCTCAATCGATTTGACTCGCTTTGTGAGTCAACTAAACCGTTGGAGTTAGTGTGTGTTTAGGTTCCGATGATCAGATGGCTCTTTCCTTAAATTTTTTTCTATTTACAGGTCTCACATTGGTCCTGCAACAAAGAAGCTTATTTGTACCTTATCCTTCACATGACCAAATACCCTTTTTTTTTGTGTCAAAAAGCTAGGGTCAATTACTATTTTTAGTCAAAAAGCTATTGTTTGCGGTCTCACTTTATGTTTTTCCTCACATTTTTTCTTACTACAAGTATGGGAAAATTACTCTGTGAATTCAAGAACCTTCCTAGCTCAACCAATTTGACTCGCTTTGTGAGTCAACTAAACCATTGGAGTTAGTGTGTGTTTGGGTTTCGATGATCAGATGGCTTTTTCCTTAAATTTTTTACTATTTACAAGTCTCACATTGGTCCTGCAACAAAGAAGCTTATTTGTACCCTATCCTTCACATGACCAATTTTTTTTTTTTTTTTTGGGTCAAAAAGCTAGGGTCAATTACTATTTTTAATCAAAAAGCTATTATTTGCGGGTCTCACTTTATGTTTTTCCTGACATTTTTTCTTACTACAAGTCCTGCTTTACTATTTTCTTTTTTTTTTTGCTAAGTACTTTTAGCCAAAAAATAAAAATAAATAGTCAGCTTATTTTATTTAGTTTTTAACTTTTATCTATAGTACTTTCGACAAAAAAATTAGGTAAGTTGTTCCCAAACATAAAATGTTCACTCATATCGCTTGAGGGGTCAAATGGAAAAGAAAAGAAAAAAATCTTCCAGCTCTATTTCACATATCAACCCATTGTTTGTTGTTATTTACATTTCCAATTGATTTCTAAAGTTTTCAAAAGCATGAAGCAGAGTTGTAATCTGCGAATTGGTTCCACATTTTCACCCTAGGCATTCTAATTGGTTCCAAATTTTTCATGCTCCTGTCACCTTATCAATAAGTTTATCAAGAGAGGGAGCATGTGATCTTCACTGATAATTTTTAAATAATTTGGCAATGTGCAGATGACCTGCAAGGCTGCGAGGTCACTTAAATCAATAATTTAGCCTCCACTATCTAATTTTGACAGGAATAAAGGACAAAAACAGTTCAAAGTAACTTTTATCTGGTTATCTTTATATTTGGTACCCATTTGTTTTGTCTCTTCTTCCTCCCGTGTTCCCCATATCACCCTTTGGCATTGGCCATTAAAATAGTTCAAAAGAGAAAAGACACACATTGTAAGGTTAGAATTTTCAAAAAGCAAAAGAACAATAATTGTAAAGCCAACAATCTTTTGTACTGGTTTACCCTTTTTTTTTTAAATGGAAAAGAAAAGAAATCTTATGTATTGACATGCTAAGACTAATTTTGGTATTGACTTGCTAAAACTATTTGGTAGCAACTTCCCTAAAATTTGTTTCTCTATTTTAGAATAAAAGCTTTTTTTTTTTTTTTTCTCCTTTAACTAACCTTTTTTTTAACCATCATCAAATTCACTTTTCAAAACACCCACTTTATTTTATTACAGCTATCAAGACTATATACAAAAAAGCAAAATGTTTAGAGAATGAACAATGCTCTTTAAAGATAGGGAACAATTATAGCCAAGGGTGGCTCCATGTTGAAGGTAAGGTGGTCACGAGACCATCTTGATCTCGAGAAAATAAATAAAAATTATATATAAATTTTAAAAAATTTAATGATTTGTTTTCCTCTAAAAAAAAATTGTGACCACCATAAATACTTTTAGGTTCAATACTATTAAACTTTAGTCCCATTATCAATATACTAGGCCCTTTCAAACAAAAAGAAAAGGCCAAAGAAAAATTTTATTGATCTAAAATTTGAAAGAGAAGTAGCTTACAGTATTAATAATGAGACTATCATGCAATAATTTCAAAATATAAAAGGAAGAATATATAAAATATTTTGTTTTATATTTTAAGTTTCTTAATAACCACCGTGAAAAAATTTCTCAAAGTTGCAATTGTAACTAAAACTCATCTTAGAAGGGAAATGGGTAAGCTGATGTGGTAGGTTTTTAAGTTTTTATTTTTGGTTACCTATATTCACCCGTTACTCTATTTTAGGTAATCATGCTCTAACCCATATAATCAATAATCAATAGATAAGGTCATGCATAATTAAACATGACCTTGACCTTAATTATAATATACCAATATTGGTATATTATAATTAAGGTCAAGGTCATGTTTAGTTCATGGTTTTCAAACCTAAACCATTCAAAGAACCGTAAAAGATAGAGGTCTAAGGTTTTTCAGATCAAACTAAAGTTGAACCGTGATGATGTCATAATTAATTTAATAATTATTTAAAATATAAATATAAATATAAATATATATATACATATTAAATTAGTAAAAATATAAAAATTGACTAAAATAGTCCAAGTAAATATAAAGATCTATCTTTCAAATATATTTTTTATACCATAACTTTCATAAGACAAATAAGAAATAATAATTCCTAAGCAAATATAAATTGCTTTTGAGTTTTTTAGTGAGAGATATGAAATATTTCGATATAAATCAATATTGATGTACCGTTTCAAAATTATACATATATATATGTATGTATGTATATTTTGTTAGAACTCAATATTTTTTTTATGCAAGCTCGTGTCTAAATTATCTTAAGCCATACCTAAGCTCATTTGATAATTTCATAATCTGTTTTTATGAGACCCAATAAAAAAAAAAAAGGCTAATAGAGACAATAAATGGTCAAAGTATTTTTCGCATGAAAAAAAAAAAAAAAATTGAAGCTTCAAGCCCTCAACAGTGGCGGACATTGGTTTGTCCGCCCACTCAACTTTTTTATGAGCCCCAATAGAACTTCAAGAGAGATCCTGACAATTCCACATTTCCCATGATTTTAAAAAAATAGAAAAATAGAAAAATGGGAGGCAGCTGGGAGTAGGGGTGTAATCGGTTCGGTTCGGTCGGTTTTTTTAGTTTTGGCCAACCGAAACCGAAATTTTCGGTTTGTGAAATTCCCAACCGAAACCGACCGAAATAATTGGAAACCGATCGGTTTCGGTTGTATTTCAGTTTCGGTCGGTTTCAGTCCGTTTTCGGTTTCAGTCAACATCACAGATTCACAGTCACAAAAAGAAAAAAACTCAGCATCACTTGGGGTTATTGATTTTTCAATAAGAAAATAACAACTCAAAATCACAATCACAGATTCACAAAAAATAGCATTGATTCAGTATTAAACAAAACCCAAAATACAGAAAAGAGAGATGGTTATCGAGAAATGTCACCGTGAGAAACTGAGAATGAAAAGAATGAAAAGATCAAGTCGGCGTGGGGAGGCCGGCGTGTGGAGGTGGCGACAGAGGTCGATTCGTTTGGAGGCGGTGGCAGAGGTAGATCGAGGCGGCGGCAAAGGCAGATTCATGTGGAGGCTGGCGTGTGAAGGCGGCGGCAGAGGCAGATCGAGGCAGCGGCAGATCGAGGCGGCAGAGGCAGCGGCAGAGGTAGCGGCAGATCGAGGCGGCAGACGCAGCGGCAGATCGAAGCGGCGCAGAGGCAGATTTGCGTGGAAGCCGGCGTGTGGGGGCGGCGCAGAGGTAGATTTTCGTGGAAGCCGACGTGGAGTGGAGGCTGTGAGAGGAGACTGTGAGAGCTGAGAGGGACTGGCGTGGAGGCTGAAAGTTGAGGGTGAGAACTGAGAACGTGTGGGCTGTAGGGTTTTTTTTTGTTTTTATAGTTTAATTAGATTAAGTTTAATTAGATATTTAATTAGTAATTAGTTTAATTATAGTTACTTAATCTAATGATAAAATGAAAATTGAAAACATGAAAGGTAAAGGCCGGATCATATTTAAAAAAGAAAGGCCCAAATGTTTTTAAACAAAATGAAAAGCCCAAATAGGTATTGGAGGCCCAAATATTTATAAAATTTATAAAATTTATATTATATATAAAATATATTATAATATGATTCGGTTTGGTTCGGTCAGTTTGGTTCATTCAAACCTGCAACCGAAAACCAAACCGAACATTTTCGGTTTTAAAAATTCAAAACTGAAACCGAACCGAACCGAATCGAAATCGAACCGAAAATTTGGCAACGGTTCGGTCAGTTTCGGCCGGTTTGTTCGGTTCGTCGGTTTTTTGCACACCCCTAGCTGGGAGCATTGGTGACCGCTCATTTGAATCCAATAGTACAAAATCAAAACTCAAGAAAATGTTAACTATTTGACAGTAGACATGCATTGAGCAAACTAGAGAGAGAAGAAAAATGGTCCCGCGCCCCTCCCGTTCAACTATCTCCCATTCTCTCCCCTTTTAAAATAGTTGAATGACATGTGGTACATAAATGATCTAAAGGTAGGAAAAAGGACATGTCAAACCCCATTTATTTCTCAAGCTATCTTCTTTCTTCTCTTCTCTGCCCCTCTCTCTTCCCTCTGCAACATCACCTTCGTTCAAACTACCTTCTCTTACACTGAGCACATTGCAAAGTGCCTGAACTAAGTGAGGAGGAAAGCTTTCAGGAGGATCTCGGTGGCAGAGCGATACTTTGTGGAGTGGCCTGACTGGATAAAGGGTAAGAGTTCGATGAATCTGGGTTCTTCATCAACGGTGGCAAGATTTCTTTTCTCTGATTTTTGGTGGCTTGATTCGGTGGTGGTGGGATGGGTCTCGGCTAAGGCTAGTGGTAATTTGCAGTGCTGTTGTTCTGTGATTCCGATGTGGGTGATGTCTTTGGGTATTGATGGTGATAGCAAGGTATTACAGTTGTTTTGATTATGGAATTACGGTGATACTAAGATTTTTTTATGGGTTTTTTAGTGGGTATAATAAGAACACAACGCGGAAGAATATTTGTTGGTTTTTTTTTTGGGTATGGGTTTTCTAGTGGGGATGGGTTACTGATTTCGTTACTCATTTCCTAATTTTGATTGTAAAAGTTCACAAAATGAGTTGAATTTATATACAAGTTTCTACCTGTGATTATTACACAAGTTTCGGTTTTTGAAAGTATTATATTTGCACTCATGTAATATATAAAAAAAAAAATGATCTTTTTATTGATTCCTTTGAAGAACTCAGGTAGTTTGAAACAATGATGAATTTGTTAAAAACTCTTTGAATTTCTGTTTTGTGTTACTTTGCATACCCAATTCACTAGCAATGGGTCGACACAAAAGCGATGTTGCAGAGGCAAGAGAGGGCCTAAGAAGAAAAGATAATTTGAGAAATAAATGGGGTTTGACGTGTACTTTTTCCAACCTTTAAATCATTTATATGCCACAGGTCATTCATTTATTTTAGACGAAAATGCACTTTTAATCCTTACATTTTGGATCAATTCCCATTTTGGTCTCAAAATTGATTTTTTTGCAAATTTCATCCCTAAAAAAAGAAAATCATTTTTAAAATGGTCATTGCCGTCAACCCACGTGGCAGACAAAGTGCCCTTCTTGCTAACGTGACGCTAACGTGGCCATTAAAATATTATTAAAAATAATTATTTGGTATTTTTAAATACCACGTCAGCATTTTAATTTTTTTAGACAAAGCCACGTTAGAAAATTTATATAAAAAAAGAAATTAATTTTTTTTTTTTAAAAACCTTAAATCTAATTTAATTAAAAAAAATTATTACTTATCATTATTAATTTTCATAAGAACATTACAACTTGTTCTTCGTGTTCTTCCCAATCAAACCCAGCAACGAAGAACTTAACCCAGATAACAAGAACACAAACCCAGCAACCAATAACTCAAACCCAGATCAGAACAACACAAACGAAAAGAAGAAGAAGAAAGAAACAGAGATCAAACACAAACACACCCAAATCGCAGCAACACAAATGAAAAAAGGAGAGAGAGAAAGAAACAGAGATCAAACACAAACACAGACCCAGATCACAAATAGAGATCAAACACAGACCCAGATCACAACAACATAAACGGAAAAAAAAAAAAAAAAACTAGAGATCAAACACAGACCTAGATCCAAATTTTTCCCATTGTTTTCATGGCATTAAGACCCCAAGGCCTCCATGATCAAAACTTCGAAGATTAGCCTCTTGATATGCTCGCCATTGGTCAATATTGGGTGTAAGGTTTTAAGCGAAGATGAGATTTTGAGATTAGAGAGTTTGGGATCAGATTAGTGGTGCGTGGTGCAGAAGAATCCGTCTCCAAATCATTCACAAACCCAAACCACCGAAGCAGCGGCACTTTTCTTCACTGAAAAAGGCAACAACCTCAACACCTGAGCTAGATTGGCACGGTCACGAACCAGCTTGATTCGTCTTGGGTTGCTGGGGTTTGATCGTGGGATGGGTTTTGTGGGTCTTCAATTTAAAGGGTTAGGGTTTGTCGGATTAAGGATCATGAGATTGTGGGTTCTCTTGATCATGATTTTGATTTTTGAGTGGTCATGCTATTTGGCTCTTGAGACCGAGAGAGGTGTTTAGTATGTGTGAGAGATGAGAACACGATGGAGCTTGATCTTCAATCTTTACAGCTTAAAAAAAGTAAATTGTTTCTATTTGTTTTCCATTTTTTTAATTAAAATTAAAATTGAGAAATCTAGCTTTTTACTTTTAATAATATTTTTAATAAAATTAAAATTAAAATTGAGAAAACTAACGTGGCGCTAACGTGGATTTAAAAATGCCAAATAATTATTTTTAATAATATTTTAATGGCCACGTCAGCAAGAAGGGCACTCCGTCTGCCACGTAGAAGGTTTTTGTTAATGGGTTGACGGCAGGGATCATTTTTAAAACGATTTTCTTTTTTTAGTGATGAAATTTTCAAAAAAATCAATTTTGGGACCAAAATAAGAATTGACCTAAAATGTAGGGACGAAAAGTGCATTTTCGCCTTTATTTTAAAATGGGAGAGAATGGGAGATAATTGAACGGGAGGGAAGTCGAACCCGAAGAAAAATATGAAGAAAGTAAGAAACAACAAAAAGCAGAGAGAGATAGAGAGAGAAAAGAAGAAGAAGATTAAGAAGAAACAGACAATAGAGAGGGAGACAAAGACTAAGAAGTGGTTGAAGTTTCAACAATGGCCATAAGGTGCTATAACTCTGAGTCAAGTACATATATATTTTTTTTTTTAAGCTCTGATCTAAACCATTAGAACCATCCATTGTTCTCAAACCTAGGCAGTTTGACTTTGGTTTGTACAGTTCATTGATTTTTTTTTTTTTACTTAAGTCGGTTTTTGAGATTAAAAAACTTCTTTAGTGAACGGTTCACGGTTATCCTGTTAGACTGTATGATTTAGTCCGAATTTCAAAACCATGGTTTAATTATGCATGACCTTATCTATTGATTATTGATTAAATGGGTTAGAACATGATTACCTAAAATAGGGTAATATACCAATATATATATGGATAAGTCATAGGACAAGACTTTGCATGCTTAAATTGGAAGTACACTTGTATACACGTATGATATGAATTTCACATATAGTAGTTGGTGAAAGTGAAAGTAAAAGTAAAAGTGAAAATGGTCTTTGAATGACATGTTCAATGCAAACAATGAGAAAAAGTTAGTATTGAGGAATTAATAATACTAATCTAGTTCCTTTGATTATGTAACATTAGGGGTGGCAAAATCTAATACAACCTGCGTACCCGATACGACTAACTTATTTCTAAACAGGTTATGAGTTAAGGCTAAACGGGTTCGGGTTATATTCGGGTTGACATGGCTAACCCGTTTAATAAACAGGTCGTGTTCGTGTTCAACATACGAACCCGTTTGACCCGTTTAGCTTATAAAATTATTAGTTATTTTGGTATTATTGCTTAATTAATGGTTGTTTTTATATGTTTATTACTATATTTATAGTTGTAATTGTATTTTAATTTTAGATATATGGGAATTGATAAAAATTATATAGGTTTGGTATGACCTATTAATCAAATAGATTATTAAAGGGGTCACTTGTATTGATCTTTACATGACTTGTTAATTAAACGAGTTAAACGTGTTGGGTCGAGTTGACCGGTTTAATAAACAGGTCATGTTATGGTTGAGGATTCCTGACACGTTTACTAAATAGGTCGGGTTTGGGTCAACCCATATAACCGAATGCTCATGGCTCGACACGACACGAACCCGACCCACGAACACGAATTGCCACCCCTACGTAGCATACACTTTTTGTAAATGCCACATAATGATTTTGTTTTCAAATTAAAAATGTCAAGACTCTTGTTACTTAACTGGCATTTATTGGTTTTTCTAATAGAAACATCCAGTACTAAAATCGACTCTCTTCCAATTATCGAAATATTTTATAAAAAAAATAGAAATGATACGAACACCAATGTTACCCTTTGTAGCCAATTAAATTTGGTAAAAATGGCACTATAATAAGACTGCGGATTCAACCCCACATTGACTTTCCCCTCACCCTCCCACACTATCCACTTATTTAAAAAACAAAAAACAAAACAAAACTTAATTAGACAATAATAATAAAATCCACCAATCTATCTAACCCTTTCTTCCAATTTAATTTCCCTTTTATTGAAATCTCAAATTTTCATAATTTGTTACATGTTTTGTAAATACCATGATTTGTATATTTCTTTCCTTTTTAGGATGTTATAATTGACTTGACCTAATTCTTTGATACCCTTTCTTTTGGTAAATTTTGTATTTATCTCAACAATTGATAGTTAATTTTTTGTATACACTGAAGGCGCAACCAAATATTTTCTCCTCTTTTCTCTTTGTCAATGGCCTTTGAGTCAGTTGACATCTCTTGATCTCTCTAACAAGAAAGTTTATAGTTTGATCCCCCTCACCCTTACTTAATGTAGCAAACTCTTCTAAATAATAATAATAATAATAAAGAAGCAAACAAAAAAAAAAACCTCTTTATATAATGAAGTCGCAATATACATATGCTTCTATATACTACCATCTTAATTTATTTTCATCTTGTGTCCAAAAAAAGTGTACCCTACATCTTACAAAAAAAAGTCTACCTTATATCTCTCTCTCTCTCTCTCTCTCTCTCTCTCTCTATATATATATATATATATATATATATATGAGACATTCCGAAAATTCTATGGATCGATAGTATGGTAAATTTAACCTAAAACCTTTGAGTTTACGTCTCGCTACTAAGCAATCCACGAATACAAATCATTTGTACTACTTTTTGTGTACCACTCTATGTTCCACCAATCACTATGTGCCATGTTTTGATTTTACTTTCCTTATAAAATAACTGAAGTTTAAAATGTAAAACAATCATACATATAGTAATTAGTGATTGGGGGAATATAGAATAGTACACAAAAAGTGGTATAGAGGATTTGCATTCATAGTCCACCACTTGTGCATCCCAGTCAGGTACTTCTTCCAAAAGCTCTACATGTCAAATTTGAATAACTCCTCATTTCATCAACACCCTCCTTCCAAGAAAAAGAGGGAAAAAACCGGCATTTTGACAACATCAATAACACTATCCTTTCCTTGCTCACTCAGTCTCTCTCAGATGTGTAATAGACTAATAATTCACTTTCTAGAAACAGTGAAAAGAATACATAAACAAGAAGACGATAGTGGATATAAAAGCATAAATGTATGTACTAATGGTAGTTGCATGTGGGGTTTGAACCACGTTCTGGGTGTGATAGTTTTTTCACGGGGGTAAGGGCCTTATTCTGGCTATCGCAAATGGAAACATCGGCATAAGGCTTCCTTGTTGTTATACTATTTACATTCGTCAATCCATTGGCTGACGAAATGACAAGTTCTAAAGCCCTGTAACCCGTAGCTTGTTGCTTTTGGAGAGACTGGCTTGGGCGAGTGAATGTGTATGCTGGTTTTGTACGGCGATGTAAGGTGGCTTCCTGATCATTGATCATGCGCATGCATGCACTCAGTGAGAAAAAGATAAAGATAAATGTTATTGCACACAAGTTAATTCACACGGATTTGCACACACACCTCAAAGCAACAGAACTTTTTGTTGCTTTGAGGTGTGTGTGCAAATCCGTGTGAATTATTCGTGATTTTAAGTCACAAGTTCTGTTGTTTTGAGGTGTGTATGCAAAACTTTGTGGATTAGAATGTGTATAATAAATATCACTCAAAAAATAAAGGGTAGTGTTTGTTATACACCATGTTACACACCCATTTTTTAAACTGAAGAGTTAAAAACACAATTTCAATTTTAAAATTGTGTGTGCAACAAAGTATGTGTAGTAATTTTTATCCAAAGATTAGACCGAAAATGTTAGGGTCATATTTTCTATGTAATTGGCTAATCTTTTGACAAAACGCACTTTACTTGTAATTGGGTAGATCTAAGTTGGATTTAATATATCAAGAAGTATGTTACTCAAACATATCAAGTGGTATATTTAAAGACACGAAGATTGATCTAAGAAACAAGTGAAGAAAAATTGATTCATTAAGTCTCGACAGAAGCTCAACAAATACTGCTATCGAGGTTAAATGAAGAAGCTCGACACAAGCTCGATCTATCGAGAATTACGATTTCAGAATTTCCAGATCTGAAACTCGGTCCATGTTGTCTTATTTGATTAGGGTTTCTTTTCTCACAACCCTAGTCATATATAAGACATATTTTAAAAGCCATCATATACGGATACAGAGGCCCAGAACTCATATACTCTGTGTGAAGATACTGCGTTTGTGCGCCTTAGGGTTTTGTAACCAAGTGCTTCCTGATCTTCATTGTTGATGAAGTGAAGAACTTTGCAGCCAACAACAATCATTTAAGTTGCTGGAGTTAGTTACGTACTGGGATCCGTGCAAAGGAGTTAGTCACAAATTGAAGATTTATGCAACAAAGGAAAGAAGGCTACTACAAGATCAAGTCCAATTGGGTATTGAAGTACAGGTTCAACTGTAGGTTGGTATTTTGGGATAGGCTAGGGTAGTGGTAAGATTCCTCATACTTGTAACCGCTTGATTATTGATTAGTGGATTCTTGGGGTGGTGACCTTAAATTCACCTAATGGAGTTTTTGCCTTGCGAGAGGTTTTCCCCATTTGTCAACAAATCACTGTGTCAATGCACTTAGTTTATTTGGTGATTTATTAGTGCTTCCACGATTTGCATGTAATTTGATCTAATTAATCAATTTGGGTAATTGAATTAATTAACTAGGGTCTATCTATCTGAACCTAAACGAAAAGATTCATACGTCTTGGGAGAGTACTAAGATAGATGGCACAGTTGAGACTTTGAAAGGGGGTCTGTCCAGAGTCCTCTCACAAGGATAATGACCTAATAACTTCTCCTTTGGCAGAGTTATTACTTTTTCTTTTTCTTTTTTAGGGAAGACAATAATCAATGCCCCTTTGATGACCTAACATATTTTTTATTTGCTCTTTTTAGATTTGCTTCTACCGTTCTAAGTGGATACAAATGAACGTCTGCCGTCTAAAAAATAAATTCAACGCCTAAAAGCATTCACATTAGTCTGTGTATAATAAAAAAATGTGTAGAATTTACAAAATTTTGCCTAAAAAATAAATTCAACCCAGTATATGCTTGATGTGGAATTTATCACACACCCACACAACACAAACTCGGTCAATATCTATTCAAATACAGGGCATCACATTTAGATTTCTTTATATGCCTAGTGCAATCTATCTTACATTAGAATTATTCCCTTTTTTCTCCTTAACTTTTGCACGTATATCCAATAGTGTCCAGAGCTCATCTTTTATGATTTGTTTGAAAGTTTGGAGATAGATGAGACTTGGAGATAAAAATAAATTGTCAAATTTATTCTTTTGATGTCAATTTAGATATTTCTTTAAATTGAACAAAAAATTATAATTGTCAATTTATATGATGTTTTATCATTTTCTTCTATTATCATTTTATTTTCTAAAACAACCAAACTCAATGAAGGGATTATCTATTCCTCATGTCCTACTTAAATTTAAAAACGTCCAAATAAGTTGAAGGGATTACCATTTCACTCCGCTCTCCTTCTTTTTGTTCTCATACCCTCAAGTCTCATCTATCTCCAAACTTTCAAACAAATTGTAAAGGATGAGCTCTAGATACAAAACAATTGGATATACGTGCAAAGCTTAGGGAGAAAAAAAAAAAGAGAAATAATGCTAATGTAAGAGATATGACACTGGGCATATAAGAAATCTAACTATATTTAAGATTCCACATTAAATATACAAATTCTCTTTCTATTTAACGTCAGTTGACTCATGTTTGGCATCTCTACTCAGAATGCATTTCATAGCTTATAGGAAGTGGAATGGAGTTAGCAAAAAATTGAGATGTTTGGCACTTTTTTGAGTTTCATCATGACATGCATTTTCAATTTAATACATTTTGCGTTTTTCATTTCTTAGAGTAAAAATGGAAACCCGGAAAAGTAGAGCGATCAAACGTCCTTGAACCAAAAGGGGCCGGGAGAGGTCATATTTTTGGCTCCTTTGTTATGGCCCCCTCGGCCGTGAGCTGCACCTTCTTTTTCCCATCGTGGGGTTCTATTGTTCTATACTTTAATTTTTGTTTTATTCCAAATAATTTATAATTTTTCTATTATAGATCATGTTTTATTTTAATTATAAATGTTTACTAAAAGATTAAGTGATAGTAAAAGGAAATGTTAATGAAACTTGAGTGTAAAAATTTAATTAATAATTTTGTATCTCAAAGAGAATGATAAATAGATTCTAAATAATAAAAAAATCAAAAGTTAAATAAATATTTAAATAATTGAAAAAAGCCTCGCCTAAACTTTTTGCCTAAGGCCCCAAATTTGTTGAGCCGGCCCTGATCATGGGGTTATGGTGACAAAAGAGAGAAATATAGAAAGTTAGTAAATGTCAAAGAAATTTTATGTCTATGCGTTGGGGGGTTACCAGGACCTCCTAACAAGCACATATATATAAGCTTGATTATTCTCACAATCATTCTGATATAATCCAATATATATTATGTTCATAGGCTTTTATAGAAGCCTTACATGCTTATCAAATAACAACTAAGCAACTAAGATAGCACCTAATAAATCAAATAACAATTCTAATGGGTCAGTCACGTTGCCGGATGCCATCTTCAAATTATCTCAGGAAATCCCCATGCAATTCGTAACAGCCATGATTTTTATGGCACAGTAGTTTCCAATTTTCTGTTCCTTTTCCTGTTCCTGTTGCTGTTCGTGTTGCTGTTCCTAGAGTTCTTGTCCCTACTCCCAGAGTTCCTGTCCCTTTCATTTGCATTAGTCTCTTCATCCCCTTGGTTACCAGTGTCATTAGGCTCTTCATCCTCTTGGTCACCAGTGTTATTATCCCCAAAAGATTCTGGGAAACAGTTTTCCGAGGCTTCCTGTGAGATAAGCAGAAGAATTCCAGATAAAGCTATCCTCAAACCGGTTCGAAAACACTTCTCAGCAGTGTCTAGCTGCTTTATCTGTCTACGCAAAGCATACAATTCATTCACAATCTGTGGTAAAAATCCCATCAGGAAAAGTATAAGCATGGACACTCCAAATATAGTCGCTTGCTTGGGTGACAATTCCTTGTCCAAGAGAACCAAAAAGAGAGCAAATAAACATACTTCGCTGGAAACTGAGATGATCTCAACCAACTGAACTCTTTTCTTAATAAATGGCTTCTCGAGAACAAGGAAGAAGAGCTGCAAAGAAGTGATGCATAACAAGATTATAACGGGAATCTTAGAAGACCAGGTATTCTTATAGGCACCACCCATAGCCCCTAGCAAAACGCGTCTCACAGACTCAAGCAACGTGTAGTATACTCTGAGTTTCATAAACAGATTTTGGGTAGAAGGGGCAATGATCTGATAATCACCATGTGTGCCAGCACTTGTGCTGGACGTCAATGGGACTGTCGGAGTTGCTACGGTACTTGATCTTGTCGGGGGAATACGACTCCGCCTAGTTGAACGGGACATACTTTGTGCTGAACTCGGTGGAGCCACGTCAGAGCCACCAGAAACCTCTTTAGCTTCGTCATCAGGGGCATCCCCATGTGTATCAACACTGCCCCCAAAAATAGAGCCTCTTAAATCTTCGAACAGAGGCCCTAACATGGTTAAGCAAACAGAGTTCTTTTCGTTATTCGGACCCAAAGTTACTCGGGCTATTCTGGGATTTCTCTGACCTACTTGAATCACTTGATTATCTTCATTGTATAGAACTAGCTTTGCAAATTTAATACCGGTAGTAAGGAACCAGAGCAAGTCCAGCAGTAGAAAAGACACAGCAACCAGAATCAGAGTGCCAACTACAATCCCTGATGTTGTTCCTCCTTAATTCAAAAAAGTGAGAAAGGCTTAAACCACATAGTTATGTAGTACTTGAAGTTCTTAGCATTAACCAATGACAAAGAGCATGTAAATGTGCAAAAAATGTGAATCTTGGTGTTTTAGATACACATTTGCGTAACTCTGATATGATGCTGTCAGATAACTATGCTATGATGGTTGTCATGCACATAGAAGTGATTTGAGTTAACGTCCAAAAAGTGTGAAACCTCAGCTGCATTGCAATTATTAAATATGTGAGGAAATTCCCTAGACCAGTTCTGGTGCCAACCAAAATGAAAATTATTACGTCCATAAGACTTTTATGAACAAGACAGGAACATGGCCACAAGTCCATCACATATTTGGAAAATAGTGTATACAAGATTACTTGATAATAAAAACAAAAAATTAAAAAACCTTGCTCATTCTATGGCATATCATAATGAGAAATAGGCAATTCCTTGATTAAAGAATTCAATATAATTAGAGAGTTTAAAGATGCTAATATGGGGTTTGCAATTAGTTAAAAAAAGAAAAGAAAAGGCAAGCAGCATAATTATCTTTTAAAACTCAGATTTTGCATGATAAATGCATATTTAAGAATTCATATGTGGGGGAGGAAACAAGCTGTCAGGTTACCTCTAATTAGAGCAGAAGAGGCCTCACAAATATTAGGCACTGCAAGATTTACAAGGAATATTTCAAATCGTGGGAATGCAAGTACTCCATAACCCCTCTGCTTTTGCTTCCTGGATTTTAGGATGGCAAGGAGTAAAGCATGCAGCACTATTAAACTTCCACCAATTATGGCTAACCAGAACATGCTTCTACTAAAATCCTCCCACCTACACAAGACAAAATCTAGTTAGATATTAAACTGATAAATAAACGAGTCTGTCTGGTACTTCAAAATCCAAATGATGAATTCACAAAATTAAATAGAAATGAATAATAGGGAATTAAGTATCAAGTTTGTCCTTTTGGTTTGATCAATAATTTGAAATAATTCAAAGCATGAATAGTTTTAATTTTTCATAGAACCTACAAAGAATTCTACATTTAAATCACTAGCATACCAAATGGTCCATTCCCAGAACTCTTTAATTTCCATTCAACAGTTCTTTTAAAATAAAAATAATAAATAAATAAATAAAATTGACAAAATATTCCTTTATCGCTTTCATAGTTTTTCTGATTTATATTGAATATTTTTTGAGCAAAAAAAAATCTGAATTGAATATTTCCATTTTTTTATGTCTCTAAAATCCATATGCAAGTGCATGTAATTAAAATACATATATATATATATATATATAAAATAAAAAAGCAAAGACCTTATATTAGAGAGTATGAGGTTGTGCCATGTGGAGCATTCCTTGAAGTTCTCTTTATTTAGGGTTCTAAATCAACAAAGTTTGCATTTATATCAAAGTATTAGTTCATTAAATTAGCCAATAGAGTAAATGCTTATATTAATTATCTATAGTTGTGCATTAATTATTTATATCAAATGAATTTATATGATTATTTTTATAAATTCTATATAAGAGATAGTTTTAGTTGGAATAATAATAATAAATTTAGAATACGACATTCTTACTCATTATTAGTTGCTTTGACAACAGTTGACACGAGCCATAAAAAAATTAAATATTTGTGAATTCACTAAAATAAATCTTAGTCCTTTAAATTTCCTAATTTCTTTCAGTCACGTGTTATATATGTGTGTGTGTGTTTTTCATATAATTTTTCTACGATTTATATGAGAAACAATAATTGCACGATATATGCATTTTTTTAGTAGGCATGAAACATGCTTATCTATATTAACCACTATATCATGCAATTTTCAATTTGTGAACACGGGAAAAATGGGCTTTTACCCCTTTCACTCAAAACAAGTAGCAAAATGCCCCAATTCTGAACTATTTTGAAACTCAATTTTTAGAAAATCAAGTTTCAATGAAAAACTCAATTTGACGAAAATCGAGTTACTTGAAAAAAATACATGGAACTCGAGTTCCATGGTTTTTTTTAAAGTTTGATTGCCTATAACTTGATTTTCTAAAAATCGAGTTTTTCATTGAAACTCAATTTTTAGAAAATCGAGTTTAAAACAGGGACATTGTGCTAGATAGTTTCTGAACAAGGGGATTTTGCTACATGTTTTGGGCTAAATGGGCAAATGCCCATTTTCCCCATATATATAGCGCGATTTCTATTTTGTCTATAAAATAACTAAAGATTACAATTTTTTACAAATAAATTTATTCAAAAAAAAATTTATTGATCGATAGTTTGGTGATATGAATCATAAATGTCTCTATTGGAAATTGAGGTGCCAACTAATTAACCTACAAGATTCTTGGCAAACTTATTGAAATATTTGAGAAAACAAACAATAAGTTACACTACACATCGTGCGGGAATTTAGCTAGTAGATAGAAATAAGAGGCCTCATAACTTACCCATCTGAAACAGGTTCTGGTCCACTATTGTTCTGCAGTTGTACAATGCATTCTATCACAAATTTTATTCATTGTATGATTAAAGAAGCCAAAAGCAAATCACAAAAAAAGTAGAATTTTCCGACCTCAAAGTATTTTATATATTCATCTGGCTGCAACCTCTTGGATGGAAAAGTAGTCTTATGCTGCACATCTGAAAAAATTCCTGATTCATGAATTTTAGACCCATAGGAATCTGAGTTGACAGGAGAACCTGAGTGAGTGTGCCCAGTTTTCCATGGAAGACTGAAGTAGGGAATGCTCCATCGCAAAGCCCTTGCAAATTCATAATACTCCACTGGCAGTGTCACTGCCAACCATCTAGATAATGCAAAAACCTGAATATGACCTGCCATTCTCTATATAAAAGAGAAAAGGAAAAAATGCTACTTAGTTCTACAAGAATGATGCAGTTCATAAGGTTTGATAAGATATTTTTATCAGATACTTTAAATAATAGTTACACTAATCTACCCACCAAAAACCATATATAGGGTCCGTTTGGATACAGCTTATTTTGTTGAAAACTGAAAACTAAAAATATTGTAGAAAAATAATTTTTAAATGTGTGAATAGTACCGTGTGACCCATTTTTAATGAAAAAATTGCTGAAAAGTGAAGTTTGTAGGTCCCGTGAACAGTGCACGAAACCCACTTGTGTTGCTGAAATGTGCATTGTACACTAAAGAAAAGTCAACAACTGCAGCTAAAAAAAAAAAAAAAAAAAAGGAAAACACAAAACGTAAATGCGCAAAACGTGAATCCAAACGGCACCATAATGTTTGATAAGTCTACAAGAATGATGCAGTTCTTAAGGGTCCGCTGTTATCTTTATGCCAAATTGCCAATATTAGAATAACACTCCAGCCCACAAAATCCCACCCTAAAGAGGTCAATCCTAGCTTTCCATCTTTGGAAGAAGTACCAATAGGCTCTACAGGATTTGGTAAGGCGTAAGAAGTCATACAATACGTTCAGAAGTCTCAAAACCAATGAAAATATTTAAAGAACTCAATTATATATTAAACTTTATGTATAAAAATCAAGGAAAATTATTCTGGGAGTGAATTATTTTTACAGGAGGAAAACGCTTAATTTTTTCCACAGTATTTCTAATTATTTCACTTGATTGTCAAGAGGCTACATATGATCATAGTGCAATAACCTGCTGGTACATTTTGATTAACTTCTAGTCAAACCTTAGAAAATACTGGATCGGCCAGAAAAAAAAAAAAAAAAAAAGCAGATATGTTCTGTACATTGGAAAGATTTTGTTTAGCCATAAGTGAAATGCTTTGCATAGATTATAAACATACTTTAGAATGAAGAGGTCACCAGTAATGTGTGTTGTGTTCTTATTCAAGGTGATCCAAGAAAATTTTTGGTGCACATCAACATGCTATCAGAATGTTTTTTGGAGCCATGATTGTTTGTCAAGAATGCCATTTAAAGAAATTTGTTTCAACCCAAAGAGTTGTAAGCTTTAAATTTACCCTTTTCATAGCATTGAACCTCAGAATTAATGTCAATTTATTTACTTTTGTGTTTCTAACGAGGTGTAAAAGCCCTTGTGTAGAATATTATCATGGTATAACTAAATAATTAATTAAAGAGCTAACTGTTCAAATGAGTTAGATATCATACAAAAAGATTACTCGCAGGATCAGAAAAAGAAGAAAATGATGTTGAAAATGTCCCGATGGAGGAAAGGCTTGCAATTGAAACTGTAAGCAGCCCGGCAGCAATAGATGTCGCCACAAATGAAGCAGTTGCAAGTGTAGAAATTACAGTAGATATTATGGGCACAGAATCTGTATATATTTTTTTAACCTTACATCAGTAAATAAATAAGAAAATTAAAGAGCTTAAAATTGTCATCTAGGGCTGAGTTGTTGGACTACAATTGAGCTGACAACAAGAGACAAGAGTGAGAATACTTACAGTGCCTTACTAGTAGAAAATTGGAAGGTAAATTTTTGTTTCCAGCAACATCCCTAGCTACGTTTTCGGGAACAATGAGAGATACACTATCATTTTTTGCTTCTATCACCACAGCATATTCTCTTTCACTTCTATTTTGAAAGCTGAAAATGGTAGTGATTATCATTGGAAAGGAACAAAAATGAAAATATGTTGAGTAAATATGCCATACTAATTGAAATATTATTTCCATCAAGAACCCAAATGGTGCGTAAAATGGTCAGCATCATGTTTTCTCATTTGTGTGTGGGTGCATTATGTATGTGATGTATGTGATGTATGTGTTCATGTACTGGTTAATATGCATAGATACAAACACAAAGGTAACCAAAAATGACTTGCCTCAGTAATATCCCTCCGTCGATTAATATTTTAGAAGAGTCGAAGCCATATACAGGCTCCATGAATTTTATCGTTATAGAAATGCTGGGTTCTCTTGTCCTCATATGGAATGGTGTACTCAAATTTACATTAGGCCACGGAGAATCTGAAAGTGGTGTACTCAACCTTAGGTCAGGCCTCAAAGAATCTGAAGGTGGTGTAATCAACTTTACCTCAGGCCTCAGAGAATCTGAAGGTCACATTTTTATCTATTAGGAGGAAACACCCTACAAATAGACATTTAAATATAAAGCTTTCCTAATTGCATATAATCTCTCTTTTTATTTTCCATACTCCTAATTGTATATAACTGTAGAAAACAAACTCTCTACAGAATATTGAAACAGAATTTTGATTCCACAAACAGATGATTTATTTTCTCTTTGTAACACTTGTAAACTATTGTCAATCATACCAAACAGGAAAGTAATTAGTTCAACTGGGGAAAATGGAGTCCCATGTCTGCTTATTATAGAATTTTCATCAATTCTTATTGTGACTACAGCCATGCCAGATATACATCCAACAACCTGAAAGGAGAGAGTGAAAATGAGTAAGAAAAGGTATGAGAAAAATAGGTCCTAGAGATATAAATATCGATAAATGTTCTCACACACACGTTCATGTATACTCTGTACACACTTTCTCCACAATTTCACATGTAATATCCATATTTTTTAAGGATGTCCACATTTAAAATGTGAAGTTGGTAGTGTGTAAGGATGATTTACAATAATGACGGTGTGATAATCAATACCCATTTGCATTTTATATTAGGGGGAAGTTCAAGATGTGCAACCATGTAAAAAAAAATTTAAATGATTTAACTTTCCCAATACAATTAATGGCTCCAATGTTCTCAGTGACCCAATTCAAGATGATGATGTGCATTACGTATTATACAAGATATAAATGAGCCATTCCAAATTCATAGGACAACTAAACAGGCTCCTAACCTATAAACCAACTTCTATTCTCATTGCTGAAAAAATAAAACAAGGTTGTGAGAACCATCTGACCTTAAATTCAAATCTGTGATGCCAAGGATCTTCTTTACGTAAAGCCAGAGGAAGTGTGCCCTGACT
This sequence comes from Quercus tomentella, assembly GCA_028535165.1. Taxonomy (NCBI): domain Eukaryota; kingdom Viridiplantae; phylum Streptophyta; class Magnoliopsida; order Fagales; family Fagaceae; genus Quercus; species Quercus tomentella. The sequence continues at coordinate 48,084,750 of JAPQVY010000122.1, read as the reverse complement.
CACTGGGAAAGAATATAAAATTTTCGGTTTGATAGAATTTAAAATTTCTGCAGATGAGTTCAGAACAGGTGCTGGAAAGGTTAAACAGATCCTTAGTTTAATACACTTATTAGTTGCTCGCACCAGTCTAGTTTCATTATTAAGTTCAAGTTGCCATTCAGGAACGTGAGTAGTTAAGTTGATACTTCGTCTATCTGTAGAATTAATGAACACATTGACAACAACAACAACAATCAATCAAAAAATCAAATTAGATAAGGTCAGTTACATAAACAAGAATAGCTATGAAAGGACATGTCACTTATAACTCTTCCTAAAAACAATGATACATATTGCCTATTGGGAAAAAAAATCCTATGGAAATAAAAACTAGACTCACCGAAAAGTAGAGAGAAATTAGAATTTTTGTTTCTTTCAAATCTGTTCCCTGCACTGTCAGAACAAAAATTCTTACTCATTACCAAAATCACTAGCCCATACTGAGCAGTGGATGATAAACCCACAAGGACAGAATATTGGAGGTTTGGCTGTAGAATTTTGAGCGAGTTCGGTATAACTTGGCCAGCACCATAGACCAAAAGCTGTAAAGAGTTTTCCAAAAGTGATGAAAATATTAGAATTCGGTTTATTATTCAGTCTAGACAACATAACTACTCTGAGAACCTAGATTATGGAATTCAATTTACACATCTACTCAATTAACATGATGGACAGTTCCATACGAGGAATTTCAAGACATTTGTCAGTGATTCAAACATTTTAAAAGGATGATTATATCATATATTGAAAAGTGTTTCAAGCAGTGTTATTATAAAATATCCTTATGGAAAAGATCTGATAATAAATCCTTGACTAGGGAGATAATCCACCATTATTACTTGTTGCATTTGGACTCCATTACACTAGAGAGAACTCCATTTTATCTTTCTCAAAATCAACCAAAGCCATTCTTCAATAAATAGAAAGGTTGAGAACAAATCAACCTAAAAACCACAATTCTGAAACACTATAAAATAGGGGTGTTCGCAGTGAGATGAGGTTTTGGGCCATTTATAACACCGCACTTTGTGGTGCAGTTTAGCCAAAACTATAACTACATGGCACCTCATTTTTGCGGTCACATATGCGGTGTGATGTGATTTAGAGTTTAACCAAAACCATGCACCGCACATCATTTTTGCAATCACATGTACAGTGCAATGTATAAGAGAGAACATAAATCAATTTAAAGCCTTTTAACATGTTTGTTAGCCACCTACTCACATTGCAGTCATTCATAGACGAGCATACAAAACTTCCTCCACCAGTAGGTCCAGTACAGGGTTCACTGAAAGATATATTTATAGAAACATTCAGATCATTTGTGAAATTAGTTGAGGCGGTGATATTTGCCGTTGGCGGGACTGTATCTGCAAAATTAAGTAATAATATGAATCAGCTAAGTGTACAGAAAAAATATAAGTCAACATGATTGCAAGAAAATCTAAACTGGATTGTTAACATCATAGACTCGGTTTGGTTTCGGCAGGCTTGATAAAGTGTCAAACTAAGCTTCAATGTAAACAGGGTGTGTTCAAGTCTTCAAGATTAAGAATAGAAAGGTAAAATTTATGCAGTTCATACAACATTGAAAATTGAGTAGATGGGTTTTGTTAAATTAGAAATTGGGTACTAAAGAAGAACACAACATAAGCTCATGGGAGGGTAAACATTTCTTCATAGACATAACTGTTGAAGACTTTCAAGCAAGAAGGTCTTATATTAAGTTAGAGTGGTAATTGAAGAAAATATAATAACAATTAGAAAAAGAATAAGAGGAAGGTTCTTAACCAACAGTCCAGTTATAGCTACCGCAGCCAACTCCTTGCGACCCGTTGGGGCAAACCTCAAATTTATGATTTCCATCCTGCAAGCCTTCACACAAAACCGTCCCATTTTCACATTCAGACGCAATAATGCGGCCAAAGCCATCATCCAGCTGCACCAACAAGTTTTTTAACGTGGTAAGTGGTAGAAAAACCAAAGTTTTCACAATAAATCAAACCATGATGCAGCTTCTTCACTTCCCACTTACCATTGAGTTGGAAAGCAAAACACACACACAAAGCAACAAACAAAAAAAAATTCCAATAATTTAGCTTGGCACCAGGAAGAATATAACTAATCATTCATTATAATAACCTTATCAACTATAGAAAAATACAAAAATATGTACATATGAATAAACAGAATTCCAAATAGTTTTCTTGATTAGTCTAAAATCTAAAAGAAATTTCAAGCTCATTACATCCTTACAGAATGGAAAGACGTGCTAATTACTTCTTTAAATCAACCAACTCCCTTACATTAACTTAAGAACCATGAAACATATAAACTCATGAGAGAGAGAGAGAGAGAGAACAGAGCACCCGAAACAAAAGGCAAGTAAAACTTGCTCAAAGCATTGCTATAGCTTAACGTACCTTGCAAGTGATGTTACAGTTGGTGCAAGCGCTACTCCCACCCACAAGAACTTCAAAGACGAATACGGTTGAGTTGAGATTTGAGAATGCATGGGGAGTCTTCAAGAACTTCACAGTGAGCTCTGAGTCATCACAGAGTGCTGTGAAACTCAAAAGAGAAAAAACCGAGAAAAGTAAAACCAGCAATGGAAGCTTGAGCATGCCCATTTCAGAGTAAACCTTAATTGATGTCTGAGACATGTACAGACCAACAATTTATAACCAAAAAAAAAAACACGTTTGTGGGGACATTGTATGGAAACAGTGTTGTAAATGAGATTAGTTGGATAGAAAATAGATTATACAATGAATTGTAGAGGTAAGATTATACAATGAATTGTAGAAAAAGGGAAATGTTATTCACAATATTTTCACAACAAATCTTATATAGCAAATTGTTATGAGTTATTAGCAGTAGGGTAGAAAAGTAATTTTAGTGTATGTTCAAATTAAAATAAATAACAACTAACCACTTATGATTTGTTGTGAAAATATTGTGGACATAACATCTCTCATAAAAAAATGATTACATTTTAGCCAATTAAGCTCAAAATTCACCCATATTTAAAGTTGTATAAAAATACATGGTTATTAAAGTAAATTTGTAAATTTACATTAATGCTATTAATTTTGCATTTAATTTTTTATTCTTTTTATTACATATTACGAGAATAAAGGAAGAGAGTAGATGATGATTATTATGTGTAATTAAAAAATTAAGAAAAATAATTTTTTTTAATAGAATATAGGGTAAAATACTGTAAATAATTTGACCTGAAATATTTTAAAAAGTGAATATATAAAATAAAAGAGGAAGAAAAAAAAAAAAAAGAGTAAATTCTTTAGACCGTGGCTTATGTGAATGCTAAACAGTAGTGTTAAAGGCTTTCGGAAAAAGAGAGATAAAAAAGACAAGGATTTGTGAGTCCACTCAGTATTATTAAAATGAAGAGCGAATTAAGACAGACTGTAAAAGACCATAAAGAAACATTAGTGGTGTTTTTGGCTGTGGACAATGATTTTGTACAGAGGTGGGCCCCACAGTGCACAATTAGTATAGACTAAAACTACACAAGAATAGGCTAAAGCGGTATCCAGCTTAATTCATTTTCCCACCAACACAGTTTAAAACCAACATTCAATATTCCAACAAACAGTGTTGAAACTTGAAGATGAGATTAGACTGATTAGTGGACTAACTCTCCATGCATAACATGCTTAGAATATTTAAATATAAAAGAAATCACTAGAAGTTCAATCAAATTTCTTGGAATTGTAAAATTTGATCTAGCTTATATATAATTCCCACTGGGTATGTCCTGTTGAATGGTGGGCAAGAAGGATTGCAAAATTTTTACTGAGCTCCAAAAAAAGGTGTGCCTGCTTGGTTAATTTTATATTGCCAAGAGAAGTAGCATGACAGCCTGGTATGTGTTGGTCTGAGAATGGTTTATTTTCGCTATTTTGTTTATATAGTATTTATCAAAATATATCATTTTTGGTATTTTGTATGTTAAAAATGTTAGAAAAAATAGAATGACATCTTTATTTTGTTTTTAATGCAAATAATTATGATAGTGAATGACATATTAATGGTCCATAGTTTCATTAATTCTTCCAAGCTTGTATTTTCACTTTGGGAAAAGTTAACCGATACCTTAAAAACATTAATTTAGGAAATACTCTTAAAAACTTTTTATGAGGAAAAAAAAAACAATTGTTTTTTTTTTTTTTACTATTTTTTATATTTCTCATGAAAGTGTTATCATAACTTTCCTAAAATTGTCCATTAACAAATACCTTAAGGCTTCGTTTAGGAATTCATAAAGAAATGAAATTGAATAATCATAAAGAAAGAGAATGAAATGGAATGTATTTAATTAAGTAAGAGAAACTACTTTGTTATGATGTTTTAAAATAAATTAATGAAAATGAATAAATAACCTTATTTGGGAGTAACATAGAGGAAAATGAATGAAATCATTTTATAACAATATTATTATTAAACCCTTATTTTAAATGAAGTGTTGAATATATAAGGATATTTAGGGAGTTTTAGTAAAAAAAAAATTCATTAAATCTAATTACATTCCTCCCAATTCCTTCCAATGAGTGTTCCCTTCTACTTATTCCATTCCTTTCCATTTAAATTTTCTTATTTCCATTTCCTTCATTAAAACTCCAAAATAAGGGAATTGGAGAATATTCTAAAATTATTATTTTCTTTCATTTCCAAATTATTTCATTTTCTTCTCCCAAACGAAGGCTAAGAGTACCTATTAACCAAACATTTTTCTATTGAAAAAGGTTAACAAATGCTCTAAATATATTCATTTAGAAAATATTTATAGAAACTTTTTATAGGAAAAAAATATAATTAATTTTTTTAACTATTTTTTATAAAATTAATATAAAAACTTTCATAAATTGATGAATTAACAAATATACTAAAAGCCTAGACTCTTTTACTTTGTAGTATTATATTATTCTCAAGCTAAACGTATTAAAGGATGCCATTAAGTAAGAATTAAAATGGGATATAGCCTAGGTATATGAAACTTTCTTTTCTTTTCTTTTCTTTTAGTTTTCCCTGTTATCTTTTCAGTTCATCTATAAAAATAAAAAATAAAATGTTTTCCCTGTTTTATTCTGCACGTTTCCGGCCCAGAAAATTAATGATAAACCCCAGAGTGTTTTTTTCTTGAAAGCAATTAAGCCCCGAGTTTGGAGTTTGGACCCATGCTAATAGAAGGAACATTTCCACGTGCTTGTCGGATTGCAATGTCAGCAAGCTGACATCATCATGCTGTCATCATTCAAATTATAGACATCATTAGATCAGTCCAAAGCGATAGAAAGACAGCCAAAAGTTAGATAAAAGTACTGATATCATTTAAACCAACAGCAATAAAAGAATAAAAAAAATTTGCATTCTGAAGATTGTACAAATATTCATAAATTAGTTAGGGAAATGAAGAAAAATAACAACACATTAATGATGCATGTCAGGAAACATAAAAAAATAACAAATATTATATACTTTTACTTAAATACCCTTTCAATCATTTTTAACATCTTCCCCATCCTTTGGTTTCTTCATTCATCCTTATCTTCTAATTTTTTCTCCCTTTTCTACATCGGTGTGTCAGGTGCAACATAGAGGCAACGTCAAGTCAACCATTTGTTGTTATTATTATTATTATTATTATTATTATTATGCTTTAGCCTCCAAAAAAATAACTTTTTTAAAAAAGAAATAAGACTCCTAAATCCAAATATTCATGAGATGAAACATTTAAAGAAAAAATTTATCAAAAAAAAAATAAGAATACATAGATAAAATTAGTGGCATAGTAAGAAAAAAAATTCAAAATAAACTTATATATTTAATATCTTATAAACATACATGACTCTGATTGGATTGGGTCGACTGGCTATACTTATATAAGTTGAATCTCTTGCAAGCACTTTCTTTTTAATATATATTATTAAAATTCACATAATATGTCTAAATATATTCCAAATTTCTAGATTCATCAAAACCAATTCTCAAAAATAAATCAAACTTAAAATTAAAATGAGGGTAACAAAATAAACTTAAAAATATGGTAGGTTGCTTTAAGTAAGACGAATTGAAAAAATTATCAATTCAAACTTGACATAACTTAAGACTTAGATTACATCCTTCCTATATATTTCTTTTACTTTGTCTTTAAATTGTAACTAGGAAAAAGAATATTAAATTTTCTCTTATTTTTGTTCATTTGTTTAACAAATAAACCAAAATTAAGCCAAATTTAAGCTTGACTATTAATCAAGCTAAGCTCAAACATGATAATATATCTGTGAATAAGCTCGTGAACATGATAAAAGTTTTATAGTTTATTATAATTAATAATTCCATTGTAGTAAAATTCACTGATTTGTGAAGTGGTAAAAATAGGTAGTCAATGATTTTACTATATATGAGAAAGGCTAAAGTGTAAAATATACACCTAAAATTTGGGGTCTTGTAAATTTTCTCCCTAAAGTAGGGCTACTTTAGTAAGACGACTAAGATCGTGCATTTTCAGGATTGTAAGTAGGATCGGTAAAATCTAACTGATCCTACATTCATGAAAGATCCTACTAAAAACCCAAACTTGTTTTAGGTTGGTTTAAAAAAACAAAAACCCAATCAACCTAATGGATAGAAATAATCCAATGGGCCTTAAACAATGTTGAAGTGTTGAAAATACCTCTATGTAAACCAAAAATATCAAAAACAAATTTCACTTTAAATTACAAATTTATTCCATATAGTCTTAGTTATGTGGGATAAAAAAATGATTATCTTCCTAAGTATTTATTTATTATATGTTTATGTTGTTAGAAATCAGATAATTGTATTCTTTTGAGCTTAGCTATTGTGTGTCACTATAAAATAAGCATTTAAATTTACTGATTTGTTTCGTTAGGATTGATGCATCAATTGATGGAATAGGAATTAAATATTTTTTATGCAAATTTTTTTTTTTAATAAATGAATTCATAATTTATATGATTATTTAATAAGCAAAGTAATTACTAGTGTTTTTTTTTTTTTTTTTTTCTCTCTAAAAAATGTATGATCTTACTAGCCACAATTCCACCAACCTCCCATAATCCTATTTAGGATTCCGATTTTGACAAAATTTCCTAGCATGTCCATGACATTTAGGGTTTAAATCATCTCTCAACCCAATCAATTACATTTTTGCCCCTCTTTTTGTAACGTTGAACATGGACATCTTAGGTAACCGTTGGCATTTGACTCTGTTTCAACCAACTTAATAATATTTTCTTATTTTTTGGTTCACGTTGTTCGTAACTTTTTTATTTTTGTGTTTTTTTTTTTTTCCTTTTCTTCTTCTTTTTTTCGCCCCACCTTTTGTCTTTTTCATCTTTTATTTTTCTGTTTCTTCTATTCAGTGTTCGTTCACTTCATTGTTTTGGGTTTTTTTTTTTTTTTTTTTGTGTGCTCATCTCACAACTAAAAACCTATAAATAATAATTTAAATTTAGTATTAGGAATTAAATATTTTTTATGCAATTTTTTTTTTTTATAAATGAATTCATAATTTATATGATTATTTAACAAGAAAAGTCATTACTAGTGTTTTTTTTTTTTTTCTTTTTTTTAATGTATGATCTTACTAGCCACAATTCCACCAACCTCCCATAATCCTATTTAGGATTCCAAATTTTACAATATTTCCTAGCATGTCCATGACATTTGGGGTTTAAATCCTCTCTCAACCCAGTCAATTACATTTTTGCCCCTCTGTTTGTAACGTTGAACATGGACATCTTAGGTAACTGTTGGCATTTGTCTCTGTTTCAACCAACTTAATAATATTTTCTTATTTTTTGGTTGATGTTGTTCATAACTTTTTTATTTTCCTTTTTCGCCCCACCTTTTGTCTTTTTCATCTTTTATTTTTCTGTTTCTTCTATTCAGTGTTCGTTCACTTCATTGTTTTGGTTTTTTTTTTTTTTTTTTTTGTGCAAAAAAAAAAAAAAAAAACCCAAAACAATAAAGTGAACGAACACTGAATAGAAGAAACAGAAAAATAAAAGATGAGAAAGACAAAAGGTGGGGCGAAAAAAAGAAGAAGAAAAGGGAAATAAAAAAAACACGAAAATAAAAAAGTTATGGCAAAAGATTGAACTTATATAAGTATAACCAGTCAACGCAATCCAACCAAAGCTATGTATGTTTATATGAGATTAAATATATAAGTTTATTTTTAATTTTTTTTTACTATGCCACTAATTTTATCTATGTATTCTTATATTTTTTAGATAAATTTTTTCTTTAAATGTTCCATCTCATGAATATTTGAATTTAGGAGTTTTATTTCTTTTCTAAAAAGTTATTTTTTGGAGGCTAAAGCTTAATAATAATAATAATAATAATAATTGGTTGACTTGACATTACCTTTATGTTGCACCTGACACAGCCACGTAGAAAAGGGGGAAAAAATCAAAAGATAAGGATGAATGAAGAAACCAAAGGATGGGGGAGACGGTAAAAATGGTTAAAGGGGTATTTAAGTAAGAGCATGTAATATTTGTTGTTTTTTATGCCGCCTGACACGCATCATTAATGTGTTGTTGTTTTTCTTGATTTCCCAGGTTAATTTAGTAAAATTATGCAGACTTAACCGGTGCTGTGCAGCACCCATTAACAGGACCCTTAATTAAAACATCACTCTACATGAATTCAAGAATTTTTCAACCAAATTGACTCGCTTTATGAATCAACTAAACCATTTGAGTTATTGTTTGGGTTCCGATAATCAGGTGGTTTTTCCTTTAATTTTTTATTATTAGAAACTTATTTGTACTTTATCTTACATACAACTAAATACTTTTTTTTTTTTTTTCAAAAAGCTAGGGCTAGTTACTATTTTTAGTAAAAAAAACTTTTTTTTTTTGGTCTCACTTTATGTTTTTTCTCACAATTATTTTTACTAAGTACTTTTAGCAAAAAAATAAAAATAAAAAATCAACTTATTTTATTTATTTTTTAGCTTTTTTTTTTTATAGGACTTTCAATAAATAAAAACTAAATAAATTATTCCTAAAAATAAAATGTTTACGCATATTACTTGAGGGGTCAAATGGAAGAGGAAAAAAAATTCTTCCAACTCTATTTCACATATCAACCCATTGTTTGTTTTGTTTGTTATTATTTACCTTTCCAATTAATTTTTCAAGTTTTCAAAACCATGTAGCAGATTTGTAATCTACAAATTGGTTCCACATTTTCATCCTAGGCAATCTAATTGGTTCCACATTTTTCATGCTCCTGCCATCTTATCAATATGTTTATCATGAGGGGGACCAGGTGATCTGCACTGATAATTTTTAAATAATTTGGCAATGTGCAGATGACCCGCAAGGCTGCAAGGTCACTTAAATCAATAATTTTGCCTCCACTATCCAATTTTCCCAGAAAAACAATTAAAAGTGACTTTTGTCTAGTTTCTTTATATTTGGTACCCATTTGTTTTGTCTCGTCCTCCCTTATTCCCCACATCTCCATTTGGCATTTGCCACTAATAATTCAAAAGGGAAAAGACCCACATTGTAAGGTTATTTGCAAAGAGCAAAAGCACAATAATTGTAAAGCCAACAATTTTTTGTACTGGTTTACCAAAAAGAGAGGAATCTTATACCCTATTGACTTGCTAAGACTATTGGTATTGACTTGCTAAGACTTTTGGTAGTAACTTCCCTAAAATTTGTTTCTATATTTTAGGATAAAAGCTTTTTTTTTTCTCTCCTTTAACTAACTATTTTTTCTTTTTACCAGCATCAAATTCACTGTAACTAAAACTCTATCTTAGGAGGGAAATGGGTAAGCTAATACGGTAGGTTTTTAAGGTTTTTTTTTTTTTTTTTTTTGGTTACCTATATTCACCCGTTACTATAGCTATTTCAGGTAATCATGATTTAACCTTGACCTTAATATACCAAAAATATATATGGATAAGTCATGGGACAAGACTTTGCATGCTTAAATTGGAAATACACTGTTTACATAGTATGATATGAATATCAAATATAGTAGTAGGTGAAAATGGTCTTAAATGACATGTTCGATGCACACAATGAGAAAAAGTTAGTATTGCAGAAATAATAATACTAATCTACTTCCTTTGATTCCTTAATATACAATTTTTGTAGATGTTGTATAACGTGTTTATTTTTAAATTAAAAATGTCAAGACTCTTGTAACTCAATCAGTATTTACTGATATTTTCAATAGAAATATCTAATATTAAAATTCACTCTCTTCCAACTATTGAAATGTTTTAAATAAGAAAAAAATAGGAATGATACGAACAACAATGCTACCCTTTGTAGCCAATTAAATTTGGTAACAATGGCATTATTATAAGACTCTGGATTCAACCCCACATCCACTTCCCCCTCACCCTCCCACACTATATATATCTACTTATTTCAAAACAAAACTTAATCAGATAATAATGGAGTAATAAAATCCACCAATCTATCTAACCCTTTCTTCCTATTTTCCCTTTTATTGAAATCTCAAATTTTCATAATTTGTTACATGTTTCGTAAATACTATGATTTGTATATATCTTTCCTTTTTAGGATGTTAAAATTGACTTGACCTAATTCTTTGATACCCCTTTCTTTTGGTCAAATTTTATATTTATCTCAACAATAGATAGTTAATTTTTTTTGTATACACTGAAGGCGCAACCAAATATTTTCTCCTCTTTTCTCTTGGTTGTGTCTATGGCTGTGAGAATGGGTGTGGGACCGTGGGCAAGGTTTTGAAACCGGACCGGACCGTACGGTCTGACCGGAAAAACCTCGAACCGCTCATCTTTGCGATTCTTTAAGCCTCAAGAACCCCTTTATGTGAAAAAAACAGGAACCCGTGCGAACCGCGGTCTGACCTCACGGTTCTGAGAACCGTGATCAGACCGCTTCCCACGGTTCCCTACTTCCCTTTGAATCTGAACCTTTAAAAAAAAAAAAAAACACAGAAAAACAAGCTTTAAATTCTGCTCCCTTCAGAGTAGGAGTTGATGGTGGAGAGGGCCGATTGTTGGAGCGAACGGTCTTTGTAGAGGAAATCGAAGGAACGAGGGATTCCGACGGAGGAGGAAGGACGGCTGCTGTTGAAGCTTGCGTCTGAGTCTCGTGATTGGTTGAATTGACGGAACTGCCATTTTTTCCCCCTAAAAAATGGTGGTCCAAAAGAACCAAATCTGAAGTCACAGCTCACTAGGTACTTCGTTCTTCACAGCGTAGCTCCACAGTGGAATAGATGACACCTTTACTTTTTGATTTTGGTCTAAAGAGCAAAGAGGAACAAGAGATTTCATGGGGAGAGAGAGAGAGAGAGAGAGAGAGAGAGAGAGAGAATGGGCTGTGCAAAATGGTGTTTGGGCGAGAGAGAAGCAATTTTTGTTTTTCAAAGGCAGTGTTGAATCTGTTGATACTTAATTTTTCAAAGCCATGGTCAGATCAGATGCTCAAATGCCTAACAGCTAGCCACCTTGAATCTTTAAACATTGAGATTTGGAATTATCATTTATACCCAGAGGACATGATTTAGTCTAAGGTAGCTTTTTCAATTTTTTATTCTTTGCTTTGGTCATTTTTCTGGTCTGCCGCAGCATCTTTTAATTTTTTATTCGTTTCTTTAGTCATGTCTTCTGTATGTGGTAGTGTTTAGTCTGTTTCTTGTTCTGTAGCCTAGGCGGATAGGCTTTCGTGGATGATAAATAGTTATAATATTTTAATGGTATAAATCATGACTTTTAAAGATATTGTTATGTTGACTAATGTACAAATTTAATAAAATATTATAAATGATAAGAAAATATCTATTTAAAATCCATATTAAACTGTAAAAAAATACATTTTATTTTTAGTAGTCTTCCTTGAATTTCTTTAAATATTTAGTCAAGGTTATTAATTTTTATGCATTAATTTTTATTTATTTCATATTAATTAATTATTAAATTAATTATTATGTCATAATGGTTCAACCTCAGTTCGACTTCAAAAATCTTAAATCTCTCCTTTTTACGGTTCAATGAACAGTTTGGGTCTGAAAACCTTGACCGTGAGAAGAACGAGATAGGAAGAAAAGGAAGAAGGGAGAGGATCGGTTTTGTCAGTGTGGTTGTGGGAATGGGCGGGACAGTGGGAGTATCTCTCTCAAATGAAAAGTATTGTGTTGTTAGAAAAAGTTACACACTTTACCCATTTTTTTAAAAAATACATACACATACCAAACAAATAATTATATTTTTTTTCACATTTGAAAATATGTTATTAGAAAAATGGTACTAAACACATTTTTTGCATTATGAGTATTTTAAACAAATGATTTTACAACACTTTTTAAACTACGGTTTTTATATCATTTTGAACATCAATACTTGACTCCAGTACTTTATTACCACACAGACACATATTCATGCAGATTTGCACACACAACTCAAAACGGCAGGACTTGTGACTTGAAATCACGATTTTAAAGTTTAAAATCATAACTTCAATTAGTTATAAGTTCAGTTATTTGAGGTTTGTACTTTGTATGGAAAACTGTGTGGATTAGAATATGTATAATAAATATCACTCAAAAGATAAAAGGTAGTGTTTATTAAATGCCATGTTACACTCACCGTTACACAGCCATTTTTTAAACTGAAATCGTGAGTTAAAAATACAATTTCAAATTTTAAAATGTGTGCATCTTGGGAGAGTATTGAGGTAGATGACACAGTTTAGACTGAGAGGAGGTCTGTCCAGGAGTCCACCCTCTCACAGGGTTACGAACATAATAATTTCTCCTTTGGCAGAGCTATTAATTTTATTTTGTTAGGTTCTAAAGACTTAGGATTTTATGTATTTAGAACTCTAATGTGTATTGTTGGCAAACTATGATCAAAACAATGTGTTTAGAAGTGTTTTAGTCTTGCTCAAAGTTGTATCTTTTATGTAAAGTTGGAATCGAGCTAATGCAGAAGTTACTGTGCATTTCGGCCTAGCTCGATCGATCGAAGCTTAGGCTCGATCGATCGAATCTCGGGCAGAATGCGTTTTTCTGCAGATTTCCAACTCAGCCCTAGTTTGTTTAAAACGTTTAGGGTTTTCTAATTTGTCCTAAGTATAAAAGGCAAACCCTAGCCACGTTTTAGTGTTGCTCATATTGCTGTTTGTGTAAATCTCTTGTGAGATCTAGATGAGCTTTCCTTTACACAAACTTAGGGTTTTCAAGGAGGAGATATTTTCTACACCTTGATGATCAACTTAGTTGCTGCCATTGAAGCTTAAAGAAAACACAAGCAGGTGTGCTTGTATCTGGTGGTGAATCCAAGAAAGAAGGAGTTCATAGATTCAGAGCTTGCACGTGGTCGTGTCAGTAAGTTCTAATGGTGGGTAGCAATAAGAAGTCGAGCGTGGGGGCTTGTAAGTCTTATTGTATGAACTTCGATTCTTTCAAAATAGTGGATTCAGGTTTACCTTGAGGATAGCTAGGTTAAATCCTCCCCAGGTTTTTACCGGCTTGGTTTCCTGGGTGATCATATCATTGTCTTATTTATTTTCCGCTGCTATGCATGATATGATTGTTTGATTGTGATAACCTAGACTTGTAATTTGGACTTAGTAACAACTTGGCTAATTAACTAGGTTAATCCAATTGTGTTTTAAGGGGTCTAAAAACTGTCATATTTTTTTCTAGGGAAGACAATCATCAATGCCACTTTGATGATCTAACATATTTTTTATGGGAAATGTTAACGAGTGTCGTACGGTATTGGTTAAGAATCTAATTAAAGAAAGTTTTTATGGAAAAAGAAAAAAAAGAAATTAATGTTTTGATAGCTTTTTTCATTTCCCATAAAAGTGATGTCAAAACTTTCCTAAAATGAATTATTAACCAATGCCATACGGCACTCGTTAACATGACCCATTTTTTATTTGCTTCTACCGTTCAAAGTGGATACAAATGAACGTCTGCTTTCTTAAAATAAATTGGACGCCTAAATGTCAGTATGTGGTAAAAAGGAATTAAATATGGTTGGTGAAGCTTTCAACTAACTTAAATTGCAATATAAGGGATCAAGCCCCATGTCCCTTGCTGAGTATGGTTGGCGTGCTGACATGTTAGCAATATATTAGACTAGATACAGTGCCAACAAAGGGAATTATTGGTTTTAGGGATTTTCTTTTTTTTACTCTAGGAAACGAAAAGTGCAAAATGTATTAAATTGAAAATGCATGTCATGGAACTCGAAAAAAGTGCCAAACATCTCAATTTTTTGCAAACTGCATTTCACTTCCTATGAAATGCATTTTGAGTAGAGATACCAAATATGAGTCTATGATAGTCACATTTGCATTATATCTCAAAAGACTAGTCACAATTAAGGTTTCTTATAGTTGTTATTAAAATCTCAAATCAACCCAGTATATGTCTAATGTAAGACTCATCAAACGCATCCACACAACACAAACTTAGTCAATATCCAATCAAATATGGGGCATCACATTTCCATTTTTTACATGCCTAGTGCCATATGTCTTACATTAGAATTATTCCATTTTTTTTACTATATTTAATGTGGAATCTTAAATATAGTTAGATTTCTTACATGCCCAGTGCCATATCTCTTACATTATGATTATTCCCCTTTTCTTTTCTCCTTAAGCTTTGTTCATATATCCAATTGTTTTATATCTAGAGCTCATCCTTTACTATATCTTTGAAAGTTTGGAGATAAATGAGACTTGGAGATAAAAATAAAAAATTTGTCAAATTTGTCCTTATGATGTCAATTTATATATTTCTTTAAATTGAACAAAAAATTATAATTTTAAATTTATATGATGTCTTATCATTTTCTCCCATTACCATTTTATTTTCTAAAATAACTAAATTTAATGAAGGGATTATCTATTCTTCTTATCCTACTTAAATTTATAAACATTTAAAGAATGGGAATGGATTACCATTTCACTCTGCTCTCCTTCCTTTTGTTCTCATACCCTCAACTCTCATCTATTTCCAAACTTTCAAACAAATTGTAAAGGATGAGCTCTAGATATAAAACAATTGGATATATGAACAAAGCTTAAGGAGAAAAGAAAAGGGGAATAATCATAATGTAAGAGATATGGCACTGGGCATGTAAGAAATCTAACTATATTTAAGATTCCACATTAAATATACAAATTCTCTTTCCATTTAGGAAGTGGAATGCAGTTTGAAAAAAATGAGAACAAGCTCGAACCAGTGCCATTTGAGAGCTCAAGCTTAGAGAAGGCAAAATAGAGCAATCAACGTTCTTGAACCAAAGGTGGAGAGGTCATATTTTTATCTCCTTTGTTAGTTGTTACAACCCCCTTGGCCGCGAGCTACACCCTTTTTTCCCACGTGGGGTTATGGTGACAAAAGAGAGAAATATGGAAAGTTAATGTCAAAGATATTTTATGGTTATGCATAGAGGGGTTACCATGACCTTCTAACAAGCATATATAAGCTTTGATTTTTCTCACAAACATTCTGATAATCTAATATTATTGTTCAATAGGCTTTCATAGAATCCTTATATGCTTATCAAATAACAACTAAGCAACTAAGATAATCTAATAAATCAAATTACAACTCTAATGGGTCACATTGCTGGCTGCCATCTTTAAATTATCTTAGGCAATCCCATACAGTTCATAACAGGATCTACCAATTGGTTTAACCATGATTTTTCTGGCACAGTTGTTCCCGAGTTCCTACTCCCAGAGTTCCTGTTCCTATTCCTTCTCCTAGGATTCCTTCTGTTACTACTCCCAGAGTTCCTTCTGTTAGTCTCTTCATCCCCTTCGCCATCTTTGTCATTAGTCTCTTCCTTCGCTTGGTCACCAGTGTCATTAGTCTCTTCCTTCCCTTGGTCATCAATATTGACATTATCATCTTCCTGCCCTTGGTCACCATCCCCAAAAATTCCTTGGAGCTCGTTATCCAAAAAATCCTGTGAGATGAAAAGCAGAGCTAATCCTATTGAAACTATCTTCAAACCAGTTAGGAAACGCTTCTTTTTAGAGTCCATCTGCTTTATCTGTCTTTGGAGGGCATACCATTGATTCATCATCTGTGGTAAAAATCCCAATAGGAAAAGTATAAGCATGAACACTCCAACCATAGTCTCATCCTGGGCTACCGACGGACTCTCCAGGAGAACTAAACAAATAGCAAATACACATACTTCACTGGAAACTGAAATGATCTCAACAAACTGAACTGCATTATTAATAAATGGCTTATTGAGAACAAGGAATAAGAGCTGAAAAGAAGTGATGCATAGCAATATTATAGTGGGAATCTCAGAAGGCCAATGGTCCTTATAGACACCAGTCATAGTCCCTAGTACAATGCGTCTTAAGGACTCAAGCAATGTGTAGTATAATCTGAGTTTCCCAAACAGCTTTTGGTTAAAAGGTGCCTCTGAATGTGTATGAACACTGCCCCCAAAAACCTCTAGATCCTCAGCTTTTGGATAAACCCCTTCAGTTTTGTCATCAGAGGCAATGATCCCGTCATCAGAGGCAATGATCCCATCATCAACATGTGGATGAACACTTGAGCTAGACGTCAAGGAGCCAGTCGAAGTTGTTGCAGTGTGTGGTCTTGCTGAGGGAATAGGACTCGGTTGAGTTGAACGGGACGTACTTCGCGCTGAACTTGGTGGAGCTAAGTCAAGCCTCGTCCCTGATGTTATCACAACATTGTCCCCAGAAACCTCTTCTACTTTTGGACAAAGCTCTTCAGTTTCCTCATTAGAGGCAATGATCCCATCACCATCTTTATCAACACTTTCTCCAGAAATCTGTGAGAGGATGGGGCCTCTTATATCTTCGTATAGAGGCCCTAAAATGATTAGGCAATTAGAGTTTTGTTTCCATGTCCATTGGCCTCTATTTCCAAGATTGTAAAATCTCCGACCTGCTTGATGATCTTCCTTGTATTGAAGTTGCTTTGCAAATGTAATGCGTGTAGAGAGGAACCAGAGCAAGGCTAGCAGTAGAAAAGACACAGCACCCAGAAACGGACTGCCAACTACAATCCCTGATCGTGTTCCTCCTTAATTCACAAAAGGGAGAAAAGATGAAGCCACATAGTTGTGTACTTGAAGTTTTTATGAATAAGACTTATATGAACAAGACAGGAACATAGTAAAAGACTAGCTCATTCTATGGTATATCAAAATGAGAATTAGACAATTCTCTGATTAAAGAATTCAATATAAGTAGAGAGTTGAAAGATACTAATATGGGGTTTGCAATTAGTAAAAAAAGAAAAAAGAAAAAAAGAAAGCAACATAATTATCTTTTGAAACTTAAATATTGCATGATAAATGCATAGATAAGGATACATTTGTAGGGAAGTAAACAAACTGTCAAGTTACCTCTAATTAGAGCAGAAGAGGCCTCACAAATACTAGGTAGTGCAAGATTTACAAGGAATATTTCAAATCTTGGGAATGTGAGTAGTCCATAACCCCTCTGCTTTTGCTTCCTAAATTTTAGGATGGCAAGGAGTAGAGCATGCAGCAGTATTAAACTGCCACCAATTATGGCTAACCAGAACATGGTTCTACTAAAATCCTCCCACCTACACGAGACAAAATCTAGTAAGATATTACACTGAAAAATAAAGGAGTCTGTTTGTGGCACTTCAAAATCCAAATGATGAATTCACGAATTAAACATAAATGAATAATAGGGAATTAAGTATCAAGTTTGTCCTTTTGGTTTGATCAATAACTAGCATACCGAATAGTTCATTCCCAAAATTCTTTAAATTGCATTCAACGGTTCATTTTAAAAAGGAAGAAGAAGAAGAAGAAGAAGAAGAAGAAGAAGAAGACAAAATATTTCATTATTGCTTTCATAGTTTTTCCGCTTAAGATTGAATATTTTTTGAGAAAAATAAAATCTGAATTGAATATTCTCTCCATTTTTTTATCTCTAAAATCTATATGCAATGCAACTACATGTAATAGATAGAAATAAGAGGCCTCATAACTTACCCATCCAAATTATATTCAGCATCTGGTTTACTATTGTTCTGCAGGTGTACAATGAATTCTGTCACAAAATTTATTCATGATTAAAGAAGTCAAAAGCAAGTCACAGAAAAAAGTAGAGGTTTCAGACCTGAAATAATGATATATATTCTTTGGGATTTGGCCGCAATCGTGCTTTGTATACGGAAGCAGCCCTACTCAAATTCCCTTGTTTTGGCTGCACACCCAGGAAAATTCCTGAATCATGAATTTTAGACCTGTAGGAATCTGAGTTGGTCAGAGGACTTGAGCCCACCACGACTGGCTGGATGTGCCCAGACTCCCATGGAAGACTGAAGTAGGGAATGCTCCATCGCAAACCCCTTGCAAATTCATAATAATTCACTGGCAGTTTCACTGCCAACCATCTAGATAATGCAAAAACCTGAATATGGCATGCACTTCTCTGTATGAAATAGAAAAGGAAAAATGATCATTAGTTCTACAAGAATGATGCAGTTCATAAGGTTTGATAAGTTATTTTTATCAGATATTTTGAAGGACAGTATGTTACACTAATCTACCCGCCATAAACCATAAATAAGGTTTGATAAAGTTCAACAAGAGTGATGCAGTTCTTGAACAACACCCCAGCTCACAAAATCCCACTCTGAAGAGGTCAATCCTAGTTTCCATCTTTGGCAGAAGTACCAATAGGCTCTACAGGCTTCAGTTGGGCTTTTGGTTCAAAAAGTCAGACAACATGGTCAAAAGACTCAAAACCAAGCAAATATTTTGAGAGTTCAATTATATATTAAATTTTATGTATAAAAATCAGGGAATATTATTCTGGGGGTGTATTATTTCTACAGGAGGAGGAAAAGGGTTAATTTGTTCCACAGTATATCTAGTTATTTTACTTGACTGTCAAGAGGCTATATGTAATCATAGTGCAATAACCTACTGGTGTAGTTTGATTAAATTTTGGTTCAAACCTTGGAAAATACTGGATCAGACACAAAGAAAAAAAATAAGGAAAGATGATTTGTACATCAGAAAGATCTTGTTTTACCATAAATAAAATGCTTTGAAAAGAGAAAGACCATAAACATATTTTAGAATGAAGAGATCACCAACGATGTGCTTAGTGTTCTTATTCAAGGTGTCCCAAGAAAGTTAAAGGTGCACATCAACATGCTATCAGGTATTTTTTTTGGGGTCATGATTGTTTGTCAAGAATGTCATTTAAAGAAATTTTTTTCAACCCCAAACAGTTGTAAGATTATTCTCTACCCCTTTTATAAATCCAACCTCACCATTAATGTCAATTTATTTACTGTTGTCTGTTGTGTTTCTAAGAGTGTAAAAGCCCCTGAGTAGAAGATTATCATGGTATAACTAAGTAATCAATTAATGAGATAACTGTTCAAATGAGTTAGATATCATACAAAAAGATTCCTTGCAGGATTAGAAAAAGATGAAAATGGTGTTGGAAATGCCCCAATGGAGGAAAGGCTTGCAATTGAAACCGTAAGCAGCCCGGCAGCAACAGCTGTCGCCACAAATGAAGCAGTTGCAAGCACAGCAACCACAGAAGATATTTTGGGCACATGATCTGTATTTTTTTTAACCATACATCAGTAAATAAATAAGGAAATCAAAGGGCTAAAAAGTGTCATCTAGGGCATAGATGTTGGACTACAATTGAGCTGACAACAAGAGACGAGTAAGAATCCTTACAGGGACATAGTTGTAGATCATTGGAACGTAGATTTTTGTTTCCAGCAACATCCCCAATCACGTTTTCAGGAACAAAGACGGATACACAGTATACACTATCATTTTCTGCTTTTATCTCTACAGCATATATTCTTGAACTTATTTCTTTAAAGCTGAAAATGGTAATGATTCATTGGAAAGGAACAAAAATGAAAATATGTTAAAAGTAAATATTACCAATTGAAATATTATTTCCATCAAGAACCCAAATGGTGTGTAAAAAGGTCATCATCATGGTTTCTAATTTGTGTGTGGGTGCATTAATATACATAGATACAAACTCAAAGGTAACCAGAAATTACTTGCCTCTGTATATTCCCTCCTATGATTGATAATATAGAAGAGTTGGCGCCAAATACAGGCTTCACGAATTTTATCAACATAGGGATGTTGCGTTCTCTTGTCCTAATATGGGATGGTGTACTCAACATTACAGCGGGCCTAAGAGATTCTGAACGTGGTGTACTCAACGTTACAGCAGGTCTCAGAGAATCTGAAGGTCACATTTATATCTATCAGGAGGAAACATCCTACAAATAGACATTTAAATATAAAGCTTTCCTAATTGCATATACTCTTTCCTTTTTATGATATACCTAATTGCATATAACCATAGAAATATTCAAAGAGTTCAGTAACAGAATATTTAAACATAATTTTGATTCCACAAACAGATGGTTTATTTTCTCTTGTAATGATTGTAAACTATTGTCAATCATACCATATAGGAAAGTAATTGGTTCAACTTGGGAAACTGGAGTCCCTGAAATGCATATTATAGTTGAATTAATGTTTACTGTGACTATAGCCATGCCAGATACACATGTAGCAGCCTGAAAGGAGAGAGTGAAAAAGAGTAAGCAAGAAAAGGTATGAGAAAAATAGGTCCTATAGATGTAAAAGCGATAAATTTTCTCAAACAAACACATAATGTACACTCCATACACAATATGTCCATAATTTCACATGCGATATCCATATTTTTTAAGAATGTCCGCATTTAAACGTGAAGCTAGTAGTGTGTACGGATGATGTACAACAATGATTGTGCGATAATCAATACCCTTTTGCATTTTATATTAGGGGGAAGTTCAAGATGTGCAACCAGGTAAAATTTTTGAAAATGATTCTTTCCCAATACAATTAACGGCTCTAATGTTTCTAAGTGACCCCATTCAAGATGATGATGTGCATATACAAAATAAAAATGAGCCATTCCAAATTCATAGGACAACTAAACAGCCTCCTAACCTATGAACCAACTTCTATTCTCATGGCTGAAAAAATAGTATGAGATTGTGAGAACCATCTGACCTTATATTCAAATCTGCGATGCCCTGGATGTTGTTTACTGACAGCCAGAGGAAGAAGTGTGCCCTGACTCAATTGGAGAGCATATAAAATTTGCACTTTGAGAGAATTTAAAATTTCTGCAGATGAGTTGAGAACTGGCTCTGGAAAGGTTAAACACACCCTTATTTTAACACAGTTATTAGTTGCTCGCACCAGTCTAGTTTCACCATTAAGTTGAAGCAGCCTTTCTGGAACATGAGTAGTTAAGTTCACAAACATTCTTCGTCTGTCTGTAGAATTAATGAACAGAGCATGTAAAGAGCACATTGACAACAGCAACAACAATCAATCAATCAAATTGGACAAGGTCGGTTACATAAACAGTCCAAATTATACATTTTAATATGATACAGATTGCCAATAAGTAAAGCTCAAGGCATCAATTAGATAAAAACAAGAATAGCTATGAAAGGACATGTCACTTATAAGTTATAACTCCTCCTGAAAATAATGATACATATTGCCTACTGGGACAAAAAATAATCCTATGGAAATAAAAACTAGACTCACCAAAATGCACATGGAGAGTAGAATTCGGATTTCTTGTAAATTTGTTCCCGGCATTGTCAGTACAAAATTTATTATCCATTACCAAAATCACTCGCCCGTACTGAGCAGTGGATGATAAACCCACAACGACAGAATATTGAAGGTTTGGCTGTAGAATGTTAAGCGAGGATGGTATAACTTGGCCAGCACCATAGACCAAAAGCTGTAAAGAGTTTTCCGAAAGTGATGAAAATGTTAGAATTCGGTTTCAGTCTAGACTGCATAACTAGTCAGAGAACCTAGATTATGGAATTCAATTTACACAATTAACATGGTGGACAATTCCATATGAGAAATTTCAAGACATTTGTCAGTGATTATAAAATTTTAAAAAGATGATTATATCATATATATTGGTAAGTGTTTCAAGCAGGGTTATTATAAAATATCTAACAATAAATCCTTGACTAGGTAGATAATCCACCATTATTGCCTTTTGTGTATGGACTTCATTACACTAGAGGGAACTCCATTTTATCTTTCTCAAATCAACCAAAGCTATTCTTCAATAAATAGAAAGGTTGAGAACAAATCAACCCAAAAACCACAATTCTAAAACACTATAATAATGCAAGAATCGAATAGAGAACATAAAATCAATTTAACGTGTTTGTTAGCCACCTACTCACATTGCAGTGATTCACAGACGAGCATACAAAACCTCCTCCACCAGTAGGTCCAGTACAAGGTTCACTGAAAGATATATTTATAGAAACATTCAGAGCATTTGTGAAAGGTGTTGAGGTTGTGATATATGCCGTAGGCGGGACTGTATCTGCAAAGTTAAGGTATAATATGATTCAGATAAGTGTACAGACAAAATATAAGTCAGCATGATTGCCAGAAAAGCTAAATTGGATTGTTACATCATAGACTCGGTTTGGTTTCAGCAGGCTTCAGGGACAGAGGGAGACTTTGACCATGGGGGGCAATGCCCCCCTAATTTTTTTTTTTTAAAAATATTAGTATATATATATATATATATATATATAGATATAAATTTTAGCAATTTTATTCTATAAAATTACAATTTGCTCTCGCTTAATAATATCATTGATTCTTTTAAGAGTAATACTATAACCACAAACTTTTCTATAATATTTTTACAAACTACTTAGATAGTAAGTTCTTATTGGTTTATATCTGGGCTCATTTAGTAACTCTAGCATTTTCCTCATTTTAAAGGGCATAAAAAAATTTATAAACCTAAAATCTAAAACAAAATATACCAGACCAAAAAAATTAGCCCAACAACAAAAAATACTAATAATAGCTTAAAAACAATTAAGTTTAATCAACCAATTTTACCCAAAACAAACAACTCAACCCTTTAAAAAATTTTAAACAAAATAATTTTGTCCTTACCCAATAGCAAATGCACACATAAAATGACAAAACTTAGGTACAGTACCTTAGGTGCTGTTCTTTAGGTTTCTCTCTTAAAATTCAGTCATGTGGTTACTTAATTAAAAAATACACTTTCGTCACATAAGAAAAAATCTACATAACAGAATCTTAAGAAGGAAATATAAAGAACAGTACCTAAGTCTTGCCTCACATAAAAAATAATAATAAATAATAAATTTTTTTTTTTTTTTTTAACTTTAGCAGTTAAGCAACAAAGCTAGAGGTTAGAGTAGCAACACGCAACCAGTAGCAAAACTGCTATTTCTAACTTTAAGTTCTGGCTTTGTCCCTAGTAAGCTTGATAAAGTGTCAAACTAACCTCAATGTAGGGTGTGTTTGAGTCTTCTAGAATATGAATAGTAAGGTACTTTTTATGCATTTCATACAAAGTTGAAAATTGAGTAGATGGATTTTGTAGAGCCCATTTTCAGAAAAATGTATACATTAGAAATTGGGTACTAGAGATCACGATATAAGCTCATGCGAGGGGAAACATTTCCTAGACATAACTGTTGAATACTTTCAAGCAAGGTCTTATTTTAAGTTGAGTGGTAATTGAAGAAAATATAATAACAATAAGAAAAAGAATAAAAGGAAGGTTCTTAACCAACAGTCCAGCTATAGCTACCGCAGCCAACTCCTTGGGACCCGTTGGTGCAAACCTCAAATGTATGATTTCCATCCTGCAAACCTGAATACGAAACCGTCCTACCTTCACAATTCGAAGCAATGCCATCATCCAGCTGCAACAACAAGTTTATTAACCTATTATTTTGTGGAACGAGCCAAATGGACATCAAGAGAAAATCCAAAGTTTTCCCAATAAATCAAACCATGATGCAGCTTTTTCACTTCCCACATACCCAGGGACGGAGGGAGACTTGGACCCGCGGGGTAAGACCCCTAATTCTTTTTTTAAAAAATATTAATATATTTATCAGTACCAATTTTAACAATTTTGTTCTATAAAATTACATTTTGCCCCCCTTAACAATCTTGATTCTTATAAGAGTATTACTATAGTCACAAACTTTTCTATAACATTTTTACAAACTGTTGAGGTAGTAAATTCTTATTGTTTTGCATCTGGAGCTATTATTTACATCCTAGTTTTACTTACTAATAACCAATTACCACATTAACAATTTGTAAAAAAGTTTGTAATTTTAGCATTTCCCTCCTTTTAAAGGCCAGATCTAAAATCTAAAACAAAATAAACAAGCTCAAAAAAATTATCCAATAACAAAAATTACCAATAGTAAAGCAAAAAACAATTAAGTCCAATCAACATATTTTACTCAAAATAAACAACTTGGCTCTTTAAAAAATTTTAAACGAAATAATTTTGTCCTTACCTAAATGCACATATAAAAAACACAAAAAATAAATAAAAAACCATTAGTTAACAGAGTGCTAGAGCTGCAGCACACAACCAACATCAAAATTGTCACCCTAACTTCAAGTCCTAACTCTATCCCAGCACTTACCATTGAGTTGGAAAGCAAAACACACACACAACAACCAAAAAAAAAAAAAAAAAATCCAATAATTTAGTTTGGCACCAGGAAGAATATGACTAAATAGCAATGGTACATGAGTAATAGTTCATTATAATAATCTTATCAACTACAGAAAAATACAAAAATATGTACATATGAATAAACTGAATTCCAAATAGTTTTCTTGATTAGTCTAAACTCTAAGCCAAAGTTTAAGCTCAGCACACAACCAACATCAAAGTTGCCACCCTAACTTCAAGTCCTAACTCTGTACTTGCACTTACCATTGAGTTGGAA
Organism: Quercus tomentella; assembly: GCA_028535165.1. Lineage (NCBI taxonomy): Eukaryota > Viridiplantae > Streptophyta > Magnoliopsida > Fagales > Fagaceae > Quercus > Quercus tomentella. The sequence goes on along the minus strand of JAPQVY010000122.1, from coordinate 48,059,781 downwards.
AGCAAAACACACACAACAACCAAAAAAAAAAATCCAATAATTTAGTTTGGCACCAGGAAGAATATGACTGAATAGCAATAGTACATGAGTAATCGTTCATTATAATAATCTTATCAACTACAGAAAAATACAAAAATATGTACATATGAATAAACTGAATTCCAAATAGTTTTCTTGATTAGTCTAAACTCTAAGCGAAAGTTTAAGCTCATTACATCCTTACAGAGTGGAAAGAAGTGCTAATTACTCTCTAAAATCAACCAACTCCCTTACATGAACTTAAGAACCATGAAACATATATATAAACTCGTGTGAGAGAGAGAGAGAGAGAGAGAGAGAGATCAGAGCACCCAAAACGAAAAGCTAAGTAAAACTAGCTCAAAGTGTTACTAGAGCTTAACGTACCTTGCAAGTGATATTACAATTGGTGCAAGTGCCACTCCCACCCACAAGAACTTCAAAAACGAATATGGTTGAGTTGAGTTTTGAGAATGCATGGGGAGTCTTCAAGAACTTCACGGTGAGCTCTGAGTCATCACAGAGTATGAAACCCAAAAGAGAAAAAACCGAGCAAAGTAAAACCACCAGTGGAAGCTTGAGCAAGCCCATTGCAGAGTAGACCTTAATGGAAGTCTGAGACATGTAAACTGTAAAGGCCCAACAATTTATAACCAAAAGAAACACATTTGTGGGGCATGTGAAAATAAATTTGAACAGTGAGAGCAGGACATTGTATGGAAACAGTGTTGTAAATGGGATTAGTTTTTTTTTTTTTTTTTTTTTACTGAATAAAAAAGGAAGCCTCTTGTGTGAGCTTATTGACTTCATGCCACGTGATGGCAATAAGTAATACCACGTGTACCTCATGGGTCTTGTTGGGACTAATACCACGTGTACCTCATGGGTCTTGTTGGGACTATCGCTTGAACCGTTCCTTTCTAAGTGCAAAATGAAAACTTCTACCATCAAGTTACGCCCCGTGTGGTTGTAAATTAATGGGATTAGTTGGATAGAAAATAGACTATACAATGAATGGTAGAGGTAAGAGATTGACGTAAGAAGATGACATAAACTATGAAAATTCAAGGCTTTCACACGGAGAAGGCGAGAGAGTGACAAGATGAGTTTGGACTGTTTAGTGGTTGGTGAGGTGACTTAAGAGAGTGACTTATTATGATGACTTAACAGTGCAAGTTCAAGGCTTTCACAGACTTCTTTCATTTAAAAAAAAATATATATATATATCACAACTTTTACAACAATTATTCTAACTGTCTATCAGTTTCACTCTCACCACTTTTTCTCCTCCTGGTTTGCCGTGTGTAGACAAAAGTTTTGGTTTAATTACTTCTGGTCATATAATATTTTAGTATAAAATGAAGAGTGAAGGCAGACATGTAAGACAGAAAAGAAGCATTAGTGGTGCTTCTGGCTATAGACAATTATTAACTTTTAGCAAAAACTAAATGCTGCTATGATGTTTCTGTGTCATGGGTTTGTAATAATTTCATTAGATTACTGGTATCATGGAAGAAATAAGAAAAGTAAATAAATAAATAAAATGACATCTTCATTCTGTCTTTAATGGAAAGAATTATGATAGCGCAAAACATATTAATGATCCATAGTTTCATTACTTTTTTCCAAACTCGTCTTTTTACTTTGGTTAAAATACTATTTTAATTGGTCCCTAAATTTTAATAAAAGTTTGTATTTCGTCCCTAAACTTTACAAAATTCTTTTTTTCACTCCTAAACTTTATAAATAAAAAAATTCAATAGTTTAGAGACAAAAATAGGGATAAAAAAATAACTTTTTTCAATAGTTTAGGGATGAAAAATAAACTTATCGCAAATTTTAAGGACACAAATAAAACATTTTCAATAGTTTAAGGACAAAAGATTAATTTTTCAATAGTTTAGAGATGAAAAAAGAACTTTTAAAGTTTAGGGTGAAAAACAAACTTTTGGTAAAATTTAGGAATCAAAATCAGGGGAGGATCACATTGAAGGCAGGGTGGTCACAAGACCACCCTGACCTAAAAAATATATATATATATATATATATTTATATAATTATTATATATAAATTTAAAAATGATTGTATATTGATAAATGGAGTTTAAATATATAAATTATTATATATAAATTTAGGCCCGACATAAATAAAATTTGAACAAAGTTTGGCAAAAAAAAAATAGTTTTAGACTAAAACTACAACTCCATTCAATATTTTTTTTTATTAAATATGAATTTTGACAAATCCACTATTGTATTATATTTTCTTCTTGTATCCTTCATACTTGCAGAATTTCAAAAAGATCAAAGATAATAGCTGTGCCATCAATCAAATGTTTATATTTCAAGTTTTTGTAGCTTAAAATTATACATCAAAAAATAAGTTTATAGATTAAATAGTAAATAACATCCTATTGGCATGAAATTTAACATGTATTTTAAAAATATAAATAACATGCAATTCAACGGTTAGATTTTTAAAATATATAACCATGTTAATTTGTTTAGTGAAAGGTGTAACCATAGGCTACAATGAAGTTTGTAGTCAAACTTTGGTCCCCTTAACAATATATTAGACCCTTACAAACAAAAAGAAAAAATCCAAGAAAATTTTTATTAAACTAAAAATTTGAAAAATATGTAATTTGTAACATTGATAATGAAATTATCATGTAACAATTTCAAAATAAGAAAAATTGTACAAGAAAATTGTAAGATTTTATGTATTTGTTTCTTTTTTTTCTTTTTCCTTTTTTTGTCAATACATGAAGTTTTTTTTATTATATTTTGTATAATTTAAGTTTCTTAATAATCACCCTAAAAAATTACTAAAGCTACCACCGACTAAAATAGTATTTTATCCTTTTACTTCTTAGCACCATATTATTCTCTAGTTATACGAATTAAATGATACTATTAAGTGAAAATTATAAAGTGATATAAATAAAGGGCATATATGAAACCTTTTTTTGTTTTTTTGTTTTTTTTTTTTTTCTCTCTCTGAGTGCAACCCCGTTTTATTGTGCACGTTTCGGGCCCAGAAAATTAATGAGAAAACCCCGAGTTTGGACTTACCTCTCATTGATAAAAGAAACATTTCCACGTGCATGCCATGGACAGCTCCCAATCACGGTACAACCATCGTTTTCATTTCTCTATTGAAATTTATTAAGGGCGGACTACAACGTCAGCTTGCTGACATCATTTAAACTGCAGAATTCATTAGGCCGTTGTGGCAAAAAGTAGAAATATGCTCGTAACACGCAACTTTTGTAGAAAGTTGTGAGTAGTAAAGGAGTGTTTTCATATAAACCCACCACCATCTTCTATTACTCACAACTCACCATGTAGGTAAGTTGTAGCACAATTTATGCCACAACTCGCTCATATGGCAAGTTGTGAGTGGTAGAGGGGAGTTCTCACATAGACCCACCATTACCTTTTATTACTCACAACTCGCCACATGGACGAGTTGTAGCACAAATTGTTGTGCCACTTTATGTGACACTAGCATAATTCCAAAAAGTATGCTAAAGAAGATGCGAAATAGTGCTTAGTTCTAAAACTATTCTCAATAAAAAGGCATATAGTAGTTCTAACTTCTAAGATCACAAATTATTTGAAGATGCGAAATAATGCATAGTTCTAAAACTATTCTCAATAAAAAGACATATAGTAGTTCTAAGATCATAAATTCTTTCATAATTTTTTTGTCTCAGCTTTGTTGTGGCAGATTGTGAATGATTAACCATCACTTACATATAGACTTACTATTTTTTCTTCACCAATCACACTCTCTCACGTCATAATTATGATAAAAATTTGTGAAAATTTGTGTGATTCTAGAATTTTAAAAAAAGACAAGAAGTTAGATAAAATGTTCACATCATTTAAACTGTCCATATCAGCAATAATACCTAAAGGATGTCAAGGTCTTCGAAAAAATATCTAGTACAATAAACGTAGCGATCTAGCCAGCTGTCTTCAAATATCTTTGGAACCCAGACGAATTTAAGATTACAAAAATCAATTAGAAAAATCAAGTGAGAAATAAAAGTTGAATCATGTTAACAGGTGCTTTTAGGATAAAGTTATAAAAACCGTACCAAGCTATCAGTTAAATTGTGAAACAAAGTATTATTTGGAATATTTTGGTGTAAAATACCGAATATGCAATAACCCATTATCAAACCAGGTAAACCGACAGATTACATGGGTTAATTTTTTTTAACCCACAGATAAAACCAAAACAATACCGTGTGTATTTATGTGAATGATGTGTTTTTTTTTTTTTTTTTTATATATATATTCTCTAAATTTATGTCATTTGATATAATTTTTTATTGTTATAATTTATTAATTTACCTAAATGGATTATTTTAATTTTATTTTAGTTCCTTTTTATAATTATAAAATATATTATTTAATTAATTAATAAACCTACAATTTAACCAATGAACTAATGGTTGAACCAATGAACTAATGAACCAATTCTTTAACCAGATCAACCTTCGATACAATTTTTATAACATATATGTTTTAGGGTAATTGTCAATAATCTATTTTAATAAACTTTTGACACAAATTTTATGAGATATATAAAAAGCTGTCAATTTTTTTTTTTTTTTCTACAAAATGTTTCTAAAAATATACTCTAAACCAATACCCTTAGCACATCCATTAACCTTTCTTATAAAGTCATAGTCTTCAACTAAAAAAATAAAAGCTATTAGAGCCCAAACAGTTGGGAGTTGGGACAGAACTTTTCTTTTTAATAGTGCCGAACAAATAATAGCACTAGTACCAAAAAAACAAAAAACTTTGTTCATTTAATGATTTTGTACTTATCATTATGATTTACGTAAATGATTGTATATTGATAAATGGAGTTTAAAACTCTTCCATACGTTCGGGTAGTCTTTTGATAAGAGAAATGCTAACAGATGTTCTTAGAGTAATAGTTAATATTTCATTTAAAGAATGTTTTTATGGGAAAATAAAAAAAATGTAATTAATATTTTGACAGCTTTTTCTTTTCTCTATAAAAGTGGTGTCAAAACTTTTCTAAAATGAATTGTTAACCATTACCCAAAGAGCAACTGTTAACATGACTCATTTGGAAATTTAAGCATATAAACTTAGTACACAACTTTCACTTGGCAACAAGTCAAAATAATTCCAAAGAGAACAAATTTACTTCTCAAAGATATAAATAGCAAACAAAGGATAAAAGAAAATCATTTGAACTTTAATTAAGTACATTTTGGTCACATTTTCTTCAACTCTCCTCTCCTCACATTCCCTTTATTTCAAACATATCCTTAAGTGTCTTGGGCTAGTTATATGTTAGGAATATAAAATAATTGTTGTAATCCCTTTAATTAGTTAGTTAGTTAGTTAAGATTAGGATGAGTTAGATTAGAGACAGTCTCCTATAAATACATAATTGTAATTCTACATTAAATATCAATTGAAGAATAAATCAACTCATTGCTTAGTGCATTTCCTATCTCTCTCTTAATATTTCTCTATGGAATGTGACTACTTCGAATTAAGTCAATTTCCCTACAATTCCCATCAATTCCCCTACAATTTTTATCCATCCCCATTAGGAACCACCAGGTTCCTACCATTTGGTATTAGAGTCATCGATCTTGAGACGGGTGAATATGACCGACAAGAAATCTTTAAGGACTTACAACAGATGGTGAATGAAGTTTCAGAGAAAGTCAAGGCCTTGGCTGAATCTAAAAAGACCATGAAAGAAGAGCTCTCAAGATTGCAAGAGGATCTTGAGAACATGATGAAAGAGGAGTTACAATCTCTTGATTCAATGGAACTCGAAGAACAAATTAAGTTCCAAGAATCTACTGCTGTTGTTGCAAGTCAGGATGTTGATTTTTGTGTCAAAGTGGATGATGATATCCATGTACACACTGCCCTCGAAGTTCAATCCAAAGAACCAACAAAGAAGGTGATGATGATCCAAGAATCTACAATGCATGAAGTTGTTGCTATTGGTGTGGTTACAAGTGATCCAATGGTGTTTGATTGTGGCCAAACTCGTACTTCAATAGATGGGGCAGCTCATGTAATCAAGAATGAAGGCATGAAATTAATAGCCACTAACATTGGTGGCAATGCAAATGAATTTGAATTAGATGATTCTTTTCTTGGTGGTTGCAGGGGGATAAATTATGGATTCCATAATCAAGTTGATCATAATTTTTATAAGGACTTGAGTGTGAGTTGGGATCTTAAAGGTTGTGAAGATGTAGAAATTGCTCTTAAAAAACTCTCTCTATCCTCAATATCAGCTTCATGGGAATGTGATCAGTTGGATCCATTTATTGCATTATTTTCAGTTTGTGGGTAATTATCTCCTTACCCACGTGAGTTGCATGGGTGGTCATTTGTTTAGAATTTTTATGGTCAAAGACTTGGTATTTGATAGAAAGAAAGGCCACGACATAAAGATTTCTTGGTGCTCCTTTGCTAATCTAGTTAATGATGGGATCTACTTCCTCAAGTTATGGGCTGTGACAAGGTGCTTGGAAATAGTTGGTGTGTTCAATGTTCAAGATGCTTTGGAGTATTGGATTAGTGGCCAGTTTCCCCTCATGAAGGTATCATTTCACAACACCTTGTGGGCAAGATGTTTTCAAGGGGAGGGAAATGTTAGGAATTTGAAATAATTGTTGTAATCCCTTTGATTAGTTAGTTAGTTGAGATTAGGATGAGTTAGTTAGGATTTGAGCACATATAGCTCATTTAACACATGGTTTAATTTATAGAGCACATGTTGAATTAACTAGCCAATTATCTTAAGCCATGTGAGCCAACGAGATTAGAGCTAGTCTCCTATAAATACATAATTGTAATTCAACATTAGATATCAATTGAAGAACAAACCAACTCATTGCTTAGTGCATTTCCTCTCTCTCTCTCTTAATATTTCTCTATAGAGGGTGACTACCTCGAATTAAGTCAATTTCCGTACAATTCCCATCAATTCCCCAATCATTTCTATCCATCCCCATTAGGAACCACCAAGTTCCTAACATTATACTTTGAAAATCTTAATCTTAAGAGTGTTATTGGAAAAATTAATTTTTCATCTAGAAGTTGGCCTATATGGAGGTCTTGTATACATAGAAACATGAGGCATTATCTCATTCATGTAAAGAGAGTAAACCAATGTCCTTTCCAATCTCAACATAAAATGAGAACAAAATAACATATTGATTAAGTGACTGTTTGGATTCCACTGAAGCTGCGTCTGCGATTTGAAGCTGCGTTTTCGTTCTTTTTTTTTTTTTTTTTTGTTTTCACGCGTTTTGGAGTAGTGCGGTTACTGTTCATGTACTGTTCATTGAACAGTAACCGCAAATGTTGACTTTCCACAGTGAACAGTGTATACGTGCACTGTTCACGGACCCACAAATTACACTTTTCAGCAACTTTTTCATTAAAAATGGGTCCCACAGTACTATTCACACATTTAAAAATTATTTTGCTACAGTGTTTTTAGTTTTCAGTTTTCAGTTTCAGCAAAATAAGTTCTATCCAAACAGACCCTAAGTCATTGTTTTTTGTTGCCTTAATTCCATGCCAAATTTGTTTGTATAATTTTGTCCAATTTTCACGTAATTTTGGGGATTAATTGTAATTGGGTAGAAGTATTTGATCCCTAGTCAAAGCACTGTAAAGATGAAGTCATGACTGCGAGATGCATGCCAAGCCGCAAAATGTACACGTGGAAAATAAAGAAGATATATTTTTCTTATTCGAGTTGCTACATGCTTGAGGACAGAGTCCAATGAGTCACTCTTATCAAATTGGCCAACTCATTTCTACCAGCCCCACATCATTCCATCTGCATGTTGTACTTGAGAAATACTGAGAGAGCAATTGGAGAATCACAAAAGAAGTTCAACATTGTCTCCATTCATGATCCACCCAAAGAAAACCAATGAAAATGTAATTTGAAGTTTTGTAAATTGGAAGGCACTATTTTTTGAAATATTTAAAGAATCAATTACACATATAAAGCAAGAGAAATTGATGCATTGGTACCATATTTTGTATCACTTCGTTTTCCAATATTGGCAAAATGCCCTCTTTTGTTAATCTACTATGTGCCTATTATCAAGGTCAATTTTTTTTTTCTTGGTTCTTCTAATATTCTTTGTGCTTCTTTCTTATGTAGTCAAATTAATGTCTCTTTATTTAATGGTATAATTTTTAAGCACTTCAAAAATCAAATGATTATATTTTTTGTTTGTGTTATAAATCACTTCTAAATCTAATCATAGTTGCTAATCTTTGTAATAGCAAGCATGTACCTTGTACGTGTAGCCAAGCTAGTGCTACAAAGTAAAGAGTCAAAATATTTTGGATTCTGAATAGTCAATTCTTATCAAGATTGTATAAATATCTATAAATAGGAAAGTTACTATATGTGAATTGAAGGACTAAACTAGTTCAACCGATTTGTCTCACTTAAATTATCAAGCCGCCAAGGATCAGGGTGGTCAAAGCTATGAAGAACAAAGCTCCATTCACACAAGAGAAGTCACCAAAGTGGCCAAAGTGAAGAAGAAGAAGAAGAAAAAAGACTGTGACAGAGTATAACAAAGGAAGAAAGCTTGTATCAAGCAAAACGATGTGTAGTTTAGGTGTGCATATATGTAGAACTACATGTAGTTTAGTGAGTGTATTTAAATGTCTAATCAAACACGTGTGAGTTTGTTATTCACACGTGATTAGAGCTGTTAGGAATCTTCTTTCTGTTAGTTCAGTTTTTTAGTTGGTTAGGCCCTATTTTCTGGTATCTATATATAGTTAATTGTAAACAATAATTAATCAATTCAATCATTCCTTTATTCACTTAGATTTTATATGGTATCCGAGCAAATTGCTTTCGCTTAGTTTTCTCTCTGTTTTCCCTCTTTTCTCGATTTCCAATTCCTAATTTTCTCTTCTTTGAATCCAAAGCTTTTAAAGCTCCTTCAATGGCTTCCATTGATTCCTCTGCTTCTACTTTCGCTTCCTTAAGCACCATTGATGAGTCCCATCCTTTCTTTCTTCATCACGCTGAAAGTCCAGGCACTATCCTGATTTCACAGCCTTTGATTGGAGGTGAAAATTATTCAGCGTGAGCAAGATCAATGGAGAGAGCACTCAGTGTTAAGAACAAGCTTGGTTTTATTGATGGTACAGCAATTCTCACTCCATCCATGGCAAAAGAGCCTCTGATTGCTTAAGTAGGGACTCCCTGCAACTATATTGTTGTTACTTGGATTCTCAATTGTGTATCACCAAGGATTGCTACAAGTGTTACATATCGCAACTGCTCTAGATGTTTGGAATAACCTCCAAGAAAGATTCTATTAAGGCAATGGACTTAGGGTTTTTTAGTTGCAGAAAGATCTTGCTAGCATTTTACAAGGTGATACTTCTATGAGTGATTATTTCACTCAACTTACAATTCTTTGGGATGAGATTCAAAATTTCAATCATTTTCCTTGTTACTCGTGTGGCAAGTGCATTTGCAATGTCAATGGAAAAATTGCAAGTGTGCAACACAAGGATTTAGTCATGCAATTGTCAATGGGACTCAATGATTCCTATGCTCAAGTTTGAGGCCTGATTTTGCTGATGGATCCCTTACCTTCTCTTAACAAGGTTTCTCTTTGTTGATTCAAGAGGAGAAACAAAAATCAATTGGCACCAGCAGCTCCAATAGATCTTTTGTTAAGTCTACTACTCTTGCTACAAAGGTCAGCTCTGGATCTGGATCTTCCTTAGGTATTAGTTACAAGAATCACAAGAAAGGCAAGGAGAGACCTGTCTGCAACCACTGTGGTGTTGTTGGACACACTGTGGACAAATGCTATAAGATACATGGCTATCCACCAAGGTATAAGTCAAAATCAAAGAATGCTTTGGCTAATCAAGTGTCAAGCATTGATCTTGGACCTGATTCTTGTGCACAATCCCAAGTTCAGTTTGGGGCTCAACCACAGTTCCCTCAGTTTCATTTTGGGAATCAATCTCAAGCTCCTATGCAGACTCAATTTCAATTTCCTTTCACTCCAGAGCAATGCCAGAAGTTTCTTGCAATGATTGGTGGCCAAGAAGCACCCTTAACCTCACTGGGAATGGCCAACAATGTCTCTCTTCCTACACAACAAAGCACTCCTTTGGTAGGTATCTTTTCTCAACCCAATTTTGGTCTCAAGCATTCTGTTTTTGCTGACAAAATTGTGAATATGACTGCTTTTGGTTATAAAACTTGGGTTTTTGATACAGGAGCTAGTGATCATATTGTCTATTCTATGACTTTACTACATTCAATTACTTATGTCACCAATTGTATTGTTGAATTACCAAATGGAGAGTCTGCCCAAGTTACACATATTGGATTTGTCCATCTCTCTTCAACATTGGCCATACATAATGTCCTATGTGTTCCTTCTTTCTCTTTCAACCTACTGTCAGTTAGTAAACTAACACAAAAGTTGTCATATTGTCTTGTTTTCTTGGCTCAATATTGCTTTATCGAGGACCTTACCTATTGGAGGATGATTGGAGTGGGTGAAGTAAGCAATGGACTTTACTTGCTGCAGCACTCTCCACCTGCAACAGCAAGGCTACCTCCTTCCTTTCATGACTGCCTCAACCAATCCAGCTTTCCTAATGCTTTCTCAACTAAAGCTTCTACTCTAGATATGTCTACTATCTGGCACTTTAGGTTAGGACACCCTTCATTGAATAAGATGCTACCTCTTAAGAATGTATTACATTCCTTCTCAGGTGTAAGCAATGATGTTTGTACTATTTGTCCTCTGGCAAAACAGAAACGATTATCTTTCCCTTTGAAAAGCTTTTTCACAAACCCCCTACCTATGATCACCTTAAAGTTTTTGGTTGCCTCTGTTATGTATCCACTATAGCTCATAACAGACCTAAGTTTGCTCCTAGGGCTTCACATTGTGTTTTTCTAGGATACCCTTTTAATACAAAAGGTTATAAAGTCCTAAATCTCAGCACTAAAACCATTGCAGTTTCTAGAGATGTTGTTTTTGAAGAGCAAATATTTCCTTTCTCTCCTACTTTTTCTAAAATTGACCCTTTACCTTCTGCTATTCCTTTACCTTCAAGCACCTTTGATTTTCATTACTATTCCACACCTGCATCACATACTCCTGTTGATGCTTCTATTAGTCCTGTTGCTGTGCCTACTTCTGCAGAATCCCATTATTCTGTTGACGTGGTCAATTCTGCAAACCCTATTGTTTCTGTAGATGTTCCTATCCCTGATACTACTTCTGTTCCTACTAATCCTCCTCTTCCTGATGTTACTTCTGTCCCTAGTCCCATTTATGAGTCTATTCCTACAACTGTTCCTACTGTTCCTTTGCCTACATCTGTTCTATTTTCCACTCAAGACCAAATTGCACCCCTTAGGAGGTATTCTAGACCCTCTCACAAACCTTCTTATCTTACTACCTATCATTGTAATGAAGTTATATGCCTTCACCTGCTACATCATCCACCTCAGGTACTCCTTATCCCCTTTCTTCTTTCCTATGTTATGACAAGCTCTCACCTAGTCATAAACACTTTTGCAATATGATCTCTACTGGTGTTGAACCTAAGTCCTATGACCAAGCTGTCCTAGATCCTAGGTAGAGGGATGCCATGGCAGCTGAAATTGCAACCTTGGAAGCCAATCACACTTGAACTTTGACACCTTTGCCTTCTCATAAGACACCCATTGGATACAAATGGGTTTACAAAATTAAGCATAAATCTGATGGTTCAGTGGAGAGGTATAAGGCAAGGTTGGTGGCAAAGGGTTTTACTCAAAAAGAAGGTTTAGACTATATTGAAACTTTCTCTCCAGTTGCCAAGATGGTTTTAGTCAAGTGCATTCTTGCTATTGCTACTGTGAAAGGTTGGTTTTTATGCCAATTGGATGTAAACAATGCCTTTTTGCATGGTGATCTCAAGGAAGAGGTTTACATGGCTCTTTCCCCAGGCTTTCACAGCAAGGGGAAGCTAGTTTGCAAGCTTAACAAGTCACCATATGGATTGAAGCAAGCCTCTAGGCAGTGGTTTTCTAAATTCTCCACAGCCTTGGCTTATCAGCTAGGATTTCAGCAATCCAAGTCTGACTATTCTCTCTTTCTTAAGAAGACCAAGGATGCTTTCATTGCCTTGTTAGTCTATGTGGATGATATCCTCATAGCAAGTGATAACAAAGTTGCTGTGAATGAGTTGAAGGTAATACTGGATCAGAAGTTCAAATTAAAAGATCTTGGAGAATTGAAGTACTTCTTGGGTTTGGAAGTGGCTAGGTCTGCCCAAGGGATTAACCTTTGCCAAAGGAAGTATACATTGGAGTTGTTGAGTGATTCAGGTATGTATGGCAGCAAACCAGTGAAAACTCCTATGGACCAAAATTCGAAGCTTAGCCAAGGAAGCCTCACCTTCTTGCAGCAAACAGAATTCTGCAGTACTTGAAAGGTACTCCAGGCCAAGGCATTTTGTTCTCAGCCACTTCAGAGTTACATGTCAAGGCTTTTGTAAATGCAGATTGGGCATCATGTCCTGATACTAGGATATTAATAATAGCTTTTTGTGTTTTTCTTGAGATTCTTTAGTTTCATGGAAGTCCAAGAAGCAGCAAATTGTTTCTAGATCATCTACTAAGGCAAAATACAGGTCCATGGAAGTGGCAGTGTGTGAAATTGTTTGGTTATCTTCCTTCGTTGAGATTTGCAAGTGAAACATCCTAGAGTAGCCCTACTGTTTTGTGATAGTCAAGCAACTTTGCATATAGGAGCTAATCCTGTGTTCCACGAGAGGACTAAACATATTGAGATTGACTGCCATGTTATTAGAGATAAGGTCATGGAAGGTGTTATTAAGTTGCTTCATGTTAGGACCAAGTCACAGCTAGCAGACTGCTTACCAAAGCACTCAGTGCTCAGCAATTTAGCTTCCTTCTGTCCAAGATGAATCTTCTCAATATACATACTAAGCTTCATCTTGAGGGGTAGTATCAAGCTGCCAAGGATCAGAGTGCTCAGAGCTGTGAAGAACAAAGCTCCATTCACACAAGAGAAGTCACCAAAGTGGCCAAAGTGAAGAAGAAGAAGAAGAAGAAAGACTGTGACAGAGCAGAACAAAGGAAGAAAGCTTGTATCAAGCAAAATGATGTGTAGTTTAGGTGTACATATATGTAGAACTACATGTAGTTTAGTGAGTGTATTTAAATGTCTAAGCAAACACGTGTGTGAGTTTGTTATTCACACGTGATTAGAACTGTTAGGAATCTTCTTTCTGTTAGTTCAGTTTTTCAGTTGGTTAGGCCCTGTTTTCTGGTAGCTATATATAGTTAATTGTAAACAATAATTAATCAATTCAATCATTCCTTTATTCACTCAGATTTTATATAAACTATTGGCATTAGTGTGCGTTTGGGTTTCGATGATAAGTTGGCTTTTTGCTTAAATTTTCTATTGTTCATAGGTCTCACATGGGTCTTGCACCAAAGAAGATTATTTATACCTTATTCTTTACACGATCGGGTATTGTTTTTGGTCAAAAAGCTAGGGCTAGGTACTATTTTTTGTCAATTAAAAAACCTTGACATGCTAACTCTGATTAGCCTAAACTCTAAAAGAAAATTCAAGCTCATTACATCCTTACAAAGTGGAAAGACGTGCTAATTACTCTTTGAAATCAACCACCTCCTTGAAGTTAAATTAAGAACCATGAAACTTATAAACGAGAGAGAGAGAGAGAGAGAGAGAGAGAGAGAGAGAGAGAGAGAGAGAGAGAGAGAGCAGAGCAGAGCAGAGCAGAGCACCCAAAACAAAAGCTAAGTAAAACAAAGTATTATTGGAGCTTAACATACCTTGCAAATGATATTACAATTGGTGCAAGTGCCATTCCCACCCTCAAGAACTTCAAAGACGAATGTGGCTGAGCTGAGATGAGAGAATGTATGGGGAGTTGAAAGCTCGAAATTGTGTGAAAACAAAAGAGCTGTTTATACCCCCAAATTAAAATTACTGCTTAGTTAATTTTACTCTAACTTAAACTAAGTGAGGAATAGAGTAAATGCGAGCGAACAAACAATATAACTACTCTAAGCCATATTCATCAAATCACAACAGTAAAATGAAAGCTAAAAGAGTAGGGAAGAAGAATGCAAACAGAAGATAACACGCTGATGTGTTATCAAAGAGGAAACCGAAGAACTCGATGAAAAACCTCTCCGCCGCTCTCCAAGCAGTAAATCGATCCACTAGAGAATAAGTTGGAGTACATGAATAACAAAAGATCCTCCAAGCTTAGTCTATCCCATGTACTTGAGCCCTCCAAGCTCCTGTTACCAACTGACTTAACGAAATCTTGTCTTCTCTAGCTCTTCGGATCACGCAATTTGATTGCATCCACCAAACAAATGGCTTCTTCCAATGCTTCCCAACAGTACCAAAACCTCACTTTACACTCAGGATGGGTGTGGGAAGTGTTAGGGCTATCAACCTCTCAAGGATTTGGAAATGGAGAGGTAGGAGTTGAGGAAAACCACAATGGATTGTATAGAGGATTGTGGGTATGACAATCTCTCACTCTCAAGGGTAATGGCTAGGGTTTTCTCTCAGAAAGCGCTCTTCTCAATATATGGGTAATGTGGGTATATATAGTGTGGGTAGAGATAAGGTGTATTAGATATGACAAAATAGCAAAATAGAATGTTTCGTGGGTATCTCGCGGGAAGGCCTTACCCGCGAGACACTCGCGAAAACCAGCTGTCACCATCTATCATGACTCTTCGCATTCCAGTCATGTACTGAGTACATGCTTTACTTCGCAGGAAGGCTACTCGCGAGCTACTCGCGAAAACTCCTTTGATCTTCAATTTTCCTTAAGTCTTCACACTCTCTCTTACACACAACCCTTACAAAGAAATCCCACATAAAATACAGGATACATAAGATTGAACAAAATTACAATCAAATTTGGCACGAAATTAAAGCCAACACAAAATAGTTGTAAATCACAATATTACAGGAGCCTTCAAGAACTTCACGATAAGCTCTAAGTCATCACAGAGTGCTATCAAACTTAAAAGAGAAAACACCCAGCAAAGTAAAACCAACAATGGAAGCTTGAGCAAGCCCATTTCAGAGTAAACCCCAATTGAAAGTTTGATGCATGTAAATGCCAAAAATTTATAACCAAAAGAAGCACATTTTTGGGGTTTGTGAAAGCAGCTTTGAACAATGAGAGAATGACATTGTATGGAAATAGTGTTGAAAATGTGATTTACTACTATGTTTTATATTGGCTTTATTCCATGACAAAAAGTGTTTTATTTGCTTTAATTTTGTTCCTTGTATTTTGTGGGATTTTATTGTATTGGGTTTAATATTAAGTTGGTGAAGAATCGAGCATGAAATGAAGAATCAGTGCAGTTTCGCGATTAGCTCACAAGCAGTTTCGCGAGTAAAGTTCCTGCGAAAAAAGCCACATGAGAAGCACATGCTGGAAGCTAAAGAATCAAGTGCTAGGCTGCATTTCGCGAGTGCTTCGTAAGACAGGTCATCTCGTGAGGTACCCGCGAAACATTCCGCCTGGGGGATTTTAAGTGTGACTTTCCTACCCTTCACTCATACTATATATACCCTCATTACCCACAAAAACAAGAGAGGCCATTCAGAGAGAAAGACCTAAGATAGGTTTTCTACAACACAACACACCCATCTTTTAGAGAGAGAGCTATTCATCCTTAGTGAGAAATCATTGTAGTCTCTTCTCCTTCCCTCTCCCATTGTCATACCTTGAGAGGAGATTTGTACCCAAACACAACCCACACATTTTCAAAGTGTAGTGGGTGTTTTAGAGTTTGGGAAGCTTTGGGGATTTGCCAAAAGAAGTCGGTGAGGCTTGACGGATGCAATCAGGTGTATTGCGGGATCCGGAAAGCTAGAGAAGACATGACTCTAAGAAGTCTATTGGTAGCAAAAGCTTGGAGGGCTCAAGTACATGGGGTAGATTAGGCTTGAAAGGTCTTTTGATATTTGTGTACTCAAACTTTATTCTCTAGTGGAACGATTTCAACTTAGAGGGTCGCAGAGAGGTTTTTCGCCGAGTTCTTCGGTTTCCTCTTCGATAACACGTCTCGGTGTTATCTTGTGTTTGTATCTCTCTTCCCTACTCTTTAAGCTTTCATTTTATTGTTAATGATTGACGAATATGGTTTAGGGTAGTGTTATCAGTTGTTCACACTTTTTACTCTTATTCCACACTTAGTATAAGTTAGAGTAAAAGCTATCTAGCCGTAATTTTTTATTTGGGGGTCTGAACAAGCTCTTGTGATTTCGCACAAATCCGAGCTTTCAAGTGGAAGAGAAAAGAGATTATAGAGTGAATAGCACAAGTACGAGAGTGATTTAAGAAGATTGGTTTGGACTATTTAGTGGTCAATGAAGGTTCAGTTAAGGATAGTGAACGTGAGACCAACAGTGCAAGTTAAAGGCTTTCAGTACTAGATAAGTGAGTGAGAGAGTGACTCAAGCTAAAAAAACAAAGAGAGAGAGAGAGAGAGAGAGAGAGAGAGAGAGAGAGAGAGAAAGAGAGACCAAGGACAAGGATTTGTTAGTGTTAGAGATATATTAGCTCGTTAGCATAGGCCCAAGACTAATTCTACTTTGTGTGCAAGCTAAGTCTCCTACTTGTACTAGAAGTCTATTAGTTTAGGGTTTAGTCTACTATATATACATATGTTATGATTCATTGTAACACGGGATTTGTATTACACTCTAATATATTATTGATGTAGCCCTTTAGAGGTTCCTCCGTGGATGTAGACCGTTAGACTGAACCACGTAACTCTCGTGTGTTAGTGTTCTACACTTTATGCTTTTGCTTTCGTATTCATACTAGCATATTCAACATGGTGTATCAATGCTAATATTTAACATGGTATTAGAGCCACCTTCTTGTGACCATGGTTTTCTATCCTTGTGGTATATTCAAGAGCAATCTTTGTCTTCCTCGGTGTTTTTTTCGCTGCGTTCATCTTCTTTGGCTTCCTACTGCTGCCGCCAAAACTCTTTGGTATAGTCATGCCACCATTAGAACTCGCATCAACACTGCAAGACCATTACCTTCCTCAAACTACCGTCACAAAGCCAAACTTCATTCAAGGGATCTTCTCAACCTTATCAAATCTCAGGATTTCATCAAGCTTTCATCTTGAGTTTGAGAGGTTGTGTTAAAGATATATTAGCCCATTAGCATAGGCCCAAGCCTAATTCTACTTTGTGTGCAAGCCAAGTCTCTTACTTGTACTAGAAGTCTATTAGTCTAGGGTTTAGTCTACTATATATACACATGTTATGATTCATTATAACACATGATTTGTACTACACTCTAATATATTATTGATGTAACCCTTTAGGGGTTCCTCCGTGGATGTAGGCCGTTAGGCTAAACCATGTAACCCTCTAATATATTATTGTGTTCTACACTTTATGCTTTTGCTTCCACATTCATACTAGCATATTCAACATGGTGTATCAATGCTAATATTTAACAGTTAGTACTATAAAATTAAGACAGACATGTAAAGACAGGAAAGAAGCATTACTAGGTTTTTTTTTTTTGGCTATAAACAATTACAAGAGAGGGCTCAAAGCAGTATCAAGCTTAATTAATATTCCCACCAACACACAGTTTAAAACCAACCTTCATGTCATTTAGTGGATTAACTCACATAGCATGTTTAAAAATAAAAGTAAAATATAAAACAAATCACTTGGTTCAATTACATTTCTTGGGATTGTAAAATTTGATCAAGTTTATATAATTTCTATAGAATTTGGCCTGTTAAATGGTAGGCAAGACTGCAAATTTACTAACCCCCAAGAAAAAGTAATAATTTTATATTGCTTGTGTCAAACATTTAAAAGCACTCAGAATGTTTAATGGTTCATGGGTTTGTGATAACTGCATTAGATTACTGGTTTTGGGGAGTAAAATAAAATTTGGGCATCTTCCATTATGTTTTTAATGTAGAGAATTATGAAGGCAAAGACAAGTTAATGGTCCATAGTTCCATTACTTCTTCCACCCTTGTGTTTTTAGCATCATATCATTCTCTGGTTAAATGAATTAAATGAGACCATTGAGTAAGAATTGTGAAAGTTATAAACACAAAGAGCAAATATGAAACTTCTTTGTTTTTGTTTTTGTTTTTGTTTTCCTTATTTTGCACTTTCTGGCCCAGAAAATTAATAAAAGAGTCCCAAGTTTGGACCCTCACCGATTAACCGACCTATAATCTCATTGGTAAAGAAACAGTTCCACGTGCATGGACAGCTTCCAATGACAGTAGAAACATGTTTTCCCTTCATATATGTTCTGTAAATGTTTTTTCAATTGTGTAGAGGTCTGTGTCTGCAAATTACATCCAATGATTCCGCTTGTCCAGCTAATAGAAAATGTTGCCCTCAAATAAGGAATCCCTCCTTGTCCACACATTAAAATGTGTTTCCCTAACCATTGATTATTGATCATGAATGTTCAAATAGTGTGTAAAACACCTATGAACGTTTAAACCCCCAATTTATAAATTACCAACACAAGCTTATTATCAAACAATGTATGTGCGAAATAAGAAAATAGGCTAAAACAGAATTGGTAAAACAATCTAAACCAAAATTAATCACAACCACAGCAGTAATTAAAAGGCAAAGATTAAGGAAGAGAGATGCAAACACAAAGACAACACAGCAATGTGTTATCGAAGAGGAAACCGAAGTCCTTGGTGTAAAACCTCTCTGCCGCCCTCCAAGCGGTTAATAATCCACTAGAAAATAAAGTTGGGATACATGAATAGCAGAAGACCCTCCAAGCCTATCTACCCAGTGCACCTAAGCCCTCCAAGCTTCTTGCTCCAACAGGGTTACGCCGAACCTTGTCTTCTCTAGCTTACCGGATCCCGCAATAGCCCATTGCATCAACCAAAATGAATTGGTCCCTTCTGAACTGCTTCCCAAGCACCAAAATACTTTCTCACAAATATGGGTATGGTGAGATAAGGATTTGGCTAATGTACCTCTCAAGAATGTATTAATGGAAAGGGTGAGAGTAGAGGAATTTGGAGAATCAAATGATGAAGATTGTGGATGAGTCAATCTTGTTTTTCTCTAGGGTTTCTCTCTCAAAATTCTCTCTGGAAGCTCTCTACATTTCGTGAGTATAAGGGTATTTATAATAGGGTGTGTATAGAATGCAAAGAGTCAGGTTTCTAACAAACAGGGTGTCCTGGCGACTCGACCTCGCGACTGGAACAAGTCGCGAGTTTGAGTCGCGAGCTAACTGCCTAGCCAGACCGGAAGTTTTTTCCTGTAGTGCAACAGCTAGCGTGACTCTTCGGCTCCCCTGCATGCTTCACACGTGTGCCATCTTTGGCGACTTGCCAGTCGCGAGCCAGCCGCGAGATCCAGTCGCAAGGCCCTTCTTGAGTGCACACTCTTGAGCTTTTCTTCATACTCTCTCACACACTACCCTTACATGATTCCCACCTAAATACAGGGTTTCTAAATGTTGAATTACAACCAAATTTGGCACGGAATAAAGCCAACAAAATAATTGAATAAATTCAACCTTACAGATCATTAGCCATATCTTCAGTCTCTAATTTGTGGACATTGTTAATTTGTTAGTTGTGTTTGAAATTTTGGCAAGTGGACTAATTCTGTATGATATTTTTGATTCTCGTAACATTTGATTTTAAAAAGTAATTTGCTTTTGCAAGCAATTTTCTCTAGTGAAATAGACGCTAATCTTTTATATTGTAACTAGCCGCGAACCCACGCGTTGCGTGTGATAATTATTTTTATGGTGGTTTTATTAAAAAAAAATTTACAATTTAAACTAATCTAATAATGAGTAATGTATTTCGTAATTATATTTTTATTTATTATAGGAACAATCATAAATGTAATATAGGAACAATCCAAAACACCAAAAAAACGTAAACTAAAAAAAATTAACAAAACTTAACAATGATTAATTGAACCAATATTAGGATAAAATTTTGTTTTTGATAATCTATTAAGGTTATTTTCTTTGTAGAAATTATAATTTCGGCCGCCCAAAACATATTATCAAATAAACAATTATTAGCAAAATCTAAGAATTAAATTTCTATACATGCATTGTTATAAAATAATAATAATAAAAATAAAATTGCAAAAGTTAAAATTTGTCACCTATCCGATTAGTTTCGTTTGGCTAACCTTTGCTTTTCTTTAAATAAATGGCATTATAGAGTACTTCTAATACAGCTATTAAGAGTACTTTTTCCACCACAAAGGATTAGAAAATAAAAATAAAAAATTAGTAAAGTCTCATAGTTTAACATCTAAATTGAGAACTATAAAAAATCATGCTATGTAACAAAATAAATACCAAATTATCCAAATCATGCTATGTAATAGAATAATATTATATTTTTATATGCTATATTTAATTCTTTAGAACGCAATAGGATAACATTTAACAATCAAAGAGAATTAAAAAAAAAAAAAAAAAAAAAAAAAAAAAAAAAAACAACAACAACAACAACAACAATAACAACAGCAATTTAAAAAACAAAACTAAATCACAATTTAAATAACAAAACTAAATCGTATTAACCCAAAATAGAGTTTTAAAGAATATAAAAAATTATCAACCTAAAGTAGAGATGCAAGAAAAATAAAAAAAAATCCACCAAAAAATCTAGAGAGAGAGAGAGAGAGAGAGGGAGAGAGGGAGGGAACCTTTTTTTTGGTGAGGGAAAACTATGGATAGAATAGAAGAGATAGTGACAAATTTATAGTAAGAGGATGTGAATAAGAAGAGGCAAAAATAATGGAAGATGAAGGGGAAGAGAAAGAATGGTATTAATGTAGAGGGTAGTGGGGGGATGAAAATATTGAAGAAGTAGTGGAGAGATGAAATGGTAAGGGAGAGAGAAAGGTTGGAGAAGTGTAAATATTAAAAAAATAAATGTTAAAAAAAATTATAAGAAAATTGGAAAAAAAAAAAAAAAAAAAAAAAAAAAAAAAAAACCCTAAAGCTTGAAAGGCTTCAACGTTGTTGGGTTTTTTTTTTTTTTTTTTTTTCCTTTAAGCTAAAAAGGCTCACACAAAACCCTAAAACTGAACTGAAAAGGCTTTGGGTTGGGCTTGATAGTGGAACTAAAGAAATAACAGGTGGGCTGGATTAATTATACAGATTTATTATAGGGTGATAGTGGAAGTAAATAAATAAGTAGTGGGCTGAATTTATTATAAGATGATAGTGGGAGTAAATAAATAAGTAGTGGGCTGCATTTATAGGGTTGAAAATTGTAAAAACCATTTTAAAATTGTAGGGAAAATTATATTTTAAAAAAGAAAAGGAAAAAAAGAATGACGTGACAGCTGATGTGGCGCAATGTGAGAGCAGCAACATTAAACGCTACGCTTCAGCTTTTAGTAATAATATATAGATTAGTACAATTATCGAATTTAGGATCTCACTTCGTTCCAAATATATAGTTAGGCGTCTCGAGCTCATTATACTTCGAAAATCTTAAGAGAGCTATTGGAAGACTTTCTCATCTAGGAGTTGGCCTATAAGGAGGCTCTTGTACTTAGAAACATGAGGCATTGTACTTAGAAACACATGAGGCATTGTCTCATTCAATGTAAAGAGAGTACAATGTCCTTTCCAATCTCAACAAAAAAATTGAGAACAAAATAACAAGTTAATTCTGATTATTCTGTTGTTTTGGTTCCAAAAGATAAGAAACTGATTCAGCAGATTCGTTCCCATTCTTCTTTCCTATGTAAATTATAATGCATCCCGCCAACAATGAGTGATGTGCTGGGTTCTAATTGGAGGACCATCAATTTCAACAGTAAATGCAAAGCCAGAAAGAGTTCAAAAGAACATAGACAGTGTTAGTGTCTCTAGCAATTGAGGCCCCCTCATAAGCAGGAAAAACAGGCAAAGACAGAAAACGATTGAAAATGTAGATCTATCTCCTTCATATGTTGACAAATGCGGTTGTAGTTGTAACTTGTAAGATAAAAGGGTCTTTGAAGCTCAACCTCAAATACACTATCCTTTCCCTGCTCACTCACACTCTCACATTTGTTATGGGCACTTTCTGGAAACAGTAAAACGAATAAAAACCCATAGACAAGAAGACAAGACAGAATATAAAAGCATAAAGCGTACTAATAACAATTACAACAAATGTACTAAGCTAGCCTCAGTAATTGCAGAATAACACTATTGAGTCGGGAATTGTTAGGACACTGTAGGTATGATATTTAAAAAATATATGTATATATACATAAGTATATAGTATCAAAAAATTAAGAATAAAAGAGTTTATCTCCTTTTCAATGTAGGATTAAACATTTCACTAACTCCTTATTTTTCATATTAACTCTCATATCATTATAACTATGTTGTCATATTTATTCATTTTAATTAAATAATATAAAAATGCTCCAACAACATTTTTCAGGCTCCGCCAGCCACCTTGTCAATAAGCCATGTGATCGTCATTGATAATTTTAAAACTTAAATTAACTCAATAGTTTGGCCTCCACTCTCTAATGTGGTGAAGAATTTGGCCAGGGAAAGGAAGGTAAAAATGACATAAAACATTTGAAGGTGACTTTTATCTAGTTAATTATCTTTATATTTGGTAGCCATTGTTTTGTCTCGTCCCCCAACCGTTGTCCCCATATGGCCATTTGTTATTTGCCACTAATAATTCAAAAGACCCACATTGCACTGCTAGAATTTTCAAAAGGCGAAAGAGCAATGATTGTAAAGCCAAAAATATTTTGTGTTAGTTTACCAAAAAAAAACTTTTGTGTTGACCCTAGTAAGACTAACAGTACCAGCTTTTCGAACATTTGCCCTAAATTTTCTCTAACAGAATCAATAAAAAGTGAGTAAAACAACAAAATCATCCCCCAAACGAAAGAAAAAAAAAAAAAAAAAAGAGAGAGAGAGAAGGACTAATATGCATAATGCAAAATCAGGGTAATTAATAGTTTAGATATAGCGCCGCACACGTATACAAAAGCTAACAACACATAAAATAACATATATAACACTACTAAGAATTAAATTCATTGCACACAAACTATTTTACATACCTCCAAAAGCAACTAAAATCATAACTTCACTTGGAAATCATCACGACTTCATATATAATAAACACTACTCCACTAGCAGTAGCCTACAACTCGATTAGTACTCGACATTTTAAGAAAGACTAAATGAAACAGTAGAAGATTAAATTACTACTCGATTACATTATTAGCTTCTTCGCATGCGTTTGGATGGGGCGTTTTGCCCAATCCATGCATTCTACATTTTTTAGTGGGTCACATGGGTACTGTTCACTTTTCCACCAAACTCAGCAAAACACAGATTACAATGCATTTTTGGGTCCCACAGCACTATTCACACCTTTAAAAATTATTTTGCTACAGTGTTTTCAACAATAAGTTTTCAGTTTTCAGCAAATAAGTGGTATCCAAACATACCCTTCTTCTTCTTCTTCTTCTTCTTCTTCTTCTTCTTTTAATGCTAAAGGCTTACATTATTAAGTAGATCATATAACCCTCTCATTAGATCCCTACACTTCCTTAACCAATTGACCAAACCCAGCTTCAGATGCATTTTCACCTTCATCATCAGTAGAATTCAGAACAGAGTCAGCAGCTTGGGAAACCCCAAATGATGCACCCACTAAGATCAGTGCCGCTATTATCTCTTCCCCCAATAACGCCTTGACAAACGAACCTACCGTGTCGCTAGGCTCTGGTGAAGCATAACCAGCAGGTGGTTATTCTTCAGTCCTCCCGACCTTATAAGAAATGTCAACATGTATAGTGTTGTGGGCTTTAGGCCTATCTAGATTATTTGTATAGCACACATACTTGCACTACACTCTTACTTGTACTGCACACATCTGCCTCCTATATAAAGGCACTCATGTATATTCTTTTACTATGAAATACAATACTATTGAATTCAGTATTTCTAACATGGTATCAAAGCCACACTCTAACCTTTCTCTTAGCAGTCTTGTCTTACTTGTTGTTACTCCACTCTCATCGCTTCCGCCGTCACAACAGCCGCTGCAGCCACTCACTGTTGAACCTCCGACGTCTCTCAGCCGTTATCCTTGGGTTCCGAGCCTACAATTGCTGTCATTGAGGAGTCCCACACCACACAAACCACTACACTTACCGTCTTCGCCGTGTATCTTGCTCCGATAATTTTTCTGTAGGTACCACAGTGATCGCCTTGCCCCGATCTACTCAACCGTGGAAGTCTCGCAATCATCGGAGCTCGCATGCGCCTTCATGTGCCGCCCAAAGAAGCTGCGCCTCAGTCACACGCCTCACGCGCCGGCCTCTGTTCCTGCTAACGTCAGCATTGACGTCATCACAGCCACGTCTACCCTAGCTAACGTCATCATTGCCACATCATCGTCCATTCATTTACTAACGTCACTTGCAACATCAACTAATGTCATCATTGCTAACCGTTGACAAGCGTTGATTTTGACCATTGACCAAAGGTTGACTTGACTGTTGACTTTTCTCCAGGGTTGACTTTTACAATCTAGGTTCTCCTTACCCAGTTTTTCACGTGGATTTCATTTTTGCAGTCTGTTTTTGCATAATTTGTCTCTAAATGGATAAAAATGATATTTTTCTTCCTCGCCCCATCAATACTATATTGGAGGGGAATAAGAATTACTTATCTTGGTCTCAAGCTATGTGCAGTTTTCTTAAGGGTCGCATGCTCTGGCAATATTGTACTGGTGCAATCACTATTCCTGTCAAGGGGGCAAGTGAAGAAGATGCTGCCTTCATCAGTCACATGATTGAATGGGATAGTCACAACCACATGATCCTCACATGGATTTGAAACACTTCCATTTCCTCCATCTCCAATTTGTTGGGCAGCTTTGATGATGCAAAATCGGCATGGGATATGTTGGCTGAAAGATACTCCACTACTCACGGATCTATGAAATATCAGTTAGTGGTTGAATTGCATTAACTCAAGCAAGAACCAGGGCAATCCATCAATGACTACTATGATCAATTTCACTTCATTTGGGACCAAGTTGACCTTTCTGATCCAACTTGGGCATGCTCAAAGGATGCTCAGCAATATGCTACTATTAGAGATGAATTTCGTCTTTATGAATTCCTGAAGTCACTTCACAAGGACTATGAGCCCATCCGAGGTCAGCTTCTTAATCGCAGTCCTCCTCCCTCTCTTGATACTGCTGTAAATGAGTTGGTTGGAGAAGAAGCTCGTCTTTCAACCCTTCAAGCCCCGAATAAGCTTAATGTTCTGGCTATTGCTCCTTCTGCTCCACCCATAGAGCAACCTCCGTAATTAGGGTTTGATTCCTCTGGCTATGGCAATCATCGCAAGCAAACTAACAAAAAGTTCTACAACTATTGTAAGTGTCCTGGCCACACTTAAGACTTGTTACCGTCACAACAAATCTACTGTTGTTGTTGCTAATACTGAGTCTACTCCGCCGATGCCTTCCATTTCAGCTAAGTCCCAGTCTTTTGGATCCACTATCAACCTCTCCTCCACTGAACTACAGGACATCATAGCTCAGGCTGTTCGTATGGCTGGTAATGCATCTCTTTCCACTGCTCTCTCAGTTTTACCCGATAAGTCTCACACTTGGCTTTTTGATTCTGCCTGTTGCAATCACATGACACCTGTCCTTATTCTCCAAACTTGAACCTGCACCACATCCTCTTAATATTCATATAGCCAATGGTTCCACCATGCATGGAAATAGTCTAGGTTTTGTTTCGACCTCCAACCTCTCAGTTCCTGGGGTCTTCCATGTACCTAACCTACCATATAATTTATGCTCTATAGGACAATTAGCTGAACTAGGATATCGCCTTATTTTTTACTATTCTGGGTGTACTATGCAGGATCCGAGGACGAGGCAGGAGCTTGAGACTAGTCCTAGAGTTAGGCATATGTTTCCTGTGGACAATCTTCATCTTCCACCAGTTGCTCCTGTTTCTGTTGCTACTGCAGTCGCTGCGGTTTCTTCCTTACCTTCTCTCGCACTTTGGCATTCTCGTCTTGGTCATGCACCCTCTTCTCGAGTACAACAGTTAGCTTCTAAAGGTCTGTTAGGTTCTGTGTCCAAAGACAATTTTGATTGTACTTCATGCCAGTTAGGAAAACAGCCAGCTTTTCCTTTCAATAATAGTGAATCTATCTCTAATAGTATTTTTGAGTTAATTCATTCTGATGTTTGGGGACCTTCTCCTATTGCTAGTATTGGTGGATCTCGATATTTTGTTGTTTTTATTGATGATTATTCTCGTTAAAGTTGGATTTTTCCTATGAAATCTCGTTTTGAAATTTTACCAATCTACAGTAACTTTGCAAAACTGGTTGAAACACAATTCTCCAAACGTATCAAAATTTTTCGATCTGATAATGCTCTTGAATATACTCAATATGCTTTTCAAGCTCTGTTGCATTCCTATGGCACTATACATCATCTAACTTGTCCACGTACCTCTCAGCAAAATGGTCGAGCCAAATGAAAATTTCGTCATATTCTTGACACTATTCGTGCTCTTCTTTTTTCTGCCAAAGTTCCTGCCCCATTTTGGGGTGAAGCTGTTGTTCATGCTATTAATCGCATTCCAAGCATTGTCATCCATAATCAAACTCCATATGAGCGCCTTTTTGGGTCGCCCCTTGACTATCATCACCTTCGCTCCTTCAGTTCTGCTTGTTTCGTTCTTCTTCAGCCTCATGAGCACAACAAACTTAAGCCTCGATTTAGACTTTGTTGTTTCCTTGGCTATGGCGAAACTTAAAAGGGGTATCGGTGTTATGATCTTGTCTCTCATCGTCTTCGTGTTTCTCGTAATGTTGTCTTCTGGGAACACTAGTCATTTGTTGAACTCTTTCACTTTCGTTCTTCCCTGATTACCTCCTCTATCTTAGAAATCTTTCCAGACAAGTCACATGTTCCTTCTACAAATACTCTTGATCCTCCTTTGGACTTCTCTATCCAACTTTCAAATATTTTTTATGCTTCTCCTGAATAGGTGGAAGATGAACAGATTGATAACGAGCTACCCCACTTTGAACCTGGGTCCCCTGCTCCTACTCCACTTGAAGATCTTTCACAAAACATTCCACCTCGTCACTCAACCCGGGTAAGATCCATTCCTGCACATTTACTTGGCTATTATTGTTACACTGTCCTTGCTACACTCCACGAGCCTCACACCTATCATGAGGCCTCCATTGACCCTTTATGGCAGATTGCGATGAAAGAGGAACTTAATGCATTATCCAAAAACCATACTTGGGATTTGGTTACTCTCCCTCCTAAATAGTTTGTGGTTGGTTGTAAGTGGATCTACAAGATCAAGACTCACTCTGATGGGTCCATCAAGCGCTATAAGGCTCGTCTTGTTGCAAAAAGTTTTACACAGGAGTATGGGATTGATTATGAAGAGACCTTTACTCTAGTTGCTCGTATCTCATCTGTTCATGCCCTCTTAGCTGTTGCCGCTACTAGTAAATGAGATCTTTTTCAGATGGATGTTAAAAATGTCTTCCTTAATGGGGATTTAAGTGAAGAAGTTTATATACAACCTCCTCCTGGTCTCTCTATAATCAAACAAGGTTTGTCACTTTCGACGTGTACTTTATGGCCTTAAACAAGTTCCACAAGTTTGGTTTGCCAAGTTCAGCTCCACCATTTTTCGCTTGGGTTACACTACCAATCCTTATGATTCTGCCTTATTTCTTCGTCGCATTGACAAAGGTACCATTTTGCTTCTCCTATATATGAATGATATGATCATAACTGGTGATGACCTCAATGGCATTCAAGAACTTAAGGACTTTCTCAATTAGCAGTTTAAGATGAAAGTTCTTGGACATCTCAGCTATTTCTTAGGTCTTGAAATCACTCATTCCATAGATGGTCTTTATATTACTCAGGCCAAGTATACTTCTAAACTTTTGTCTCGAGTTGGACTCACTGATAGCAAGACTGTTGACACTCCAGTTGAATTTAATGCTCATCTGACTACCTCAAGGAGAAACGATTATCTAATCCTTCTCTTTATAGACGATTGGTTGGCAACCTAGTTTATCTCACTATTACTCGTCCAGACATTTCCTATGTTGTTCATTAGGTGAGCCAGTATCTATCTGCTCCACGATCGACTCACTATGCTACTGTTCTGCGCATTTTTCGATACTTGAAGGGCACTCTCTTCCATGGCCTTTTCTACTCAACTCAGTCTCCTCTTGTTCTCTGTGCAATATCGTGCCCTTACTAATACCACAGCTGAGCTCCTTTGACTACGATGGCTTCTTAAGGACTTAGGTGTGTCCACATCCTCTGCTACTGCTCTTTATTATGACAACCAGAGTGCCATTCATATTGCTCACAATGATGTATTCCATGAATGGACTAAACACATCGAGATTGATTGTCATTTTATCCGTTATCATTTTGTCCATGGTGCTCTCAAGCTCTTCTCAGTCTCCTTCAAAGATCAACTTGCAGATATCTTCACCAAATCACATCCTAAAGGACGCCTTCGTACTTTGGTTGACAACCTCAAGTTGGTTTCACACCCACCTTGAGTTTGAAGGGGGCTGTTAACGTGTATAGTCTTGTGGGCTTTAGGCCCACCTAGATTACTTGTATAGTACACATACTTGCACTACACTCTTACTTGTACTACACACATCTGCCTTTTATATAAAGACACTTATCTTTTACTATGAAATACAATACTATTGAATTCAGTATTTCTAACAAGAAAATTTTAGTGTTCCTTGGGTCTTCCCATCTGAGCTCAAAGCATCTTTAGTCACATGCTTTTCAGCTACTACATTAGCCTCAGCCTCACCAAAACCATCTAGCAGTTCCACGATGGGCACAAACTACACCTATTTCTTTGTTCGGTTTTAAGTGAGATATCTTATGCAACATGAGCCTAACAACGAGAGCAAGGCTGTTCTCCTTGGCTTTGGCGACGTCAATGTAGAGCTTAACTTGGAAGTTCCATGTGGGGTCTGAACCATGTTCTGAGTGTGGTGATTTTTGCACAGGGTTAAGAGCCTTGTCCTGGCTGTCGCAAATGGAAACTTCTGCATAAGGCTTCATTTTTGTTATACTATTTATGTTTGTCAATCCTTTGGCTGATGATATTACAAGTTCTAAGGCTTTGTAACCCATAGCTTGTTGCTTTTGGAAAGACTGGCTTGGGTGAGTGAATGTGTGTGCTGGTTTTGTATGGCAATGTAAGATGGCTCGTTAATCATCATACATATAACAGGGCAAGCATGCACACAATAAAAAAAAAAATTAAAAAGAAAAAGAAAAAGAGAAGAAGATAAATGTTGTGGCACACAAGTTAATCTACACAGATTTGCACATACTCCTTTTGTGATTTGAATTCACGATTTTGAAATCGTAACTTCAAGTTATGAGTTCTATTATTTGGGGTGTGCATGCAAAACTGTTTGAATTAAAATGTGTATAATAAACACCACTCAAAAGATAAAAGGTAATATTTATTATACATCGTGTTGCATATGCATGGAAAAATTTTAGGTACTCTCGAAGTATAGATAATTAATACTCCCTCCTCCCATATTCATGATAGAATCCACCATAAATTTAATAAAGAGTCATATTAACGAGTGCCTTTAGGATAATTGTTAATAAACCAAATTAAGAAAGTTTTAACACCATTTTCATGAGAAATATAAAAAGCTGTCATAAAAATTAATTGCTTTATCAATTTCCAATAAAATGTTTCTAAAAATGGTTCCTAAACCAATACCCTTAAGGCATTTGTTAATAAATAGACTCCACCATGAATATGAGAAGAGGAAGCATCATTCTCCATACTCCGAATATACCTAAGTATTACTTGTTACACACACGGATATACACATATTTTTTGAACCGTGAGTTAAAAACACAATTTTAGTTAAAAAAAAAAGTGTGTATAACAGAATATGAGTATTTGTAGTAGTGTTTATCCAAA
The DNA here is from genome assembly GCA_028535165.1 of Quercus tomentella. Lineage (NCBI taxonomy): Eukaryota > Viridiplantae > Streptophyta > Magnoliopsida > Fagales > Fagaceae > Quercus > Quercus tomentella. The sequence continues at coordinate 48,029,570 of JAPQVY010000122.1, read as the reverse complement.
TGCTAATCTAAGGAAGATGCATGCATCTTTGGGAGAGTACTGAGGTTGATGGGTCGGTTAAGATTGTGAGAGGAGGTGGGCCTTTGGCAAGAGATATTATTAGCTCTGTACTGGGAGTCCTCCCTCTCACAGGGCCCGGACTTAATAATTTCTCCTTTGGCAGAGTTATTAATTTTATTTTATTTTTATTTTTTATAGAAGACGATAATCAGTAACACTTTGATGATCTTATTTGCTCCTTTTAGATTTGCTTCTACCATTCAAAGCAAGGACGACCAGGTGGGGGCTCAAAGGAGCCCGGGCCCTCTGGGTCTAATTTTTATTTTATTTTATTTTTTTATATTAATAGTTATTATATATTTTAAGTTTTTAGTTGGGTCTTTTTCTCCTCAATAAACCTAGCTAGCTTTATCTAAATAGTAACTATCCAACCCAAAAACTTAACATAAATAATAAAAACATTTACAATGGTGATTGTATCTTAGCAACAACAACAAAATATATATATATATATATATATGTATGTATTATCACCAAAAAACTAAAAAATCATGTGTTATTGGAGAAGTTAAAACTAAATTTTTTTCAACTACATTAAACTGGTATAAATACCAGTTTAATGTAGCAATTTGTCAAAAACAAAATACAATATTTTATTAAAATTATATCTCTTCCTTCAATTAAAAAACTCAAATTCTCTCTCTTCCTTTATTATTTTAATGAGTTGTTTATATTATTTTAAATTAAGTGTAAAAAAAATAGAACATTTAATATTAGGGGTATTGTAAAATGAGGTGGTACAATAGATAAAGTAATTTTTTGAGGTGCTAAAAACTAAAATTTTTAGCACCACCACTGTGAATGCTCTAACTTCAACAAATATATATATATATATATATATATATATATATATATATATATATCCTAGCCAGCCTAGTGTTTAAAAAAAAAAAATTGTTTTTGTTTTTATCTTTGTTGGTAAATGATTGCATCTTAATGTATTTAGAAACAATAATTTTGTGTATTTTTAATTTTTTAATACTTTTCTTTATACTCGGCCTGCTAGTTTAAAATTCTAGGTCCATCCTGATTCAAAGTGGATACAATTGAACTCCTGCTTTCTAAAAATAAATTGGTGTAGCTTGGTAGACTCAAATCACAATCAACAAAAAATTAGCAACTCAATAATGGTAAATAATGTTATACTTGTTCTTTATAATAATACTCTAATTAAAACAGAGAGGAATGGTCCGAATGGACAAATGTTCTTATCACCTTCTCATTATGATCTTTTGAAAAGCTAAGAGTAATACAGGATCCAGTCCAAACGTAGGTCTTGCAAAGGCTTAAAGGTCTAAAAACAACTTTGGACACGTTTCAGAGAGGTCCAAGGGTTATGGAAGATCTCGGACATATTTCAGAAAGGTCCAAAGGTTTTAGTTATAATATTGATTATTCTGTTGTTTTAGTTCCAAAGGATAAGAAACTGCTTCAGCAAATTCATTCACATTCTTCTTTCCTAAGCAAATTATAGGAGTCCGTTTGGCCTCAGCGATTGTGCGCCAAGAATGTGCTGGGTTCGAATTGTTGGGGACCATCAATTTCAATGATAAATTTATAGCTAGAAAGAATTTTTTTTTTTTTTTAAAAAAAAAATACAAAGTGTTGGTGCCTCTGGTGATAGAGGCATAGAGCCCCTACATGAGCTGGAAAAAAGAGCAAAGACAGAGAATTATTGAAAATGATAATCATATCTCCTTCTTACGGTGACAAATGTGGTGGTAGTGGTGGTAAGTTGTAAGATAAAAAGGTCATTGAAGCTCAACCTTAAATGCACTGCTTTCCCTGCTCACTCACTCTCTCTCACATGTGTTATCTACTTATAATTCACTTTCTGGAAACACTGAAAAGAATAAAATACATAAACAAGAAGACGAGAGAATATAAGAGCATAATGACAAATGTACTAATAGCAGTTGCAAACTTACAACAAATGTACTAAGCTAAGGTTAAGATTGTAAAGCATTTCTGGTTTGAACAAAAAACAAAGATCTTCTTTGTCTTCTTTTTTTTTTTCTTTTTTTCTTTTTTTTCTTTTTTCTTTTTATATGGGTCTGAACTCTGAAGATCAAGTATAATTGCCAAACTTGAGCAAGCAACTGAAAGATGGTCCACAAGCTCATTGAATGAATGTTCACTTGTTCAGCAGGTTTGAGTTCTTAGTGACCTCCATTTTATGTCAGAAGAGGTTCCACTAGGCTCAAGTTAAGGCTAAACCTGAGACCAAATGGACCAAAATCTGATGCTTCCAGGCTATGTGAGGCAAAGCCCACGCAAGGACCAAGACCACACAGTAACTGAGCCCAGAACCTTTGGTTCTTTGTGTGGGGTTTGGGAGGGAGGGGCATATGTGTATTCCTTAACACCAAGTGGACAAAAGTGCAAGTATAAAATTTGAGCACATTTGTCTACATTTTCTTGAGCTGATAAATTGCCTCATGTATATTATCAATGCTTCAAATGAGTTTGATAATAACAGGTTAATGCATTCTCTGCCACAATTTACCAGGGAGGAAGAGAGGTTAGGTATCATGTTCACACATACCTAATGAAGTGTCAAAATAGATTTTGGAAGAGTGAAAACGTTGGACTTGGATCCTTCTGAATGCAATTAGACAGATGCTCTTAGATGCACTAAATCATGTTGTGATATCACTTTGTGGCATCCATATTCGAAGAAGCCAATCATAAAAAGAGCAAGCCACCACAGACTCTTATTTTTGCCACCACAGTAATATGGTTGGTGAAGCTTTCAACTAACTTAGTTGCAATAAGGGCTCAAGCTCCATGTCCCTTGCTGAGTATGGTCAGTGACTTAGTGTGATGACATGTTAGCAAATATTAGACTAAATACAGTGCAAAGTAAGTGAAGCTAGTGACTGTACTTAGGGCATCCAGTGAATGCAAAAGACTGAAGGGAGCATGAATTTACAGAATTAACTTTTGTCACTCGGTGGGAACAAGAATGATAATCAAGCTACCATTGGCCAATCATTAATTTTTTTTCTACTCTCAGTTTACTAGCTTCTCAGGTAAAAAATAATGCTTTTAGATCTGATTTGAAGCAAACTTGATTTCCCTAGATACTACATGTTAATTGCAGTTCCATGCTTGCACATATGCACCAATACAACTAGATACAAACAAGTTCCAACTTTTGCTTAAATTAAATTTTTATAGTTCTAACTTTCACGGCTATTCAAAAGAAGACAAAATTTTACTCTTATGTGCCCCACAAAATGGGTCACAACTTAAAAATAAAAAGGGTTACAACCCCATCTCCACAATTCTAAGCAATCACCCATTTCTCATTACTTCTCAAAAAATAGGGGAGTCAGCACTGCATCTGCTGTTGGAAGATGGATAAAGAAACTGCAATGAAACCAGAGTTCTAAATGAAATGTTCTTTGAATCATTAACTTTTACTTGGATGCAAAAATGGCTTCTAAATCTTTGTACAACCCGCTTGGATTTGACTTTAAATCAGAAGATGCATTTAAATTAGGGCTCCCACTACCTTTAGTGCCCCAAAACCCACTCCATCTTGCACGACTGGTTGAGGGATCACTTGGAGCCCCACTTTCATCCTTACTAAAGCTAGCCTTTGCCAGTTCTCTTAGCTGTTTCAACCATGATTTTTCTGGCACAGTTGTGCCCGAGTTCCTACTCCCGGAGTTCCTGTTCCTTTCAGCTGAAGAACTAGTGACATTAGTCTCTCCATCCCCATGGTGACCATTAACTGGGAACCTGCTTTCCAAAAACTTGTGTGGGATGAAAAGCAGAACTAATCCAATTGAAGCTATCTTCAAACCAGTTAAGAAAGACTTCTCAGCCGAGTCCAGCTGCTTTGTCTGTCTATACAAAGCACACCATTCATTCATCATCTGTGGTAAATATCCCACTAGGAAAAGTATAAGCATGAACACTCCAACTATAGTCTCAACCCTGGCTGAAAATTCCTTCTCCAAGAGAACAAAACAAATAGCAAATAAACCTACTTCACTGGTAACTGAGATGATCTCAACCAACTGAACTTTTTTCTTAATAAATGGCTTCTTGAGAACAAGGAAGAAGAGCTGAAAAGAGGTGATGCATAACAAGATTATTGTGGGAGTCTTAGAAGACCACTTCTCCTTATAGGCACCAGCCATAGTCCCTAGTGTAACGCGTCTCACGGATTCAAGCAGCGTGTAGTATATTCTGAGTATTCCAAACAGCTTTTGGATAAAAGGTGCTTCTGCATCTTCAGTTTCGTCATCAGAGGCAATGATCCGATCACCATGTGTAAGGGAACTGCCCCCAGAAATCTGTGAGAGCATGTATTTTGGGGGGCCTCTTAAATCTTCAAATAGAGGCCCTAACATGGTTAGGTAATTAGAGTTCTGTTGATTTTTCCACGTCCACTGGCCTCTCTTACCAGGACCCAGAGTTACTCGGACTATTTCTTGATACCAGTGAAATCTCCGACCTACTTGATGAACTTCCTTGTATTGAAGTAGCTTTGCAAATGTAATACCTATAGAGAGGAACAAGAGCAAAACCAGCAGTAGAAATGACACAGCACCCAGAAGCAGAATGCCAACTATAATCTCTGATGCCGATCCTCCTTAATCCACAAAGTAAGATAAAATTAAACCATGTAGATCTGTACTTGAAGTTCTTAGCGTTAAAATTTAAAACCAATGAAAAATAGCATGTAAATGTGCAAAAAATGTGAATCTTAGTTCTCGATACACATTGGTGTAACTCTGATATGATGCAGTCAGATAACCATGCTATGATGGTTGTCATGCACAGAAGTGATTTGAGTTAATGTACAACCAGTGTGAAACATCAACTGAATGAAAATTCTAAAATATGTGAGGAGACGGGACAGTAGACCAGTTCTGGTGCCAACCAATATGATAATGATTAATTCCATGAGACTTATATGAACAAGAAAGGAACATGGTCACAATTACATCACATATTTGGAAAGTAGAATAGAAAAGATGACTTGATAGATATATATAAATAAATATATAAAAACCCAGCTCATTCTATGTGTTTCATAATGAGAAGTAGACAATTGTTTGATTAAAGAATTCAATATAAGTAGAAATTTGAAAGACATTAATATTGGGTTTGCAATGAAAATACAATACAAGCAGCATTATTACCTTTCAAAACTCAGATTTTGCACCATAAACAAATAGATAAAGATTCATTTGTGGGGAAGGAAACAAACTGTCAAGTTACCTCTAATTAGAGCAGCAGAGGCCTCGCAAATACAAGGTAGTGCAAGAATTATAAGGAATATTTCAAGTCTTGGGAATGTGAGTACTCCATAACCCCTCTGCTTTTCAGGATTTTTCTTCCTGAATTTTAGGATGACAAGGAGTAAAGCATGCAGCAGTATGAAACTGCCACCAATTATGGCTAAGCAGAACATGCTTCTACTAAAATCCCTCCACCTACATGAGACAAAATCTAGTAAGATATTACACTAATAAATAAATGAGTATGTCTATGGCACCTCAAATCCAAATGATGAATTCACCAATTTAAATGGAAATGAATAATAGGGTATGAAGTATCAAGAATGTCCTTTTGGTTTGAAATATAATTTGCAACAATTCAAAGCATCAACAGCTTTAATTTTTCACAGCACCTACAAAAAAATTCTACATCTAAATAACAAGTATACCAAATCGTACATTCCCAAAATTCTTTATCTTCCATTCAACATTTAAAATATATATATTGTCGAAATATTCCTTTGTTTCTTTCATAGTTTTTCTGCTTTATATTGTATATTTTTTGCCAAAAAAAAAAAAAAAACTCTATATGGAATAATTTCTCCACTTGTTTTGTGTCTCTAAAATCCATATGCAAGTGCATGTAATAATAGAAAATAAGAGTCCTCATAACTTACCCATTTAAAATATGCGGATCCAAAATATATTCAGCTTCTGGTCTAATATTTTGGTTCTGCAGGTGTACAAAGCATTCTATCACAAAATTTATTCATTAGATAATTGAAGAAATCAGGAAAAGTAGAGGTTTCAGACCTGAAAGTATGATCTATATTCCATTGGAGTCAGTGGCAACCCATATACAGAAGCAGCCCTACTCAAATTCTCTTGTTTCAGCTGCACACCTGGAAAATTTTCTGAATCATGAATTTTAGATATGTAGGGATGAGAGTTGGAAGGGGGACTTGAGCCCATCAAGACCGGCTGGGTGTTCCGAGTTTCCCATGGAAGATTGAAGTAGGGAATGCTCCACTGCAAACCCCTTGCAAATTCATGATACTCCACTGGCAGTGTCACTGCCAACCATCTAGATAATGCAAAAACCTGAATATGGCATGCAATTCTCTGTATGAAAGAGAAAAGGAAAAATGCAAGTTAGTTCTACAAGAATGATGCGGTTCATAAGGTTTGATAAGCTATATATCAGATACTTAAAATGGCAGTAGGTTACAATCATCTACATGCCAAAAACCATATATTTCTACAAGAATATGATTTTGACAAGTTCTACAAGAATGATGCAGTTCTTGAGGGTCTATTGCCCCCCCCCCCCCCCCCCTCTCCTCCTCCTCCTCTCTCTTTTTATGCCAATAATAGAATAACACCCCTGCCCACAAAATCCCACTCTGAAAAGGTCAATCCGAGTTTTCCATCTTTGGAACCAACAGGCTCCACTGGCTTCAGTTGGTCCTATGATTCAAGAAGTCAGACAACATGGTCAAAACCAACCAAAATATTTAGAGAGTTCAGTTATATATTAAATCTGTTGTATAAAAATCAAGGAAAGTTTTTCTTGGAGTGTATTATTTTTCTACAGGAGGAAAAGGGTTAATTTGTTCCGCAGTATTTCTAATTACTTTACTTGATTTTCAAGAGGCTACATATAATATAATCATAGTGAGATAACCTGCTTGGTACATTTTGATTAACTTCTGGTTCAACCTTACAAAATAGTGGATCAACCACCAAGAAAAAATAAGCATATATGATATGTACATCAGAAAGATCTTGTTTTACCATAAATGAAATGCTTTGCAAAGAATAAGACCATAAACAAACTTTAGAATGAAGAGATCGCCAATAATGTGCTTAGTGTTCTTATTCAAGGTGTCCCAAGAAAGTTAAAGGTGCACATTGACATGCTATCAGAACTTTTTTTGGGGTCATGATTGTTTGTCAATAATGTCATTTAAAGAAATTTGTTTCAACCCCAAAGAGTTTGTTAGATTTATCTCTACCCTTTTTATAACATCCAACCTCAGCATTAATGTCAATTTATTTATTGTTGTGTTTCTAACTCAGTGTAAAAGCCCCCCATGTAAAAGATTATCATGGTTTAACTAAATAATCAATTAATGAGATAATAGTTCAAATGAATTCTATCATACAAAAAGATTCCTTGCAGGATCAGAAGAAGAAGAAAATGGTCTTGAAAATTCCCCAATGGAGTGAAGGCTTGCAATTGAAACCATAAGCAACCCGGAAGCAATAGATGTCACCACAAATGAAGCGGTTGCAAGCCCAGAAATCACAGAAGATATTTTGGGCACAGAATCTGTATATGTTTTTTAACCTTACATCAGTAAATAAATAAGAAAATAAAATGGCTAACCTAGGGCTTAGATGTTGGACAACAATTGAGCTGACGACAAGAGAAAAGAGTAAGAATCCTTACAGTGCCTTACTTGTAGAACATTGGAGGGTAGATTTTTGTTTCCAGCAACATCCCCAGTTACATTCTCGGGAACATAGACAGATACAATATCATGGTCTGCTTTTATCTCTATAGCATATGTGCTTTTACTTATGTCATGAAAGCTGAAAATGATAATGATTATCATTGGAGGGGAACAAAAATGACAAAATGTTGAGAGTATATATGCCATACTAATTGAATTATTATTTCCATCAAGAACCCAAATATTGTATAGAGGTCACCATTATGGTTTCTCATTTGTGTGCGAGTGCATTATTTATGTGATGTATCATGTACAGGTTAATATACATAGATACAAACACAAAGGTAACCAGAAATGACTTGCCTCTGTAAATGCCCTCCTGTGATTGATATATTAGAAGAGTTGAAACCAAATACAGGCTTCATGAATTTTATTAACATAGGGATGCTATGTTCTCTTGTCCTCAGATGGGATGGTGTACTCAACCTTACAGCAGGCCTCAAAGAATCTGAAGGTAACATTTATATCTATCAGGAGGAAACATCTTAAAAATAGAAATCCAAATGTAAAGCTTTCCTGATTGCATAGAATTGTGGAAAAAAATTTCAATCTCAAAAGTTTCTATATTCAACAAGTTGAGTAAAAGAATATTAAAACTGAATTTTGATTTCTACAAACAGATGATTTATTTTCTCTTTGTAACGCTTGTAAACTAGTGTAGATCGTACCATACAGGAAAGTAACTGGTGCAACTTGGGAAACTGGAGTCCCTTGTCTACTTATTATAGAGTTTGAATTAATGCTTAGTGTGACTATAGCCATGCCAGATAGATTTGCAACCTGAAAGGAGAGAGTAAGCAAGAATAGGTATGAGAAAAATATATCCTAGAGATATAAATAAATATCAAAACATGAAATTCAAGAACATTAAGGGCCTGTTCGATCAGCCCGTGGAATTTGATGGCTTCATTTTTTATTTTTTATTAGGGGGGAGTTCAAAATATGCAACCATCAAAATAAAATGTTTGAAATTAGGGCATTTTACTAATTTTTAAAAATGATTAACTTGCCCATTTCAATCAATGGCTCCAATGTTTCTAAGTGATCCCCATTCAAGATGAAGTTGTGCATTACATATTATATAAAATATAAATGAGCCATTCCAAATTTGTAGGACAACTAAACAGGCTCCTAACTTATGAACCAACTTCTAGTCTCATGGATGAAAAAATAACAAAAATAAAAAAAGATTGTGAGAATCATCTGACCATAAAGCCAAATCTGTGATTCCCAAGATCATTTCCACCGACAGGAAGAAGTGTGCCCTGACTCATTTGGAGAGAATTTAGAATTTCTGCAGATGAGTTGAGAACAGGCTCTGAAAAGTACAAATACACCTTTAGTTTATTGTAGTTATTAGTTGCTTGCACCAGTCTAGTTTCACCATTAAGTTGAAGTAGCCTTTCAGGAACATGAATCCTCAAGTTGACAAACACACTTCGTCTATCTGTGGAATTAATGAACACAGCAGGTAAAGAACATGTTGACAACAACAATTAAATTAGATAAACTAAGTTGTATCAATGGTCTAGACTATTCATTTTAATATGATACAAATTTCCAGTAAGTAAAGCGCAAGGCATCAATTAGATAAAAACAAAAATAGCAATGAAAGGACATTTCACTTATAACTTCTTGAAAATAATGACACATATTGTCTATTGATCCTATGGAAATAGAAACTAGACTCACCAAAATGCACAAAGAAAGTAGAATTCACGTTTCTTGTAAATTTGTTCCCAGCACTGTCAGTACAAAAATTCTTATCCATTACCAAAATTGCTCGCCCATAATGAGAAGCGGATGATAAACCCACAAGGATGGAATATTGGAGGTTTGGCTGTAGAATGTTGAGTGAGGATGGTATAACTTGGCCGGCACCATAGACCAAAAGCTGTAAAGAGTTTTCCACAAATGATGAACATGTTAGAATTTGGTTTATTATTCAGTCTAGACAAAATTACTTGTAAAAGAACCTAGATTATGGAACTCAATTTTTATGCATCTACTCATTTAACAAGGTGGACTGTTCCATGAGAGGAATTTCAAGACATTTTACAGTGATTCAAAAATATACAAGATAAAGAAGATTATATCATGTATTGATAAGTGTGCACAACACATTTCAAGCAATGTTATTATAAAATATCCTTATGGAAAAGATCTGATAATAAATCCTTGGCAAGGGATATAATCCACCATTATTGCTTGTGCTATGGAAAAGATCTGATAACAAATCCTTGGCAAGGGATATAATCCACCATTATTGCTTGTGCTGTGTGGACTCCATTACACTAGAGGGGACTCCATTACACTAGAGGGAACTCCATTTTATCTTTCTCTAATCAACTAAAGCCATACTTCAATAATAGAAAGGTTGAGAACAAGTCAACCAAAAACCACAATGCTGAAACACTATAATAATGCAAGAACCAAAGAGAGAACATAAAATCAATTTAGAGGCCTTTTCATATGTTTGTTAGCCACCTACTCACGTTGCAGGCATTCACAGACGAACATACAAAACCTCCTCCACCAGTACAGGGTTCACTGAAAGATATATTTATAGAAACATTTAGAGCATTTGTGAAAGGTGTTGAGGCTGTGATATATGCTGTAGGCGGGACTGTATCTGCAAAATTAAGGTATAATATGAATCAGCTAAATGTACAGGAAAGATATAAGACAGCATGATTGCCAGAAAATCTAATCTGCAATGTTAACATCATAGACTCGGTTAGTTTCAGCAGGCTTGATAAAGTGTCAAACTAACCTTCAGTGTAAACAGGGTTTGTTTAAGTCTTTAAAAATAAGAATTGTAAGGAAAAAGTTATGCATTTCATATAAAATTGAAAATTGAGTAGATGGGTTCTGTAGAGCCAGTTTCAGAAAAATGTATAAATTAGAAATTGGGTACCAAAAAAATACAATATAAGCTCATGGGAATTGATTTTGTCACATTCAATTAGTCGGTACATAGGGAGGCAAAACATTTCCTCATAGACATAACTGTCGAGGACTTTCAAGCAAGGTCTTATTTTAAGTTGAGTGGTAGTTGAAGAAAATATAATAACAAAAAAAAAAGGGATAAAAGGAAGGTTCTTAACCAACAGTCCAGTTATAGTTAGCACAGCCAACTCCTCCAGACCCGTTGGTGCAAACCTCAAATGTATGATTCCCATCCTGCAAGCCTGCATACAAAACCATCCTGCCTTCACAGTCCGAAGCAAAGCCATCATCCAGCTGCACCAAGAAGTTTATTAACCTTTTATTTTGTGGAACAAGCCAAATAGACATCAAGAGAAAATCTAAAGTTATCCCAACAAATCAAACCATTATGCAGCTTCTTCACTTCCCACTTACCATTGAGTTGGAAAGCAAAACACACACAGACAAAGCAAAAACAATCCTATTCATTTAGCTTGGAAGCAGGAAGAATATGACCAAATAGCAAGTATATGACATGTAACTGTTCATTATAATAACCATATCACCTATAGAAAATTACAAAAAATATATATGAATAAACTGAATTCCAAATAGTTTTCTTGATTAGCCTAAACTCTAAAAGAAAATTCAAGCTCATTACATCCTTACAGAGTGGAAAGACGTGCTAATTACTCTCTGAAATCAACAACCTCCCTGAAGTTAAATTAGGAATCATGAAACTTATAAACTCGAGAGAGAGAGAGAGAGCAGAGCAGAGCAGAGCACCCAAAACAAAAGCTAAGTAAAACAAAGTATCACCAGAGCTTAACGTACCTTGCAAGTGATATTACAATTGGTGCAAGCGCCATTCCCACCCTCAAGAACTTCAAAGACGAATGTGGCTGAGCTGAGATGAGAGAATGTATGGGGAGCCTTCAAGAACTTCACGGTGAGCTCTGAGTCATCACAGAGTGCTATCAAACTCAAAAGAGAGAACACCCAGCAAAGTAAAACCAACAATGGAAGCTTGAGCAAGCCCATTTCAGAGTAAACCCCAATTGAAAGTCTGATGCATGTAAATGCCAAAAATTTATAACCAAAAGAAGCACATTTTTGGGGTTTGTGAAAGCAGCTTTGAACAGTGAGAGAAGGACATTGTATGGAAACAGTGTTGAAAATGAGATCAGTGGAAGAGAACAGAGATTATAGAGTGAATAGCACAAGTACGAGAGTGACTTAAGAAGATTGGTTTGAAAATGAGATTAGTGGAAGAGAACAGAGATTAGTGGTCGATGAAGGTTCAGTTAAGGATAGTGAACGTGAGACCAACAGTGTAAGTTAAAAGCTTTCAGTGTAAGATCATTCCCATCAACCATTCAAAAAACTAATTTTATAATATAAGCGGATAGCATATTTTAGTCCTTACATTTTTAGGCTATTCTCATTTTGGTCCTTACATTTTATTTTTATCGCTTTTAGTTTCTATCTTGAAAAACACTTCCCGTTTTGGTCCCTGTCGTTACATCAGAAACGGGGAAAGTTAACGTAGTAAACGGCAGGAATAAATAATACTAAATTAATGTCCATGTGGCTTAAATTAATAATAAAAAATATTTTTTAGCATTAAAAAAATGCCACGTCAACATCTAAATTAAAAAAAAGATTAATTTATTAATTTTGACTAAATAAAAAAATTAAAAACAGAATTAAAAGCTAAAATTCATATGAATTGAGATTTAAGTGGGTCTTGAACAAAAACAATAAGAACACAAACCTATAAATTATTTTAAAAAAAAAATAGTAAATCTTTGATTTACGATCCAGTTCTCTCCCAAAACCTATAATATATAATACATCATTTTACAATATCCCTTCTATCAAAACCTCTATTTTTTTAACACTCCATTTAAATATTCTTTCTTTATTATTTTTTATTCATTTTTTATTTTTCCTCTCTCTCTCCTCTGTCTCTCTCTTTCTCTCCTATCTCTCTCTTTATTAAACAAATAATTTTTTTTTTACAATCTTGCTACAGTGGGCTGCTATCTCTAGCAGCCCACTGTAGCTGGATTGCAAAATGAATAGGATTTAAGAGTTTTGATGGAGTATGCTTTTTGATCTTTTGATGTTAAAATTTAGCATTTATAGCATTTGAGAGTGATGATGAGAATGCTCAGTGAGTGAAATAGAGACTCAACCAAAAAAAAACAGTAAGTGAGAGAGAGAGACCAAGGACAAGGATTTGTTTAGTACTATAAAATTAAGACAGACATGTAAAGACAGGAAAGAAGCATTACTGGTTTTTTTTTTTTTGGCTATAAACAATTACTAGAGGGGGCTCAAAGCAGCATCAAGCTTAATTAATATTCCCACCAACACACAGTTTAAAACCAACCTTCATGTCATTTAGTGGATTAACTCACATAGCATGTTTAAAAATAAAACTAAAATATAAAACAAATCACTTGGTTCAATTACATTTCTTGGGATTGTAAAATTTGATCAAGTTTATATAATTTCCACAGAATTTGGCCTGTTAAATGGTGGGCAAGACTGCAAATTTACTGAGCCCGGGGAAAAAGTAATAATTTTATATTGCTTGTGTTAAACATTTGAAAGCACTCAGAATGTTTTAATGTGTCATGGGTTTGTGATAACTGCATTAGATTACTGGTATTTGGGAGTAAAAGAAAATTTCGGCATCTTCCATTCTGTTTTTAATGCAAAGAATTATGAAAAAGACAAAGACAAGTTAATGGTCCATAGTTCCATTACTTCTTCCACCCTTGTGTTTTTAGCATCATATCATTCTCTAGTTAAACGAATTAAATGAGACCATTGAGTAAGAATTGTGAAAGTTATAACATAAAGAGCATATATGAAACTTCTTTGTTTTTGATTTTGTTTTCTTTATTTTGCACTTTCTGGCCCAGAAAATTAATAATAAAGTCCCAAGTTTGGACCCTCACCGATTAACCGACCTATAATCTCATTGGTAAAGAAACAGTTCCACGTGCATGGACATCTTCCAATGACAGTAGAAACATGTTTTCCCTTCATATATGTTCTGTAAATGTTTTTTCAATTGTTTAGAGGTTTGTGTTTGTAGATTCGATCCGATGATTCCGGTTGTCCAGCTAATAGAAAATGTTGCCCTCAGATAAGATATCCCTCCTTGTCCACACATTAAAATGTGTTTCCCTAACCATTGATTATTGATCATTAGCCATATCTTCAGTCTCTAATTTGTGGACATGGTTAATTTGTTAATTGTGTTTGAAATTTTGGCAAGTGGACTAATTCAGTATGATATTTTTTATTCTCGTAACATTTTATTTTAAAAAGTAATTCGCTTTTGCAAGCAATTTTCTTTGATGAAATAGACGCTAATCTTTTATATTGTAACTAGCCGCAAACCCACGCATTGCGCGTGATCATTATTTTTATGGCGGTTTTATTAAAAAACTTTTTTAACAATTTAAACTAATTTAATAAAGAGTAATCTATTTTGTAATCATATTTTTATTTATTATAGGAACAATCATAAATATAATAAAGGAACAATTATAAATCATAAATATAAATTTTCTTGTACCAAAATGAAAACAATACAATCTTTCTTAGAAATTCAAAAAGCAAGTTAACGAAAATATTCATTTTTTAATAAAATTTATTTATAACATTTTTGTGAATCATTAAAAAGAATATAAAATTTGAAAATTATTTTTTTAGTTTTAAACAAATTTTCTCAAACCTTATTTTTTCTGCCTACAATCCAAAACACTGAAAAACGTAACTAAAAAAATTAATAAACTTAACTATGATTATTTGGACCAATTAGGAAAGCAATTTATTATTGATAATCTATTAAGGTTATTTTCTTTGTAAAAATTGTAATTTCGTCCACTCAAAACATTTTACTATCAAATAAACAATTATTAGCAAACTCTAAGAATTAAATTTCTATATATGCATTGTTATAAAGTAATAATAATAATTAAAATAAAATTGTAAAAGCTAAAATTTGACACCCATTCGATTATTAAGGGAAAGATGGTAGTGGGGAGATAAAAAAGTAAAGATGAAGAATGATATTAATATAGAGGGTAGTGGGGATATGAAAAGGTAAGGGAGGGAGAAAGGATTCCCCACCCTCTAAAATTTTTCTAACTTTTAAGCTTTTCTCTAAATAAATGGCATTATAGAGTACTTCTAGTACTTTGTCCACCACAAAGGATTATAAAATAAACAAAAATTAGTCAAGATTCATAGTTTAACATCTAAATTTAGCACTATAAAAAATATGCTATGTAATAGAATAAATACCAAATTATCCAAATTATGCTATGTAATAGAATAATATTATATTTTTATATGCTATATTTAATTCTTTATAACACAATAGGATAATACTTAACAATCAAAAAAAAAAAAAAAAAAAAACAACAAAAACAAAAAAAAAACAACAACAACAACAATTTAAAAAACAAAACTAAATTGCATTAACCCAAAGTAGAGTTTTAAAGAATATAAAAAATTATTAATCTAAAGTAGAGATGCAAGAAAAAAAAAAAAATCCACCAAAAATTTGAGAGAGAGAGAGAGAGAAATAACATTTTTATTATAAGGAAAAACTATGCATAGAATGGAAGAGATAGTGACAAATTTATAGTAAAAGGGTGTGGATAAGAAGAGACAAAAATAGAGGAAGATGAAGGGAAAGAGGAAGAATGATATTAATGTAGAGGCTAGTGAGAAGATGAAAAGGTAAGGGAGGGAGAAAGGTTGGAGAAGTAGTGGGGATATAAAAAGGTAAGAGATGGAGAAATGTTGGAGAAGTGTAAATATTAAAAAAATAAATGCTTAAAACAATTATAGGAAAATTGGGAAAAAATAATAATAATGACATGGACGCTGATGTAACTCAACTGGAACATAGTAATAATAAATACTACATTTCAACTTTTAGATATATATAAATATAAATTAGTACAATGATCGAATTAAAGATCTCACTTCGTTCCAAATATATAGTTAGGCATCTCAAGCTCATTATACTTCGAAAATCTTAAGAGAGCTATCGGAAGACTTTCTCATCTAGGAGTTGGCCTATAAGGAGGCTCTTGTACTTAGAAACACAAGGCATTGTACTTAGAAACACGAGACATCGTCTCATTCAATGTAAAGAGAGTAAAACAATGTCCTTTCCAATCTCAACAAAAAAAATTGAGAACAAAATAACTAGTTAATTCTGATTATTCTGTTGTTTTGGTTCCAAAAGATAAGAAACTGATTCAGCAAATTCGTTCCCATTCTTCTTTCCTATGTAAATTATATTGCATCGCGCCAACAATGAATGATGTGCTGGGTACAAATTGGGGGACCATCAATTTCAATAGTAAATGTAAAGCCAGAAAGAATTCAAAAGAACATAGACAGTGTTAGTGTCTCTAGCAATTGAGGTCCCCACATAAGCAGGAAAAAAGTGCAAAGACAGAAAACGATTGAAAATGAAGATCTATCTCCTTCATATGGTGACAAATGCGGTTGTAGTTGTAACTTGTAAGATAAAAGGGTCTTTGAAGCTCAACCTCAAATACACTATCCTTTCCCTGCTCACTCACACTCTCACATTTGTCACAATTTACTTTCTGGAAACAATTAAACGAATAAAAGAACCCATAGACAAGAAGACAAGACAGAATATAAAAGCATAAAGCGTACTAATAACAATTACAAACTTACAACAAATGTAATAAGCTAGCCTCAGTAATTGCAGAATAACACTATTGAGTCGGAATTGTTTGGACACTGTAGGTATGATATTAAAAGAATATATGTATATATACATAAGTATATAGTATCAAAAAAAAATCCACAATTGTTAAGGTGGTCTATGTAAGGGCATTAATATTGGTGGTACTAAAAAGCTATTTTGCTATTTTTAGCACCACTAAATACAAATTTATGGCTACATTGGTGGAGCCAAAGCCAAATAATTTGGCTCCACAGATCTAGTACACAGCCAAAAGTGGCTGTGCACGGTAGCTCATTGGTAAAAAAAAAGAAGTATTATTAAATTATGTGTTCACACTGCTTTATATTAAATATATTATTTTATTCATATATTCACATTACTTTATAGTAAATATATTATTTTATTGTAGTAAATATATTATTTTATCGTATTATTTATATTATTTTATTATATTAGAAGTTAAAATAAAACCACTTATGTTGAATGTTTGTTTTGTAAAATGAGAAGGTTTGTTTTGTAAAATGAGAAAGTAAGATTAGATAAAGTAACTTTTTGTAGATAGAAAATTTATGACTTCAGAATGTGAATGCTAGGTGGTTTTAATATAAGGTGTGTCATTGTGAAAAGGTGATTGCTGCAATCACACATTGCCACGTCAACAGTTGTGGAAAAGATTGTAAAGCATTGCTCATTGGTTTGAACAAAACCAAAGATCTTTTCTTTTTAATTGGGTCTGAAGCTCAAGTATAAATTGCCAGACTTGAGCAAGCAGACTGAAAGATGGTCCACAAGCTCATTGAATATTCAGCAGGTTTGAGTTCTTAATGACCTCAGTTTCATGTCAGAAGATACCCATTTTACAAGTAAGCTACGAACAACCTATTTAAGAGGTTCCACTAGGCTCAAGCTAAGGTCAAACCTACGACCAACTGGGTCAGAATCTGACGCTTCCTAGGCCATGTGAGGCAAAGGCCACGCAAGGGCCAAGACCAGGCAGTAAATGACCTTTGGTTTTATGTGTGGGGTTTTGGAGGGAGAGGCATGCGTGTGTTCCCTAAGCACATTGGCATACATTTTCTTGAGCTGATAGCATATGTGTGTTCCCTAACGCCAAGTAGACACAACTGCAAGTATAAAACTTAAGCACATTTGTCTACATTCTTTTCTAGCTCCCTCTGCAATGAGATATAAGTTTTCTTGAATTCATTTTGAAGATCACCCTTTGTTCACCAAAATTAATGGGCAAGCCAACTCACAATAACCTTAGAGGTGATAAAGGATGTCAGTTATCAAATAAGAACACATTAAAAAATTCATGTCTTCATTAAAATTATGTCCCATCTCTCTCTCTCTCTCTCTCTCTCTCCCCTCCTTAAGGTCCATTGTTGGGGAAAAAACAAATGTAGATCTTATGTCCTCCAATAGAAAATTGAAAAGGATCCTTTCTTATAGGGATGGGAGTAAAAGGACCTATATAGATAAAAGTTATATTTTATAAAATAAACATAGCTGGAACCCAAAAATCTTCTTGAATCATGTTACCATGGAGGAAGAGAGGTTACGAATCATGTTCACACATACCTAATGAAGTATCAAAAAAGATTTCTCGAGGGTGAAAACATCAAACTTGGATCCTTCTGACCGCAATTAGAGAGATGCCCGTAGATGCACTAAATCATGTTGTGATATCACTTTGTGGCATCCATATTCGAAGAAGCCGATCATAAAACGAGCAAGTAGCCACCACAGAACTCTTATTTTTGCCTTCCTGGTTTGATTCACATTTCTGCCAATCTGCTCCATATGCGAGTGAGTCATGCTTACTATATGTTTCAATCACTTCAATGTTATCCCCTTCAATCTTAACAACTGCAAACCCATTGTGCATGCAAGCTGCCAAGACAATACCCGGTAAAATAGGATGGGGCTTGATTCTCCAGACACCTCCCCCTAAACAAATTGAAGTATCATTTACAGGTTTTGAGATTGATCTTACATCCCATACCCTCAAGTGCTCGTCATAACAACCAGTAAGTACAGTATTAGGATCATTAGGGCTCTTCACTATGCAGCAAACACCCATCTTATGAGCCTTGATATTCTGAAATGCTAACTTAGAAGGACTATCCCGTAGATCCCAACAACTGAATTTGCAGTCATCCGAACCACTGTATACCAGTTGGGGTTGGTGAATATCAAAAGAAGTTGCCCAAAGCTCAAAATCATGCCCTTTCCATTGTTGTTGTATTTCAATTTGTGACTCCAACACAGAAACAATTGAGACAGAACCATCAGAAAGACCCACTGTGATTGATGTGGCTGAGGGGTTCCAGTCAAGGCAAAGGCACATGGACGAACTGATTTTTACTCCATTTATCTCTTTCAAGAAACTCCCTGCATCAGCAGTTAAAAACAAAACCATATATAACGGAAACAGATATAATAGCCAAAAGCTGTAGCATTGCCAATACGATATTTTCAGTTGAAACAAAAGCTACAGCATTTAATAACCTCCACTTTGTTCTTGGAAAATACAAGCGAAAAGAAAGAGATAATCTTAATAGCTTCTATTCTAATACATCTTTACACATTTATTTACTATTTTTTAACATTCTCCTTTCTCTTTTCTCCATACTTCTTTAAAATTATGTACTCCTTTTCTCCACACTTTCTGACAAACAAAGTAACAAACTGACTGCTAAATTATTTATATGCTACAGAAATAGAAACCATACCTTCTGCTCCATCTGAACTATCCTCAAGACTGTAAGTTCTCAGAAAACCACCGGCATCTGCTTGAGCAAGCAAAGAACCCACATTACTACCCCCAACTGGACTCCACTTTATATCAAATATGCCCACTGTGTCCACGCGATGAAACAAATCAAAGCGACCCATGTTAGCATTGACGTTGAACAGCGATATGCTCCCAGATCGACTGGGACAATCCCCCTCTTGTAACGTGTATGTTGAAGCCGCCAGAACATGTTGGTAAGAATCGTGCGGACAAAACTCGACAGCATCAGCATTGCCATCTAGATAGCAATGTGCCACATCCATGCCTAAATCATTGACACAAAATAATAATAATAACAATAATAAAAGAAACCCAAATTTCCTTGTAAAGTAACTTAACAATTATAACCCAAAAAAAGTAAATTTAGCATATATGGGCATTTTGTCGAACACCTTATGGGCAAAATTCATAGAGTCTACAACCTGGTTGCTTTAATTTTAGGAGGAAAAAACCTAAATTTAAACGAGTACAATACATAATCAAAGTTTGCAGAGAGCTTATGCTAAGGAAACTCAAAAGTCTCAAACTAAGAAGGAACCGAAAGTTGGAGATGTTACCGTTATGTTAGTTGGAAATTGGAAGTTAGTCCCAGGTTGTGTGCGTGTCAAAATGAAAAGTTCGTGTTTTTGTGTGTGTGTGTGTGTGTGTTTTTTTTTTTTTTTTTTTTTTTTTTTCCTGAAATAGCAGTTTATGGGCTTTTTTTCTTACCTCTACTTTGGGCCCTTTTTCGATAGCCCAATCCAATCACTGTTATATGTTCTGACCTTTTTTTAAAAGCTTTTGGCCCAATCACATGTTAGGCCCGTTCCACACTAGTTTGGCATAGTATAAAAGGTCATGTAAATCAGTGGTATTAGGACATTTGTTAATTGACCATTTTAGAAAATTTTATACTTCTTTTGTGAGAAATATAAAATGTGTCAAAAAAAAAATTTCCCCTAAAATTTTTTTAAAATATTTTTTATTCAATACCTTTTGAGCATTCATTAACTTTTCCTTGGATAAATGACAAAGGATTTTTTTTTTTTTTTTTAGAATAACTCGTTTTTTTTTTTTTTAATAGAACATGTATTGGGCACGTGGAATCTTTTCAACCAAATTTTACTGTTTGTACCAATTTTTTTATAAAAGTAATATAATCAACTAAATAATTTGTTTTAGCATTAAGCCATTAACAATATTTTGTTCATGAAAATATGTACTCATATCTCTTTTGTAATTGGATAATATTAAGTATGTTTTATTTTGATAGACTCTTTTATAGCAGGTCAAAGTGTTTTTTTTTATCATCCTTTTAAATTAGAATTATACTCATATCAAAAGGATTAGCCAGTTTGGAATCATTAAGAATTTTTTGGTAGGGTATAAGATTTTTAAAGTATTTCCAAAGTCCAAATGTTTTAATGATCTTTCATTTGCTGAGAACTGCACTAACATGGTATTTATACTCATAGGCATACAATAACTATTTTGTAAATTCATTTTATATGCTTGGTTTTTGTTATTTATTTTCTATTGTGGGAGTTTAAAATTATCTCTAGGACTTTATGTTTAGCTTATTTTGTAATTGTATTGTTTGTTTAAAATTGTCTTCTTCTTCTTCTTCTTCTTCTTCTTCTTTTTTTCTTCTGGAGATTGGTCAGAAATATTTACTTAATTAATTAAGGTGCGGTTTGGATTCCACGTTTTGCACGTTCACGTTTGCGCCTTTTTTTTTTTTTTTTTTTTAAGACCAACACCTAGTGCACTGTTCATGTCAAGGCATATGAACAGTAATAAAAAGTGAACAGTAGCCGTAATATTTGACTTTTCAGCACACCAGTGGGTCTCGTGCACCGTTCACGGGACCTACAAATTTCACTTTTTAGCAACTTTTCCATTAAAAATAAGTCACACGGTACTATTCACACATTTAAAAATTATTTTACTACAGTATTTTCAATTTTCAGTTTTCAACTGTATTCAAACCTTAAATAACTCCACCTCCCCCACCCTGGGACAAAACCCTCAAGCCTTTAAGGCTTGGGGATATGTATTATATTATTGGGCCCATTAAATTGTTCTATTATTGATTGTCGTTGTTAGGCATATTTGATTTATTGGGCCTGGAATGATTGTTAATGTAAATATGCTTAGCCCAACCCATTTGATTTAATTGTACTAGTTTCATAGTGTGTTATGGAATGGTTTATTAAACTTTCTCAATTAAAGCCTAGACTAGGCCCCAACTGGGAACTTACAAGTTAGAATAGCTTTTGTCTGTGGTTTCTCAGGCTTATATGTATTTCTTGAGTCTGTAATGTGATGTTTTGTGACTGCATTAGGAGGTTAGATTAATGTTAGCTAATTCCAACCACAAACTAAGAGTCAAAAACAGTAATAAACTAGCTTGTGACTCATGCATATGCATGGAAAAAATTAAGAACAATTACAATTGCACACTATTTACATTATTTAATGCCTTTTTAATTGCACTCCTCAATTCTTGTAATGTAGTAAATAGCTTCACCAAAATTAAAAATTAAATTGGACTCTTGGCATCAAATTAGACTCCAATTGAAGTCTAATTTGGAATCAAATTTTCTCTTAGTTTTGACGTTAAGAGGTTCGAGTGTAATTATTGTGGTCTTCTTGGCTTCTGCGTCAGGTGTTAATGCTTCATTCATTTTTGTCACAAAAATTTTAAAATTTTAGATAGAACATGTAACACAAAATTAGCTATACATTTAGATTATATCAGAATAAAATTTATATCTTGTATAAAAAAAATTTAAAATTAAAAAAAAAAAAAAAAAAAAAAAAAAACTCTATACAAAGCTATTGAAAAATATTCAAGATCAGGAAATATTTGCTCAAATGAAATTCAAACTCACTTCAACGAAATAATAATCCAAACAAAAGCTTTATGATTAGTTCGCTAGAAGTTTGGTCAAGTGAAATCGTCAGGATTTAAAATCCAAGCTTCATGAGTAGTTTACCTAACTTTGGTCACGAATATGCCACTTAATGCATGACTTTTTGAATTGAGAAAGACTTTCATGATTCATACTATAGAAATACAAATAAAATCTTAGTTCTTTCTTTCCCTTAAGCTAAACTAAAAAATGATTAGATTTTGCCCACTCATTTTATGATCCCTTAGAAAGCATTTACAAGATTAGTTTGAAACCACAGAAATTCTTTCCAACGAGTTCAGTGCCAAAGATTATTCTTCATGCGGAGGAGGTTTGTTTGTGGAGGAAATCTATATAGAATGATTCCAAGGATTTTGAGACTAGTGATAGAAAGGCAAGCCGGATGTGTAAAAAATTTATATAAAAAGTTTAGGTTACAAAGGTTTTGTAAGTTCTAACTAATTATAACTTTTCCTATATATTGAATTTTAAATGTGATCGGATCCCCAAAGTGTTTATTCTATTAGATAGGTTTTTTTTTTTTTTTTTAATTGGTTTTCTAATTTGTTATAAATCTTCGTATTGTATGTTTCATGCTTAATTATTATTTCTAGAATTTGGCATTTAATATTTGTAGTTAATATTTGTTACTCAATTAGCACCTCTCAATATTTAACCAAAAAAATAAATAAAAAAACACTCCCTAATATTTTCAACGGAGACCTTTAAAGTTTAAATTGTCTCTCCCCAACTATCAAATTATTTATAATAACTAAAAAAAACTTGTAATATATGGATGAATTTAGCAACTTAGTTAACTAATAGTCCAAATAAATTCTTTCAGATGTTGTGATGGTTTCTATTATGTTTCTAAAAGTAACAATAACACATCTTAGCAAAAAAATATAAGTTACAAAAACGCATCTATCTGGAAGTTGACTCTTTCAAAATTATTTTAGAGTATTTTTCGAATTTTGACCATTCAAATTTAATCTTTTAATGACTTTGTATATTATACAAATATAACCATAGTCAGTGGCCAATGACATTGAATTAACCTTAGAAAAGGGCTGGAAGGACAAATTCTAGTTGCTAAGTTTGGTACGCATATCTCCCAATAAGGAAATGAGGGGAAAAAAAAGATGATACACAATAATTTTCACAACAATTAAGTCGAAATATTTTTGTTGGTTCTCATTTGAATTTATCATTGATATCAATTATTTTTCAAAAAAAAAGAAACCAAGTTTGGCTATAAATTTAGTTATAGTTTAAGGCTACAAATCCCACTAAAAAAATTAACATGGCTACATATTTTGAAAATCTAACTTAGATTATATATTCTTTATATTATCAACACACATATCAAATTTTATGTTAATTGGATGTTATTTATTATTCGATTCATAAACCTTTTTTTTATGCATAATTTTATACTATATAAACTTGAAATTTAAATATTTGATTGATAACATGACTATTGATCTTTGATCTTTTGAAAATTTTGCAAACATGGAGAATATAAAAAGAAAATGTAATCCAATGGTGGATTTGTTAAAATTCATATTCAAAAAAAAAAAAAAAAAAGTGGAGTTATAGTCTTAAGCTACAACTAAGTTTATAACCAAACTTTGTCTATAAAAAAAATCAATGATATCACTTTATTATCTATTATTTACAAAATATCATTTCGATGAAATATTCATAAAAATTGTTATGTTTATACTTAGGACATTCGTTTACGTTTCTCTACTTTATATATAACTGATAATATTTTTTCTTTTTCTAAAAGCAAGAAGAATTATAATTTCTATTTGACTCTTGATTTATACCTAATTTAGGTACTTCCATAAACTTTAGTACAATGGTACAGCCCATAGTGGATCAAGCATTGGTCCTTGGTTATCTCAGTTTGTGTGGAAAACGTAAGGTCACTCATGGGTGGGCAATATCAGAGGATATAGGCTATTGAAAAAGAAATTCCAGAAACTTTATTTCAAAGAACATTAATTGCCATTAATTTGTTGCTTGTGGCATATAATTAAGATGATTAAAGTTGTTAAGAAGAGCCCCTAGGGATTGAATTGAATACCCATTAACTTTTTGAAAAAACATTTGGTGCGAATCAAGAGACAAAATGTAGTGATGTTCTTTGCAATTGCTAATGAAAAAGATTTGGCATACTTAAGATTTTATTATAATAATATGATCACAATTCATGCCCCATTTCCTCTAGCCTCTTTGTTAATTTGTGGGGGAATCTAATTTTAGTCTTAGGAAGAGGGTATTAATTTAGATTTTAGTCACGTTTCTCAACTCTCATTCGGCCGTCTATTTTTTTTTTTTTTTTTAGGAAAGCTCGGCCGTCTAATTAGTTTAACCTTTTTCTTTACCATCATTTTAAGTTTATTATATAGTTTTTTCTTTGACGAAAGTGCGTCATGGTATAATATCTTTGTATCATATATGATATCGATTGACTGCATTCAGTCCAAAAGCTATGCTTTACTTCTTAGCAATAAACAATTAATGTGGCAAAAATATTGCACCACTTAGTGGGTCCATTAATCTTTTTATATATAAGATCACAATTCAGATTAATTTATCAAGAGTCTTGTAAAAGATCATAATTCAGATTAATTTATCGGGAGTCTTGTAATTTAGTATGTTACATGTTGTAAATATGGTATAAGAGTAAAATAAAATTGAATTTCATATTATAAGTAGTGTTTCTTTTTCAAAATACAAGTTTTGACGCAAATATATTCAATTGAAAACTATTTAAATAAAGTGAAAGCAAACAAATAAAATAATCATCAAAGTGGGTTATTTTATAATCTTTAAACTCGATGAATGATTAAATATGTATACTATTATACTTTTGTTATGTAAAAAGTTAAATTTGTAAACTTTTATGTCGTTCTTTAAAGACTAAGACTTGTAAAAGATGCAAAGATAAGTGGATAACACACTTTAACTGTCGGTGTATGAAAAATAAAACTCATTCTTTAGTACATGACATGTACACTTTGTTTCTTAGGCGCAGCTTGTTTAGCTATAAAATGCACATTTGAAAATATTTTTAGTAAGATATTTTTAGATATTTGGTATGATATGTAAAAAATTTCAAGTAAAAATCACCAAAACTGGCAATCTAGTCACTATCAAACTGCCAGCATCGATTGCCATACCAACAGCTCTAATAGCCCTACCACCATATGGGAGGGGAGGGGAGAGAGCCATTGTTTGTTTTTGTAAAAAAAAATTTAACCAAGTTTTTTAAGGTAAAAGGTTTTATGACATTTTACAAAAGAGTTTATAGTCAATGAAAAACATTTTCAAATTTGACTAGATTTTACAATGAAACAGACATGATAAAATACTAAAAATGTTTTTCGTAGAACATGTTATATCAAAACAAACAGAGCATAACATTTTCACATGTAAAATGAGTAACACCATGTTAGTACGAGTTAAGAAATAAAGGAAAATATTTCAATGGAAAATGTATTTGCAAAAGATACCCATAATTTTTTTTAGAAACAAGGCTTGACCATTTTTACTAAATAACTATTTAAAAATTATTTTGTTCATTAGGATTGTTTTAAACGTATTATAAATCATATAGCATTTTTGTAGAATCCAATTAGCTTAACTATGGGGATATAGCATTTCCAATGAGTCGATGCGAATTGCCACAACAGACCTAGTTGAGTATTGATGGCTACCTGCCCCCGACTCGTCCTGCCACCCCCCCCCCCCCCTTTTTTAAATTGAACTTGGCTCTAGCTGACTTCAAGGTTACCGGGACCATAGGATTGGGTATCGTGATTTGAGATAGCTAGTGCATAGTCATGGCAACTAGCAGTGAGCAAGTCCAACCAAGGGATGATACAACAAAGATGATGGCCTATGCAGAGTACTCAACAAGACCTGATAGTAAAACGCACAATCACTCGGCTAATTGCATTAGTACTCAATACCAGTCCACATATTCAGCAAAAATAAATTGGGTAAAATACTATTTTTGTCCCTAAACTTTACTAAAAGTTTGTTTTTCATTCCTAAACTTTAGGAAATTCATTTTTCGTCTTTAAACTATTGAAAAGTTCATATTTCATCCCTAAACTATTAACAATATTTTATTTATGTTCTTAAACTTTACTAAAAAATTATTTTTCATCCCTAAACTATTAAAAAAAGTTCTTTTTTCATCCCTATTGTTATCTCTAAACTTTTGAAAAAACTCTTTACAAAGTTTAGGGATAAAAAAAGAACTTTTTAAAATTTAGGGACGAAAAACAAACTTTTGTTAAAGTTTAAGCACTAAAATAGTATTTTACCCCCAAAAATACCATAGTCCACAGAGAGAAGGCCGTTAGAAAACAATGATCTTTATTAGAAACCATTTGCTGCGCTTCAGCCTCTTCATATCAGGCTATTTCCTTTTATTCATTTTTTTAAAACTGTGTAACAAAGTGGCAAAAACCCGTGGGTTCCAGTTAGCTCAACTGGTAAAGTTTCTGATGGCTGTATAAGAGATCTACACCAAAAACTGATTGGTGTCTTAGTCTGATGATAATGAGCTATCATTAGGAGCGGACGTCATAGATTAAAACTCTCTAAAAAAAAAAAAGTGGCAAAAACCCTTGCTTCCCAAACAAAGGAGAAGAAGGAACCTAGAGTTTGGCTACAGAATTTTCCTTCTCTTCCACTTCCCGTTATAAACGATGATTTACTATAAATACATCTGTGGGGCCAGAAAATTTGTGATCCAGGCCCACTTTACATTAGGACCCAAGGCCTACGCCGAGAATAGGCGTTGCCGAGGACATGCAACAGAAGTCCAAATGGCCTAGAGATATAGCCGAGAATGGTTCTGCCCTCGGCATTCTAAATTGTTCCTGGAAGAAAGGGCGAGTATAGTGTAGAAGCGGTTCAAGGAAAAGTTAAACACCTCCGCATTGATGGAGAAAGGACCCCTGAATAGTGAATTGACAAAAGAAAAGGGAAAGACTGCCATTATTGTAATTAAGTACTCTGCACCTGACAGAGCAATGCTTTACAGCTTTTACAAACCGCCCCCAACTACTTTGGGTATGGGCCAATAGGACAGGCATCAGCCCTCGAAAGCTGAACCTACACGTGGACGTTGGGGAGAGGGTAAAGGCTAGGATAAAAGGAGAAGGAAGCTAGCCAAAAAGGGGGGGGGGGGGGACAAAGGCCAAGAGCTAGAGCCTCCCAAGTCGTGCCGAAGAGAAAATCTTCTGGGACAAGTATGGTACACCCTTGTGCGATTACCATGAACACCATGACCAATCACTGTTCGGTGACCAAGGCCTAACCTTTCATCCCACGCTCTACAAATTTTATTGTTTGGGCCTTTAAACGTGCGAACCCCATATTAGTTTGGGGTCGCTACAAATTGAGTCCTTACAACATCCATATTCCTTTTGATTTTTTTAATATATAAAAAGTCTTTATTTATTTATTTTTAGTGTATGTTTGGCATTAACCTTTTGCTGAAAATATTCTAAAATATACATGTATTTAAAAAAAAAAAAACGTAAGATTTTAAAAAATGATACATAAAAGGTAAAAACTAAGCCAAATAAACCGGATACATATGAGTACTTAATATATTTTTATATTATAATATATATTCTTCGATTTTCAGTCAAAATACAAAAAAATCTAATACCATAAAACTATTACACAACCTCTTTACTACAAATTATAATATGATATTTTATATATATATATATATAAAAGAAAAATGAGTAGGGAGCGACTAATGTGACTATCTTACCTGGACGTAACCATAATACCACCCTATTCGCTGGATCTGGGACCCTGCTGAGGTGCAGTAGAACCACGGTGAACCATAACTTCCCGACCTTACAAAAGACACTAGTAAACCTTGAGTTACTGAGAAAAATAATCCAAGTAAGTTCATATTCATACTTGAATCTTAGACCTCATACTTAGCACATCTTATATATTATCCAAGACCATTAAACCACACCCCTCGATGGTTACAAACCATAATATAATTGAATACGAGTGATAAAGAAAAAAAAATGATGTTAATATGCGTAAGCTTTAGCCAATCACTTACATTATGCAAGGTCGGAATTGTTGAAAAAAAAAAGTGGAATAGTTTAGGTGTGCAACCACTCTTCCAAATAAGCTAATAAAAATCGTATCAATCTCAATCACAGGTACTTGACACTTAAAAAAAGGAGGTATCTTTTCCATTTAATATGCAGCTATAATAATGATGAAGGAAAATGGGAGCCAATGTGTAACAGAAAGAAAATAGGGTTTAGAATTGAGTAATATTAATTAATAGTACTGAAAGGCATAGGGCCCTAGCTAGGGTTGGAGAGAATAACTGCATGGCAGTCCATACCTACCAGAATCCAAGCATTATCGTCACCATGAAGGAAGTGATGATCCGTATCAGTATTTTCACTTCATTCACGGCTCACGAGTCACTCACTTCTCTCTAGTCACATAGCGTATGTAGTGGGCGACTCTCTTTCTTTCTTTCTTTCTTAAAAAATTTTATTCATTCATTGCTGCTTTCTGAGCATTCTCGAAATAAACAAACAGGGGCAGACATAAACACTCAATCTTCCTCTGAGTGCGAGTGGGGATCACACGCTTTAATTTGTGGTAAAATTTTTATCGTTTTTCATGTGCATGAACAGCTTTGAATTCCTTTAAAAAGTTTGGACAGAAACAATACACAAAAGAGATATGACTCAACTTGCTCTTGCTTTGCTTCATCTCTCTCTAGTCTTTTCTCTCCATCCATATAGGTTTTGCACCAAAATGTGGTTAACATCTCAACCACATCCTTGTGTCCGGCGAAATGATAAGAAAAGAGGAAAAGGAAGTTGAGTACCAGACGTCAAGGCCTTGAACATGAGAAATATCTTATCTTTCTTTCCCTCTTCTTTTTAGAAAAAAAAAAAAAAAACGAAACAACATAATAAACTTTTTATTAAAAAAAGTAAAAGAGGGATAGCATTATTGTTAAGTTATGTACAATATTTTTCTACAAAAACAAAAGAACAGCATGTTTCACCATTTATAATAGACTAATAGTTAGTCCAAGTAGTACCTCCCGACCAGCATGGGCTACATAGTAAATAGTAGTACTTTCCAACCACTTCAAAAAAGAAAAGAAAAGAAAAAAGTTAGGAGGAAATTAGGACACTCATCTAATCACACAAATAAAGCCTCTCGAGAGATAGACAAGTGAGATAACTTTTTTAAAAAGAAAATCATGACTTGATAGTTAAAAACTTAAAACAATTGTGGGATATGAAAACATTCTCCTAATAAAAGAGATAGGATTTTGCTATTGAATTACAAGGTTTTTTGTTGAAGGATTAGGCCTTTGTTGTGTCAAATTAACTTATAGTTAATTTCAATATAGACCAATATTGCAAATATAAATATAAGCAAAATTCTCTTGGGGGGGGGGGGGGGGGGGTTTACCACCAACGCTTAAGGAAATAGATTCACTATATATAATTGACGTTTTACATCATAGTTAGCCTTAATTCTATGGCTACACCAAGTACTGCTTACAAACGTGACCACAAATAGCTCAAATCCTTTGACTCTTCTACTGTGAACTTTGATCACACTAACACAACATTCGGACTTCAAGAACCTTCTTGAAGATTCTCACAATAGTAATCTCTGTGATTTGTGTGCAACGACTTCACCTTAATCATAGATCTTGATAGTTTGTTTTTTTTTTTTTTTTTTTTTGGGTTGATAGTGTGAGAGAACTCGGCTATAGAAACCCTAGGCAAATAATTAGCAACTCTCCAAAAACTCTATTTGGTCATCCCTTACAAGTTTTTATATACTCTAGCAAGTAGGGCACAAAATACTAGAGATTGGATGACTCAATGACCTTCAATCAATCTTTTTTTTTTTTTTTTTTTTTTTGATTGGATTCAATCAATCTTTGATTGAATTATAAACCGACAATTCTTGCTCAATTGTCGTGTTAAGCTAAGTGTCGAGAAGTTAGAAACTCTTTTCAAACTGTTCTAGGCATAAGTTTTGGACATCAAATAGTCTTGTAAGCTCAAGTCTGTTCACGATTTGCCAACCTATGCACTATGGGCAGTCTACCTAACATGCTTGACAACAAGTGAGAGGCCTTGTTACAATGACTACCTATGTTGTGAAAAATAGCATCCAACCATAGCAATTAAACCCGGACCAGTCGTTGAACTGGTTTATGAGTTGGGTCACTAGGTCATTGGTTCAACCAGTGGATCAAAGGTCGAACTGCAGAGTCAAATAAAAAGATTTTAAAAATTAAATATATATAAACAATAGAAGAGAAATTTTTTTTTAAAGACTCAAACTTAAAGCAATAAACAAATAAAGCCCAAAAAACATAAACAAAAGAAGAGAAAAAAAGGTTTAAGCAATAAGTTATATAGCATTTACTGATATATTCATACCTACGTGCTAACTAACTTTGTGAAATTGAAAAGTGTATTTATTTATTTAGGTTTTCTCTTATTTAAACTACAATATTATCACATATTAAACAATAAAGAAATTAATAAGAATGATATATTAATATAATTTTACATAATTCACAAATCCAACTGGGTTAATAAAACCTAGATGGGTCACATGGTTTGCTTAAAACTTATCAGGTTTTATCGGTTTTGACCAAGTCTTATGCACATCCAATTCAATTGATAACCCGGACCGTTCTTTGCGCTGGGTCACTGGGTTATAGGTCCGACCGACCGGGCCAAGTCAAGTTTAATAACACTACATCCAACACACCAATGGTAGACAAAATAAGGGTACAAGCAGTAGCATCCTTGATGAGCTCTCTAAAGTCCCCATCAACCATAAGATCTTCAAACTAATGTCCCTAGCCAATGCCTAGTGCCATAATTTTGGGTAGTATAACATGTAATAAAAATGCATTTTCAGTTGTTTGGATTACACTCACACCTTATGACATATACCTTGTGTTTGGTGAAATATTACTTTCCTTCTCACTCCTTTTCTCCACAAGAATTTTTTTTATTAAAATTATTATTATTTTTTTATTTTTTGTTGACAATCTATATGAACCCACTTTGACTCTAAACCCACGCCCCCAAAAAGAGCGTGGAGGGGGACCCAATCGGTCCACATAGACAGAGAACTGTAAAGAAAGAAGCAAGCAACTGAGGTCTGAGGCTAGCTGCTCCAGCTTCTCCTTGTTTGTACGCTAAAATTTTTGCACTTCCCCAACTCTCTAACACTCACACTCACTCAGTCTCTTCTCTCTGCAACTCCTTTACTACTTACTCTGAGATTTTGCTCTCTCTTTCTCTTTCTCAGACTCTCTCTCTATTATGGATGAACTGTACGGCCTCCATTCCAACACCACCGACTACTCGGTGCAAGGTTCAATGGAGAATTATTTAGTGAACAACAATTATACTAACAATTACCAGTCCTTTCAGACTCCGGTTGCTGGTTTAGCTGACCGGGTGCAAGTTTTTGGGCCGGACCGTTTGTTGTCCGGCTCATCATCTTCTGCTGTATCTGATGCTGCTTCAATGGTGGCTGAGATTCAAAGAGGAGGAGGAGGAGGAAGAACTAGCTCGGATGAAGAGGCTTCTGGTGCAATCAGAGCCAAAATCTCTTCCCATCCTCTCTACCCTAAACTCCTCCAAGCTTACATCGATTGCCAAAAGGTCATCAAAATTCAATGCTTTTCTTTAAAGAAAGACTCTCCGTTTGGTTGCTGAGAAAAAAAGAAAGAAAAGTACGAAAAAGTTGTTTTTATTAGAACCCCATGATGGAAGAGAAAGAGTTTTACTATAATAGTATTAGTAGTGGTACTACTGTAGTCTGTAGTAGTAGTAGTAATGAAGCTTTTTGTGTGTGGCTAATGATTTTTCTTGACCTTTGGCTTTTCTCATCAACCAAACGGAGAGTTTAACTCAGACTCTTTGGATTCCCGTCATTCAGATCTGAGAAAAAAGCCTTAAAAAGTAGGAACATGTATATGCACAGTGTGTACGTATTTATGCTGAAACTTCTGTGCTTGTTCTTACGGAATTTCCCGCCGTATTATGTGAAAAAAAAAAATAATAATAAGGAAAGAGAAGTAGAAGAAGCGCTTTTAATGGCTTTGCTAATCTTTATTTAGTCTAAATATGAGAACTGTGTAAAAATAAGAAACTGTACGGAGAGAGATATAGTACTGTGCAATATTCTTTGAAATTTGATGTATTGGGGGGCTTTCTTTTTGTACAGGTCGGAGCACCACCGGAGATAGCTGACGTTTTGGATGAAATTCAAAGAGAAAGTGACCTTTGTAAGAGAACAGTTGCTGTTACTACTCGCTTTGGTTCTGATCCAGAGCTTGACCAATTCATGGTTCTTTCTCTCTCTCACATATACGGTTTTCTTTTGCAATTTATAGAGCCTAACCCTAAAGAAAACTAGATAAAGCTTTCCCATTTTAGCTTGATATCTGTGTGTGAGAGATGGGTTTTCTTTTTATTTTTTGTTGGTTAAATTTGATTTTATTCTCTTTTCTTTTTGAAGGAAACTTACTGTGATATATTGTCCAAGTACAAATCGGATCTCAAAAGGCCTTTCGATGAAGCGACTTCGTTCCTGAACAACATTGAAACCCAACTCAACACTCTCTGCAATAATGGTGCTTCCAGAACCTGTGTTTCTGGTCTCTCTCTTTCTCTCTCTGCTTGTTTTATATATGAAAATATTTTTTTATCTACTTTGTCGAATTTTGTGCTGTGTGGGTATTTTATTTTTAACTTTTCTTTTTCTGTGTTATAAAATACCCAGAGAGATTTATTAAATTTTATGCACACATTAGGGATATGCAGGTCAAGAAAGAAGGTAGATAAGGCGCACGTTAGCACAAAACCTAGCGCACATTAGCATAGGAAAAACTCACATGACGAACAGTACAAATACAGACACTAGTTAGGTAGCTTTCATAGGCCAAATTCCCCAATTGGTTCTGAACATGTAGGTGCTGAGCAAAAAAAGCTTTCAGATTTCAGATGTATGTATAGCAGTGGTACACACCTATAGCACAAACCAACAACCAAAACCCTAGAAATGGATGAGATTGAGATCCTTTTTCTCATAAAGGTACCTGTATTTCCTTCTGTATGTAAGAATTGAACATGGAGGAATGTTTTATATATTAAGGGTTAGGATGATTGAAAACTTTTTCTCTTTTGCTTTCTCCATTTTAGATGTTTCCACTTCTTCTACCAATTAATAACCAATAATTATCTTGAAAATAGCTTGTGCAGTGTAGGGCTTTGTAATAGTACTATAGAAACTTTTCTTCTTTTGTATACTATTTGTTCTTTCTTATCTCTTTTCTTCCAGTTCTTTGTTGCTTCTTTCTTGTTTCCTTATTTTGGTTGTTTCTCTTGGACTAAAAACTGCTAATAATAGTTATCAGTATTAAGTTTTGTACCTTTTCTTTTAAAGATTTTTGTTGTCTCTCTCTCTCTCTCTCTCATATTAATTTTAAGTGTAGAATTGCCCTTGATGAAAGTTATGTTCTTTTTTCTTTGTTAAGTAAATGACTCCAACAAAAGTCTCCTACATAGGATGACTAGCTAGGCAGCTAGACTTTGACTTTTTCTGAGTTCAGTAACTTTTAGATTGTTTTTTAAATTTCTGAACCATGAAAGTTGGCTAGATACCTTACTTCACATTAAAAGGGGGAGTGTCACTTGGTTGGAATGAGTAAGGACTAGTAGAGCTTTTGGGAAAATTGCAGTTGTTGTATTGTTGATAGGACTTTGTTTTGAAAATTAAATTCTCAGTTAAATTTTTTATGTCATAGGTGATAAATTAACTATAGTCCCAAAGGTTTAAGCTGTTAAAATATTATGAATTTAATTGTTTACTTTTTAAATGGGAGGTAGAGTGGAGATAGGGTTTGAAATTAGGACCTTCTCTGTTCATGATAAATTACCAATTGTAATAGTATTAGTTGTTTGGAATTGGTGAATTTGATCACTTATTTAATATTGTAACAATAGACTGCAACCACCTCCTAATTAGCATGCAGCCTGAAGTTTATTGCATTGGGGATAACAATTTATGTGTCACAAGTTTGTGGAGACCATAAATCTTTGTATCTTGCACATATGTTAAGCTTATTTGCAACTAGATATTAATTTATACAACCATTTGAAAATCTCAGTATGCCATATATATTATTGCTAAATTTTATTGGGGGCATCCTCTTGGTTGTCATAGATATTTGTAATGTCTCATCAGTATACTAGGCATGGTTGGTTAGCTGTATTTTAGTAAAGCTGGAAGTGAAATACGCTTAGGTGGGTGTTAGATTTCTAAATCTTAATTAATGAAAATATAATATTGACAATACTGGAGACTTGTTACATCATGTGTCGTGGGCCTCGTGGCGTCTAACCTTTCACATTCTCAGTTCACAAAAGAACATTAGAATTTGTAGCTTTCTTCTTGAACTGGCTCTTGTAAAGATTTCTATCAATTCTTATAAGAGTTTTAGGACAAGGTTGAGAAAGTAGCTTTACTTACTCTAAATCTAGGAGACATGCTTCCGGTGATTGCAATGATGCTGCTTCTTTTTGAATGTGGGTGCAAATGTGTTGCTTTGCTTTTAATTGATTTGTTATTGTTCACGTTTCTAGCTAGACACAGACAATGGTCTTAATAATAACGGTGTCTGGTTTTGGAGCCAGAGTTTAAGTTTCAATGAGGCATGAGTTGAATTAATACCATGGGTCAGAATAAATAACTAAACATTGACGAAGATCTAAGGACCGCGCCTATTCTGCCATCCAAAAGGGTAGAGATAGAGAAAAATGTTTTTCATGACCACTAAAAGGATTCATTTTTGAATGGTTGCAGGTAGTTCCAATTGTATAAAATAAAACTTGAACTGAAAGGAAACCCCTTTCTTCTTAATCATGTGCATCATTAGCACAAATAGATTCCTAATATAATATTGCATTTGGAACAAGATATTGTGGCAGAGTGAAGTACAGCAAGTTAGGTTTCCAAAATATTACATTTGCTCGCGTTGGAGTACTGATATCATCTTCCTTTAAGACCCATCATGTTTTATTTATTTATTTATTTATTTTTTAAATTTGCTTGATCACTGTTGATATCCTACTTTTATGGCTGTGTATAATTGTATAATGGTTGAAACCATAGGCTTTTGTACTTGGGACAGATGGACTTTGTCACCAAAATGATCACTTTAGTAATTGTTTTATGCGGTCAAGGCTATGAGATTGCACGCATAGTATGGTCCCAACTCAGCTCAAGCTATTTTTAGCATCAGGATGAGGGAAAGCTTCTTTTTATCCAATATTTTATTACTAGTTGGGTGGCATGGAGGTTATGGATTTTGTTTAGGAGGAAGAGCCATCTTTGTGGACGGTTACTAATTAATAAGCTGGTTCAGACATGCGTAAAAATTTATAAAGTTTAAATTTTGAAGGAATTAATTGCAGATTTTTTGGATTAGGCAGATTGCTTTAGATTGCATTTTAGTGGCTTTGTGTAATTGTGTGTTACACAACCCCAATGTGTACTTATACGCAGAGATGGGATTGACATGTCACATCAATTACATGCTATTGGTTATTTAGGAAGTGCACATTTACTTGAAGCCCTTTAACCATCTGTTGCATCTCCACATTGATGTTGTTGTTTCCAACCTGAGTCATGGTGACCATACCTGTTCTTAGCGGATAAACAAGGTTTCTTTCATTTCATGCCTCTAGTGTCTATGAGTGTATGTATTCAATGGTCATTCATCCACAACCCTCAAGGGAGTGTCATTTTGTCCATAGTTCGGGTAAGAATCTATTTAAAAATAAATATTATGTTAGGGAAATCACAATTTGAGCAAGCATGGACTTTAATGTTACATTTAGAAAATCCTCTAGGGAAAAGAGTGTCATTTATACAAACGTTTGGGGGAAATGTCATTTTGATACACTTGAAGTGATTGTGGTGTAATTTACCCACACACACACACACATATATATGATACTTTGTGACATATGCCACACGATTCAATCTCCCATGAATGAATTACATTTGGTTTAGAAATCATTGGCTGTATTACACTGATTTGTTGTCTATATTGAAGACCTGTGCTTCCTGTATTAGTAGTATTGTCATCCACTTATTTATAACTCTTCTAATTTTGGGCTTGCGGTAATTATTCTCTCATGCGAGGTACCATAATATCTTAGTCAATATGTGTCATCATTTCACAGGGCACGTCCAATTCCTAAACTATTTAAAAGTATTTCACATGGTAGAAGGTGTTGACTTAGTAGATTTGTGAAGCTCTGATTGTTTGGTTATAACTAGATTTTTATACCACATGATTTGTTTGTAGATCCACGCCTATATTTCAGGCAGAATATGTCATTTATTTATCTGAAAGCAATCTCCTTTATTAAGCCATAGATAATTTCAGACCTTTATGTCATTTATTAAGCCATAGATAATTTCAGACCTTTATGTTAGATATCATAGTCAGATTTCTCCAAACTTGCAAGAATTATTTTTTTGAAGTACTTAGACTTATATTAGCTGTAGTTGTTAATTGTGTTCTTCTATCTAATAATCTGTATTTTTCTGCTACTTATCTATACTCGTTACCCCTCTAATTTATTTATTTATTCTTTTTCTCTACATGTTTGTTTACTCTTGTATGTGACTAAATGCAACTAACTGGTAATTATTTTCTTGTATTGTGAAAAAATGATTTTGTACTAACTGAAGTGTTCAATGGCAATGCTAATGAGGGGCCAGTGGAGGGCCTAGGGCCAGCCTAAAATTTTGTTCCTTTAGGTTATATGAATGTGTGGGAGAAAGGCCTAAATTTACTCATGTTTTATTTAAATGAAATCATAAACCTTTGATTATTAAATTATATATACCAATCACTTGAATTGAACCCTTATTCATATAATTGCAATAACAACCCACTCCTTATAATAGGAAGCACATTGCTTTTGGCTCTTTACGTAGTGGGGAGGAAAAAAACTATTTTTGTTGTTGCAACAATATATAATCATGGACTCATAGTTATAAAAATTATTTAAACAAGACTTCACATCAAAATAAGGGTGCATTTCTTGCAGATAGTTTGATTTTCTATTTTGAAAGGGAGATTGTTGAAAACTTCAGTTGAAAACTTGAAATTTGAGACTTAATGCTTTTAGTCCTAGAGAGTGGAGGCTACTTTTAAAATTATGGATATTAGTTTTTGTACTTTTTTTTTTTTTGAATAACTTACCTAGTACTGTAGTAAATATATAAAATTGATTAGAGATATGTGAAAGATGCCAAATGTTTGTCAAGTTTGGTGGTCATTTTTTGTTATATGCCTATTGGGTTATAAAATACTTCATTTTGCATTCTTAGGATGTTATTGTGTACTATTATCTATTGCAAAGTAAGTAGTATGCAAAAGTGAGAAAAAATCATGGTTTGATTTGGCTTGCTAAGAGAAATTTTTAGCTTAGCACTCGATACGTCATAATCCCGAAGTAGAATCAAGGTTAAGTTCCTCCTGTTGTATTGCTTGGTACCAAACGCAATTTAATGAGTCTTCTTACCACTTGTGTATCACCTAAAAACTGTTCTGTTAATTGAATATAGATGAATATGGATTTGCATGCAGAAGATTATGCTAATTAGGGTTATTGTTACTTGTGTATCATCTAACGAAATAATTTTGGTTTGTTCTTTTGGAAAATAAATAATAATGATGCTAATGAGGGTTATTCATATTTCTATGTGGTTAATGACTACTACTGGCTTTGCACTAAGTGAATTTATTATAAAACAAAGCAAGTTGCAAACTTCCTCTCTCTCTCTCTCTCATTTTGTTTAGAAGATTCAAACCTTTAAAAGAGCTTAGAGGCCTTAGAATGTGCTTTAATATTTGTGGTCCTAAAAGTTACTCACTGAACTACTTAAATTTGAGCTTGACAATCTGTAGTTTGTTCATATTTTAACTTTGAGAATAAAGCAGTAGACTGCATGCACGAGGTTGTACATCGGGAAGTTTCATGTGTTATCTTTATCTTACTATAGACTAGTTTTTGGGAAGGTATATCATTGCTTTAGTTTGTCGCATATAGAATTACTTGCAAGTTTTTTGACAGTTGTGGACAATTTGTTATAGAAACCCCAGATATTGATAATTTCATGTGTTCTGTTCAGTATATCTCGTCTATCAAATGCCAAAAGAAAACATACAAGCACACACATACTAGCATATTGTATTTGGCCAGCTATATATGTTTGGAATCTCAAAATTTTAGTTTGGTGCAGAAATGGAAGAACTTAGAGGGGCTTCATATGTTGAAAGTCTAACTAATAACTGGGTTGTTTGTTGACATAAATGATGTGTCCTCAATTGAAGAAGAACACAAACATTCAAACAAGCAGTGAAACATGAATGAAATCTTAGACTATGATTTAAAATACATAAGGAAATGAACCTTTATTTTCCTTTCTTATTCATTCCTCCTGCCGCATGCACAACTAAATTACTAGATAAATTGTTTAGGTGCAATTGTTCTTTGACAGTATTGTTTGCATTTGTAGATTTTGTCCCTGTTAATCAAAGCAATTTAGTAAAAAAAAAAAACCTGAAAATCAGTTGGCTGGCTAGAAGTATTCTTTTGATCAACAAGTTATATATATTTTTATTATTACTCTCCTTGCATTTCCCTTTACTCTTCTATAGACTATTGCTTATTTTAATATATTTATTGACTTATCTCTTCTTATTTTAGTAATAAGTTGAGTAGTTCATGGGGGAAAATGAAGCTTAAAAAAACTGTACATAAACAAATGAAGAAAATATATAAGCTTAATAAAAAAAAAATATAAGCATTTGCTGCCTCATCATGTTCTAATCAAGTGTGTTTGGATTAGTTTTTTTGTTTAGTTGTTTATTCATTGAAAGTACAATATAAAACTGAAAAAATAATTCGTTTGGTAATGTTTTTTGTATTTTTTGAAAAATATGTGTGGGTGAAAAAGTGTGTAAAAATACATGTAAAGTTGTTTAAAAATTGAAAATTGTTGGTACCAAACACGAGGCTTTTAGAACCAAAACCACATTGAATTTGCTGAGCTTATATTCTTTTATTTTTCTGAGTTTGTGTACTTATTGGGTATATGGTGGATAATGGAAGGGTAAAGTGGACAACATGTGTTGTACAAAAAAGTTGTCCGAGACCAAACATGGACTCCCCCGTGGTTCCCGGTGGTGTCAGCTTTTGATATAATGAAATCACACTGCTCCAACCTGCGCTTTCAAAATCTTATTCTCACTCCATCGCTGTATTACTACTATTCCCTAGGAATTTTTACTTTGTTGGCCAGTGACTAGTCCTACTCTGTATCAGTAAATAGGCCTTAAAAGTTGAGTCACACTCTTTCATAGTGCAGTTTCGGTTATTATTCAGTAAATAAGCCTTAAAACTTATATATGAATCTCTGTCTCTTCATTTTCTGAGCTTCTGATTTAGTTAGAAAGAAATTAGACTAGGGTTTTATTAACATATACTCTTAGGGCATACAATATTAAACTATTTTAGAAATTTTCTATGATAAAATGAAAAAGTGACAAACTCTTTTAACAGCCGAGAGACTATAAATTTTACAAACTAATGTGTTCACGAACATAAAAAAATAATTCTGACATTTATTATGACTCTGAAATTCACCATTCACTTATTTTGTAATGTTATGTACTAAAATCTGTAGTAGTTTTAGCATATATATATATATATATATATATTTATAAACCTTGATAAATGTGTCTGTCTTTGTGTGTCATTTTTGTGATATCTGGGTTTTCAATCTTCTTTTTCTGGGGAAAACTTCAGCTAGTAAGAAAAAGGTTCAAACCCATTTATTTATTCACTAAAATAGGCCAAAACCCTTTTCCTTTTTCCAATGTTAATGGACAAAAGTAGAAAACAAAAGCCTACATAAGATTTTTGTTTTTGAAGGGTAAGTCCCATCAGAAATTGAAAAGCAAACTTATAATATGGGAATTTTTATATATATATATATATATATATATATGGATTTTACTAATGTGTGCTTTAATTTCAATTTTTGGAAAAAATTTTCTCGAGAATTGAAAAAGTAATGACAGTTTTTTCAATTCTTGAGAAAATGTTTCAAAAAATAGAAAACTTAATGCGTGCTCTTAGGACACACATTAACCGAACCCTATATATATATATATATATATATATATATACTATATATTTTTCTTAAATAATTTTGGATATGACGGCCGTACCTTGGCAAAGGCACCACTTACCAATTCACACACCGACTGCGATACGACACAACGAACCTACGAATCTTTTCTCTGTCTCTGTTCACTGTTCAGTCATCTCTCTCTCTCTCTCTCGTGCACTTGTTTTCTCTCATTATCTGTGTACACAAAAAATAAAAAGTACTAATTGGGTCCCGTCTGGTCCCATCTGCTTGTAGCATTGGCTATAGTGTTACATCACATCCGCGAAAACATGGAGTCATGCTCCATTACAATGGTGGTAAGGTTGACTCCATTATTAGCTTGTGTGACCTTTTGCTGTGGTGTTAGTGACCCACTTCTCTCTCCATCAGGCCCCCCCACACCCTTTTCTGATTTTTGTGAACTAGAAACATTATTTTGTTAATTTCTGTTGTGGTTGAAAGTTTTCTTTTTGGGAAAAAGTTGTGGTTGAAAGTTGAAACTTTGCTTTGTATTATTTCATAAGAAAGAAGGAAAATAAAATTAGGATTTTACTAATGTGTGCCTTAGGGCACACATTAATTTTCATTTTTGAAAAAAAATTTCTCGAGAATTGAAAAAGTAATGACAGCTTTTTCAATTTCTAAGAAAATGTTTCCAAAAATAAAAAGCTTAATGTGTGCTCTAAAGGCACATATTAACCGGACTAATAAAATTAATGTAATTAATGTAGAAAGACAAATTGGAAGCAAGAGAATAAGGGTAAACGTAGGGCTTGATGTAGTTTATACTTTATAGTTTGCCTGACAGTCTTATGTCTTTTTCTGGGGATAAAATTAAGTGGTTACATCTCTGTTATATGAACAGTATGTTACAATTAATCTTAAGTTGGTTATATAGAGGAGTTAACCCTAGACTAACTACGGTTGTAGTACTTGGATTATAATTAGGTTTCAAATTATTTTTCCTTTCTTGACGAGTTTGTCTGCACTACAAGTACATGGGTCTATCACCTTTTGCCCATGCATGGTGATGATCTAACCTAATGAGTGCATGTTTTTCACTATTATGTGGATTTTGTTAACATATGTGTATTATCTTTTGCTATGCCCATTGGATATTTAGGTCTAGATTGTTTTCTAGATGGTTTGTTGTTTTTAGATGAAATAAACACGTGTACTCGTGAATCACGCTTTGGTTTAGTTTGATTTTTATTCACATGCCAAAAGTTCTAAGTTCATGATGACCTAAATAGGAAATACTGGCATCCTCTAATTTGTTTATGTTCTTATTTGTTAAACTATTATTAAATTCAAGGATGATTAATGTCTTGAAAGCCATTATGATATGAATATAACTTATCTATCCAACAATGTTTTCTTTGGTTTGATTAACCAATTTTAATTCATAATGTTTGTTACTTTATATTTGACAGTAACATTTTCTGTATTCAATTTCCTTTGCCTGTAGAAGTATGGTTGTGAGTTTTTGGCAAAATCCATTCATCTAGGTATACACCGTCCAATAGAGAATTTTTAAGGTATATTTAGATTTAGAGATTCACCTCTTTCAACTTCAAAATTTAATGTTTATGTTCTTTAGAATTTTGATGAAGGGATTCCTCCTTCATTTGATAAACGTGATTTTGTCTCCATGAGTGTTAATATTGCTGTTCTTGTAGAAAAAGTGAGTCATGAGTGTGTTGAGTAATAGCAGCAACACTAAATGTTGACATATGTTTAATTAGCATGCCTATCGATTTGTACTTGTGTGATTCTTTTTTATAAAGTTATCTGCAATATATATGCATGGCATTTTTATTTCAAGATTCTTTCCTCGGTTTTGATGGTTTCTCCATGATTTTGTTTTGATGTTAAGCACATTTCTGTAGAGCAAGGACAAGTTGCAAACAAAATTTCACTTGTGGGTTTTTGTATCTTACCAGATGAAGCAGATGGATCATCTGATGAAGATGTCA
This sequence comes from Quercus tomentella, assembly GCA_028535165.1. NCBI lineage: Eukaryota > Viridiplantae > Streptophyta > Magnoliopsida > Fagales > Fagaceae > Quercus > Quercus tomentella. The sequence continues at coordinate 47,987,062 of JAPQVY010000122.1, read as the reverse complement.
GTGGTGGAGAGATTGAGGCGCTGGAGTGCCAGCGTTCAAATGAGGATCGTGAACTGAAGGACAAACTCTTGCGGAAATATAGCGGTTATATCAGTAGCCTGAAGCATGAATTTTCGAAAAAGAAGAAGAAGGGCAAGCTACCCAAAGAAGCAAGGCAGATCCTGCTCGAGTGGTGGAATGTTCATTACAAATGGCCATACCCAACGGTAAGCATTTCTTGGAAGCAATAGTCATATTTTCTTTATCCTGATGAAACAGTTGCAAAGTGTTTTATGCTTAGAACTTCGAATGTACTTCAAGTGCTAGGGTTAGTTTGAGCCAAAAAAAAAGGAGGTGCTTGGGGTTATGGTAGCACAATGATTCCAATGTCCTTGACAATATTTTAACTACACTGTTTTTCATCATTCAGGAAGCAGACAAGGTTTCCCTTGCTGATTTAACGGGGCTAGATCAGAAACAAATAAATAACTGGTTTATAAATCAAAGGAAGCGTCACTGGAAACCATCAGAGAACATGCAATTTGCTGTTATGGATAGTCTCTATGGACCAATTTTCATGAATGACTAAGGTGGGATCCTATTATTTTGTATGAGGAACTCGGACACGACCCTTTTCTAATGCATAATGAATTGCTTAACCACTTAGCTCTCTTGTATATTTTTGTCACTAATCTTAGTTTTGGTTGCTAGGCTTGTGTTACTCTAACTAGTTAGCTAGACAAAAGAGATCTTGATTGTTTCTTACTATTCAAATGGGACTTGCATTTCACGCCATCCCAAATGGCTTGTATATAATGTCCAACGTACGTAGTGACCGCTACACTCCACATTGAATTTTGACTTTACATTACCATGATAAGCACAATCTTGTGTACTTTGGGTCAAATGATGAGACACCTTAATAATAAGATCTTGTTTAGCTAGGAAAGGTTGTGGATTGGGCTGGGGTGGTTGAGTTATTTAGCCAGTGTTGTGCGTTAGGCAGTGTTGGCGTTGGGCCTTAAGGTTCAGGTTTAAGTGCTCTCCATGTTCTAAGGTTCCATCAAACAGTAGTCTTGGGATTTGGACCATTTGGTCTCCAAATAATATATAGTATGCACTCATATTGGTAAGCAAAAGGATGTGCACGGTTCCTCATTGCGTGTTGGATAAATAGCAAGGAAATATTTAAAATCCAATTTAGTTTGATGCAATACCATGCAAATATCTATTCAGCAAAAGAAAAAAAAAAAAAAATTGCTGTGCAAATATCTTTTTCCTCCATTGGTTTTCAGTGACTGATAATTGACTCTCCTCTACCATAGGGTTCCATAGGAGCAATCAAGATGTGGTTAATTTGGATGAGTGTAAAAAGAGATCAAACTTTTTATGCTTGGTTTACATATTTGAAGTATCGATTTTGCACTCTGAATATATCTTTCAAATCATTATGTTTTGAGTGATTCTATATCATCATATATGGTATGTGTAATATGATGTATGTTAGCACAAAAAACAAGCAAAATGGAAGTGGAAGCAGCGAGATATGAAGATTGGAAATTTGGAAGTAGGAGATCTCGGCTAGGGTTTCAATTGGAAACCCCAGCCAATGAAAAAGAGAATGAAGAGTGCATGCATGGATGAAGCCCACTCTTGCCTAATGGTGCATGGGGCATACCCCTAGCTCCACTAATTACGTTGGTTACTCAATTTTGCTATTTATAAGTAATAAATTGTTATAATTTTTGAAAACGTAAAACCCCATCATAATCAACTACTTTTCATGCACTATTTTTTTAATAATTGTAAAAAATAATGGGAGTTGATTCTATGGAGAATTATGTGATTGAATGTTGTTGTGGCGCAAAAGAGTAGGGCATAATGGTTACTTTTTCATAACTCATTGTCGTTGCCTAAGATTATCATCTAGACTAAAAGATTGCTTTACCCCGTTGAGTCCTTTTTGGGTGGGGTTACAAAGTAGGAGCTGTATCTTCGTCCACTTTTCTTATTTTAGTCCTCGTAAATGGTCCATACCGTTTTGAACAATTATTTACGAGGATGAAAGAGTTTTTGCTCAAAAGCCCATTATAGCATGTGATCATACCACGTAGTTGTTATGACACTAGATAGACGAACAATGGTTATTGATTTAGCTTGTTGTCTATGGCCATGAGTCCATGAGTGATTAGACCCGAAAGGACATAGTTTGGTTAACTGTCGGGTCAAATTTGAATGACACTAAGGTGAAGGGAAGACGATATTAGTAACACATCATGGTTTTGTGATTATTCTTTGGCATTCATGTCAACGTAGGGAGTTTGGACATGACTATGAGGACATTACTGTGAAGTTGGGTTATCGAGCTTAGCTCTAAGTTGGTTAAGCTCATGAGGGATCAAAGGAAACTAAATATGATGCGATCATATGGGTCTTTGTTGTTTTGTTAGGGGTTACACTATGTTGGTTTCATTGGAGCTTGGTTGTAGTGTCTGCGCCTTGCAAGTTAAACATGTTGGTCATATAAAGCATTTACCCTTTATGTGTTGAACAAGTGTGTGGAAGCAAATGAAAGATATGCTTTCGATACCTAGGGTGTTAGCATTGGACTCGATATACGTCCATGTAGGCAGCCCATTAGAAAAACCTATCACTAGGCTTACTGCAAGAGGCTATTGAAGCTAGCATCTCATTATAGATAGAAAAGGTTGTTGAGAAAAAGAGTGGCCTAGCTCCACTAGCCAGCCGCCCACATAGGAAAAACCCTAGCCTACTCTCTCTCTCTCTCACGTCCAGAAAATGTGTAACATTGAGCTGCCTGACCTGAGCTCCATTTTTTGGCTTTGCTGTTTGTGTCGTTCATGGGATATTCTCAAGTAGAAGATATAATGGTTTCTTATATGTATTCGGCTTGAGAGTTCAGTCCAAATGTATTGTGCTAAGGGTTCAAAAATTAATGGCCCTCTTTCTCCCTGACAAATAAGGTTGTGTGCACTAGCCACTATAACAATCACCATACAGTAGAGATAGACCAACACTCTGCTTGGTCATTAATTGCACTTGAAAGAGAACATTATACAAGAAGAGAAATAAAAATGGAGCCTTGGTTTATTAGGCTAAGGCTTTGGTGATAGGGATAAGCTAGTTTATCTGACTCAAGCCAAGTGTATTAGTAACGATGAAACTCCACCTTAATGTAATCTTGGGAGGCAATAAGCATGAAATGATATAAAATGTTTTAGTTTTCCTCGCATGTGATAGAAGGGATGGAAAAGTGAAAAAAAAAAAAAATGATTTGAATGAATTTATTGCCATGCTCTTATCACATCAAATAAGGATAGAAAATATTGTGGATAAAAGGGGTAAAATAGTAAATTTCATGTAGTAAACCTTTTCTTCCTTACTTTTGCTCTCCATTTGGGAGGATGAATTTTGGTCGACCCACCCCCTTTTTCCTCTTTTTTTTTCCCCTTAAACATGTCTAAATCAACTCTCAGTTCATAAATTTAAAAAAAAAAAAAAAACATATATATAAACAAATTTATAAAAGTAGTTATCAATACTTACAATAAGATGAATCCAATTTTGGCTTCAAAACACACTTAGAGAATCTTTCAAGTTAGCTTTAATTTCAAATTTGATAAAGCTAAGTTCATGTGGAGTTCATCTATAATTTCTAATATATATAATAGGATTATTAGGCCATTGTGCCAAAAAAGAAAAACTTTCTCCAACACAAAAAAAAAGTGAAACAAAAAAAGAATATGAAAAGTAAGTAAGTAAGTAAGTAGACTAGGAATTTATGCTTGTTTGCTTAGATTTATATACCTCTCTCTTCTTAAAATTCATATCTAGACTTCAAATCCTTTATTTTTCATTATAATTATCGAATTATCAAAAAAGAAAAAGAAAGAAAGAAAGAAAAGAAGAAAGAAAAATGAGTTTTAAAGTTCCACATATTAACTCATAATGCTTGAGTGGTGTAACACCAGTGCTGTACATTTCTCATCATAGTTGGTATTTCTTATAGCGAACGACATTCTCTTTACTCCTTTTATGACTTTTTTTTTTGACATCCTTTTATGACTTATTATGAGGCGGCTTGGGTAGCTTCCATTTGATCATGTCAAGCATGCGCATTTATAGTAAGGCATTTTTTTTTATTGATCTACCTAAGTTACATGCTAACTCTTGTATTCAAGCTAAGATAATTCACATTAATGATACATCATGTAAAACTATTTTTATAATATAATTGTTAGGTAGCATGCTAAATATCATAATGGATTCCAATTCATAAAATTCCCTGAAATTATGAAATAAAAGATTCAAAATTCTGAATATCTCAATTGGGGGTATGCAGCCAATCCATCGATCTGTCAAAACTGACCAAATCTAATTGAACCCACTAGACTGGGTCGGTTTTTAAGGGTTAATGGGTTAGGTTGTGTTGCCATTTTTTTTTTTAGTGGGTTGAGTTGGGTGTGGGTTAACAGATTTACATATCTGCCTTAACCCGACTCACTTATATTTAATATATATTTTATATAATTTTATTATTTACTCTTTTGGTTTGATGAACTACCAATAGATTTATAAATCAAATAATTTGTGTTTGTTTGGTGTTATGCTCAGGTTTGATTAGTAAATTTATTGTTATCTGTGTTGGTAATCTTATAAATTTGTTATTCTAAATTTCCAATGCTTTTTTTTTTTTTTTTTTTTTTTAATGTCTAACCCATGGGTCCAACTTGATTGACATGGGTTGGGTTGGACCCTTGTGATGGGTTGGGTTAGATTGAGCTTTTTTCAACTCGACCATGGTGGGTTGGATTGGAAAAACTCCTCAACCCCACCCAACCCAACCTATGCACACCCCTAATTTTTAATTGAAAACACCAAATACTAGTTGAACTATAAGTCTCTTGATAAGATACATGAATTTATGACTATATTTTGTGTTTATCTCTCTCAAATCTTATTTTTTGGATTCTAAAAAAAACTCATTTTGCCAGAATTTTGCACACAAAATAACATGTTTGGACATTCCTTGTTATGACTTATGCAACAACAATTTTGAGGCATTCCATCTCCTAGGTGTTACTCGACATTATTGATTATTCTCCTTAACCCATCCTAAACAACTTGTCAAACTAAATCTCTAATTTTTATTGGTATTTCTCTATTGGCAAATGGATGGGAAAGTCCTAAGGTTCAGTGAGCCCTCTAAGAAAGGAGCGCCCTCAGACGTACCATTGTTGCTCATATCAGCATATATTGTGTCTCACCAACTATTATTCAAATGACATGCGATTAATTGAATTTGTTCTACCTATTTGCAATTTTGGGGGCTGCACCCTTGTCATGCATCCCTCAGCCTACTTGAAAAGATGATTTTCTGATAGGCCTACCATCTATTTTGTCCTATAAATACCCCATCACCCCACACACAAAAGTTTGTATAAGAGACATGCTATTACCGTGCATTTTTCTTTTCTTTCCAAAGTTTTATTTACTTAATCATCAGGACCTGCTTGTCCAGTCTCACTGGTTGATCTTGGTTGAACACATAAATTCATTTTTAGGCAAGTTATTATTTTGGTACATTTATTTGATCGATCACATTCTAAGTTATAGTTATATTCCTTATTGCAGTTACAATCCTCTTGATCCACCAACTTACTACAACTATTGGGAGGTTTTGCCTTCTCAGCATAGTTACCACTACTAGTAATATTGATGTGTTTAAGGAGAGAAGGTATCTCATGTGCCCATCACATACAAGACTTTTGCATTTAAGGAGACTCCTAACTAGAAATCAATTAAATGAAAGAAAAATGTCTACATGGAAAGTTTTATAGATCTTTTTTTTTTTTTTTTTTTTTTTTTTTGAGAGAAAGTTTTATAGATCTTTAACTTGTTAAACAAGTCTTATTTTTAGAGCCAAACTAAATTGGGTATTAAAATTTTAAGGATTGATTCTTCTAATTTTTGAATAGCAGCAAAGCTCGAACTCATCACAAAGGAAGATTATGTGTGTGTTTGTATTCAGCTTCTGCGTCCACGTTTAGCTTTTCATGCGTTTCGACTCTTTTTTTTTTTTTTTTTGGTAGCCGCACTTGTTGACTTTTTGTCCGTGAACAGTGCATTTGTGCACTGTTCATGGACCCACAAATTACACTTTTCAGCAACTTTTTCATTAAAAATGGGTCTCACGGTACTATTCACATATTTAAAAATTATTTTGCTACAGTGTTTTCAGTTTTCAGTTTCAGCAAAATAAGTTCTATCCAAACACACCCTATATGTTCAGCCTTGGTTTGGTTTGGTTTGGTGTTTTTTATTTTATTTTAACAAGCTTGATTTTATTTACAAGTTACTTGATTAACTCATTATTTATTCAAAATAAATATAATGAGTAATTTATTATCCATTCACAAATCTATGCTAATGATTAATAATAAAATTGTAGTTGAAATTATATTATTTGAGTCAATTATAAAAATTATATTCACTTATTTTGTATGAATAGAAATTATTTTTACTATGAAATTAACTATGTATATTATCAACAATAAAAAATAATAATTTGATATTTTAAGCTTATTTACAAAGTTAGTCAATTTATTCTTGACTTTCTATAAGTGTATTTTACACATGTACATGCACATATATGTATATATATATACACACACATAAATCGAGCTCCAAAATCATGATAATATAATCGTCCACAAATATATTATTATGCTTAAGTTTGACTAAATTACTAAACATAATCAAACTTATTTTGAACCGAATCTAAATTATTCATAAATAGGTGGGCTATTTACAACCTTAACCATTTTGGTGGCCCTAATTTATATATATAATCCAAGCTTGTCAGGTGTCAAACATTCTGCACCTTTATCTAATCTCACTGAAGATTTTATGAGTGTCCAACATGAACCTTATAATCTTCCTTCATATAATGGTAGCCTCTTTTTGTTTTTTGTTTTTTGTTTTTTTTTTTTTTGGAGAAACATGTAACGGTAGCCTAAATAAAGTAAAAACACAAACAAAATCCAGTTCATACATTCTTCTCTCTCTCTCTCTCTCTCTCTCTCTCTTTGTGGAACCCCAAAACATTGAAACAAAAATCATGCTTGCCAAAAAAGTAAGAAGAAGAAACAGAAAGCAATTTACACAAACCACACCATTCCCTTGTTGGGTTCAACTTCTCTCCCTCTCCCAATTCTCACATGAAAAGAGAGAGGGAAAAAGAAGGAGATAAACATCCATTTGCTCTGTTTCTTACCAATACTAAAACATATGAAACAGAAGAAACAGAGCATCAAACAGAGCACCAAATGGTGTTCCTCATTTTCTTCATCTTCCTCTTCTTCTTCGATGTCTCCCTCTCTGACCCTCAAGCCTCTTTAGTCAGCGAATTTTGTGGTTCCATAAAGCTGGAATCCAGCCCAAACTTCATTCCTAATTTCATATCTTCAATGGAAGATGTATCTAGAAAAATTAATGATGAGCACTGGGGAGCCAATGCTGTGCTTTCGACAAAGCCTGAGATCTTCACATATGCTCAATGCTATGGTTTCCTCTCACACAAGGATTGCTTATCCTGCTACTCTGAGACCAGGACAAGGCTTCCTAAATGCCTTCCTTCAAACTCGGCTCGCATTTATCTTGATGGTTGTTTCTTTCGTTACGATACCTATAACTTCTTCAAAGAGTCCCTCAATGAAAAGCATGACTACGTGAAGTGTAGCCTGCCCACAAATGTTAGCAAAGATGTGTACATTGGAAAGGAGTTTCAAGAAAAAGTATTTAAAGTTATTGAAAATGTGACTGACTTGGCAGTGTGGAACAAAGGTTTTGCATTGTCAGGGGAAAGAGGAGGTCTGGAGGCTGTTTATGCAATGGCGCAGTGTTGGATGACAGTGGATACTAAAAGTTGCAAAGAATGCTTGTTAGATGCACGGAATAAATTGAGAAAATGTGCTCCGGCCACAGATGGCAGGGTTATGAATAGTGGTTGTTATTTGAGGTATTCTACAGAGAAATTCTTTGCTGATAGCACTGGGGAAGAGGACGAAGCTGGTAAGAACAAGTTACTCTCACAAAGCAAATGTGTTTTTTATTTTATTTTTATTGGATACTATTTTGTATGAATGTTCTTTGAGGCTGTTTAATTGTTTATTTTGTGCTTTTTTTTTTGGGGGGGGGGGGGGGGGGGAGGGGGTGTTAATTTAAGTACTTGTTATTTAGTTCGGCATTATTTCCTTAAGTTTTTGAATTTGAGTGTTGGGTATGATGGTATATATTTGATGTTGGACCCTGAGAAAATAGAGCTCTTCAATGGCTTATAGTGAATTATATTCTTTGTCTTTTTTAGTTTACTTTGTTCTATAAATTCACATTATGTGGTCAATGGAGCTCTCTGAGTTTTATTTTCTAATTCTGATGAACCTATATTACGCCCCTTCTTTCCTGTTTTGTTTGCTCGAGGTCCTGCAATTGTAATTATGTGATGGGTCTTTAGTTTAATACATTCCTTTCTTAATTTATGTTATGGCATTTCATCTCTGCTACGGGTTGGGGTTGCTAGTAACCTTACTAATTTATTTTCTTCATTTCATGTATTTTCAGGGTCATCTAAAATCGGGATCATCATAGCAAGCATTTTATCAGCTATTGCCTTATCTATGTTTGCTCTTTTTGGTGCTCTTTTAGGCTATAAGAGAATATCACAGAAGAAAAAAGGTACACTTATGTCAAAAATCATACATTTATCAAGCTGCACGTTCTTAAGCTTCACTTTTTTTTAGTTACAACTTTTTGAACGCCCTATTTTTGAAAAGCTGAAAAATAAGTTGTAAGAAACTGGCATGTCTTAAATCTTAATAGCCTCTCAATGTTCATTTTTTTCCATGTTTTAGTTTGACCTTCTTTTGCTTCTCTGCAGCACAAAACAATCTCAATGGGGTTTCAGTTCCTGTGAGAGAGTCTAGTTTGAATTTCAAGTATGAAATACTTGAGAAGGCCACAAATGGTTTTGACTCCTCAAGGAAATTAGGCCAAGGTGGAGCTGGTTCTGTGTTTAAGGGGACTCTCCCTGATGGGAGAATTGTCGCAGTTAAAAGATTGATGTTCAATACGCGGCAATGGGTGGATGAGTTCTTCAATGAGGTGAACTTGATCAGTGGTATTCAGCATAAGAACGTTGTTAAGCTTTTGGGTTGCAGCATTGAGGGCCCCGAAAGCCTTCTAGTTTATGAATATGTACCTAACAGAAGCCTTGATCAAATCCTTTTCGGTGAGTAATGCATCTTAACTTTACTTATAACTTCAATTGCATGATACCATCTTGAAAACTTCAATATGTACAGCCTGCCAACAAAGCCACACATCCTTTGGAATTTGAAATGGTGGATGACCATGACTCAGATTTTGGCTTCTTAACAAACTTTGTCTCAATTTGGTTGTGTTTCATTTAACTTAAGATACAATTTAGCTGGAGAGCATGTAGAATAGTGTTGGATGTCTATCCACTCCAATTTTATTTTTCTAATTATTAATCAAACTCTTATTTATGCAGTTAAGGACACTTTCCTCATTCTAAATTGGCAGCAGCGGCTTGATATCATAATTGGAACAGCAGAAGGCCTTGCATATCTTCATGGAGGTTGTGGAGAGAAAATAATCCACAGAGACATAAAAAGCAGTAACATTCTCCTTGATGAGAATCTTACTCCAAAGATTGCTGATTTTGGACTTGCTAAATGTGTTGGTCCAGATCAGTCTCATATTAGTACAGGAATAGCAGGAACACTGTAAGCACAAATTATCTCCATTAGTCTCATCTAATATTTGGTCTACATCATTGTTTACATACAAGTTAGAGTATAGAATTTGTTCCAACTTGACAAATAGTTAGCCACCATATAGTTTTCAAAAGTCACTGAAATTGTGAATGATTCTTTCCTTTTCTTAAAGAGTTAACAATGACCATTGTTGCAGGGGATATATGGCTCCTGAATATCTTGTTCGAGGACAGCTAACCGAGAAGGCAGATGTTTATGCTTTTGGAGTGCTGGTTGTTGAGGTTGTATGCGGTAGGAAGAACAGTATTTTCACGCAAGGATCAAGTTCGGTTTTGCAATCTGTAAGATTCATATTCCTTTTGCATTGCTAATCTATATTCTATAGCAACATTCTAAATAGGGAACATTTATATGTTCTTTTCTAATATTTGTGGAAATGAAAAAATTCACTTCATTTGAATTCTTAAAACCTACCTATGCAACCCTTTTTATTTTCTTTAGAATTATTTTACCATATGTATAGGTCTCAGCACATGACATGGTTTTCATCGTGCTGCCATCAGGTTTGGAAAAATTACAAGGCAAACAAAATTCTTGAATGTGTTGATCCTTCCTTTGATGGCGGATATTCTGTAAGAGAGGCATCGAATGTGCTTCAAATTGGGCTTCTTTGCACGCAAACTTCTCTTACACTAAGACCATCCATGTCTGAAGTGGTTCGGATGTTAAACGATGAAGAATATATCATTCCCTCACCAGCACAAGCTCCATTCTTAAATGCTAGTATCCTAAGTTCTGATGAAACTAACCAATATTCAGCTGCAAGAACTTCAACCTCAAACTTTCAAACAACAACTGAACGGTCCTATTATTCCAGTGATCATTCCTTTAATGAGCAACTGAGAACTGAAGTGTCTTCTTTTCATACTGCTGCTGAGTCCACAACTGTGGACAGTGCTGAATCCAGTCCATCAAAAGGTGAAGCATCTGAGATAAGGTAAATATATTGACCTTAAATTCTTTAAAGATTCAAGGGGTTAATGTCAGATGTAAGTTCAAGAAATGTAGGCAAAAGAGATTGGCTATCTTGGCCAAAAGAAAGGTTCCAATGCAACTGTATGTGTGGGGAATCTCTCCTTGAAGTTTGTATTTATGATGAAGACGGAGGTGGATTTCCAAGCCAAGGGAAATTATGACATGAGGGAAGTTTATTGCACATATAATCAGGGATGTGTACAAATAATGAGAGGTTTCTTTTTGGGATGAAGTATGATGAGAAGGTTTAGTCATGTAGAGGATGTTTTGGCATTTTCTTTTTCCATTGAAGGAAAGAAAGATCATATATGTTTTTTTTTTTTTTTTTTTTCATCTTTTCTTTTCTTTTAGAGTTACAGGCAATTATTCTCCCCACATTATAGAGAATTTGTAATATACATCCTAAATAAAAAAAAATTGCAATAAAAAAAATCAATTCAAGACTAATTTATAATGTTTATTTGCCATCCAAATTAGTGTTTAAATTATCAAAATTAAGGACTAAATTTATGATAAAGTTTGGTTGTTGTTGTTGTATCGATAATTAAACTCAAATCATGAAGTTGATTGTAGAATTTTCGTAGTTTATGGTGTACAATACAAAAGCTCCAATAGTTTTGGCTAGATAGTTGCCTTTTAATATGAACTAATTATTGATTTTGAGGGTGGTGTAAACATTGCAAATCAATTTTTCATACTTTATTTTATAGTTAAAATAATGGGAGATGGGGATTTTAATCTTTGCTCTCCTTATAAAAAGAACAAATAACTCAAGAATTTGGGATAAATATGTGTAATTTTTTCTTGAAAACATTTTTTTCTTCTAACAATGTTTCCACCTCAGTGTATTTACAATATCTTTATTTAGCAAAAGTTCAGTTTGTGCCTTCATTTTTTATGTGTTGACTGTCTTCTAATATCACATTTTCGTATGCAACAACTATGTCAAAACCAGAGTTCATTGTTTTGGGCTAATAATTGTTAAGTTCTGTGATTCTCTTTTACTATCTTAACTGACAAAATAGTAAAAAAGGAATGGGTTAGCTTTTTCATCAATGAAAAATGGTTGTTTATGTTTTCATGCCGAGGATGATTGCTGATCCAATAGTCAGTTGAAAACCGTTGGAGTCAAAAACTGTTTGAAAAACGGTTTTTTGTTAAGACTAAGGCTGTCTCTGTCTCTTGTGGTCATAACAACAAATGAAGATATGTTGTTCACGGTTAATCATATTCCTTTCAAATCGGGTTTTTTCTAAAATTACCATAATTAAGAAGTAAAAATATTTTGCCCTTTTTTAATATGTATTTTACATTATGCTTCACCAATTATTTCTTGCTACATATTATTATTTTTTTATTTATAAAATTACTAAAATTTAAAATAGAAAAAACTCACGTAACTGTGATTATAGAGTATAAAATGGAATACTAAATATGGGACATGAGATTTTTGTTTATTAGCTAACGGTCTTAATTTATAATAAAACAATTTTATGGTCATTTGGAGTTTAAATACAACAAGAGACAACTTTAGCAGTTGAGTTAATTCAAACCCACAATTTTATTATTATGAACTTATTATATAAAAAGTGATCTTACCATTAAAATGCTTATATAAGAAAAAAGAATGTAATAAACTAAAGGTTAAAATGCAAAAATTTGTTAAACATAATTTGTTCTCCCTAAAAATTTAACAATTGCTATTCGGTCAAATTAGGTCTACTTCAGTCTTATTCAGTCCAATTAGGTCTGCTTCAGTCCACTTCGGTCCCATTCAGTCCAATTTGGTCTACTCGGTCAATTTCGGTCTCCTTTAATCCATTTAGGAGGAATTGAGCCTTAAATTGATTCTTTTTATAAGTTGCCTTTTCAAGTCTAGCACACAAATTTTTTTTTCTTAATTTTTGGGTTGAAAAGTATGAAATTTTATTGTATTTGGGCTAAACTCTTTAGTTTTGAGATGAAAAATACAAACAAAATAGAAATTATAAATTAGAAATATAAGCCGTAAAATTGCAATAAAAATGATAAACATTCAAAAGTCCTATTCGGTCCCATTCTATCCATTTTGTCCTCTTCGGTCTACTTTGGTTCTATTTGGTCTACGTTGGTCCTATTGGGTACCTTCATATTATTCACTTTAGTCCTATTTGGTCCACATTGATCATATTCAGTCCATCTAGTCCACTTTTGTTCTATTTGGTCAAAATTGATCATATTTGGTCCATTCTATCCACTTCGGTCCAATTCAGTTGACATTGGTCTTTTTCGGTCCATATGTCTACTTTAGTCCTAATCTGTCCATTAGTTCTTATTTGGTCCATTTTGATCCTATTCGGTCCACCTTGTTCCCATTCGGTCCTATTTTGTCCATTTGCTCCATTTCGTCTATTTGTGTCCACTTCAGTTCATTTTTATGCACTAACATATAAGAAAAAGATATGTTTGGGTTGAGAGTACCTATTCTAAATCCAAATTTATTAAAAAATGTATATATAGATCTCAAACTCATAATATCTAAAATCTTAAACATAAAATTTATTGTTGCTACATTTTTGTTGCATTCTAGTCTCCTTCGGTTCGATTAAATTTAAGTGAAAGTCTTTCTAAACTTTAAGGCTATGAATATACAAATCTAATTCTTAGGGTAGTTACTCATTTCTTTTAACGTCATTACTTTAAAATGAATTGCATGAGGTTGATTATACCTTCAAGTAATATATATATATATATATATATATATATATATATATATATAGACACACACACACTAGCCACTAAGCACACGCTCACGCATGTGCTTAAAGACTCTTCTATTTTTTTGGGTACTTTTAAATGAATTGCATGAGGTTGATTATACTTTCAAGCAAAATAAATAATATATATGTGTATGTTTAATTTTTTTTAAAATAAATTATTCAAATTTTTCATTCTCTTAAAAGAGATTATTATGATAATCAAAACTCATAATAAACTTATACTAAATATGTATAATTTATTCTCTAATTTTATTGTAGATAATTTGTTCTCCCTAAAAATTAAACAATTTCAAAAAATAATTTCCATCGCTCTACTTTTACAAATATATAATTTTAACATTTTTGATGTTTTTGATTGATATTATTCTTTTATGAAATGGTTATATTCTTCTAACTATTTTTATTATGCATTAAACTTTCCTGATTTCTTTTGTTACAATTAAAATTTTTAAGTTTCAAAGTTATTATTCAAATTCTCATTCTCTTAAGGAGATTATTATGATAACCAAAACATATCATATAATTACAATTAATATTATTCTCAACCCAACCTTGTATTTTTCAATTCTTAGGTAGGTACACCGAATTGGACCGAAGTGATCTGAAATGGACCAAATAGATAGAATAGACCAAACTAGACTGAATGGACCGAATAGACCTAAGTGGATTGAATTGACAGAATGTGCCAAATTGGACAGAAGTAGAACAAATGGACTAAAATTGACCGAATTGGACTAAATTTACTGAAGTAGACCAAATGGACCTAATTGAACTGAAGTGGACCAAATTGGACCAAAATTGACCGAAGTGGACTGAAGTAGACCGAAGTGGACTGAATTGATGAAGTAGACTAAGGGTTCATTTGGGAACAGCTTATTTAGTTGAAACTGTGCTAAAGTATGCTTGTAACTTAAATTTTTTTGAAAATATGAGAAAATGAGGGAAAAAGTGAGGTTTTAAAAAACTGTACATAAAAGCTAAAAAAAAGCTAAAAGTTAAAAGATGATCTTATAAGCTCATGCCAAATACACTCTAAATAGACCGGAAAGAAAAAATAAAAAAATTTGAAGAAAAAGAGACCAAACCAAACCGGCCAAACCCAATTCACGACCTGGCCTTATAAATAGGGTTGAGCATAGACTTGGCAACCTGACCCGTCCCTACCCTAAGGGTCTTGGGCGGGTTGGATGAATGTTGGGGTTGGGTTCAAGTCCAATATTTGGGTCTGCCTCAGGTTCGGGTCGGTCTTGGGTCCAACTTGACCCGATCGATCTTAAATTAAAAAAAAAAAAAAAATTTCCATAACTTTTAATGCCATTTTTTTTATATTGCTTTTATTTAAATAGTAATGGTCTTTTCTTGCAATATTTCCAAATATAATTTTTAGCATAATTTGGTTTATTGTAGAATAATTTCCTAAATGATACTAATAGTAAAAATACTTTCCATCCAAATGAAGGTTAGAATGATGATAAAATTATTGGACTTTACAAAAAAGGAATAACTCTAACAATAAAATTTTCCATAGTAAAAGTCAAATTGTTGTTTAAAAAAGTTTTTATTTCGGTCCTAATTTTACCAAGGATCTTATTTATTATTGGAAAGTATATTTCCAAACTATGCCCTAGTGCTGATGTAAACAAAAATAGTAAAATTTATTTTCTCATTCAATGAGAATCGGGTCAAGATGTACACATGGGAAAAAAATTGTAAAAATTTGTTGCCTAATCAAGAAATCACGACCATTAAGCCTATATGACAATAAATAAATGAATAATGCTAGAGATACAAATTATTTTACAAACTGCTAATGTGATGAGTGATTATTGGTAATTGAAAAGGTGATATTAATGGTGGACCTAAATTAAAACCAATAAGAGGTTGCCTAAGTGATTATTTAAAGTAATACTACAGTCACAAACTATTTTTCAACATTTTTACAAAATGTTGATGTGACCAACCTTTTATTGGTTTTTATTTAGGCCTACGATTAATATCACTTTTCATTTATCAATAATTACTCACCACATTAGTAGTAAATTTTTTTGTAAAATAGTTTATATCTCTAGCATTATTCATAAATTATTGTATAATTACTGATTGAAAAAAAAAAAAAATTCTATCATCAAAATATGTTTCAAACAAAATCAATGGAAGGAAACAAAACACATCCCAAGAAATCTACATTTTTTACCTTTTTGTTCATATCTGATTTTTTCCCCCCTAATCAATCCAAATTTGAAAAATGTTGAAAGTAAAGTAAAACTCCATAATAGGGAAATCAATAAAATAGGGAAATCAACCAAAGTTTGCTTAAATGAATTTGAAACGTTATTCCTAAAAAAGGCTAGTAGTGATTAATATATATAAATATATAAATATATATATATATATATATATATATATATATATATATATATATATATATATATATATATAAAATAGGGATATCAACCAAAATAGCATCCTGTTGTGAAATGATAGAAATATATAAAACAAAGTAAGAAGAAACAAGAAATATATATTGATAAACTCTTGTATTCAAGTGGTCATCCACAATTCTTTTGATCTTTCTTAGATGTGTACAATAACAGTAAAGAAATCCCACATATATATAGGACCTTAGAATGCTTGTAGAGTTTATGGGATAAGGTTGTAATAATGAGTACACTTATGGATATACATCTCCTCTATAGACACTTATGAATATACATCTCCCCTATAGATTTTACACATCCCAAATAACCTTTTCATTGCCCAAAGTTTACACATTCCAATCAGACTTTATTTCTAATACATCCCATATTTTCCTAAACGAATTTAAAACGTTCCTCTTAAATTAATGCTATGTTCCTAAATCATAGCATAGAAATGTCACTAGCTAGCTACCATGAAGAAATTTCCCTATAAATAAGACCTCGAAAAGACAAAGACCAATCTAAAACATTTATCTCCCACCAACCCAAATCTCAATCAGCAAAACATCTTGAGTTCTTTCATTAGATTAGCATCATTGCTACTTCTCTTGCTGGTAACTACGTGTGAAGGAGGAATTTTGCCAACTAAGGTACATATGAAAATCTCTAATGATTTGGAAAATGGTTTGGTGTTGAACCTCCATTGTCAATCCAAGAACAATGATAAAAAATGACGATCAAATAATTGGACTTTACCAAAAAAAAAAAAAAAATCTAACACTAAATATTTTCTATAGTGAAAGTCAAATTGTTTAATTTTTTTTTCAGTCCTAATTATAACAATGATCTTATATATTATTGGAAAGTAAATGTCCAAACTAAGCTTTAGTGCTGATGTAAATAAAAATGGTAAATTTTACTTTCTCATTCAATGAGGAGTGGGTTAAGATGTTGTAAAAGTTTGTTGCCTAATCAAGAAATCACGACCATTAAACCTATTCGACAATAAATAAATTATTGAATTTAGTTTTTCACATTAATGTCAATCACTAAATTAGTAAAATAATTTCAAAAAAAATATTGCCTAGACAGACATGCATTAACTTGATAAAGAAAAAAAATTAATATTTATTATCATAAAAAAATGGAGATCCTTTCACGGTCACACAATTTGAAAAAAGAAAAAAAGAAAAAAAAAAGACCCAACCCAATACCAATCACCCGACCCGACATATACCCGTACTTTTTGAGTTGGGTCGGGTTATCCCTGACAAACCCGATTATTATCGGGTCGGGTTATGGGTGGCAGTGAAACCGACCCAATCTCAGTCCTTATAAATAGTCTAGCCTCGTTTTAATTAATTATTATATTAATAATTATTATGTAATCGAATTCGAAACCCCAAACCACCACACCGCGCTATATCGAAGTCGAAACCCCAAACCTCAATACTCAAGAACCATGGCATAATCTTCTCTAATGGAACTAGAATTCAAATTCCTTATAGCTCATTTGCATTGCTAATTAATGCCTGGTGTCACATAAGCAGAGCTTCACTCTGCTTTGCTTTGTTGTTTATTTTGTTTTGTTTTTTGTTTTCGCTTTTGTTTGATTTGCTTTGGCTTTGGATTGTACAAGGGACTTTTCATTATTTCTTTCATTGTATGATGTTCTTAATCTATACTGATTCTGATGTTGGGTTTCTCCCAATTATGAATATTCATTGGTCAGAAAAGTAAGTGAATGGCTTCATGGTTTATGCATTGACTGTTTTAAGTTCAGACTTAGAATAGTTTGGATTTCTTAGCCTTCTTTTAGTTTGGATTTTTAAGCATGGATTGAGGTTGCAAATTCTTCAATTTGTTGGTCCATTCTTTTTGGTTTTGTCCTGCATAATGTACGTTGTC
This sequence comes from Quercus tomentella, assembly GCA_028535165.1. Taxonomy (NCBI): domain Eukaryota; kingdom Viridiplantae; phylum Streptophyta; class Magnoliopsida; order Fagales; family Fagaceae; genus Quercus; species Quercus tomentella. The sequence continues at coordinate 47,969,146 of JAPQVY010000122.1, read as the reverse complement.
ATGAATAGAAATAGAAGATAATTGAGACACAAAGGAATGATATATAGGTAAAAGATTTTGATAAGAAATGTAATTTGATATGGGATATTGTGTGCAAGAACTAACTCCCTTATGAAGGGCAGTAGGAGTATTTAAATTATCATACTAATCATGATTTGAGGTAGGAATGGGATTAGAGACATCACTTGAACCTAAGGAAACTGGTTGATGTGGAGTAGGCAGTGCAAGGAGAAAGGTATTGCTATATAATGGTGAGATCATTCCATTTCATTCTGTTTAAATTTGAGATGAGGGACTTTGATTTACTTTTTAATTTGTAATTAAACACGCACTTGTTGGGTCTTTAACTTACAATCTCATCCTTCAACTTACACTCGCAAGGGGAGGAGGTGCTCATTGGCAGATGAGGGACTTCTATTTGGTTTTGGCTAATATTATCTTACTACAATTTGCTGTGTAAGTTCCTTAAAATGCAATAGAGTTGACATCCTGAGGTGTGCTATTTTAACTAACATCTTTAGGATTTCATTAAATGAAATCATGTGCTCTATTGTTGAACCAGTGGCAAATGATGCAATTGTTTGTGATGATTTTTTTTGATAATCAATTGTTTGTGATGATTTTATATATTGTTCTCTAGCCCATGTGTGGAAGAATGGTATATGCCTTCCATTTTCACAGAAAACAAAATGAAATTGTTAATGCGATGATCTTGACGCTTGATATATAGAACTAGTTGATTTGTGCCATTATTCATGTAGATTATAGAGAGAAGAGAACAAGTTTATACGAATATTTAGATATTCATGAAAATATGAACTTACAATGTTTAAAATAATGGGGATTATAGGGTTTCCAAAGGGACAAGGATTAGTAGGGTTTTAGGAATGAAATCAAAGGTGAAATTCAAGATTTCGGTTGCTGTAAACAATGATGTGAACAGTAACCGTGAATAGTAAAATTAAAGAAAATAGATAAATTCTAGGAATCAAACCTAGACTTCCTAAGCATCATACCTAGGGTTCCTTGACTTCCTAACTGTGATTTGGGTTACTTACTATTGAAGTGATTATTAATGAATGTTTTCAGAATTTAAGAGATATGCTTTCTTTTATGGTTTGTGTGATGCAAACTTTTCCGAGGTGTGATGCCAAGGAACCCTAGGCGTGATGCTTAGGAAGACCTAGGTATGATTGTCTAGTGTTTTATTTAGGTTATTTTGTGTTTATCCCCTGTTTCAGCCCAAAACAGCCATCAACATTCATCCTTTTCTAACGTATAGTGCTAAATTTCTTAATGGTCCTGCATCAGGGTGTCTCCCTCCGTTCCATATATCTCCACAGCCATTTGCCTAATAAAGCAGAATTAAATCTTCTCTAATGCCTGATACCTAACTCACCATTTTGCACTGGCATACAAACTTGAGACCATTTCACTAGAGGTATCTTGGCTATGAAGCATGGATGCGATTGGGAAGGTGCCGCACCGGAGTCCGACGCGGGGTGCGGTGTCCGATGCGGTTGCCCGAGCGTCGGTGCCGTGTCTAAGCTTTTTTTTTTTTTTCATGGATTCATGATGACTCGGCTCGATTCGCGCTGACTCGCTTTGATTCGCGCCGAACCGGGCAGATTCGGCCAGAATAAAGCCGTATCGGCCGAATCGGGTCGTATCGACCGGCGACCGAAACGGCCAAAACGGATCGAAATGGCCGAAACAGGCCGAAATCGGCCTTGAATCATGCTGGAACAACCGAAATCGGCTTTGAATGAGGCCCAAACATCCTAAATCTGTCATTCCTTAATTTTATTATGAATATTTGTTACTTCTTTTGTGTTTTCTTTTTTGTTTTGTGTTTCTTGCCTTCTTCTTTCTTTGTTTTGTGAATCAAGGCATAGTAATGTGTTTTTTAAGAATATTTTAATAGTGAAAATATAAATAAAAATATTTTTAATAATTTTTTAATCGCCGCACCCCGCCACACCTGCACCCAACTTTTTCAAAAATTGACGAGTCTCGCACCCGCACCTGAATCCGGAAATGCACTCGTGCTTCATAGTATCTTGGAAGCATCAATACCACTCCAAAGGGTACTCTTAATAAGAGTTAGCTTACCCCCCCCCCCCCCCCCCCCCCCCCCCACACCCAGATAAATACATCCTTTTCCATCCCGCTAAATGCCGCTCAATCTTCTTTAAAATAGGATTCCAAATTGACTCCTCTTTATATGTATCACACTGGAAGACCCAAATATTTCAAAGGAAGAGAGGACTGCCTACAACCTAACATCTCCGCTATTTCCTCCATATTTATATTAGGCACATTGCCAATTGGAACCAATTTTGACTTTCCCATGTTAATTTTTAACCCTAACATCGCTTCAAATGTGGCTAGTTCCCATGTAGAGCATCTATATGATTAGAATCAACATCACAAAAATAAGTGTATCATCTGCAAACAAGAGATGAGACATCGTCAACAACGTACCAACTGAATTGCCTTCTGAGAAACTCGAAAACTGACCCAAAATGGCAGCCACATCCAACATACGACTAAAGGCCTCTAGACAATATAAAAAAGAAGTGGGAATAATGGATCCCCTTGATGAACACCCCTAGCATACTACCAAAGAAATCAGAAGGGGTACCATTGATCAGAACAGAGAATTTAACAGTTGAAATACAACACATAATCCACCATCTCCATTTTTCTAAAAAGACACGCCGCATAAGCAAGTACATAAGAAAGTTCCAATTCACATGATCATATGCTTTCTCAACATCCAACTTGCATAACACCCCCGGCACCCTTGACTTTAACCTACTATCTATACATTTAGAAGCAATTAAAAGAATCCAGAGTTTGCCTACCTTTAACAAAGGTGTTTTGAGAATCTGAGATAAGCCCATGCACCACCCTTCTCAAACGATTAGCCAATACCTTAGATATAATCTTGTACATCCCTCCCACCAAACTAATAGGACGAAAATCCTTCACCTCCACAGCATCAGTTTTTTGGGAATAAGGGCAAGGAAGGAGGCATTAAGGCTTTTTTCAAACACAGCTTGCTCTGTTTTCTATATACTCCAGCAAGATTGAAAAATGCCATAGAAAAACTATCCAAGCTTAGCGACTTATCACCGTTGGACCCACTGATCATCCCAAACACCTCATCCTCCTCAGTAGGTCTATCTAGCCAAATAGCATCTTCCTTAGAAAATTCTTGTAAGAAAATTTTTAGATTCTTTTTTTATTTTATTTGGACAATGTGGTCAAACTTTTGGCTGTGAACTCTATCCTGTGATGTAGAGCATTTCAGTTGAGCCCACACTTATCAAGGAGTTCTATTCCCTCTTCTTATTCCATGCAACTTTGTTGTACAATTCACATGAAAAGCCTAGGGAAAAGGAAATTATTTGCTCAAATATTAGGAATTTTATCATCTTAGTGCTGCTTTGTGAGTGATTAGGTTGTAACTTATAAATGCTTATAGTGCTAAGAAAGATGGAATTCATTAGTTGCAATATCATGCAACTTCATTCTGAATCGAGGATATATATTGGAGGTGCAAGATACATTGATTTATAAAGAAAGTTAACTAAATCAGGGTTGTATATGATACAATATTTGTTCAATTAAGTGGACTATGAAGATGAGGTTAGGGATCATTCTTTTTTCTAATTACTTATGAGGTTTGTATGGAATTTTGAGAATATTTGTATAGATAAGCTAAGAACCTTCTGATGCCAACTTCATACTACTGATATTAAGTCTTTAATATGTGCCTTTCTCTTAGTTTCAAAGTTGGTTATTGGCTCTTACTGATTTCTCAGTTTTGTGACAGTGATGCATTACTTCTTGTCACCTCCTTTGGTCGCCCATGACTGCTGGTTCCTATTACCATTATCTCCATCATGATGGTAAGCTAAATCTTTTGTTCAATTTCACACATGGAGACTCAATCACCTGTGTAATTGATATATATATATATATATATATATATATATATATATATATATATATTTTCTTTTGCAGTATTGCATTTTTTGGGAGGACCAGTTGCATTCTACCATCATTACATTTGGACCAGCTACTTTGTACTAACATCATTTGGAGGGTTTGCTCTAGATCATTACGTTCTGTTACCTCTTTTGGTCGCCCATGGTTGCTGGTTCCTATTACCATTATCTCCATCATGATGGTTAGCTAAATCTTTTGTTCAGTTTCACACATGGAGACTCAATCGCTTGTATAACTGATATATATTTTCTTTTGCAGTATTGCATTTTCTGGGATGACCAGTTACATTCTACCATCATTACATTTGGACCAGCTACATTCTTCTAGCGTCATTTGGAGGGTTTGCTCTAGATCATTTGTTCTTAGGAGATGCTTGTAAGAAAATTCTATAGATTCTTCTTTACATGGAGGCTCAATCACTTGTGTAACTGATATATATTTTCTTTTGCAGTATTGCATTTTCTGGGAGGACCAGTTATATTTGGCTATCATTACATTCATCATTTGGAGGGTTTGCTCTAGATCATTTGTGCTTAGGAGATGCTTGTAAGAAAATTCTTTAGATTCTTTTTTTTTTTTTAATTTTTTTAATTTAATAAATAAGTTGATGTCTTTTATTATCCTTATATTATGTCAATGAAGCATTATTTTCACTTTTCTTTTGTCATTTCTGTTTGGATTGTGTTTTATGCTATCAATCTTCCTAGAGACTAGTCTATACTCTCTAATGCTATTGCATCCCATTTGATATCATAATGCCTCCTTGGTTATATAATTTTGTGAAGTGGCTTATCTTTGTTTTGAGATTTTGATAGCACTCTATGGATGATACATACCTGACCAATTAAGTGAGTAAGTGGTTGGCTTCTAGCCGGATAGGGAACAATAGTAAGAAAGGTATGCGAGAATCAAGGAGTTTAGTTTCTTCTATTAATTTTGACGGGAAGTCTGGTAGGAATTCAAGAGGTAGTATGAAACCCATTAGGTTGGACTTAGATCAATATTAATGAATTTAAAAATCCTATCTTGGAATGTGAGGGGTTTAAATAATTTTCATGAGAGGGATTTTATGAAAAATATGCTTAAGGAGTGGCAGGGTGATGTTGTTTGTTTACAGGAAATCAAATTGGATAGTGAAGAGGAAGGAATTTAGAGATGACAGATCCATTTGGATGGGCTTGACAGATCAAGATAAGTGGGATGAAAGTGAACGGATCCGATGTGAATGGACTGGGGTGGACGGACCAGAAGGCCACGTGGCACTGAATTGGTCATTATGTGGTCTCAAAGAAATCCTAAATGGAAACGACTTGCGTCTCACAATTAACCCTAGCCCATAGAATCCCAATATGAATAGAATTCTAACACGAGGAAGATTCTGGAAGATACGCCCATTAATGAAGATCTTTCCTATATGGAAAAGACTTATTGCGCAAGCATAGGAGTTTGATTCTACACTACTATAAAAACCCAAAGACCCTCAGAAAACAAGTACGCATAATCCATCCCAGCTCTGGCACTCTAGAGTTGTGAGAAGTTCTAACTTGACCTTTGGAGGGTATTTGGCCGGCACCACATCGGTGCTCTTTGTTAGGTCTTCTCTTTTTATTATGCAGGTATTGTTCCGAGCGTGCGAGGACCGTGTGGCTCACTGGTAATTTTTCGACATCATCAGATAGTATTAACTCTACCATTGTGAAAAGTTTATGGGGCAGCCCTTTGGTTGATTGGGCAGTTTTGGATGCAATTCACTCTACTGGGGGTATTTTGTTGGCATGGGGACTAGAGGGTGTTTGAGAAAGTTGATTGTTTTGTAGGTAGATTTTTTGTTTCCATTTTGTTGAAGGGAGTGGTAGACAAGTTTGAATAGGTTTTGTTAGACAGGTTTATTCGGGGGTGTAAGGTTTGTTTGATGACAGTGCTAGGCTAGGAATGCAATGTGGGTGGAACTTGATTCTGTGAGGTTGCGGTGGAGCTTGGCATGGTGTTTGATTGGTGATTTCAACATCATCAGATATCTAGTAGGGAGACTTGGTTGTAACTCTTTTAGCTCAGCCATGTTCATTTCTCTGACTTTATTGAGAAAAATAATCTGGTTGATCTACCTTTGGAGGGGGGCGATTACCCTTGGTTTTGTGATTTCGATAATCCTTCCATGTCCAAAATTGATAGGGCTTTGATTTCAACTGACTGGGAGGATCATTTTTTGGATGTGACTTGTAAGACTCTTTCTCGGGTGGTGTCAGATCATTGTCCTATTTTAGTGGAGGTAGGAGGTATGTTGAGGGGGAAGAGTGATTTTAAATTTGAAAATATGTGGTTGAAAATGGAGGGTTTTGTGGATCAAGTTCAGCAGTGGTTGAGTGGTTATCACTTTGTGGGGCCTCCTAGTTATATTTTAGCTTGTAAATTGAAGGCTTTGAAAGGTGACTTGAAGCATTGGAACAAGCATGTGTTTGGGGACATGGCTTTTAGGAAAAAATGTCTTTTGACTGAGTTGTTGGATCTTGATATGAGAGAAGAGTTGCAAGTTTTGTCTCTTGAAGATGGATCTAGAAGAACTGTGATGAAAGCTGATATCGAGCATTTAGCTTCTTTGGGGCAAATTTCTTGGAGGCAAAATCCAAGGCCTTATTCATAAAAGAGGGGAATAATAATACTTGGTTTTTTCATAGGTTGGCTAACTCACATAGGCAAACCAATCACATTAGGGGAGTGGAGGTTGAGGGAGTGCTTTATTAGGCTGATAGGGAGGTTCAAGATCAGGTGGTGGAATTTTATAAGAATTTATATTGAGAGCTTGAATCTTGGAGGCCTACTATTGATGGCCTGGAGTTTGCTTGCTTAGATGAAACTAAGAGGCTGTCTTTAGAGAGGGAGTTTGATAAGGAGGAGATTTTTGCAGTTTTAGAGGAGGCTGAAGGTGATAAAGCACCTGGGCTGGATGGTTTTACTATGGGTTCTTTTCAAAAGTGTTGGAGTGTGTTAAAAGAGGATGTTATGGCTTTTGTTGTGGATTTTCATGGAAGTTGCATCTTTGAAAAATCCCTTAATGCCACTTTATTTCTTGTGTCTGATTCCTAAGAAGATCGATGCTATTAAAACACTAAGGACTTTCGTCCTATTAGCCTCGTGGGTAGTTTGTATAAGTTTTTATCAAAAGTGTTGGCACATAGGCTTCATTGTGTTTTAGATAAACTCTAATCTATCAAAAAAGATAAACTCATTTCTAATTCTCAGAATTCTTTTGTTGGAGGGAGATAGATTCTTGATTCCATTCTCATTGCAAATGAGAGTTCAGATAGTAGAATGAAGAGTGGAATTCCTGGTGTTATTGTCAAGCTAGATATTGAGAAGATAGCTAAATCTTTTGCTCAGTTTCACACATGGAAACTCATTCACTTGTGTAACTGATATATATTTTCTTTTGCAGTGTTGCATTTTCTTGGAGGACCAGTTACGTTCTACTATCATTACGTTTGGAGCTGTTTTTGTGGTTTAGAGGGAATTTTTGTTCTTTGGTTGATAATAATATCTATACTTGATGTTTTGACAATTGGGTTTTGCAGTAAATTTGTTTCTATGAACTCATTAGTTTTAGGATTGCTTTTTTGGAACTCTGTTGAAGAGGATTGATTTTTCTAGTTAATATACTACCTTTCCTTTTTAAGAATCTCTGGAATTATTTGAACTAGCTGAGTTCCCGCACAATGTGCGGTGCAACTCATTTTAGTTTTCTCCAATATTTCAATAAGATTTAGTTTAACTGGTTGGCATCTCAATTTCTAATAGAGACATTCAGATTTAGATCCCTCACCCTCAACTATCAATGTATATATAAAAAAAAAATTTCAATAACTTTCCTTGTAAAAAAAGGTAATCTTTAGTTATTTTATAGACAAAATAGAAAGACACTAAGAATAATGTAGTGATTTGATCATAGTATATATATGTGTTTTTAAATTTAAAATTGCATGATATATTGGGTCATATAAATAGGCATGTTTCATGCCTACAAAAAATGCAAATATCCTTCAATTATTATTTTTACATTATGGATTTTGTGTTAGTAAAGTTATTTATTTTTTTCCCTTTTTGTTGGACATTGTTTCAATAGTTGCAAAGACAACTAAAATTTTAGTAAGAATACCATATTTCAAATCAATTGTTTCTCACATAAAAAAAAAAAAAAAAATATTCAATTGTTTCTCATATAAATCTTAGAAAAGTGATATTAAAATTTCATTATGCTTAAAATAATTAATATAACAAAATAAACATATTCATTCTATTAGTTATCTTTCTAATTACATAAAATAAATAACACAATGTTAGTTCCACATACATACATATATATATATATATATCACATGTCACTGAAAGGAATCAGGAAATTTAAAAGATTAAGATTAATTTTTAGTGAATTCACAAATGTTTAATTTTTTTTTTTTATATATAGTTTTTGTGTCAATTTTTGTCAAAGCAACTAAACATGAGGAACAATGTCATATTGTAAATCTAATATTATTATTCCAACTAAAAACTATTTCTCAAATAAAGTTTATAAAAATAATCTTATAAATTCAATTAATATAAATAATTAATGCACAACTATAGATAATTAGTATATACATTTACTCTATTAGCTGATTCAATGAACTAATAATTTGATATAAATGCAAACTCTTTGAAGTAGAAGTCTAAATAAAAAGAACTTCAAGGAATGCGCCACTTGGCATAACCCCATGCTCTCCAACATGAGGTCTCTACTTTTATATATATATATATATATATATTGATTTGTATTCCGTAGGATATTAGTATTAGCTTTCTGGTCCTCTCTGCCTCCTTGCCCTCCCCCACCTAGTCTACCAACATCACCACATACGCAAAAACTTTGCAAAAACATCCACATCGAATTATCTATTATACTCTATTTCCTTTAAATAATCATTTTTCTCTCTTGCTTTTTTGGACATTAAAGAGAGAGTCAATGGAAGAGAGAGAGAGATTCTAACAAGGGTGAGAGAAAAAAATATTAAAATAATAAAATCGAAAACTATAGTAACCATGTATATTTACATGGTTATTGTAGCAATAATGTATATGTACAGTGTTATAGATTGACTAATGTGAATAGTTTTTGAGCAAAAATGTGTAAAACTAATCACTTTTTTATTTTTTTAATTTTGCAATGTCTAATGCGAGTGCTATAATGGAGCTTACTTTTTGCACTTGTGTGTGCTAAAGCATTTAACAAATCTAACACGAGTGATCTCATAGCCATGCTCAACAACAAATTAGTCCCGATTAAACAATGACTAATTTTTGGAAATTCGAACTTGCTCACCCAGTAAAATAAATTAGTGCTAGTTCTTAATTTAGAGAGAGAAATGGGGGTGGTGATAGGGGGAAAATAATACAGCCATGAGGTGGTGTGTATTTTGATTTCTTGCAAGATAGGGGATCATTTCCATTACCTAGAAAGCTCTCAATTATTTTTAGTTTCTACTTTTTCTTCTGTTTCTTACTGGCTTGCTTTTCAATTTGTTGTTTTGCTTCCTCAATCATACCCTCCCTTTTATAATGGAGTAAATTAGGGATCCTTTAGACCAAAACACTTGCCTTATGGATACACTGATGTCCCTGAACTTTCCTTTGAATCATTCAAATAGTCCTTGGGAAATAGGGGTGTTATGCCTTACTTTCCTCCATTTTTCTTCCCTTACCAAATTTTTTTTCACATCAAAGGAGCCTTCTGAAGTAGCTTGGTTGAAGTGGTTTGAGCCCCTTGCCATTTGCATCTCTTCTTTCTATATCAAGGTGCTGGGAATTGGAGCATTGACCACCTTATCAAACCAGAAACCGAATGCAACTGGTTTTAGGCTTTGACAACACACCAATACTATAGACCTTATAACCTACTTATACATGTTCCAAGCTTACAATGTATCAATGGGTGATAGCTACGTGTTCTTCATATCTGCACCCCCCATCCTTCCAAACATAACCCCCCTCTCTCTCTTTCTTTGTGTCAAGCACTCAAGGCCTGGATCATAAGTTTTGATGTTTGGAATTGAGCTGCTAGACTGAGACTTGAAGAACTCACGGTTTGTGCCCATCAAGAATAAACAAACTACTTTCTAGGTCGATGACCAACTAGTGACGTTGGTCATAAGCTCAGAAGGTTAAACTATAATATGAATTAAGATGAGGTTTAAAAGAAAAATTGCAATGTGACAATGATCGTTTGGAAAATCATTCCTCTTTGTGATTCTAAAGGGGAATCATTCAGAGGCTTTTGTTGGCGTGAGTTGGTGAACATTTCCTTTGCAAAGTAGGAGTTATAACAGTTCATCATCCCCTTAAATTGATTGAGGTGACTTGAGCTTCGGGCATTGTCCCTATGACCACATGTGGATGTTCTCATTATCTTGTAGCATTAAATGCAAAATTGGGATTAATTATGAGGTAATGCATGCGGATGTGAGGGGCCAAACCTTCCTTAGAGTGAATTGTTGTATTGTTTGGAGAGTAAATAATTACATTTACCTTTTGTTTACCTTTTTTTTTTTAAAAATACAATTTCCAACAAACTCTCTATCCTTTCTCTATCACATTTAAATATTATTTCTTTAATCTTTCTCAAGAGCAATTAACAAAACATAAACCCGTCATACCCCACAACCCCATTTTACTAAACTTGAAGATATACAATTAGAAAAATGATTTCAAATGATTGAAATTGGCATACCAGTTTGCTTTTAGCTTTTGTGAGAGAATTTAGCGATTGTTTTTGTGAAAAATAGAGATTTGCGATCGTTTGTAGAAAAAAGAGAATGAGAGGAGAGACAAATTTTTTTTTTTTTTGATCAGTTGTTTGATTTTGTTGGTTGAGCTGATGTTCCCATCGGTGCTGGAATTTGAGAAGAAATCAAGAAGAAATTGAGAAGTAGAGTCTCCTTTCATTTGTTCTGTGATAAGAAACAGAGAAAGAATATGAGAGCAAAAAGAAACCAAAGAAGAAAGAGAAAGAAGTGATATAATATTAGGTGCTTAAATTTTTTTGTCCACTTCGGTCCACATTGGCTCTTTTCGGTCCTCATTGGTCTTATTCTGTCCACATTAGTCCTATTTTGTCCACTTCGGTCTTATTCAGTCCACATTGGTCCTCGGTCCATTCTGTCCACATTGGTCTTTTTGGTACATTCTATCCACTTCGATCCAGTTTGTTTATTTCAGTCTCGTTTGGTCCATCTTGCTGACTTTGGTCCTAATCTGTCCATTCAATCCTATTCAATCCATTTTGGTCCTATTCGGTCTACTTCGGTCCCATTTAATTCTCCTTGTTCCTATTTGGTCCATTCAAACCACTTCGGTCCATTTTGATCCACTTCGATCTATTTTTGTGCACTTACATAATGGGAAAAGACATGTTTGGGTTGAAAGCACCTATTCTAAATACAAATTTATTATAAAAAAAATATAAATCTCAAACTCGTAAGATCTAAAATCTTAAGCATAACATTTATTGTTGTTACGCTTTTATTAAGTCACACTAATGTAGCATTTTAGTCCACTTCGGTATAGCTAAATTTAAGTGAAAGTCTTTCAAAACACAAAGGCTATGAAAATAAAAATGTAATCTTTAGGACAGTTATTCATTTATTTTAACGTTGTTAATTTTATATGAATTGCATGAGATTGATTATACATTTAATGTCGTTACTTTTATGGGATTCCCTGTTGCTTGATATGAGAGTCAGTATATTGCTTTCTTTCAACAACTCGAGAGGGTTTAGGAAATCACAAGTGAATGATGTTATTATTCGTCGGGCAAGTAATTCAAGCCAAAAATGGGTGAGGGAATTAAGAAATTTGATTTCTACTATGAATTATGATGGGCCTTTCAGTAGAAGTACTAGGGGTAGTTTGAAATCCTCTGGGATCGCCTGTTTGTACATGAATTTGAAACTTTTGTCTTGGAATGTGAGGGAATTGAATAATCCTCATAAGAGGGATGTTGTGAAGTATCTTCTAAGGGAGCGGAAGTGTGATATTGTTTGTCTTCAAGAAAATTAATTAGACAATACCGTCTTTAACATGGTAAAAAGTCTTTGGGGCAGCCCTTCTGTAGACTTGGTGGCTTTAGATGCCATTCATACAGTTGGGGGTGTTCTGTTGATGTGGGATGGAAGGGTGTTTGAGAAAGGTGACTATGTGGTTAGAGGATTTTCATTTTCAATTTTATTGAAGGGTGTGGCAAATGGCTTTGAATGGATTTGCTCGGGGTGTGTGGACCGACTAATGAAAACCTAAGGGATGCGATATAGGCATAGCTTGACATTGTGAGATCATGGTGGCTTTTGGCTTGGTGTTTGTTTGATGATTTTAATATTATCATATATCCAGCTGAGAGACTTAGATGTACTTCGTTCAGTCTAGCAATGCTTAAAATTTTGGATTTTATTGCGAAACATTTTTTGGTTGATTTTCCTTTGGTGGAAGGAGAATTTATGTGGTTTTGTGACTCTGACATTCCTTCCATGTCCAGAATTGATAGAGTTATGGTCTCAGGGGATTGGGAGGAGCATTTCTTAGATATGATCCAAAGGATTCTTTCTTGGGTGGTGTTGGATCATTGTCCTCCACTAATGGAGGCGGGAGGCATGTCGAGGGCAAAGAGTCCTTTCAAATTTGAAAATATGTGGCTAAAGGTGGAGGGTTTTGTGGTTACGGTTCGTCAATGGTAGAATGGTTATCACTTTATGAGACCTCCTAGTTATGTTCTAACTTGTAAGCTTAAGGCCCTTAAAGGGGATTTGAAGCATTTGAACAAGCATGTTTTTGGGATGTATCTTTTAGGAAAAATTGATTGAAAAATAAAAGGGTAAATACTAGTACTCATTTTTTTTTTATTACAAAAAACATTGCGCACACACTTTTTGCATTTGAAATCATGACTTGAAGTCACGTTTCCAGTTTAAAAAGTGTGTATGATTGCATAATAACAAATGTGAAATAAACATCACCCAAATAAAAAGAGGGGCGAAACAACTACATGTGACCTTTATGGTGTGGGTTGAGGGAGACCAATAGTGAAAAACCATTTCGTTTATGGACTTTATCGATGGTCTCTCAATTTCTCACTTAATCTTTGGTTTTCAGTTTTTAAGTTTTGGTTTGGTTGATAGGTGCCCTTAGGGTATATGTTACCGAACCATTTTAAGAAATTTTTGATACCATTTTATGAAAAATACAAAAAAATGTTTTAAAAAAAAACTTCAATTTTTTTTTTTCATTTTCTATAAAAATTTTCTAAAATTAATTCTTAAATAGATTCCCTTAGAGTATCTGTTAACAAAATCCTTTAAGTTTTAACACGTTCTACTCTTTGCTTTTTATGGCAATTCCTACAACAAAATTCAAAAAATTAACTTTTCTTCTTCTTCTTCTTCTTTCTTTTTTTTTTTTTTTTTTTTTTTTTTTTTTTTTGCATTGAATAATTTCACTTGACACAAAAATTTAAAAATTCAAATGAGACTGTGGCAAAAGATTGGACTCTAATAGAGAAAGACCCGGCAGACCTGCCCAGGGCTCGAGGGTGAGCTTTATTTAAGAGAGAATGGGAAGTGAATCGACTTCCATTTTCATTCTTGGTTTGGGGGCTTTCGGGCCCCAATTCGGTGAATTCTTAAACCGAAATGGATTCTTGCCCAAAAAATAAGAAAAAGGCTTTGGCACCATATACATATGGCGTCTACAAGGTCCAAAAACGAGAGTTACAAGACCCCCAAGTAGGATTTTCCTACTACCAGTCAGTTAACCACCAACCGCTCCACCTCAATAACTCAGTGGTAGCAGTTAGCAGTAAGTTTAATTTTACATGTAATTGAATTTTATCTCAGCTTTAAGATACTACAAGTTTTACTATATAATACTTACAAACTGATGTAGAAATAAATATGATTGGTGAACTTTAATGACCTATAAATAAATATTTGAATTGCCTTTTATTGATTAGTGACACATCAATTTATAAACTCAATGTATTAAAATTTGTAGAACCTCCAGTAAAATTTGGCAACAACTGTGATCCCAAGCTTGACAAAATGGTTGCCCCCTTCTATGCTGGTTTGTAAGTTGAACGTGGATGTCTATTAATTCAAGTCAACAAACTCAGCTGGCCTTGTCATTACTAAAAAAAAAGGGGTACAGGAGGACAATCTGTTAAACATACAGACTCAAGAGCTGATGGCAGATTACATGTTAGAGTTAAAGGATAATCTAACCCAAGAAAAGGAAGACCTATAAAAAGATTCAAATAAGGTACTGATATAGCTAATAACATTGCTAATAGTCCAATCTGGAGGTATGTCAAAAGAAAGTGGATCAATGCATTCCTTGGAGTCGTATGTAGTGAAGTGGTGCAGCAAAATGAAGAAATCGTATAGTTAAGACCTACATGCCCCACCCTTTCTCCACCATTATATATTGGTATTGCAACATCTCAATATCTCATATATTATAAGGGTTTTGTGTTAGGTGTTTGTTTAATCTAAAAATAAAGAAGGAATAATGGGAAAGTGAAAGGAAAGGAGAGGAAGAATTGAATTTAAGATTGTTAGTTACTTTGAGGGTAACCACCCTCCTAGCAGAGAGAGAGAGAGAGAGATTAGAATGGAACTAAAAGGGAAAATTGATTAATACTCTTCATGCCCTTTATTTCATATCATCCCATATCTTTATACAACACATTAGTCTTCCCGCCAAAACTAACAAGCTAACTAACTAATAACAACCCAACTGCTACTAATTAACAAAACTGTTACTAACTAACATAGCACAGTCACATAGCCTTACTTATTTACAATGCTATTCAATTATAACGCTACTCAATTAGCTAGTTCCCTAACATAACTTCCCCCCATTAGAACATCTTGCCCACAAGATGAGGAAATTGTTGTTGTAGATAAAATAGGTCCTCCCAAGTGGCATCTTCAACTAAACCTCCTTGCCATTGTATGAGTAATTGAGTGATTGTCCTCCTCCGAAGCTGATGAGATCTGGATTGAAGTACAACTGCAGGCTCAGGAGTGAGGATGCCTTGAGAGTTGAAAGAAGGCAACATAGAAATGGAAATGTTGTGAATTGTTGACTCAGTAGGTAGATCCAACCTGTAAGCAACCTCTCCAATCCTCTCCAAAACTTTGTAAGGACCAAAAAACCGAGGGGAAAGCTTATTAGACCCCCTATAAGCAGTAGGCTGCTGCTTGTAGGGTTGCAATTTGAGATAAACCCACTCACTAACCTTAAAAACCCTCTCAGTCCTGTGGAGATCACTCTGTTGCTTCATCCTGGCTTGAGCATCCACCAAATTTTGCTTCAACAAGGTGAAGATCTACTGCCTAGACTGCAAGAGTGAGTCCACTGCTACAACTTGAGTGGTGCCAGGAACATAATCAACAAGTCTTGGAGGACTGAAACCATACATTGCCTCATAGGGAGTCATCTTGGTGGCAGTATGATAGTTAGTGTTGAACCAAAACTCAGCTTAGTATAACCACTCAGCCCATTCAATAGGTCTATTAGCAAAAAATGACCTTAAATAATGCTCCAAGCTCTTATTTACTATCTCAGTTTGCCTATCTGATTGAGGATGGTAAGCAGATGACATGGCAAGTTGAACACCTTGAAGTTTAAATAACTTAGCCCAAAACTTAACAATAAAAACGGGATCTCTATCAGACACAATGGAAGTAGGCATGCCATGTAACCTTAAAAACCCTCTCAGTCCTGTGGAGATCACTCTGTTGCTTCATCCTGGCTTGAGCATCCACCAAATTTTGCTTCAACAAGGTGAAGATCTACTACCTAGACTGCAAGAGTGAGTCCACTGCTACAACTTGAGTGGTGCCAGGAACATAATCAACAAGTCTTGGAGGACTGAAACCATACATTGCCTCATAGGGAGTCATCTTGGTGGCAGTATGATAGTTAGTGTTGAACCAAAACTCAGCTTAGTATAACCACTCAGCCCATTCAATAGGTCTATTAGCAAAAAATGACCTTAAATAATGCTCCAAGCTCTTATTTACTATCTCAGTTTGCCTATCTGATTGAGGATGGTAAGCAGATGACACGGCAAGTTGAACACCTTGAAGTTTAAACAACTTAACCCAAAACTTAACAATAAAAACGGGATCTCTATCAGACACAATGGAAGTAGGCATGCCACGTAACTTAAGGACATGCTGAGCAAATAGAGCAGCCACTTTAGCAGCTGAGTAAGGATGGGACAATCCTATAAAATGAACATATTTGGTTAACCTATCCACAACTACCATAACAACATCCAATCTTGGGGATTTAGGCAAGCCCACCACAAAATCCATGCTCATTGCAGTCCAAGGCTTATCAGGTATGGGCAAGGGTTAGAGCAGGCCAGCAGGATGGCAAGTTTCATGCTTCATTTGCTAACACACCCCGCACTTCCTTATATGCTTCTTCAAATCTGCCCTCATACCAACCCAATAAAAATCTTGCTTCAATCTATGGTAAGACTTCAGAAATCCTGAATGGCCACCTAGGGGACTACCATGAACCTGCTGAAGGACCTTAAGCTTTAATCCACAAGAAGGGCTCATATACACCCTACCCTTATACAAGATCAAACCATTATGCAGAGAGAAGAACTTAGGCCTATCAAAACCATCTTGTAATTGCTGAAACAAGGACAACATAGCTGGGTTAAACTGATAACTTGTCTTACGCTCATCAATCCAAGAGGGGCAAGGAAATGAGTTTTTCTTCAAGAGGGCAGTGAGTGGGGCAACTATCTGTCCATAATGCTTTATGAACTTCCTATAGTAATCTGTTAAGCCCAGAAAACCCTTCAAGGCTTTAACAGATGTAGGGGCAGGCCAAGACACCAGGGCAACATCTTTTTTAGGATCAGTACTCACACCCTGCCTAGAAATGATGTGACCAAGATACTCCACCTCTGAATAGACAAATACACATTTACTTCTCTTGGCAAACAACTGATGGTTCAACAGCAATTCCAATACAGTTCTAAGGTGCTGAAGATGTAACTCCAAGGATGGACTAAAAATCAGAATATCATCAAAGAAAACCAACACAAATTTCCTTAAAGATTGAAATGTTGATGGAGCATTGGTCAAGCCAAAGGGCATAACCAGAAACTCATAATGTCCATCATGTGTCCTAAAAGCAGTTTTATGAACATCCTCCTCTCTCATACGAATTTGGTGATATCCAAACCTTAAGTCCAATTTAGAAAAGATTGTTGAACCAGCAAGCAATTCATCCACCATTGGAATAGGAAACTTGTCCTTGATTGTGGCCTGATTCAAAACCCTATAATTAACACACATTCCCCAAGAGCCATTTGCTTTCCTCACTAATAACACTGGAGAAGAGAATGGACTTTGACTTGGTCTAATAGAACCAACTTCCAACAATTCAGTAACTATCTTCTCAATCTCAGCTTTCTGAAAATATGGGTACCTATATGGCCTTTGACAAATTGGGGCGGTACCATCCTTCAAAAGAATCTGATGCTCATGACCTCTACAAGGAGGTAAACCAGTAGGTGTGGCAAATACTAAGGCAAACTCAGACAAGATTTGCTTGATAGTAGGGTCACAAGGTTAGGAAGATGTAGTGGCAAACCCCAAGGACACAATCTGCAAAAGAATGCCCTTTCTCACAGGTTTTTTTAAGGAAATGGTTGCCTTCTTGTAGAGAGTGATCAGTAGGGTGCAGTCCTACCAGAGTCATTGTGGTACCAAAATGTTGGAACTTCATAAACATAGCCATAAAATCCCATTGTATATCACCAAGGGTTCTAAGCCATTGAGTGCCTAAAACCAATTCACAATCACCTAGGGGCAGAACATTCAAATCCACTGCAAAGGCATGTCCTTGCACGAAACTCTAACATTTGCACACACACCTTGAGACTGAGTGGTAGCACCATTAGCCACTTTCACCTCAAATGTTAAGGTAGGGTCTAATGAAAGTTGTAAAATAGCTAGGATGGCAATATCCAAGAAATTGTGTGCGCTACCAGTGTCAATTAAGATAGTAACCCAGTGACCATTAATCTTACCCCTAACCCTCATGGTACCAGGTGAGGGACTACCCAACAAAGCATATAAAGTGATTTCAACTTCACCCTTCTCATTATCAGATTTATTATCATCAGATTTGTCTCCATCCAATGGTAACAAAGTCGCCTCAAAATCATCAAGTTCCACCAACTGAACATTAGAACAAGATTCTTGAAAAGGAAATAGACCCTCTAACAAGAAAAGTTTGGCAGACTTACATTGGTGTCTAGGTTGGAACTTCTCATCACAATTGAAACAAAACCCTTTTCTTCTTCTTTCCTCCATCTAAGCAGGTGACAACCTCTGCAAAGGAAGCCTAAATCTAGATTCCAACTTCACCTCAGGTTTTGGACCCAAAATTGAAGGCTTAGTGTAATCAATTGTAGACCTCTGACCTTTGCGGCTACAATGCAAGTATTCTTGTTGGATTTTGGCTAATCCAAAAGCTTCATTAAGATTCTTGGGATTGAGCATCTTCACAGGAATCTCACCTCATCCTTGAGACCACTCAAGAAACAACTCAATTTATGGCTATCAGACAAACCCATGATCCTGTTTGATAAAGCTTCGAATTGCCCTTTGTAAACCACAATATTGGTTGTTTGCTTCAATCTTGTGAGTGATTCCATAGGGTCCTCATATGCAGTACTTCCAGACCTTGTCAACAAAGCTTCCACAAATCCCTCCCAAGTTGCAAACACCCCAGTCTCATCACTATCTTGAAACCAGATCAGGGCATCTCCATCCACGTGGAAGGAAGCCATTAACAACCTCTCATTCAATGGTGTTTGATAGAAATTGAAATATTGATTGGCTTTGTACAACCATGATGTAGGATCATTGAATCGAGAAAAATCAAGTATCACACTCTTTGATAAATTCGAGAGAGGTAGAGAAACAACATGTGACATTGGAGTGCTTGGGGATTGAGATGAAGACTTTAGATATGCGACTTGTTGCCTCTGTTCTTCAGCTTCAGTGAGTTTTTGCAGAGCTAAGCTAATGGCATTCAATTGTTGGGTGTTGGCATTCAATTGTTAAATGTTGGCATTTAATTCCTGTGTGTTAGCATTCAGCTGTTGATTGATTTATTGTAAGGAATTGGCTCTGATACCAATTGTTAGGTGTTTGGTTAATTAGAAAATAAAGAAGGAAGAATGGGAAAGTGAAGGGAAAGGAAAGGAAGAATTTAATTTAAGATCGTTAGTTACTTCAAGGGTAACCACCTCCTAGCAGAGAGAGAGAGAGAGAGAGATTAGAATGGAACTAAAGGAAAATTGATTAATACTCTTCATGCTCTTTATTTCATATCATCCCACATCTTTATACAATACGTTAGTCTTCCCGCCAAAACTAACAACCTAACTAACTAATAACAACCCAATTGCTACTAACACAGCACAGTCACATAACCTTACTTATTTACAATGCTATTAAATTATAATGCTACTCAATTAGCTAGTTTCCTAACATTTTGAATGTGAGAGGCAACATTATAGTATAGCTCCTACGTGTGTGTTTTTGAGAGAGAGATAAATGTGATTCAAAACTCAACTTTAGGTAAGCAAAATAAGGATAGAGAAAAAGTTAATCGACGCATTAGTTTAGAAAATATTTTTTAAATTCTTTTATAGGAAAAGAGAAAAACAACTAACTTTTTTTATACAGTTTGTTATATTTTTCATACAAGTGATATTAAAACTTTCCTAAAATGATCTATTAATAAATATCCTAAGAGTACTATTATGAACTGGAAAATTAAAAAGATAACTTAGTCGATTCAAGGTGACTAGCCTTCTAAACTTAAGAGGGATAATAGAGTTTTTGGTTTAATTTCTGCTTAATTCTCATTAATGCATTCAACGTACATAAATAGCCAAGGATGAGATAACCTCATCAACAAATCTTAAAACATAGGAACTAATCTTATCCTAAAACATAAGAATTAATTTGAATACAAATAAATGACAATACTAGTCTATCTAGGAAGCCTTATTCTATCTCTAAACTAAATTCAAATAATTTATCCAACACCTAGGCATTACAAGCACCCGTTAACTAGAAGTCTAGAACCATAAAAAATGTAAGTCAAGCCAAGTAAGTTAGCATTGACTTAAAAGTCTTGCATGCAAATGGGACGCTTAAGCCTGATTTCAAGAGTCATGATACATAACAAAATTCTCATTAGTCTAATTGTCTGAATATACCTCCTCAACAAATTGCCAGGGCGCATCAAATTTCAGAATACATCAACAATACATCAAATAAAACCAGTTTGATGATGATCACAGAATAAATAATTCGGCTCCTATAGGTAAATTTTTCTTGAGCTGCTTGGCACATTCTATAGCACCTTCATTCTCTTCTACTCTCACAAACTCCCAAGGGGTTCCCACAAGAGCTGGAGAACGAGGATTAATAACAAGCTTCTCAAGTTTGATGGCACTTTCGAGTAAATAAACAGTAAGCTCAATGTCTATTGCACGCCCCACAAATCCCGTTATTTCCACCTCCTTGAGGTGCTCATTAGGATATTTCATCACCTTCCTTAATTCTCTTTCTCTCCGGGACTTATCCCATAACAGCTGCAATTGGTAAAAAGAAAATAAGAATCATGAATGCGAAGGTGCAAGATAAATTTTCTATTATAAAGCAAGGTTAGGGGCAAAGAACATTAAACAAGTAACCCTATATGATTAGGGCACTATAAGAGCTGACTTGCTACAACTTCTATACTCCAAATATCACATTGGAAGTGGTAAGAACTTTCATGAAGAAACCAGTATTTGAAACTTTAACCTACCCCACCCTACCCTTTCTGCAGCCAATATATTTTGTTACATCTCACATATTACAAGGGTTTTGAATGTGCGACCCATCATTATAATAGTATAGCTCCCAAGTGTGTGCATGTGTCTGAGAGAGAGATGTAATTCAACACTCAACTTTTAGTAAGTAAAATACAGATATAAGTCAAGCCGAGTAAAAAAAACAGTCAACATTGACTCAAAAGTCTTGTAAGCAATACGAGGTTTAACCCAGATTTTAGAAGTCACAATACATCAAAAATTCTCACAAGTCTTATTAATATACCTCCTCAACAAATAGTCAGGGTGCATTAAATTTCAAAATACATAAACAATGTATCAAATTAAATCAATTCCTTATCTTGCAAACCTATTCCATCCTCATGTCTCTATATTTATAATGATGAAGAGCCTTCAGTTAGTTTAGAAGGTGGCCTATGCTTCTAGTATAGGCCAGTCTTTCACACTCTCAATAGTAAAAATAAATTAAAGAATTAACTAATAAATGTAATACTGCCTTCTAGTGTGACACTGTAAGGTAGAACAAGTTGAAAAAAAGCCAAATGTGTAATAATTCTCTTGCGGAACAACACTTCACCTAGAGTAAAAATCAATTACCTACAATCATAAATTCCCCCTTTTTTTTATATTTGAAGTGGTTTCAATAACGGGTAGGAAGAGTTTAGTGTGATTGCCGACCATTGTTGTCAAAATTGTTTAGGTGCATATAAGAACAAAGGCATTCTAGAGCCTACACAGTACACACAAAGCAATGCACGGTGACACACACCTAACTGATAAAAAAAAACATACAATTTTCAAATATAATCCATAATGACATTTAGTAGAAACATTTTTTTTAAATAATTATAAAAAAAACTTGTATATATATATATATATATGCAGACCCACAACAATATAAAAAAAAATGCATGTTCTTTCTCAACATGCAGACCCACAACAATTCTCATGTGTGTGCTAATAAAAACATAAATCACAATCAAACAACAAAAAATTATCGTCAAATTACTTCAATTAGAAATTAAATCTTATGAAGCCATATCTGGAACCATTAGAGAGAATGTCAAAACAAGGATAGGTGACCTGTAGGAAAGTTGAGATGAAAAATGCTCATGAAAAATGACAAGTCAAGTTCAAGGAATATCTTATAAATAGATAGAGAGATGGAAAACCATGATCCAACAATTAGTGTGCAAATAGCATCACCTAAAACAAATAACGAAAGCTATCAACGCACTCAAGTGACAGGCTATGAAGTAAGAACAGTCACCTCTAAAGAAAATTTTTGTAAAAAAGGTGCCGCCTCTATCATTGATATAAAACTGATGAGGCTCATTCCATCACTTGTAGAAACTCTCCATTTAAGGTATTTAAGTTTGGGCAACGTTTGAAATTTTGGGAATTCCATGTTTTGCTGAAAAGAGTAAACAAGATGAGAGAACATTTCATCAAACCATATTAACATAAATGCAAGAGATTGAAAATAATTTAAGGCACTTACAGAATGAGGAAAAATAAGGGCGATGTAAAAGTCAAGCGTCAAACTCTGTAGCTGAGAAAGGTAGCTTGACAGAGGGCAAAGTGCATAATTCAGAGAATCAAATGCATCGACATATACATGTACATCTAGAAGACGGGGTGCATAATTAACATGCATCTCCACACCATGAGAGACGAGGCCGAAAGACTCAAGATTTGGAGCAAAAATCTCAATTCTTTTAAGCTCCCAACAACGTATTATGTTTAAATGCTTCAACCTCAGTGAAGAACCGCAAATCTTCAGAGTCACTAGATCTTCGGAATAGGCAATATGTAATCTTTCAAGCAAGGGACAAAAGGAAGTGCTCAACAAGCTCGCTGGTTACATGTACGTAAATTAGAGTGAGGGATGTCAGGGACTTGGTGCAAGATACTCCAACCACAGAACTTTTGATCATTTGATGCTAGTAAATCTTTCATTTGGAAATGTATACTAGAAGTAATTTGATAATAAATTTTTATTCTTTGATTGTGATTTATGTTTTTATTAGCTTACACATGAGAATTGTTGTGGGTCTGCATGTTGAGAAAGAAACCCAAGGCCATAGACGCCTTGCCTCTCCCTTTTAACCTAATCAGTGTCATGTTCTTCATCTTCTTTTGAGATAATTGAGTTGAAATATTTATAATTTTGTTTTTTTTTTTTTTATAATTTTTTTAAACGTGCTAATTGGCTGAATGTATAGAAAATGTACTAATTGGCTATCAAAGAGAAATAAATAAACAAAAAAAATTCTTACAGAGAATAAGGAAGACTACATGACCAGGAAGGCAAAAACACCAATCTCCCTGAAGTCTCAGCATGTCAGCCCTCACTTTAACTAACTGGAAAGGAATTGCTCCAAAACCAGCAGACAAATTGAGAGGCAATTTCCCATCTGCCGCTATGTTCTCAAAAATGATATGACAAGTTCTAAAATCTAAATAGAAAACGAAAAAAGAAGGCACTTTCATCATGCAATGCCCTTATTTTCTCTTATATGCAAAGTTGGAGAATAGGGAGCAAGGGAAACTGCAATGAAAGAAGGCCCTATTCGCAATACGTTTGAGATCTAAGCAAAAAAGATCGTTAATTGCAATTATTCACCCTATATTATAGAGAACTAGTTGCTGACCATGTGATGTGTGGGAATAAATAATTATTTTGTGATTGTAATATAATGTATAATTTGTTTACTAAATTTTTTTTGAACATAATTTGTTCTCCCTAAAAATTAAACAATTGCTATTTGGTCAAATTAGGTCTACTTCGGTCCCATTTAGTCCAATTAGGTCTACTTCAGTCCACTTCAGTCCAATTTGGTGTTCTTGGTCAATTTCGGTCCCCTTCAATCATTTTGGACTAATTGAGCCTTAAATTGATGCCTTTTGTAGGTTGCCTTTTCAAGTTTAGCTCACAAATTCTTTTTGATTTCTTAATGTTTGGGTTGAAAAGTATGAAATTTTATTATATTTGAGCTAAACTCTTTAGTTTTGAGATAAGAAAATACAAACAAAATAGAAATAAGAAATTAGAAATATAAGCCGTAAAAATGCAATAAAAATGATAAATATTCAAAAGTCCTACTCGGTCCCATTCTATCCATTTGTCCTCTTCGATCTACTTTGGTTCTAGTTGGTCTACGTTGGTCCTATTGGGTACATTCATCTTTTATTCACTTTAGTCATATTTGGTCCACATTAGTCATATTCAGTTCATTAGTCCACTTTGGTTCTGTTTGGTCTAAATTGATCATATTCAGTCCATTCTATCCATTTCGGTCCAATTTAGTTGATATTGGTCATATTCAGTCCATATGTCCACTTTGGTCCTAATCTTTCCATTTGTTTCTATTCGGTCCACCTTGTTCCCATTCAATCCTTTTCTTTTCATTTCGTTCCATTTGGTCCATTTGTGTCCACTTTGGTCCATTTTTATCCACTAACATATAAGGAAAAGATATGTTTGGATTGAGAGTACTTATTCTAAATCCAAATATATATATATATATATATATATATATATATATATATATATAGACCTCAAACTCGTAATATCTAAAATCTTAAGCATAATATTTATTGTTGCTATATTTTTATTGCATTCAAGTCCACTTCAGTTCGGTTAAATTTAAGTGAAAGTCTTTTTAAACTTTAAGGTTATGAAAGTACAAATCTAACATCTGATTAGCATAAAAATTGGCATGTTTGTTAAGAACATATAGAACATGTAATCCAACGGTAAGATTTTCAAAATATGAATTCAAAAAATTGTTATTAGGAAGTGTAACATTGCTTAGAGTTACATTAATTAGGTATAACTTGAACTTATATATCTATATATATATATATATATATATATATATATAGACACACACTAGCCACTGAGCACATGCTCACTCACGTGCTCAAATACTTTTCTATTTTTTTGGGTACTCCTAAATGAATTGTATGAGCTTGATTATACTTTCAAGCAAAATAAATGTGTGTATGTGTGTGTAATTTTTATTTAAAAATTAATTCAAATTCTTCATTCTCTTAAAAGAGATTATTATGATAATCAAAACTCATAATAAACTTCAACTGAATATGTGTAATTTATTTTTTAAATTTTATTGTAGATAATTTGTTCTCCCTAAAAATTAAACAATTTCAAAAAATAATTTCCATTGCTCTATTTTTACAGATATATAATTTTAACATTTTTGATTGATATTATTCATTTATGAAATGGTAATATTATTCTAACTATTTTTATTATGCATTAAATTTTCCTAATTTCTTTTGGTACAATTGAAATTCTTAAGTTTCAAAGTTATTATTCAAATTCTCATTCTCTTAAGCAGATTATTATAATAACCAAAACTTATCATATAATTACAATTGATATACTCAAAATAATTAATATTACTCTCAATCCAAACTTGTATTTTTCCATTCTTAAGTAGGTATACTGAATTGGACCGAAGTGATCTGAAATGAATCAAATGGACTGAATAGACCAAAGTGGACCGCAGGCTACCCTTTGAGGACGAATGCACTGCAAAAGAGGCGGCAAAAAACAAAGGCTTTACACTAAAGGTATTTGAGTTTTCTTTTTTGAACTTTCTTTTTCTTGTGGGTTTACTTTCTTGGAACTTTGCTTGATTCATATTACTTCATATTACACCGTCTGCCAAGATTGTTCTTGATGATGTGTGGAGGTCAATATGTAGTTTAATGGGATCTTTTTTATTAATAAGAGAACTAGGATTCAAATTCCACATTTTCTTTATTGTAATTATCAAATTATAAAAAAAGTAACGTGGAGTGTGTTCCTTTTTGGACATTTCATAAAATTAGAACAATATATACTCTAGGGTGCTTGCTTGAGAGATAATACATTAAAACTACCTTTGAGTACTATTATTCATGTGGTGTAGTTCAAAAATATTACTCAAACAATCAAGCATATATATCTGTGTATCTGTGTGTGTGTGTGGAGGAAGCTTGTGTTGAAGAATTCTTCAGTTTTGGGGCTATTGGAGTGGGAAGGCAAGTGGGATATTTAATAAGGTTACAATAGTCTAACGTCAAAGGTTTTAAAAGTAAATTATTGTAATATTTTCTTCTAGTAGATTTTCATTTTCTACAAATTGGATATCCAAAGCGATTTTTTGCTTAAAGGGATTCTTCATGAGTTTTTTTTATGTCTTTACCAAATCTGCGTGCCTCTTTTACTGCTTTCATAGTTATTATGTTTAGAATTAGTATTATAGTGGTGGTTAAAATACTTTCGTTTGTTAATTTGTTTGGAATTAATTAATCACTCTTTTGCGTTAGTGTTTAGGGTCTAAATAGTATAATTTTTCGAAGAAAAAGGTAACGAATGGCTTAAGGGCCCGTTTATCAATAGTAAGTGATATCCATATCACTTACTAGCTTGAGTTTTCCATGAAAAAATAAATAATAGTAGGGAGAGGGAGAAAACATATATTTGATTAGGAAAAAAAAGGCATATATTTGGTTGTGATGTCAGCAATGAGCACAAGAGAGAGGCGACCAAACTCCATAGTTTCTCTGTCAAGCCACGGTGCTTCCTGCTTTTGCTTTGGTGGATTCTCATCCTGATAGGACAAATGAAAGGCATACTAGGGTCGAAGCGAGAATCTCAGCAGAATCAAGTGGTCCTGGGCAGGGACGGAGCCAAAACTTGAGATTAGGAGGGGGCAAAGTATAACAAAAAAAAAAATTCATTATGAAACTCTAAATAAGTTTTCCATTTAGTGTGATACATATAAAAGGACAAATCAAAATCACAAATAGGCAAACAAAATAAACAAGTGAACAAAGAAATAAAGGCACAAACAGAAAAAATAAAAAAAGTTGTCACACTATGTACACAGTACAACATTACAATTCATTGACTTTATTATATCTCAAGTCCCAATTCATTTCAAACAAACTAACTTTTACTTTTAAAGAAGACACAGACACTATTAGAAAAGCACGATTAAAAAAATTTCAATTTATATAAGCACAAAAAGACAAAATTCAACTCACAATGCACAACACGTGGGTGGATATCAATGATCAACCCATTACTAGTCACTTCTACTATTATTTTAAAGTCATTATTTAAGTTTCTTAAAAAGAGAAATAGCTCTCTCTGTCTCCTGTTTCAGACTGTAACAAAGAGGCTTTTATTTTTTTTTACTCGTAGCTCTTGCTCATATGAGAGAGAGAGACAGACAGACAGAGAGAAATACCAGATTTGGTGAGTCGGGGCTGCGGGTGAGTCTAGTGGCTCTTCTGCTGCGACTATCTCTCCCTTCACTGCTTCAGTTCAGCCATTCAGCCTCTATGTCTCTAGTTTAGGCTTAGGGTTTTGTTTCTTTGTTTGTGGGTTTTTTTTTTTTTTTTTTTTTTTTGGTCTTTGGCTTTGGTGGAATGACAGATTAGTTTTGTTTTATATTTTTGAAAGGCTGGACTATTTGTTTTTGGTAAGATTTAGTTGATTGGGTTAAATTTTCTTTCGCTTTGTTCTTTTTGATTTTTGTTGTTGTGATAAATTTTTTTGGGCTTGCTAAATTTTCTTCTAAATGAGATCCATAAATTTTTTTAAGGCCTTCTAGAGTGTCAATAATATTGTTAAGAGGGACTAAATGTAATTTTATTGAACTAAAGTGCTAAAATTAATATATATATTTAAAAAAAAAAAAATAGGGGGGGCCACTACCCCCATGTCCAACTATAGCTCCGTCCCTGGTC
The DNA here is from genome assembly GCA_028535165.1 of Quercus tomentella. NCBI lineage: Eukaryota > Viridiplantae > Streptophyta > Magnoliopsida > Fagales > Fagaceae > Quercus > Quercus tomentella. The sequence continues at coordinate 47,941,398 of JAPQVY010000122.1, read as the reverse complement.
CTGGGCATCTTGACTTCGTTGGTAAAGGCTCGAACTTGATGTTGTCTAAACCGAAGGTCCTGTCTATGGTTGGTCATCATCCCCAATCCCTTTATCGTCCTTAGTGGGAGGATCCGAATCGATTTTCTCCCTTGTCTAACTTGGATATGGAGGTAGATCTTTGTTCAGAGGAGGAGGAAGTCTTAACGGAAGCTCTAGGTGTGTGCGACAAACAGCGGAGTATCTCCCAAGTAGGTATGGTGTCGTCGGGTCCTGTTGGTATAGATGGGGTATAATATGGTGAGTTCGAGCTTCTATATCTAACATGGGATTAGAGTGGGGTTGACACTAGTGATTATGTCAGTGGGGAGAAAGAGCCACGTCCTCTGGAGTGCGTACCATTGTCTCGGGGGGATCCTAGTGTATCCAAGGATATGTTGTTAACCCTAGTTGATGAAGAGGGTGAGTTTCATGGTTTTAAAAACCGGTACTGTCAAAGAACCGGAAAAGAGACTGATTATTGGTTTTTTGGTCCAACCGGGGTTGAACCGATGGTCCGACTGGTGACGTCATAAATATTTATTTTATAAATTTTCAATTATAAAAATAATAAATTTATGACTAATAATATTTAGTTTTAATATATATATATATATATATATATATTTATATATATGAATTTGGTTTTCTTAGAAAATTAATCTACAACTTATAAGAGTATATAAGAAGTTATATGTATTAAATATCAAATTAACTCTAATAAAAAAAAGTATCAGGTGAACGGATGCATCATGGCACAGCTGCAGCGCATGGATGCTCGCTTAGATACACTCTCTACGGAGTTGTATCAGGTGAACGTTCGTGTCGGTCGTATTGCACGGCGACAAGTGTCCATGGGTGGTTTTGCTTTTGAGGCTTCTCCTCCACCACTTCCTCCCGTGGCTTCTGATTCTGAGGATGAGGATGATGATGATGGTGATGACGATGATGCTTCGGATGATGCTGATGGAGATGCTAGCTCTACCGATGAGATGTCTACTTGACACTCTTATCCTTTGTCACTCGTGACAAAAAGGGGAAGTAGTTTTGGATATGAGAGTAGTCATTCTTAGGGAGAGAGTTAGTATAGGACCATTTTGCTAGGGGGAGTGTTGATATGTTTTGAGGGATGTAGTGAGGATATTATGTATCTTTTCTTTTCTTTCTTTTATAGATATATTGTTCTTGTACATTAGGTCTTGTGACCATTTATAGACATACATTGTACTTATCTCTTTCTTTATATTGATGTATGTTTTTCTTTCACCTACCCTTTCATGTGTTGTTTCTTTTCTCCCTTTATACACATGCTTCTTATTACTTGTATACAATCTATTATTTCTGTTTTACACAAAGATGCCTTGATGAGTTTTGTTTAAAGTGTTTCAGAAATACAGATTGTCAAAGTCTACTTGCCATAAACTCTCTTCTTGTAAAGTTTTTCAAGAGTTTGTGTTAGGATAGATTTTATTGTATTCAACAAGTGAATATGAGTTGAGTGATTTATGACTTCTTTCATATGTTCATTTGTTTGTTGTGGCTTATCTTTTGACAAAACGCACTTTACTTGTATTTGGGTAGATTTAGGATGTGTTTAAATACTTCAAGAAACTATGTTTCAAAATCAAGTGTTGAAGCCTTCAAGTCTGTCCAAGAAAACAAGCTGATAGTGCAAATTCATTAAAGCTCAACAGCTGGCTGCATCTATCGAGCTTAAAGAAAGCTGTTCAAGCCCCGTGTGCTCGACACCTGCTCGACAGTTTCTTGACACCTCCTATCTGTCGAGGTTTAAGAATTTCAGAATTCTGATCTGATTTTCTTGGGATCCGTGAATATGTCTTTGGATTTTCTTTTCTCCTAACCCTAGACATATAAAAAGATTGTTTTAAGGGCCGTCAAACAGTTCACAAGTTGCACAAGCATTGAGCAAATTTTGTTCAAGCAAATTATGACCGGAGACGAAGTTCTTACCCTAGTTCATCTCTTTCTCTTGAAGAAGTTGCTGTGTATGTGCACCGTAGGGTTTTGTAACCAAGCATCTTCTTGATATTCATCGTGTGGATGAACTGAAGAACTTTGCAGCCAACAACCTTCTTAGTTGGTGATTGAAGTCGCGTACTGGGATCCGCGCAATTGATTAGTCACGTACTTGGGAGCCGTGCATTGGAAAAGGAGAACTGTCACTACAGAACAAGTCTAATTGGGTATTGGGTAAAGGTTCAACTGTAGGTTGGTAAGGTACTTGAGATTCCTTTACTTGCAACCGCTTGTTGTGATAATAGTGGAGTTTCGGGAGTGGTGACCTGAAAATCACCCGGTAGGGTTTTTGCCGTTAGGTTTTCCCCATTCGTAAACAAATCATCGTGTTATTTATTTTCCGCTGCATAATTAGTTTATTAGTAATTTGTTTGTGCTATCACGCGTTTGCATGATAAATTGATTAATTAATAACTTGGCTAATTAATTAACTAATTTCTATCACAATGGGTCATTCAGTTTGTGACCTATCATAATGAAATTGATGCCAGGATTTGGTCTTATACGGTAGTGGTCTTTTCAACCCCGGAAGAAGTAACATTATTGGTGATTCTAATATTTTTAGCTCTTTTAGTCTAAAATACATGATGGATGTGCAATACATTTATTATTAGTTTTCTCTAATATTTCAATAAGTTTTTTGATAAAATATTGTAATCTTTAGTATTTTATTTTATAGACAAAATAGAAAGACAATAAGAGTGTTATAGTGATTTGATCATACCGTATTTGTTTACAAATTTAATAATTGCATGATATATATAGACATGCTTTATGCCTACTCAAGAATGCAAATATCATTTTGATAAATTAAAAATACAAATATCATTCAATTATTATGAATCTTTTTTACATTTTTTATTGTGCGTCATTAAAATTATTTTTTCTTTTATAAGTAACTAAATTTGAGGAAGAATAACTTACTTCAAATAATTTATGTATTTCTCATATAAGCCTTAGAGAAATTATTAATATAACAAATAAATGTATTTATCCTATTAGAAATCTTTTAGAATAAATAGAATAAATATTACAATGTTGGTTATATATACTAGCCTCTAAGCATACACTCACGTGCATGCTTAAAGGTTCTTCTTTTTTGTTTTTAAAGGTTAATAGTTTTTTGTTGATGTGAAATGGTTAAGACTTATTAAAAAAAAAAAAAAAGTGATTTTTTTTTGAAAACATAAGTTTAAGTAGTTGGAGCATTTCAAATACCCGAATAGAGAGTGTTCCTGTTTTGTGGGCAATGTTTTAGTGCAAGTTAAACATGTATTTTTACCTGACTATCCTTTAGTTTTGTCTGTACTTAAACTTAGGAGTGTTGGGGGTATTTTTGAACCAACAAAATATCCGGTCCAAACAAGGAAAGCCCCTTAAATAATAATATAGATATTAGGTAATATAAATAGTTAAGATTAATTTTAATGAATTCACAAATATTTAATATTTAATGGTTAATTTTTATGTTAACTATTGCCAAAGAAACTAAACACGAGGAAAGTTTTGCATATGGAAAAAGTTTAGCTATAAACTTGGTTGTAGTCTAAGGCTACAACTTCCAAAAATTTAACATGACTACATATTTTGAAAATTTAATCGTTAGATTGCATTTTGTTTACACATATTAAATTTCGTGCTAATCGGATGTTATTTACTTTTCAATCCATAAACTTATCTTTTATGAATAATTTTAGATTACAAAAAAAATTGAAATTTAAATAATTGATTAATGACATAGTTATTGAAGTTTGATTTTCTTGATGGGAATGATAGACCAACTCATGGATTCCTAGGCGTAAGGTCTGACTTGGGGCAAGCAGGCCTAGCACAAAGATAAATTGGAAAGAAAAATCCAACAGGATTAAGCAAAGAAGAAAAAAAGAAGAAGTCTTATATTAATGCTCCCTCTACTGGCCGAGGAAGGTATTTCTGAGCAAGCTACAACACGAGTCTTAGTTAGTTAACTCCCTTTTTTCTCTCTAATTTTTTTCTCCCCCCCCCCCCCCCCCCTTCTTAGTGGGGTTTTTCCCTTCCTTTATAGTAGTCTGTCTTTAATCCTGGCCCTCTAGCTATAAGGTGGTGGTTGCTCATCAGTTACTTGTGCCATCCCCCCCTTTGGGGGAACTGCCAGGTGAGTTACAGGCTGTCTAGGTACTATTCAGGCATCACTTCCCCCATTAATACGGTTGTCCTGGTTGGTACAGAGTATTTAATGTGGAGGTGATGGGCGCTTCCCCAACACGCTTCCCCTTTTTCTCCTTTGGCGACTACCTGTGGCTGCCAACTTCAGTCTATGCCCTTTGGTTCAATGATAGCTCATCTCACCCTCCTCGAAGTGCAGGGGGATCTCCTTCAATTGGCCTAATGCTCCCTTCCCCATCTGTTGGGCCTATATGGCCCTCGGGCTTGACCCAGCAACGCTTTTGTCCTTGGCCCACCCCCCCCCCCCTCTCCACACACACATATATATGTATATAATCTCTCCTAATCATTAATGTCATTTGATAATAGACTATTAGTTGGAGTAGAATTTAAATTTCTAAAACTTAGATGATAAAGTTTTATTTAAATTGAATTATTGTTAAATCTTATCCCTTAACCAAGAGTCTTGTTGCTTAATATATTAATAAAATATTAATTTAATAAGATGCAACTTGAGGGGAAAGACAAAAACAGTGAGTTGTGTGGGACTTAAGTTTAGAAAGTTTTGATGATAGACTTTTAGTTTTATTTAAATTAAACAATTGTTAAATGTTATCCTTTAATTTGAGAAAATATATCATAAAAAATAATATAAAATTAATTTAGTAATAAGTTAATCTTAAAATATTAATAATAGACTTTTAGTTGGAGTAGAAGTCAAAAGACTTTTTTTTTTTTTTTTTGGCATACCACTTCTTCTAAGTCCAATTTTTATTATATAGTATATGATATGATATAAATAATTGGAAAAAAATAGTATATGAATTTTCTTTATTGAAAACATCTGTCCTTTTGTTTTTGGAAACTTATTGTAGTGATTGTCATAAAAATAAATAAATAAATAAATCACCGTGACAAAGAATCGCCCTCTTCCATAAAGTTAAAACTTGAAAGCCCACAAAATTCTATAAAATTGAGTGACTTATTAATATTATTGAGAGAGAGAGAGAGAGAGAGAGAGAGAGAGAGAGAGAGAGAGAGAGAGAGAGAGAGAGTTTTTCTGCATTAGGTCTCTTTATTTCTTTTTTCTTTTTTCTTCTTTTGCTTGAGGGTGTGATTCAGATTTTGTTTGAGACTTTAAGCTAAATAATAATTCAAATTAAAAAAATAATAGTAGATAATAATGATTAGGCTTAGAGATTTAAAGAGAGAGATGGAGTTATTTTGCATTAGATCTATTTTTCTTCTTTCTTTCTTTTTTTTCTTTTTTTCTTTTTCTCCATGAGGGAATGATTTAGATTTTGTTTGAGACTTTGGGTCTGATTGGTTAGCCATTTTGGGAGTTTAAAAGAGAGTTTTTAAAACCTAAAACTTTATTTAGTAATCACAACTCCTCGTAACTTTTTTTGACAAACATTAATTGTAAACTCAAAACACTGTTTTTCAACAGCTTATACAAATGCACCCTTTAAACTAAATAATAATTCAAATTAAAAAAATAATAATAGTGTGAAAAATTGTGAGGCCTCAAAAAGATGAAGTGCCACAATATTATGAAATCAATAAAAAAAAAGTCAACCGTGCTTTTGGTTTTATATTATACTAGTATTATTCATGTGCGATGCACGGCTTGATGAAAATTTATATGTAAGCTAAATTTTCTTTAAAATAATTAAAAATATATATTTAATAAAAGAGTAATAATAAATTTTAAAATAAGTAAATTTTTTAATAATAAAAAATTACTTTAATTTCTGATTGTTTTGAGCTTGGACTTTAACTTAAATTAGCATGTAACCCATACAAATGCATAAATGTATTTAAAATTAAACATAATTTTTATTATAAAGATATAAATAATTAGTCAAATTATTAAAAACAAATAGCATATAACACATGCATACATATGGATACATTTAAATTAAACACAATTTTTATCATAAAAATATAAATAATTAGTCAAATTATATATATATATATATATATATTTATATATATATATATATATTTAAAGTAAACGTAATTAGTTACATATTACAATTTTTACACAAATTTAATACTACTTTGGATAATTTTTTTCTAATTTTTAATAAGATTGAATGTATGGTGATCTTTGTTGTGTGGTGATTTTTATGAGCATATATGATTAGTTTTTTTTTTTTTTTTTTATTGTTCTTTAATATTAGATTCCTAGTATTTTCCACTCATTAACTCACTTGGCACAAAAATAAAAAACTTAAGTGGACATTTAAAATTAAACATAATTTTTATTATAAAAATATAAATAATTAGTCAAATTATTAAAAAAAAAATAGCATGTAACACATGCATACATATAGATAAATTTAAATTAAACACAATTTTTATCATAGAAATATAATTAATTAGTAAAATTATATATTTAAAAAAAAAGTAAACGCAATTTGTCACATATTAAAAATTCTTACCCAAATTTAATACTACTTATGATAATTTTTTTTCTAATTTTTAATAAGATAGAATGTGTAGTGATCTTTATTGTGTGGTGATTTTTATTGAGTATATATGATTATTATTATTTCTTTAATTTTATAGTTCATTAATATTAGATTCTTAGTATTTTGCATACATTAACTCACTTGGCACAAAAATTAAAAATTTAAGTGGGCATTTCAAGTTAAACACAATTTTTATTAAAAAAATATAAATAATTAGTCAAATTATATATATATATATATATATATATATTTTAAAAGTAAATGTAATTAGTCACATATTAAAATTCTTACCAAAATTTAATACTACTTATGATAATTTTTTCTAATTTTTAATAAGATAGAATGTGTGGTGATCTTTATTGTGTGTTGATTTTTATTAAGTATATGTGATTAGTTTTTTTTTTTTTAATTTTATAGTTTATTAAAATTAGATTATTTGTATTTTACACTCATTAACTCACTTGGCATAAAGATTAAAAAACTTAAGTGGACATATGGTACAAAGTTAAGTGGATAATTAATTATGGAGTGGTCCCCACATAAATTTAGATATATGGCGCAAAATTCGATTCTAATTTCAAATTCTAATTGAACTTTCTCTAAGTTTTGTCTATTAATATATATATAGATGGGTGTCCATTGTTTTGCTTCTTTATAGTAAATTTTCATTGACATAATATCTTGCACGCAAATTCAGAAGTAAAGACCAATAAGTAAGATGGATTTATTAGATTAAAATATAAGTGTAAGTTGCATATTGGGAAAAAAGTGAAAAAAATACAACAACGTGGGACGTATTGTATGAGATTTATTTATATGGATGACTTTATAAATATATATACTAGTTAAAGGCCCGTGCGTTTCACGGTTTTATGATATGATAAAATTTATAGAATATATGTAAAAATAATTATTGTATTTTAATAATTATTATAAAAAATAAATAATTCTTATGAATAAATAAATAATTCTTATTAGTTGTGTTATAATATTATTTTTAGTTACATGTATCAAACTATTTGCATATGAATTTTGCATTTAATGAATCTACATATGATTAAAAACCTTTCTTAGGATATGCTTGAAATCTTTTATGACAAACCTAAAAAAAAAAAAAAAATAGCTATGACCAAGAAGAAAATTAAATTGAATTAAAAAAAAAAAAAAATAGAACCATATAGATTGTAAAGTTGCATATGAGTCTATGACCACTTTAAAATAAAATTTTAAAAAATAGCTATCATTTCAACATTGATTTTACTATTTTAGTCAAATAAGTTTAGTCAAATAAGTTCAATAATTGCAAAGGGAAAAAAACCCTATATTATAGTGATGGCTTAAGAGTAAAAATAATCAATGCACAAAAAAAATGATATTGGAAGAATGATGACTTTTTAAAGATTATGAAAATTTAGGAATTAAAGTTCCAAAATTTGGCAATTAAAAACCAAAAAAATACAAAGATTAATGAAAATTTGTTGGGAATAAAAAATTATACTAATAATTAGCAAAAAATATTAATTAATGTTGCAAACCATTACATAATACTATGCATACTTTACATAAATAAGTATTAAGTGATAATATTCAAAATATAAATATAAAAAAGAAAAGAAAAAGGGAACAACATGAATAAATCCAATTTGAAAAAATAAATTTCATTTTGTTTAAAAAAATTATATAAAAAATCCTATTAACTTAATAGTGGTGTATTTAAATGATCAAAAAAATAATAAAGCATATACTTTTGTGCCTAATCACATCTTGCAAATAATAAAGCAATCAAAATATTGAAAGGCAATTTAAATTCATGTATGCTTGCATGAGATACGTACTTGTCCACCATTGCTGGAAAAAAACACAAAAACAAAGAAGGGAAATACATACCTATAATACTTTGGATGGTAAGTTTGATAAAAACTTCTACTATGGATTTCATAGACATCAAATTGCCTAAGTAATAAAAAAAATAAAAAATAAAAAACAAAAAACAAAAGAGAGTTAGATTTCTAAACATCAAAGAAATGATAAAAGAATGAGAATTATTAATAACTAGTCGCTAACCCGTGCGATGCACGGGTTTAGAATTTATCTCTTCTTTGAGTAGTTTTTGCTAAGAAACATGTGAATTCAAGCTTATAGAACATGTTTTTAGCATCCATAAAATTGCCACTAAGAATCATTACATATTTGAAACACACGGGCATGTAATGTGGTTTGAGCTAATTAATACAAAGTTAGAACATCTATGTTTATAGATTATTCATGAACAAATAATTAGAAAGCTGGTATTACATTTTGAACATAAGATGATAGTAGTACATTTTTATCTTGTAAATTAATACAAATCAAACAATTTGAATCAAATAATTAATACATTTTCATCTTCCAAAGATAATCACATATTTGAATCATTTACTGAGTAGATAACTTGAAATTTTCTCACATCTTAATCCTCGTGTGCAGTACATTGCAACTCATTGAGGTAATTTCTCTATGTCCTCCCCAGGGTTTTGGTGCTTCCATTTGAAGCATTCACTTTCTCCTTTGATTGCTCATCATCGAAATTAAATGCTCTAATTGATCCTTCACCCAAAATGGAAATTCCTACACACACTTTATCTATAGCACTGTGACTCACACACACATACAAATAAATACATATATAAAAATTCAAACTAAATGATATGCTTTTAAAATCTTAGCGATATTAAGTTAGGATCTAAGACACAAAAATCCATCTCCAAAATATGAATGCAAATTAATTTTGTGTTTCTAAGATCTTACTGACATCAAATTTGGGTCTAAGACACAAAAATTCGTTTATGAAATATGCATGCAAATGCTACAATCACGTGACAGAGCCCCAATATTTACTTTTCCTTTATTATCTATGTGATGCGCAAATAAGCACATTATATGGCATTCAACCCAAGTACTAAAAATCATAAAGTAAAACTAACCATGCCCAAAATTATGGAATTGAATTAAGAACTTTTAGCACCAGAAACAAACCACATAACCATCAACGATATATGTAAAACTACATTTTCATCTACGGAGAAGACCTTGATGGTAAATAAAACTATAATTCCATTGACTTTTGGTGTAACGACTCAAGAAAAAGTGCTAGCCACATCTGCGCTATACCTCAAAGTGCTAGCCACATCTACGCTATACCTCAAAAGGACTAGTCCTTTTGAGGTATAGCGCAGATGTGGCTAGCGCTTTTCCTTGGGTCGTTACATATGGTATCAGAGCCGGCCCGGTAATCCCGTGTGGGCTCAGAGACACTACCCCACAAAGTGGGCCCCAACGAGGACGTTAGGGATTTAAGTGGGGGAGATTGTGATGCCCCAATTTGATTGATTGTGTGATGTGTGTGGGTGTGTGATGAGTCCCACATCGGGTATTTACTGGGTTGAACTGGGCTTTATTAACAACTGCAAGGAGTCTCAATTGTGACTAGTCCTTTTGAGGTATAACGCAGATGTGGCTAGCGCTTTTCCTTGGGTCGTTACATTGATACCAACACTGTCACGACCCAAATCCATGAAACATGAATTTAGATACATGACTAACCTGCTAAACTTATATAACTCCATAAACATAATTAATCCAAAATAAATTAAAACTCCAAAGAAACAATACCCTTAAATACCTCTTACAAAAAAGTCTAAACTCCACAAATGGGAAATAATCTCCATAAAAACATGAATTACAAAATAAGGTAGTTAAAATTCTATAAGTCTTCAATGCATACTGAAGTCGCCTACAATTTTCATGCTCTACCTTGCACCTTACAAAGCGACCCAACAGTTTTATATTTCCAACTATACTTTAATCTGAAAAATAGTAATTGATGGGGTGAGCCACACATCTAGTAAGTAATTATACAGAATATACAACAGAATAGAGTCAAGCCAGGCACGAGTATTTTGATTTTTCACAATTTCACTCAAAATATTCGATATAGTTTTCCAAACACATAAAGAACCACTGAACACACACACACACACACACACACACACACACACACACACACACATATATATATATAATCAAATCTTAAAGTTATTTGAAAACACATACAGATAATTGATCAGAGCACAGTGTCACATATACACATCACATATTCTCACATACAATCCTGTGAGCGGATTTACACATATCTGATATATCTGATCAATTCTAAAAACACTTATTTTTGAGTCACATATCACAAAAGTAAAGTTTATACAAAATATAATAATTTACTTGATATTAACAATTATTCCAAATACAGAGGCATGTCAAAGGTCACAATATCGAATTGAACATAAATCAAAGGATGCTTGACTCTCTTAGGAAATGAATAAGAACTGAAGAGTTTATATAAATATTTTTACAATTCTTGAGTAAGTTTGAAAACCCAATTTGCTAAAAGAAACGTCTTAAATACCATTTGAAAAATAAGAATATGACTTTGAAATCACTTTGTTTTAAACAAACTTAAAGAACAAGAACCTTTTTAGAAAACTTACATTGAAACTCAATTATTTTCGGAAAATAGTTTAGTTTAGAAATCATCTTTTAAATGAGATTTGGATATTCAAAACGTTATTTAAAATTCGAAGTATCTCTTTAAAACATTATTTAATAGTCGAAATTTCTCTTTCAATGATGCAAAAATACTTTTGACAAACTTTAGAAAATATAAGTTTGAAATACAAAACTTTTGAAAACTTTTAACTTCTAAGAACCTAATGGACAAAACTTGTGCATATTATGCATAATTACTTACAGCACTTGAATCTCTCCAAAAGTCCAGTCGAAACAACCTCCAAAAAGCCTCAAAACACTCTTAAATAAGATCTATCATCAATCATAAAATATACTTAATATCCTCTATAAAATATAAATCTTACTAAACCATACAAACTGACTCACAAGTAAAATACTTTGCTGAACTAAATGATAGCACTAATGCCAAGCATCTCTACCCAAAAATGTGTTTCCTTGAATTTATCAAACCCATAGGCAGCAGCTAATACTATAAGATTTAAATATATAACCCCAAAGAAAAATGTGGGCCGAATCTATTATGACTTTGCTCAAGGACTTAATTTCATTGACCCTAATGGATTTAATACCACAATATTTTGGGATGAAATTACAATTTGGATAAAAGAAACAAATCTGTCATTAACCTTTTAAAGAATAGTAGACGTTGGACCTTAAGGTATCATTTTGATTGGAATTAGTCAACACCTAAGCAATAGACCATTAAAGCTACAATAAGAAGAATAGGACCCTGACAAATATGAGAGATAACATGTGACATAAGGGTGGGGTCAAGTGCAGAATTTCCAGCAAGTTAGAATTAGAGTTACGGCAGCCCAAAAATTCATATGGCCCTACAAAAGTAACGCTAGCCTTATACATGGGTTTAACAATTTCAGCTTTTGCTCAAGGGTCCGAACAGTGACAATCAAGATTTCTGAATAATTGAAACCACGTAAAACTATAATCTAAGAAATTACCAATTCAACAATCTACACACCACTAAAGTTTCTTTTATAATAAAATTCTAACTCCTTAATTCTTGTTTCTAACGGTGAGAAATCATACCTTGAACAATCTGATTGTCTTTTCACTTGTACGTGCTTTAAACTCCAAGGAAAGACCTCTTAGCCTCTTTGATAAAACCCTTTCTATGAAAACCCTAGTTTATCTTTTCCTCCACCTTATATATTAACACATAAGAGATGTGGGCTTGGTGGGGTAGTGGGCTGGAGTTTAAAACCCACTTGAACTTATCTCTTTATTTTGCAAGGAGCCCATAAAACATCTTCCTCTCTTCTTTTTATTTTTTTTATTTATTTTTATTTTTATTTTATTTTAATTGCCTCACTAAATTGTATGCACTAAAACTTTAATTTTCTCACCTATTTGTAGCACCACAAAATTGTCTACTCCAATCTTATTATGCACGCACATATAGTACCTCAACTCTATATAAAAATTGACAAGGTACAGTGATAATCATAAAATCAAAATTGGGGTATTACATTTGGGCTAAGCATCAGCTGCATTGTTAATATTGTTGTCAGTATTAGAAAGATCCGAATGCCAAAGAAGTCATGATAATCTGAATTTTTATTCAACACAGATTAGGTATATTCAAAAAATTTTCAAAAAAATTTGACTAAAGAATGGATTTTGACTAATTGGGAATTTTCAAAATGTCTTTTCAACTTAATTTGATTAATGACTTGTGCATAAAAAAATTAAGGACTACAACAGTCAACATTAGTTAAATCGAAGTCATCAAGAAAAAGTAAGCCATAGAGTCATAATTTTTAAGGAATCCACATAAAACCCAAAAGCTTTACTATTTTCTTTTCCTAGAGCAAGATAAAGGAATATAAGAACTAATCAATGAGGGAGATTGAGCAAGCAATAATGGCAAAATAAAAAGAAGGGATGAATATAAAATTTTAACATTGCTTTACTAACCTTTTCCTCCTCAAGTGTTGTATCCAAACAAATCCAATCTTTCTTGAACTCCATCAGATCAAAGGTCAAATCCTTTCTTGTACAATTAATGTAGTGACCCAAAAAGAGGGGTCTTGCATTCTATGGAATCCCACATCGCCTAGGGAAGCACATGAAAATGTGTTTATAAGGAATGACCTCCCTTCAATGTGTAGAGGCATTTTTCCCCACTGCTGTGTGTTTTGAGGGAGAACAAAACCGTGAGGGACATGGCCCCAAAGCGGACAATATCTACACAGTTGAGGCAGGGTCGTTACAGATGGTATCAGAGCCATGCCCTAGCCGGAAGTGTGGGCCCCACACGCGAGGACGCGTGTGCCCGTAAGGGGGGTGGATTGTAGTGACCCAAAAAGAGGGGTCTTGCATTCTATGGAATCCCACATCGCCTAGGGAAGCACATGAGAATGTGTTTATAAGGAATGACCTCCCTTCAATGTGTAGAGGCCTTTTTCCCCACTGCTGTGTGCTTTGAGGGAGAACAAAACCGTGAGGGGCATGGGCCCCAAAGCGGACAATATCTACACAATTGAGGCGGGGTCGTTACAATTAAGATACTGAAAAACTTCTTCAGGTTGTAAATTTTCCAACATGAAGCAAATTCTAATTTAGCACCAAATAAATAAGATAAAGTAATGGAAATTTCTTTGCATTTCCATCTTATTCATGCTTCTTGATTCTAGGCAAATCAAAGTATTCATATGACACTGCTTGAATTAAACATGAAAGATCTAATTTCTTCCAATTAACTATGCTTTCAAAAAAAAAAAAAAAAAAGGATTAAAAAATTGGTTGTCCGTGGCGGAACAAAATATATTCTACTAAAGTATCAATTGAACCACTAAACTCCTTCATCTCACCATGAAGCTTTTTTTTTGGGATAAGTAAACTATGAAAGCTAATAACATTTATTATTCAAATATTTGCAACTATGAATTTTCACAAAAAAAGAAGAAAAACTTAACAATAATGCTAGTGGTTAGACAATTCATTACATCTCACTCACTGGCTATGATAGTTCATTATTGTCTGATTTAAAGGTATGCGAGTGCTTGAGATCAATTGCACATCCAATTTCTATTGAAAATATCAATTACATCTTACATGAAATTCACCTCATGGAATTCACTTGAACTAAAAGCAGCCAAAACACCAAAAATTCTACAAAATCCTGTTAAGTACCTACAAAGAACAAAAATAAGGAGCTAATTAATACTGGAACCTTCACTTGCTAACCCAACATCTTTTGAGTGTAAATATGCTTATTAACATAAACAAAGCAATACTAAAAAGCAACAGAAACAAAGCCCCACAAGCAAAATTAGAAATTTTCTGAAAACCCCTATTTATCGATGGCAAACCAAAGCCCAACCACGCAGCCAAAGAAACCCACAGCCACAAACTAACAAAATTCTATGAATAATTGAAGAGGAGAGAAAGAGCAATATATGGAAAATAATATTAAAGCAAATTAAGGAGTGAGGGGATTCTTACCTTGATTCGAGAGATGTGATGGTGAGAACTGAGAAACGATGGAGAGGCAGAGAGCTAGTACACCTCCTTCTTCTCCTAGTGGTATGGCTCATTAGCAATCACAACAGCATGGTCAGCTTAAGGCTGGCTTTGTAACATGCTGGAATGGTTGAAAAAGTGAACCAAGACAATGAGAAGCTAGATATTCCTATTGACCTGCCTTCCATGGATCTATGGTCAAATCCATGCATCCAATTTTCTATAAAAACTCTTACTGGAATAGGCGTTGACAGTCCCAAAGGCACAAAATTATCGCAGGTATCAAACAATAGGCAGTATCACCTCCCAATATAGATTTGGGTGATTTATGGAGGGACACGTGCATAGAATTTGCTGTAAAAACTCTAACTGGTGCAATTCCAGTATTCTAGTGATAAACAGGTTTTTCAAAAAATATGATTGGGAGGTTTCCTGCTTTGAATTGCAGAACAAAAAGGATTTGTTGCCGGAGATCAGGAGTTACAGTAGCACAAAATACATAATAAAAAAACCAGAGAGACCAATGAACTCCTTCAAGGCATCCCTTATTAGTTGTTTTAAAGGTAGATCAGCGACTACAAAGAGTAAAGATCATCTACAAGACAGAATATTGTTCAGATTTATACATTTTGCAGCAAAAAGTTGCATTGTTTTTCTTCAAATCCAGCCTAAAGACCCATAAAAAAAATAATAAAAAAATTAGAGAAAAGAAAAAGAGGAAATACCTTCAAATTGGTAGAGATTTGGAATCTAAAACTTGATCACTTACCATTGCTGGGAAGAGATTGTCTCGGATGGGAGTGGAGACAGAGGAGAGGGATATGTGGCTACGGTTTTTAGTTTAGGAGAAGGATATGCGTATGAGAGTTTTAAATTTTTTTTTTTTTTTTTTTTAAAATATTGTGCTGGGTTCCCGCGTATGACAGCTAGGGTTTTTAGTTTAGGAGAAGGATATGCGTGTGTTGACGTGGAAAATTGTGGGAGCTTCAAAAGTTTTGATTATATATATATATATATATATAATGGGGAGAGAAAAGAAGAAGAAGTAAGTAAACGTGAATGATGCTAATAAGGAAATAGGATAGATTTTTTTTTTTTTTCTTTAAGTTATAATCAGTTTAGAATTTTAAAGTTATCTAAAGAAGAAGAAGTAAAACTCATTGTAACTTATTTTTTAAAGTTATCAAAGATGATTTATTTAAAATTTTAAAAAAATATATTTCAGGCACCTAATCTGAAATTTTTTAGATAAAAATGTGTCATCTATATCAATTAACGTAAGCCTGGCCCTCATGTGTATCAATTAGTGAGAACTCTACATTAACGTTAATCATAATTTTATATTAAATTTTAGTGTTTATCCAAAGAATAAAAAAGTGAAGGAAGGGATTGGATGAAGAGTTTGGATTGTAATCAAATTAAAATTTTTAATCAACTTAGAAATTATAGGAGAAGAAGATAACAACAAAAAGAATTTATATTTATTAGCTAGATTGATATTAGATTTTTTTTTTTTTTTACATTAAAATTAATACCAAAAAATAAAAAATCTTATGTGAAGCAGTATTTTTTTTTTTTAGAGATAAAAATGAATTAGAGTCCTAATTTTTTGAATTAGAGATAAAAATGAAATAGAGTCCTAATTAATCTAATATTAATCTGCAGTTTTTTTTAGACATGAATTAGAGTTCTGGTAGTATACTATTCCTTTTTAGTTCTTTAAAAATCTAAAAATTTAAGAAAATTTCTGCAATTTGGTGTCGTCACTTGGCGCAACCATGGCGTCTAAGCCCAGCTTTTATTATATATAATATGATGATATGATATATATACATATTAGTTCGAGTAGAATTTAAACTTTTAAAACTTAGATGATAAAGTTTTATCTAAATTAAATTATTGTTAAATCTTATCTCTTAACCAAGAGGCTTGTAGCTTAATATCCTAATAAAATATTAATTTAATAATATGCAACATGAGGGAAAAAAACAAAATAAAAAAATGTGAGTTGTGTGATTTAAGTTTAGAAAATTTTGATGATAGACTTTTAGTTTTATTTAAATTAGACAATTGTTAAATGTTACTCCTTAATTTGAGGAAATATATCATAACAAATAATATAGAATTAATTTACTAATAAATTAATATTAAAATATTGATAATAGACTTTTAGTTGGAGTAGAAGTTAAAAGGCTTTTTTTTTTCTTTTTTTGAGAAAGAAAATATGGGTTATCGTCTGGGATTGAAGTTTATAATTTTTTTATAATAGGCTTTTAGTTTGAATAAAATTTAAATTTGTTGAACTTTAAATGATAAAGTTTTATCTAAATTAAAAAATTGTTAAATATGATCTCTTAATTTGTGAAAATATATCATAACAAATAATATAAAATTAATTTACTAATTAGTTGTTCTTAAAATATTGATGATAGACTTTTAGTGAGAGTAGAAGTCAAAATGTGGGGTTTTTAAAAAAGAAAAAGAAAACATGGATTGTTGTTTGAGATTTAAATTTAGAATTATTTATAATAGAATTTTAGTTTGAATAGAATTTAAATGATAAAATTTTACCTAAATTAAACCGTTATTAAATATTATCCCTTAATTTGAGAAAATGTATCATAACAAATACTATAAAATTAATTTACTAATTAGTGGGAGTAGTCATTTGTCCCAACCACTTCTTCTTAGTTCAATTTTTATTATATAATATATGATATGATATAAATAATTGACAAAAAAAATAGTATATGGATTTTTTTTTATTGGAAACGTCTGTCCTGTTGTTTTTGGAAACATATTGCCGTGATTGTCATTAAAAAAAAAAAAAAAAAAAAAAAATCACCGTGACAAAGAATTGCCCTCTTCTATAAAGTTAAAACTTGAAAGCCCTCAAAATTCAATAAAATCGAGTGCCTTATTAATATGTGAGAGAGAGAGAGAGTTGAAGATGAGCAACATTACATATACAGTGCCTGAATCTTATCCAATGAATGGCGGAGATGGCATTAATGGTTATACCAAAAACTCCTACTTCCAGGTTTCTTCAATTTTATTATCTAGTTCTCCTATTTCTTACACTCTTCTTATCTTATTTGGCTAGGCATGTTGCATACTAATGTGCATACCATTTGGCAATGAATTTTTACCTGCCAAATAATGTGCATGATAATAAATCTCTGGGCTGCAACATTTTTCTATCAGGCCACAAATGGAAGAAGCCCCCATTTTAACCAATAGAATATATTTAATTTATTTGTTCTGCAATGTAGGAAAAAAAAAGAATTCCTTTATTGGCTAATAGAATGCGTTGTTTATCTATCTAATAATATAAAAAAGTTTATCAAGGAGCAAAAAGTTTTAATAAAAAATTTTATTTTTGAAAATTTATCATTTCTCCAAATCATGTGTATTCTATTAACCTGTTTTAGTCATAGTTGTCAAAAAGAAAGGACTGCCAAAAAGCCAATGGATTCATTTACAAAATCAATTATAAGTTTATAACCACAATTTAAGGGGGAATGTGCAGAATAGCACAGTGAAGAGGGAGAATATTGTAAGTTAAGATGCGTTAGAAAGGAAGTTGGAAAGTAGCATTTCGAGTTTGATAGACTCGATTTCAATCTATAGATCTCGAGTCTTATAGACTCGAGTTCCAAAAAGCAAAACCTCAAGATCTGAAGAAAAACAGAGGAAGAACGATTCAGAAAAACAGAGGAAGAACAATTTGAGGCACGATCTGAAGAAACGAAGAGACGATTTGAAGAGGAAGAGGAAGAGGAAGATCTGATTTGAAGAGGCACGATCTGACAATTTGAAGAGGGAGATCTGATTTGAAGAGGCACGATCTGGTCTTCAGATCTGCCGTCGAAGAACGAAGAACGATCTGCAAGGAAGAAGAAGAGAAACTCAAGTCTCAAAAACTTGATTTCCACAAATTTTTATCTTGGAACTCAATTTTTAGACAGTCAAGATGCTTTAAAACTCGAGTTTTAGACACTCGAAATGCTAGTTTTCAACATTGTTTTAAAACGTGACAACTAACTAAATTTTTTAATATTTAATGTTATTTGAAAATAAAATTCCACAATTTAACCATACCAATGATTCTTGTTATATACACGTGCGTATATCATATATGTTAATAATGGCATACTTAACTTAGTGTCCATTTAGATAAACCTAGAGTCCATTTGGTATCTTATTTATCAGTTTTTTGAAAATAGGATTGTTTAAAAATAGAAAAGGAAAGAAAAACTATATATATAATAAAAAGTGACATTTAAAAAAGTCGAAAACTACTATGATTGACATACCTAGTCTGCAGAGGGCAGGTGCAAAAGCTGCGAAGCAATGATGGATGATGTAATTGCCGAGAAGCTTGATTTAGAAAAAAGAATTTCTAGTTCAAAGAGCACATTCCGTATAGCAGATTTGGGATGTTCAGTTGGGCCAAATACCTTTATTGCTATGCAAAATATAGTAGAAGTTGTGCAACATAAGTACCAATCCCAAGGCTTTGCTTCTCAAATGCCTGAATTTAAAGTGTTCTTCAATGATCACACATCCAATGATTTTAATACCCTATTTACCTCTCTCCCACCAGAAAGGCCATACTTTGCAACTGGAGTGCCAGGGTCTTTCCATGATCGGCTATTCCCTAATTCCTATCTTGATTTTGCGCATTCATCTTATGCACTCCAAATTCTCTCTAAGGTGCCAGAAGAACTGCTAAATAAGAACTCTACTGCGTGGAACAAGGGGAGGGTTCACTATGCAAGTGCCCCAGAAGAAGTAGCTCAAGCTTATTCAACCCAATTTGCTAAGGACGTAACAACCTTTTTAGATTGTAGGGCTAAAGAGCTTGTGGTGGGTGGACTAATGGTGCTTATTATGCCAGGTATTCCAAATGGGATTCCTAATTCCAGTTCACGAACATGCGCGATCTTTGATTTCCTGGGACAGTGCCTCATGGGTATGGCAAAGGAGGTAAGCTAGCAATCAACTATTACTTTTTGCACTAGAAAAATTTTCCAAGTCAAATAGATCACTGCAAGTTTTTTTTTTTTTTTTTGAGGAAAAGGTAAGCGAGTTTTATTAACTTAAATCACATTGAAATACATCATCCAAGTCTGTAGGTAGCTCTTCCACCCAAATGTCAGTATCTGCAGTTAGAACTGCTCTTCTAGCCAAGGCATGAGCCAAGGAATTACCCTCCCTACGAATATGTTTGAATTGACAGCTGACTAAAGAGGAACTGAGACAACGAATCTCCTCAACAATGTGACCAAACATGGTGTGGCATGCTTCAGATGAATTTATAGCTGTTATGACCCGTAAGCTATCTCCTTCAAAGATCACTTCAAAAAGGCAGAGCTGTGTTGCACATTTCACCGCTCGGCTCGCTACTAAAGCTTCTGCATGCTCGACAGACTGAGGCAGTAAGATCTTCTGACTTAGAGCACCAATTACTTCACCAGAACAGTCTCTGATGACCACTCCTATCCCGGCGAAGTTGCTTTCCTCAAACAGAGCCGCATCAAAAACCCACTGGAGGCGGTGACCAGGGCCGGCCCTTCCCTTAGGCGAGTTAGGCAATTGCCTAAGCCCCCAAGTGGAAGGTTGGGAGACCCCAAAATTTTAGAAAATAAGAGGGAGTAGGGGCAACAAAAAAAAATTAGTTTCAGATGAATTACAAAAATCTGGCACATCCTTTTAACCAAAAAAACAAAAATTTGGGTAAATCAAACATTATTATCTTCTAGACAAACCAAAAATCAACCAGATAAACTACAAATCCGGTCTAAGATATTAACCACAAGACAATCACAAATCAAAACAAATAAAACATCGCAAATCCCTAAAAATTTTACCTTTCTCTCTAGTCTCTGCTCTCCGCCTCTCTCTGTCTCTCATTCTCTCTGATTCTCTTTCTCTCCCCTGTTCTCATCTGCTCAACAGCTCAAGAAAGGCAGCAAGCTTCCTCCGCCTCCGGCCTCTCTCATTTTTTCTCTGAATCGGTTTCTCCGCTTCTCTCACTGTATCAGGTTCAGCCGTTCAACAGGTATAAATATTTGGGCACTTTGACTTGTAATAAGATTGGGCCCTAGGTTTGTTTATCAGTTTTGGGCCTTCAAGTTTTTTTTTTTTTTTGGGTTATAGGTTGGATAGGATTTGTTTTGTGTTTTTTTTGGGTGGGTCTTAGAGCATTCTCATCAAGAATGCTAAATATTTTAGCATTTACCATTTCAAAATTCTATTTTATTAATTTTAACATACCACTTTACAATCTACCAAACATCAAAACTTCTATTATTTTACCACTTCATTTAAATATTCTTTTTTTATTCTTTCTTTATGTTTTCTTTATTCTTTCTTTTTATGTTTTCATATAACTACCATTAAACAAAATTTTTTTTTTTTTACAATCTTGCTACAGTGGGCTGCTAGACATAGCAGTCCACTGTAGCTGAATTGCAAAATAAATAAGATTTGAGAGTATTGATGGAGTATGCTTTTTAGTATTTATAGCATTTTGTATGTTAAATTTTAGCATTTATAGCATTTGCCCTTCTTGATAAGAATGCTCTTATTAATAAGCCTTGTGTTATAGTTGTGCTTAAATTTTTGTTATGCTTGTGCTTAATTTTTTTTTTTTTTTAAATTTTAATCTTGTGTTTTTATATATATATTTTAGTTAGTGGTAATATATTGAATAAGTCTTTATTTATGCAAGTTGAGATTGCTAAAAACTTGTTATTGTTCGGTGAAATTACAACAATATTTTTTATATAAATCAAGTTTTATTTCTCATTTGCTCTACACTTGAAAGTTATTTTTTATTTTAGTCTTTATAAATATATTGTTTGATTAGAAATGTCTACTAGAAAATATGCATCTGGATATGAAAAACTTAAAAAAAGAAAAAAAGAAGAAAAATTAATTGAGTCTCAAAAAGAATCAATGGATAAATTTGTTAGGGTCCGGTTAATGTGTGCCCTTAATCCATCCATTTTTGGAAACATTTTCTCGGGAATTGAAAAAACTGTCAATACTTTTTCAATTTCCGAGAAAATATTTCCAAAAATTATTAATTATTGTGTGCCCTTAGGACACACATTAGCAAAATCCAATTTGTTATTAGTAATAAACAAAATATAACACAAAATTTAGATGAAAATATCACAAATGAGCAAGAAATTCACCAAAAAGAGTTAGAAGATAATGAAATGATACAATTGCAAGATAACAATGATGTTCGATTTTGCAATACAACAAATCTTGATAATGAACTTCAAAATAATTTAGAAGAAAATAAAAATAATGATGAAAATGTCACAAATGAACAAGTTCACCATAATGATGTTCAACTAGAAGAAAATGAAAATAATAATGACATGTTGAATTATATTCCTTCAAATATTTATGATCCAGGTAATTGGAAAAATATTGACACAAAATTAAGAGATTTATTAGTAGAAAGAGGTTCAATTAGAGACAATGATATAATTTTTCCTAGAGGTGATGACACTAGACATTTTTCTACTATTCATTACACTCAAATATTATCAAATAGGGAGAAGCATGATAGAAAATGGCTAGTGTATTTAAAAGATACGGACCAAGTATTTTGTTTTTGTTGCAAGTTGTTTGAGTCTAAATGTACTAGCCAATTATGTAATGAAGGAACTCGAGATTGGAAAAATATTAGTTCTAAAATTAGAAAGCATGAAACAACTAGAGAGCATATTACTAACATGAACACTTGGCTAGATTTGGAAATGAGATTGTCAAAAAATAAAACAATAGATAAAAATATCCAAGAACAAATTAACAAAGAGAAAGATCATTGGAAAAAGGTTTTATTAAGAATTATTGTTGTAGTAAAGAATCTTGGTAAAAATAATTTGGCATTCCGAGGAAAAAATGAAAAGATTTATGAAGAAAATAATGGAAATTTTTTAAGTCTAATTGAAATGAAATATATTATAATATAAAAATATTAAATAAATATTAATTTAATTAATACATAAGTATAAAAAAGACCCCATTTTTAGTTCTCACTTTAGGTCCCAAAATGTCTAGGGCCGGCCCTAGCGGTGACCATCTAACTCGAGGAATCCGTGGTGTTGAACTTGGGACCTGTGCGTGAGCGTCGAAGAATTCCAGCACCAACGCTTTTGCTCTGTTCCCGATTTCATGGAGAGGCCACAACAGCTAGTTCTCACGGATTCTATTTCTTCTCTCGCATAGACTCCATGCAATGGTTGAGAATAATGCCACTGTGAAGGCTGACCCTTGCTCCAAAATAGCCTCTACAAGGTCCAAGACTGATCTGAAATTCCTCTAATACAAAATTTATTGAACTTATACTAAATGTCAGCATATGAACTTAGAATTGGACCTTAAAAATACAAAATTTTGTGAAACTTAAACTTTTATATACTCATTGGTCTATATAATGTACAAGCAATTTGCTAGGCAAACAACATAAAAAGAAAACCACTTCATGAGGATCTCTTTTGTAGAGGTTGGAGGTTCTCACTTCTCCTAGTAATGCATTGTTCCGAGAACAATTTATGTTCCATACGTGTAAAAATGAAAAGAATGATGCTAGAAATACTATAAATTTTATTACATATGCTTTGCAAACTAATTTGTGTACAAATCACAATAATTCAAACATTCATTTATTATTTTATTGAAATAGGACCAATTGCATCCACTACCACATCAGGTTGTAGGCCTTTTCTAGTAATATCAGTAATAGTTTTAGTATTTTCACACCATAATACCTACTCTTATCTTTGTAGGGATTAATTAGTGAAGCTCAGGTGGACACCTTTTACTTGCTTGTGTATTTTGCCTCACCCAAGGAGATGACGCAACTAGTGGAAAGAAATGAGTGTTTTAGCATTGAAAGAATGGAGATAACACTACCTTGGGCAAGAGTTGATGGCCTCTATGTCCAGGCATGCACGATGCACCTAAGAGCTGGCATGGAGTGTAACACCCCAAACTTTTTAAAGCAATTTTACAATGTGAATAATATCTCAAGTGAATTTTATGTTTTTCAATAAGGTTGTTAATTATTTTGTAGAGGTCTTTTTAATATTAAAAGCTTGAGGTGGATTTCTTCCCAAGATATTTTTGTGATGAGTAGTCTATAATAACCCATACATCATCATACAGTAAGCAACCCCCCCCCCCCCCCAACTATTTTTCTTCAGCCGCTTCTCCCTCTCTCCCTCCCCCTCTCTTCTCATATTCACTCTTCTTCTTAGTTCTTCCCCAATGATGACCGAACCTCCAAGCTCCCATATCTCTTTCCTCATTTCTTTCTCTCTCTCTAGTCAAGACCTCCTTGTCAAGGAGGATTATGTCTCCATTGGTTTTCCTAGTAGCTAAAACTCCAAGAGATTTTGAAGTGGATTAAACCCAAGGTAAAAATCTAAGCTTTTATCTCAATTTCTTCCATGAAATCCTTTGGGTTTTGCTATTTGATGATTAATATGGTGAATACTTGATGGGTTTTGGTGAATAATGGAAGATTAGAGGGTTAAGATGATTCGGGTAGCAATGGTTTTGTTAAAATCCGAAAATTTCATTTCATTTTAGAGTTTTTGCTTTGATAAAAGGTTTTGGTTGATTAGTTTTCTAATGGGTATTTAAGGGTTGGTTTGCTAGATCAACTATATGGGTCTTGTTGTTGCATATGTTGATGTGAGTTGATTTTAAAGTGTGTTTTCTTTGCATTTAAGTGATTTTGACATATGTGAATGTGGGCATTTGCTTGTCGCATGCTAAGTGTTCGATAAATTGCCTATATGAGTTATGGGATTGAATTTCTTGACTTGTGTTGTGATGATTGTTATATGAGGTTATAGGTTGTAATCCTAGTTGTTTATATGTGCTAACTCATGTAGCTCTAAGGTTTAACCAAGTCTCGAAGCTTTTGACATAGTGTTAAAATTATAGTATTTTTCTTTTGGGACTCTAAATCTATCCCTGACAGATTTGAGTAAGCTACACTACATGATTTTTTATAAATTATAGAAAAATTATTTTGTGCCAATTTTTTGATGGTACATACTACACATATAAGAGCTTATCCCTATTTAATTTCAAGTTGATCGGATAACTTTTCGTGGACCAAACGGTTTTTACAAAAGGGCTGACCTGCTGTGTAGTGAATTTGAAAGTATAACAAGTATGTTGGGATTTTGTAGAATTTACTTGAAACCTTTGTTGAGTGGGTTGGCTTGTAAATTCTTACATTTTCTTCGACATGTGTTTTACTTAGTTAACTTTAATAATCGCTTGGTTTAATCTCTTGCAATAGTGTATTAAAATGCTTTGGTTGTGTTATGGTCCTTTGGATCACTTGTATGCTTGTTTGATGTCCCTTGGGGATAGGTGCCTTAGGATAGTCAAGTTAGGCTTTAGGCCCTCCATTTGATTTTACGGGACCATTTTCGATTTATGGAGACAAGTTTGAAGGTACTTTGTGATAGGCCTTGTTATTGATAGGCTTGATCATTGTGTTTCTAGGTTTCAAGATTCTTGGTGATGGACCTAGTAATTGGATTGCTTACTTAGGTGGCGGTGCCTGGTTGAGGTAAAATTGGTTGGCCTCCCGAGGTAAGTAGCTTTTAATGGGATTTTTTGGAAAATAACCATGTTGCATAAACGTTATTTTTGGGTTAAACACATTTTGGAAAATTATTTGTAGAACTATATCTTTCTAAAAACTATTGTGTTGTACCCTTAATGTATATGACTATTTATGAAAAGTGCATCATGTTTAATATGGCATATGGGGAAATGCATGAATATTTGGCATGGGAAAGAAAAGCATCTTTGATTAAATTCTTGATAATGAATTTTATGGATTCATTGTATTATTTGCAAAATTTAAAGATTCTTTGATAATTGGGAGAGTTGATACAAAATCTTTTTGACAAGAAATGAGTTTGAAGGCTTTGAGAAGCTTGTGAATATCTTTAGATATTAAAAGTGATGAGGATAAAAAATGAGCCTGGCCACGCGGAACATAAAGCTGACGGGTTTAGTGCAATCCTTCGAACATAGCAGACGGTGTTACAGCTGACGGTCATAGGTCAGCTGGCTCCAAGGCTGACGACACTACTAGATTGACGAGCTGAAGAAAGTAAATTGAAGCTGACGGACCGAGCATGAGTTTACTTGCTATCCACGTTACGTATAAGGAATTGTCTTCTTTCCCACGCTAGATAATATTCAAGGGATCCCTATAAGGAAAAGATCCCGTAAAGTACACTCAAGAGGACTCCTATAAGGAAAAGACTTCTGCTCCAAGGAAAAGGGGGGCAACCCTCTCTACTATAAAAACCCAAGCACCCTCACAACCCAAGGTACGCATAATTTACCCTCTCTAGCACTCTAGAGCAGTGAGAATAGTTCTGACTTAACCTTCGGAGGGTGTTTGGCCGGTACCACACCGGTACTCCCTGCTAGGTTCTTCCTTTTCGTTGTGCAGGTGTCATTTGTGACGTGCGAGGAACGTGTGACTCACTGGTGGTATTATTTCCGGTATCATCAGTTGGCGCCGTCTGAGGGAAACGTAGCACATTATCGCTTCCTAGACAAAAGAGTTACATGGTACTCACTCGCTCAATGGCGACAACTAACGACGTTCAAGAGGAAGAAGCCCCTACGACTGCGCTTGAAAGACAGGTCAGGACACTAGCCACAGCCGTGGAGCGCCTCACCAAACAAAACCACGACCTAGAAGAGCAGCTGAAACAGAAAAATGCGGCTCCCAATAACCAAGGAGCAGATCAAGAAGGAAGCAACGCCGACAGAAGAAACCAGGAGGGACCCCAGGCCAGCAACGCCCCGAGCAAACCAGAACGACAGAAAATAAGCATCCCCTCCCTCACAGAAACCACTCCGCCACTTGTTGTCGCAGAGATGCAGGCCATGAAGGAACAAATGGAGGTTATGATGAATGCTCTTAAGGGGCGAGTATCAAGCGACCTTGACGACCTTGTCAACCGAACTGACTCGCCGTTCACCGCCACCGTCAACTCCTACCCTTTACCGAGTAAGTTCCTTATGCCGCAGATAGACAGTTATGACGGGATCAAGGACCCATTGGACCACCTGGAGACCTTCAAGACCCTAATGCACCTTCAAGGAGTAGCGGACGCCATTATGTGTAAGGCCTTCCCTACAACGCTGAAGGGCGCAGCGAGAATTTGGTTCAGCCGACTGACACCAAACTCCATCAGCACCTTCAAAGAGCTCAGCGCTCAGTTTACCGCACACTTCATTGGAGGTCATCGATACAAGAAGTCTACGGCTTGCTTGATGAGCATGAAGCAGCGAGAAGATGAAACTTTAAGAGCCTACATCTCCCGCTTCAACAAAGAGGCACTCTCGATCGACGAAGCCGACGATAAGATACTTGCTGCGGCATTCACGAATGGCTTGAAGAAGGGTAAGTTTTTGTTCTCCCTATACAAAAACGACCCAAAAACCATGTCGGAAGTACTTTATCGCGCCACAAAGTATATGAACGTTGAAGATGCGCTGTTAGCTCGGGAAGAGAGGCCCAGGAGAAGAGAAAGGCAGGAAGACCCTCGGCAGGACCAAGGCCGAAAGAAGGCAAGAACAGGAGACCGAAGGGACGAGAGGCGCCCTAAGCCCCTGGGGGGAAAATTCACGAGCTTCACTCCGCTGACAGCCCCGATAGATTAGGTCCTTATGCAAATCAAGGACGAAGAGGCTCTGACGTTCCCGGGAAAGCTGAAGAGTGACCCCAACAAACGTTCCCGGGATAAGTATTGCCGTTTCCACCGCGACCATGGCCACGACACAGCTGATTGCTATGACCTCAAACAGCAGATTGAGGCCCTTATCAGACAAGGAAAGCTGCAGAGATTCGTTAGCAAGGAGAAGGCGGATCCCCCCACGCAAGACCAACACCCCCGACGGGACAACGAGCGACCGAGGCCACCGATTGGGGACATAAGGATGATCGTAGGAGGAACGGCTGCCGCCGGGTCATCCAAGAAAGCCCGCAAGACATATCTTCGGATGGTACAAAATGTTCAGCTGATGGGAGTCGTGCCGAAGATAGCACGGAGAGAAGGTCCCGTAATCGGATTCTCAGAAGAAGACGCGCGACGCCTTCACCATCCACATGACGATGCGCTCGTCGTTAGCTTGCGGGTAGGAGACTACAACATGCACCGGATGCTGATAGACAATGGCAGTTCAGCAGATATTTTATACTACACAGCGTTCCAGCAGATGAGGATCGACAGGGAGCGATTGATCCCAACAAATGCCCCGCTTGTTGGCTTCGGCGGGAGCCAGGTATTCCCAATGGGCGCGATCACATTATCCGTAATTATGGGCGGTTACCCTCAACAGATAGCCAGGGACGTGACATTCTTGGTAGTCGATTGCTCGTCAGCCTACAACGCTATCCTCGGGCGACCCACGCTCAACTCATGGAAGGTGGTAACTTCCACCTACCACCTGATGATAAAGTTCCCGACTGACTATGGAGTAGGGGAGCTACGCGGAAATTAGATGGCCGCACGCGAATGCTACATAGCCATGACGGAAATGGAGGATCAAGTTCAGGCTTTAAGCATAGAAGAGCACCGGACGGTAACGGAGCCGGTGGAGAAGTTAGAAGAGATACCCCTTGACAGTTCCGATCCGGGCCGAATGACCAAAATTGGAACGCTCGTTAACCCCACGATCCGTCAGGAGCTCATAACCTTCCTCAGATGCAATCGAGACGTATTCGCATGGGGTCATGAAGATATGCCAGGAATAGATCCTTCAGTCATGGTGCACAGGTTGAATGTATCGCCCGCCTTTCCACCCATCAGACAAAAGAAGAGTGTTTGCCCCCGAGCGAGACCGAGCCATAGCAGAGGAAGTCAAAAAGCTACAGGAAGCGAGCTTCATTAGGGAAGTATACTATCCCGACTGGTTAGCAAATGTAGTAATGGTCAAAAAAGCGAGCGGGAAATGGCAGATGTGTGTAGATTTCACCGACCTTAACAAGGCCTGCCCCAAGGATAGCTACCCCCTCCCGAGGGTCGATGTCCTAGTAGACTCTACGACCCGACACCGGTTACTGAGCTTCATGGACGCTTTCTCGGGGTACAACCAAATCCGAATGCACGAAGCCGATCAGGAAAAAACGTCGTTCGTGACCAGCCAAGGCCTCTTCTGTTACAAGGTGATGCCCTTCGGCCTGAAGAATGCAGGCGCAACGTACCAAAGACTCATGAACAAAATGTTCGCGCAACAAATTGGGAGGAATGTCCAGGTCTACGTGGACGACATGCTAGTAAAAAGCCGGAGGTAGGAAGATCATCTAGGAGATCTCAAAGAAACATTCGACACACTTCGCTCCTATAACATGAAGCTCAATCCAGGAAAATGTGCCTTTGGAGTAACGGCAGGAAAATTCTTAGGATTCATGGTATCTCAAAGGGGAATCGAGGCAAACCCGGACAAGATCCGGGCCATTATGGACATGGCACCACCAAGAAATGTGAAGGAGGTGCAAAGCCTCAATGGAAAGATAGCGGCACTAAATAGGTTCGTGTCAAGGGCAACAGACAAGTGTTTGCCCTTCTTCCGAACATTGAAGAAATCCTCGAGTGGACTGATGAATGCCAGCAAGCATTCGAAGAACTGAAGGCTTACCTCTCCTCCCCACCATTGCTGAGCCCGTCGCAGCCAAGAGAAGAGCTTTTTCTCTATCTAGCCGTCTCCCCCGCAGCCGTTAGCGCGGCCTTGGTCAGAGAAGAAGAGAAAGTGCAAAAGCCCGTGTACTACGCAAGCCGAGCGCTTCACGGTGCCGAAGAAAGATACCCGCCCATGGAAAAACTTGCCTTTGCATTAGTTACGGCAGCCCGCAAGCTCAAACCGTACTTCCAAGCTCATACGGTGAACGTCCTGACTGACAAGCCCTTACGGCGGGCAATGAGCAGTCCCGAGGCCGCGGGACGATTGGCGTTATGGGCTATAGAACTGAGCGAATTTGATATTCAGTACCGCCCGCGGACCGCCATCAAGGGGCAGATCGTCGCCGACTTTATAGCTGAATTCACTCATGACGAAGACAAGGGGGCAGCAAAGTCCCCTCAATGGAGCATATATACGGACGGATCGTCCAACAGACAAGCCGCAGGGGCCGGCATTGTGCAACTATCGCCCGAAGGAGACACCATTGAATGTATGGTCCGTCTCGACTTCCCTACCACTAACAATGAATCAGAGTATGAGGCTCTGATAGTAGGGCTCGACCTCGCCAAAGCAGCAGGAGCCGCGAGGGTAGTCATCTACTGCGATTCACAGGTCATCACTAACCAAATAAATGGAGACTACGAGTGCAAGGGCGAAAAGATGAAGAAGTACCTTGATGAGGTAAGGGCGAGAGTGGATGACCTAGAAGCCAAAGTCGTCCAAATTCCCAGAGGAGAAAACGAGCGAGCCGACCGCCTCGCGAAGGCCGCTTCAGCAGAACAAATGGTCATCCCTGGTAATGTACTCTCTTTCGTGCAGCTTTCTCCGCTAATAGATCTCAGCAACATGCAGGAAATATGCTCCGACAGTAGCTGGACAACGCCGTTAGTTTCATACCTAAAAGATGGGGTCTTACCAGACGAAAAGGAAGCCGCAAGGAAACTTAAGGTCCAGGCGGCGAGGTTCGTCCTGATAAAAGACGTCCTGTACAAAAGAGGTTTCTCCCGACCATATTTGAGATGCTTAGGTACGGAAGAGGCAGATTACGTCATGAGAGAGATGCATGAAGGAATCTGCGGAAACCACTCAGGGTCCAGGTCGTTGGTACACAAACTTGTGCGAGCAAGGTACTATTGGCCCACCATGCAGAAGGACGCCGAAGCCTATGTCAGGGCCTGCGACAAATGCCAAAGGTTCAACAATATTATTAGACAACCAACCGAAGAGCTGACCCCGATGACGGCCCCATGGCCGTTCGCACAATGGGGATTAGACATTATGGGACCATTCCCTACAACCGTACGACAGCTGAAATTCCTGGTAGTGGGCATCAACTATTTCACGAAATGGGTGGAAGCTGAAGCTTTGGCCACGATTACAGAGAAGAACGTGCGGAGCTTTGTCTAGAGATGCATCATATGCAGGTTTGGCATTCCTAGAGTCTTTGTCTCGGACAACGGGAGGCAATTCGACAACGACCCCTTCCGGAATTTTTGCTCACAGTTAGGAATAAAGAACCACTACTCCTCCCCCGCCCACCCTCAAGCTAATGGCCAGGTCGAAGTCACGAACCGATCCTTGCTCAAGATTATCAAGACTCGGCTCGAAGAATTGTCAAGTATACTATGGGCATACAGGACGACGGCAAGAACACCCACAGGAGAGACACCGTTCCGACTGACGTATGGAGGCGAAGCAGTCATCCTGGCCGAAGTTGGACTCACAAGCTACAGGGTGCACAATCATGACGAGAACCAAAATGACGAGGCTATGCGACTACAGCTCGACCTAGTAGACGAGATCAGAGCAGCGGCAGAACAAAGGCTCGCTAGGTACCAGGACCGCATGGCCAGACACTACAACTCTCGGGTCTGACATAGAGACTTCCAAATTGGAGACCTTGTTCTTAGGAAGGTCATGGGCGCCGCTAGGGACCCTACCCAAGGGAAACTCGGCCCCAATTGGGAAGGACCCTACCGAGTTACGTCGTGGCACAGAAAAGGTACTTAATACCTGGAAACGTTGGAAGGACAGAAACTACCACACCCATGGAACACCGAGCACCTACGAAAGTATTACCAATAGGAGCGGCAGCATGAAGACCGACCTCTTTTTTATTCCAGCAAATTTTAGTTATACTCCTCAGATTTATCATTTACTTTAGTTTTTTGCAACAATACTTTTTAGCCCAAAGGACAGGATTTGGTTTTAATTACTTTTATTTAAATGCATGGCAATAAGAGGAGTTTATTCAGAAATTGCTGAAGTATCTATTTTTGCTACGGTCCACTAAGTTCACAGCCAAAACGACTAAGTCCATAACACACGGACTAAAAAACTGGCGGACCAACGAAGATGTCAAAGACATCAAGGCTAAGGCCAAGAAAATGACGGTCCGGAAAGGCTAAAGCTAAAAAGCTGACGGTCTAAAAGGTGAAGCTATCATCATATGGACAAGGTCCTAAAAACGGACGGACCAACGAAGATGTCAAAGACATCAAGGCTATGGCCACGAAAATGACGGTCCGAAAAGACTAAGCTAAAAAGCTGACGGTCTAAAAGATGAAGCTATCATCATAGGGACAAGGTCCTAAAAACTGACGGACCAACGAAGATGTCAAAGACATCAAGGCTAAGGCCACGAAAATGACGGTCCGAAAAGACTAAGCTAAAAACCTGACGGTCTAAAAGATGAAGCTATCATCATAGGGACAAGGTCCTAAAAACTGACGGACCAACGAAGATGTCAAAGACATCAAGGCTAAGGCCACGAAAATGGCGGTCCGAAAAGACTAAGCTAAAAAGCTGACGGTCTAAAAGATGAAGCTATCATCATAGGGACGAGGTCCTAAAAACTGACGAACCAACGAAGATGTCGAAGACATCAAGGCTAAGGCCAAGAAAATGACGGTCCGGAAAGACAAAAGCTAAAAAGCTGATGGTCCATTAGATGAAGCTATCATCATATTAGATGAAGCTATCATCATATGGACCAGGTCCTAGAACCAACGGACCTACAAAGATGACGGTCCAATAGATGACGGTCTGACCAAAAAATGAGACTTTACTCACAAACAAGGTTCTCAAACCAATGAGCCTGTAGAGATGACGAGCTCATCAAAAAAGGCTAAAATCAAAAAGATAACGGTCTCATCAAATAAATGGGGCCATAGAAATTAGTTGATAAAGGAAAGAAACAAAAACATCAGTGTACATGTTCAAAGCAACGGATACCAAGTGCCATAAAAGGGGCAGAGGGGGTTACAAGTAAAAGCCCAATAAACACAAGGGCACTTGAAAACATTGTTCCAAAATTGAAATAAAAGGCCAGGACTAGTTGACAGGAACGTCCTTAGAGACCCCGTCAGCTTTATCCTTGGCAGTTTGTGCTTTATCTGAAGACTCGGCAGGAGTGTTGACGACAGGCTGGGCTAAAACAACTCCGGCATCATTAAGCAAAAGGTCCAAATTGAGGGGTTCGTCAGCTTTGTCAGCTACAGTATCGCCAGCAGGAGTCATAGGCACGGAGACATCCATGGTAATTCCAAATAGATCCAACTCCAGATAAACTGACGCTACTTGCTTCAGACAATCATCGAAACCAGTGCCATAATAATCAGCGCAGGAATCAATAAATGATTGGGTTGTCTTGAATTTTTGGACCGCGTCAGTCCCAGCCGTCTCTACTTGCGCGTGTAATGATGAAACTTCCTCCTCAAGCTTCTTCTGCTGATGCTCAACCTCTCCTAACTTCTCCCTCACGTCCTTCAGATCTGCATTTAAAAGACGGACGACCTCCTTATATTGCGCCTGTTGATCCATCAGGTTGGAGTTATGCCTCCTAACCCGAGTGGCGACGCCCTCCTTGGCCACGCACCGGTCTTGGAGTGCTTTAACATGAACCAAGGCCTGAAGGAAGTACAATCGTCAGCTATTAACCAAGGCAAGATCAGGTTATTTAAGGTAGGAAGCATACCCGTGCAATATCAAAGAAAGCTGACGCTCCCAGATCCTCCGTCCCTAGCTGAGCACAAGGATCCAGATCCGTCTGTTTTATGAGAGATTCTACCCTTTCAACAGCGTAATCCTTGTGAGTCAACAAGCAACGGGGCCCCTCAATGACGGGGCCGGAAGAGGTCATCACTCCTTTCCCAGCACCGTGACTAGACTTGGGGGGCGAATTCTTGGAGGGCACATCCCCAGGACTGACGGCCACCTTCTTAGAAGGAGGATCATCCTTTCCGTCAGCCTTCCTCTTAACTGAACCCTTAGAAGCAGAATGAGGGGTTGACGAGGACACTCCTTCCTTTCCCTTGGCCTTCTCTTCCTCCTTCTTACGAGCAGCGGCAGCCCTCACCCTTTGCTTCGCAGCTTCCATCTCTACGCAAAACAAACTGACGGATTAGTAAAGCAAACGGAGTCAATAAGCCGACGGATTAAATGAGGCGTCCACTTACGTTTTCGGGAAAATTCTTCCAACTTCCGAGCTTCAGCCGTCGGTTCTGGACCCCCACAATACAGATGAAGAATGTCTAGGGTGATCAAATCCCTACACTTTCGTTGCTCAAGCGGGATGCCAAGTATCCGACGGATGAATTCCCTTTGTTCGTCAGATATTTCCGGGCGAGCGCTAGCTGAAACGAAAGGGAATAGACGGTGTTAAAAAACTCCCTAACAAGTGAAAAAAGACGGTAGAAAGAAAGAGAAGGGGCGACCTGAATCCCTAATATAAGCCCAAGTGTTATCAAAATAACCACCGGGCAGCATATCCCACTCATCCGGATGGCACACCCAGTCCGTCCCCTTAACAAAGAAAAATCTACTCTTCCAATTCCTATTTGAGTCCGGCATATCAGACACTAATCTTAAGCTCTTCTCACGAGGAGCAAAATGGTATGTCCCCTTGGCAGATACTTTATGCTGGGGTCTGTAGCAATAAAAGAACTCGTCTAGCGAAAGGCGACGGTTCCCCCCACTCAATCGACCCCTAAGGATCTCAGCACCAATAAAGATCCTCCAAGCATTCGGAGAAATCTGACTGACGGACAATCCCAAGAAATCCGCCAGCTGACGGTGTAGAGTCGTCAGTGGTAATCTGAGGCCTGCTGCGAACATGGCATCGTACATCCCAACATCTGTAGTCCTCCCCGTATAACACCTCTCGTTTTTTCTAGGGAGACGGATAGGAATGTGATCTGGGATTTGGAAACGGATACATAACTCGGTAAAAACTCTGTTGCTCATCTTTGGAAGGAATTTATTGACGGCCTACTCCTCCGGAAGAATGAAGGGACGGTTACCTCCAGAACTCCCTGAAGTTCCCTCACAGGACTCTTCGTCACCTTCGTCTCCATTCCCGTCACTAACAATCTCATCGTTTCCCCCCTCGACCTCAACCTCACTTAACACTTTCTCCCTAACTCCCTCAACATGGTCTTCTACATCAATACTAGGGGATTGGGCTGACGTTTCTTTTCCTGACGACTCAGAAAAGCCGTCGGACTCTTGACCTGAGCCAAAAAATTCGTCGTAGCCCGCTCCATCGCGGACTGACGACTGATCACTCGACGCGTCACTTGACATCTGACTACCTACAAGTGACGGATCCACTCTAAGTGCCTAGACTGACGTCCTCAATAAAAAAAAATTTCAGGCAAAAGTAAGAAAGCAAAGAAAAAGGGAAGAAGAACTTACAGGTAAAACAGATCTTGAATGGATGAAACAACCTTGAAAGTGACGGTGTTGATAACAGCTGACGGATCAAATCGGAAGTCAGGGCGACGGGTTCTCTCTTGAAAAGTCAACAAGGTTGAAATAGAGAAATGAGACAAGGGACATGGTATATATATAAGAGGGAAAACGCACGGAAGGCGAGGCGACACCCGTGCCCGGAAACGAGGCCAACGAAAGCGCGCCACGTATCCTTGCATTTAATAGCTCGCGGCTCGAGGAATCGTTCATAATTGGTTTTCTTGTCTCTAAGAACAAAAAGATAGTTAAGTCATAAACTCCACATGCTGACGGTGTGAGGCGTCGAGCACGTAGAGTAGGGGGCAGCTAATGAGGATAAAAAATGAGCCTGGCCACGCGGAACATAAAGCTGACGGGTTTAGTGCAATCCTTCGAACATAGCAGACGGTGTTACAGCTGACGGTCATAGGTCAGCTGGCTCCAAGGCTGACGGCACTACTAGATCGACGAGCTGAAGAAAGTAAATTGAAGCTGACGGACCGAGCATGAGTTTACTTGCTATCCACGTTACGTATAAGGAATTGTCTTCTTTCCCATGCTAGATAATATTCAAGGGATCCCTATAAGGAAAAGATCCCGTAAAGTACGCTCAAGAGGACTCCTATAAAAAAAAGACTTCTACTCCAAGGAAAAAAGGGGCAACCCTCGCTACTATAAAAACCCAAGCACCCTCATAACCCAAGGTACGCATAATTTACCCTCTCTAGCACTCTAGAGCAGTGAGAGTAGTTCTGACTTAACCTTCGGAGGGTGTTTGGCCGGTACCACACCGGTACTCCCTGCTAGGTTCTTCCTTTTTGTTGTGCAGGTGTCATTTGTAACGTGCGAGGAACGTGTGACTCACTGGTGGTATTATTTCCGGTATCATCAAAAAGGTTTTGTAAAACTATTTGGAAATAAACTGTGTTTTGAATTCATGTAGTTTGTGAGCTCTTTATATTTTACCCTTGTGCCGTGACATGTGATTACCCAGTGATTACCTAACTAGATACTATAGTATGTGTGGCATTGGTATCTTAGCACCCGTCTTTGTAATGGCATATGAGTTCCGTCTTTGTGATGGCAGATTAGTTCCGACTGTGTGTTGGCGATGAGTTCCATCTTTGTGACAACAGATGAGTTCCGTCTTTGTGATGGCGTTGTCACGTGGCCTTGGGTTGGATTTTCAGGTTTTGGAATGGTGTTTTGATAGCTCACAGTAAATAGTAGTTTCATGTTAAAATATTTTGACCCAGTGATTACCTAACTAGATACTATAGTATGTGTGACATTGGTATCTTAGCACCCGTCTTTGTGACGGCATATGAGTTCCGTCTTTGTGACGGCAGATTAGTTCCGACTGTGTGTTGGCGATGAGTTCCATCTTTGTGACAACAGATGAGTTCCGTCTTTGTGACGGCGTTGTCACGTGGCCTTGGGTTGGATTTTCAGGTTTTGGAATGGTGTTTTGATAGCTCACAATAAATAGTAGTTTCATGTTAAAATATTTTGAGAAAGCTTGGTGCTACATCGTTTAAATCATTCTTGTCATTTTACCACTGGAAATGGATTTGCTGGGTTTTCATTGAAATTCCAAAAGTATAACATGTTTTGTAAAATGCCCATTATCATGAGACTTGCATTTCCCCCACCCCCATTAATTATGCTACTTACTGGGTTTTAGCTCATCCCAATCTCCAACAATTTTACAAATAAATTAGCTACACGTCGGGCATGGAGCTTAATTTATTGGTGGTGATTGGAGTGCTATGTTAAATTGGGAGATTTGGGCCATAAATGGTTGATGACTCAATCTTGCAAAGTTTAACGAGATCATAATTAATTTTATTGGAGGTTGGATACTTGAGTTTTGTTAGCCTTAGGCATTGTAGGCCTAATTTCAATGTTGAGGTTGTGTATTCTAGAAGGGATTGTGGTTTTGTGTTATCCATTTGGAGTTTTGAAATATATTCATGTATTATTTGAAGGCACATGATTTGAGTTATTGTTTGTAAATGTGTTATAGAGCTCTGACTTGTAATATTGAGATTTTAGTATGTTTATTTATTCTTATCATGTGTTGAGGAGGAAAAAAAAAATCTCCTATGTTCTAGCTCTTAATGGTTCTTCTCTCATGCTTTGGACCCTTTTGGGTTTGGGGTGTGACATGGAGGGTATAATAAGCAAACATTTTGGAGCTGAGATTATTGATGAACTATTTGATCGATTCTGTAAGAAACAAGAAGAGTTTATAGACTTGTTGGAGTCAAAATACAATGAAGAAAATCTACTCTTTATTGTTTTGAAACGCATATGATGCAGCTTTGGAAGCAAACGTAAGACTTCTCATTGTGTCACAAATTTTCATATGTATCAATGCAATATTTATTTCAATATCATAAAGAAACTTTGATATCAGCTACAAATGTACTTAATTTTATAAATAAAAGTCCATACAATAGGGACATAGCTTCTTTTATATGAATAATGTTTAGTGAAGTCATAAGTTAGAGGAAAAGTAACAACAATTGAATGTAATGCAAGTGACAAGTACAAATAATGCTCTAAGATATTCGATTCATTGCATTGTTATGAAAAGAATTACACTGGAGTTTACAATTCAATATTTCAATTTATCTATTGGTTGTGCAATTCAATACAACTGGCCGATATCCCGCACAATTTGTGGTCCATTTTCAAAAAGTCTATAAGAAATTATCCTATAATCTATTGGGTTCATCAATTCTATTATTGTTAGTTATAACTAATCTACAAAGTTTGTTAGTAAAACCAAATTCAAACTAAACCCTAATCCCTACCCGTTTTTTCAATTCCAAAGCTACGTATCCTTTGTTATGTGGTGCTTTGTCATGAATTGTAAGAAGGGAAAGGAGACAAATACTTTTTACAATGTTTAAGAAATCATAAACCTCAACATAAAAGGAAAAAAAAAAATACCACCATTCATGGCAATGATTAATAATAAAAAAAGTAGTCCCCATAAATCTTTAAAATATTCATCATATATACATACAACATTTACATAGCAAATTGCAAAGTACATGCCTTAGAGCTATAAATTATTACAATAATAGCTTAATAGAGAGTGTTGATGCTCATTTTTGCAAATTTGTACCCAAAAGCTCTTGAGGAGGAAAACCGAATAAAAAGCAAGGCCCAAAGGCCCACCAAAAAAAACCAAAGAAACAAAAAAGAAATAAAATCCTAGACTTACGTCTGGGCTAAGAAAGAAATACAAGGGAAAGTGACATGCAGCAGAATACAGATCTTCTACAGAATACAAACTTTCTGTAGAATACAGATCTTCTACTGATTGACTTTGGCAGATTAAGGCAAATTGGGTCCAAGACTTTTTTGACCCAATAAAGGACAGTAAGCCAATAAAGCCCATAACATCCTTATAAAAGAAGAAGATAAGCCAAACATATCTCTAGTAAGAGACACGATGGAAAGAAGCAAGAAATAACAAAAAGTATCAACAGCAAGAACTGCGTAAAGGAGAGAGAAGCCAAATCAAAGGCAATGACAAATGTAGAAGGAAACAAAGCAACAACAGTAAGAAACACATGAAGGAGAAAGATACCAAAATCAGAGAGAAGACAAAAGTAGCAAGGTAGGTAAGTAAGGTAAGGTTTGGGCTTTGCCCTTCTGCATCCTAGCCATGCAAAGGAGCAGAGCCCATGACCCAGATTCGGTATCTCGTCGAGACCACTTTTAGGAATATGTTTTGCTGGGAAAGCATCTTTACAAAAAATTGGAGGAAGGTAAGTGGGAACCATCTAATACATGCTAGAAAGTGAAGATAGAGAATTAATGGAGACCTTTACCATTTTAGGGAAAGAGATGTGAGGTGGCTCCACGGCAGACTGGCCTTTACCCAAAATGGGGAAACCATTTATTGTAAGAGGGTGAAACTCCCTAGTGGGAGTGAACCCACTTTTTTCCTGATCTACTTACCTTTTCCAGGTTTCAGGAACTCTTAGTAACATGGAATCAGAAACTTAATAATATACATGTTATTCTGCAACTGATGATAATCTGGTTTTGTAATCTCTATATAGTGATGGCGAGACATTTATCTCTGCAAACGACCTCAGAATAAACTTGTGGAACATTGAGATTAGTAATCAGTGTTTCAGTATCATTGACATGAAGCCATCAAACATAGAGGACCTTACTAGTAATTCTGTTGATCCCTGAAATGTAATCTCTAGTTTACTTTCTGCCACCTTCTTTATTTATTTTTACAATACTCTAGCATTGCATCCTCTATATGTCTCTTACTCACCTCATTATGCCTTGTATTTAAATGAATAGTGAAATGTTAAAAAAGAAAGGATAGTAGGTTATGAATGATGCAACAAAAGACTTTGCACTACATAATCATGTTGTGGGGGCCTTTTTTTGTGTTGTGCGTTGGGCTGGGCTACCTTCTAGGTAATGGGCCTGAATGTTTCTGAGTAAGGGAGTTGAGACCAGTCCAACTGGAACTCAACTTGGGCCGGCTTGCGCACAAACTATGCCTCATTTGCCAGGAGTGTGCTTACGGCAGATAGAGCTGTTTCAGATGAGTTACGGCAGGCAGATATAATAATAATAACAAAACAGAGTACTCTGACTATTTAATGGAAAATGGCCAAGTAGTCCCTACTTATAAAACATAACTACAGTCATTACAATGTCATTCATGAAGAGAAGTAAAGGAGAAAGAAGATAGCATGAATCAATCAAGAATGAGCATAAAGTCAAGTTCAAGTTTGGCCCGTTGAAGCAAAACCAGAGAGGGGAGAACGCCTCCTCTCAATGCAAATAATCCCCCAGGAAAGATCCTGCCGTGGGGATTAATGGCTTTAAGGGAATCGGACCTGAATGGTTAATGCCCAAAAAAAAAAGAATCCTTGTTATGTTTTGGAAGTGAGCAGGATTTAAAGGGGGAGAGAGGGAAATCGACCTACTAGTGCATGCCCATTTTATTACCTCTCTTTTTCCTTCTGTTTTCTCTCTTATCTTTTCTCTTTCTCCTGTTTTCTTTTTATTTTTTCTTTTACTCTGTGATACTCTGTTTTTTCATCCTCCCTTCTCTTTCAGGGCACGGCAAAGGTCCTTTTATAGTGCCTGCCGTGACCAGATTTTACCACTTTACCCCTTAACCGCCTTTGTCTGGTCTGGGCGTACTTGCCGACCACCAAAGGGTTCGTCTGTGTGCCACTCACCCTTGCCAGACAAAGGCAGGTTTGTTTCATTCGTTAGTCCACCATAGCACTCTTTCCTGCCACGGTGTAAATGTTTTCTCTCTCTTTCTCTCAAGGCATGCACCTAACGGTTCCCCCCTCAACCTTGCCTCTTTTGGGTGGTCTGTCATCCTAGCAGGACGTACCTCCCAAAAAGGGCTTGGGCAGGAGCCGCTGAATAGGTCTTTTCCCCTCTCACCACTACCAAACCATACCCCCCTTACCTCTTACCTCTGACCCATGACCCCACCACGTCCCATATTGGCTTGGTACAGGCTGGTGGTGCCTGGGCCTTGTGCGTGCTTTCCTTTCAGATATGTCCAAAAATCTGTCTGCTGCTCATGCGTTTGTTGCGGTCTGGAGCTTTGTTTGCACAGTTTGCCTCACCTCTTCGTTCTTTTACGTGGGCCATTCTTTGTTTTCCCGCTCCACTCACGAGCTGGGCTTTACTTGATGATAGGTCTTACATTTCTTTGGCCCACTACTTGGTTTCCTTTATTTCTTGCAATATCATTCTGTTATTCCTGCCGTAACAACTTAATCCTGCTGGGCCTCTTTTAGGCCAGCCGTTCATTCCTTCTCTCAGTGGCTTGGCATGGCCACTGGTTTGCTTTTATTTATGGGCTTCTATGTCCCTTTTGACTTTCCTTTGGGCATCCTCGGCCCGTTTGCTTTCTTTGGGCTTCCTCGGCCCTTTTGCTAGTTCTACATTCCCATGGGCTTTTTACTAACTTCTTTAGGCTTCCCTGGCCCAATAACCTTATTCTCATCATTGGGTTATGAGCCTGCCATAAACCCCTTACTTTCTTAGTTTGCATTACTTTGGGCCTGCGGCGGCTCTTTCTCGCTTTTCTGTCTCATACACTGCCCATGGGATACTATTTCTCTCTTTCCGGGCTTCTTTGAGCCCACTTGCCTCTTCAAGACCCATTTGCTTATTTCTTGGGCCTGTGATCCATCATTCCTGCCGCTTAGGCCTAATGGTTTTGCTGTCTGTCTTTATCAATTCTTTGTTACCCTTGTTATTGGGCTTTCTTTCTTTTCACCTGGATGCTCATAAATGGCCCTCAACACATGTTTATTGACAACCTTTATTTGTTCTTCTATCATGATGAACTTTTCTTTCTACTTCTGAACACTAAGTTGTAACTGTCAGAGGTTACGAATCAGTAGGGAAGGTTTATGATGAACAGATTTAGAATAGGATGCATTTGGTTGTGTGTAGACTTGAACATTAAGCAAATTCATGTTTCATACAGTTTTAATCATTACTTTGTTTGGATCAGTCGTAGCCGTTGGATTTGGTTCAAAATTCGAGTTTGATGGTTAAGATGCAGTAACATTTTCTTTGGGAATGATTAACATTTTAAACTAGTTTTCTATTGGATTCCACGTGGACACAAGGGATAGCATTGTTTGTTTGGATCTACTACTGTCTTTGTGTGAATTAAATTTAAATAACCCTAAGCAACTGAGAAAATAAATAAATCCATGCGAGCAACTAAGGACAAAACAACCATACAGGAACAAAAAATTTACGGGAAAAATCCTTGAAAAACCATGAGGAAAATCCTACAAATCCACTATAGTAAATAAAGATTACAATACTCAAGTTTTTGTCCAAAAATTGAGTTCAATAAATTGGGAAAGTACAAGAATAAATCTCTAAGAATAATTACAATCTCACCGCAAAAGATTTCTATCTAGTGAAACCAATGAAGCAACAAGATCTCCACTTTGAATACTTCATCCCTCTGTGTGGTTGTAGCACTCAAAATTCCCTCCTAGACAAAACCTCCAAATTTATCTTCCTCATATGTTTTGAGCAAAGAAAAAATTGCATTTTTTTTCTTTCTCTAACAGCTTGCACACCCTCACTCCTTGATTGGACTGCTCTCTCTCTCTCTCTCTATATTTCTCTGAGTTTTCCAACTTTTCCCACGTGCATTCCTGCCTCTAAATGCGAAAAGGCTAACTTGTCTTGACTTGTTCAACATGCTCACTAATGAGCTTTTTATCAAATTTGGCCCGGACCACATAACGTGCAGTGCACCCAACATTGTTCAACAAACATGTTTATAATTTTGACTAAACACAGTACACCTCATTCATAGGTTTATTGAGTTATGGTGTGAGAACTTCACCCACAGAAATATGACTTGATTAAACAGCAAATAATTTAAAGGAACCTCCAAATGTAATGTTGGTATTACTTGATGCAACGATGAAACTGTCAAATGTGAGTAAAAAATAAAGAAATCAACGAATTGACAACATATGTGATGTAGGTACTATTCAATGCGATGATATAACCATAAAATGTGAGTAAAAAAATAAGATAATTATAAAGTTGTGATTTACAACTATGTTTTAT
The DNA here is from genome assembly GCA_028535165.1 of Quercus tomentella. Classification (NCBI taxonomy): domain Eukaryota; kingdom Viridiplantae; phylum Streptophyta; class Magnoliopsida; order Fagales; family Fagaceae; genus Quercus; species Quercus tomentella. The sequence continues at coordinate 47,898,559 of JAPQVY010000122.1, read as the reverse complement.
GTTGGCTTTATTCCATGACAAAAAGTGTTGTAATTATATTAATTTATTTCCTTGTATTTTGTGGGATTTTATTGTATTGAGTTTAGTATTAAGTTGGTGAAGAATCAAGCATAAAATGAAGATCAGTGCAATTTCGTGACTAGCTCGCCAAAAGCTCGCGAGTAAAGGTTCCCACGAAAAGGCCACGTGAGAAGCACAAGCTGAAAGCTGAAGAGTCAAGTGCTCGGCTGTATTTCGCAAGTACTTCGCGAGACAGACCGTCTCGCAAGGTACTCGCGAAACTTTTGGCTTGGAAGATTTTAAGTGTGACTTTCTTACCCTTCACTCATACTATATATACCCTCATTATCCACAAAAGTAAAGGAGGCTAATATTCAGAGAGAAAACCCTAGATAGGTTTTTACAACACAACACACCCATCTTTTAGAGAGAGAGCTACTCATTCTTAGTGAGAAATCATTGTAGTCTCTTCTCCTTCTCTCTCCCATTGTCATACCTTGGGAGGAGATTTGTACCCAAACACAACCCACACCTATTCAAAGTGTAAAGAGTGTTTTGGAGCTTGGAAAATTTTGAAAATTTGCCAAAAGAAGCCGGTGAGGCTTGGCAGATGCAATCAAGCGGTATTGCGGGATTCGGAAATTAAGCTAGTGAAGACAAGACTCCAAAAAATCTGTTGGTAGTAGGAGCTTAGAGGGCTCAAGTACATTAGATAGACTAAGCTTGAAGAATCTTTTGTTATTTGTGTACTCTAACTTATTCACTAGTGGATCGATTTCAACTTGAAGGGTCGTGGAGAGGTTTTTCGCCGAGTTCTTCGATTTCCACTTCGATAACACGTCTTAGTGTTATCTTATATTTACATCTCTTTTCCCTTACTCTGTAAGCTATATATTTATCATTGCTTGCTTGCTTATGGCTTAGAGAGTAGATCCGATGATTGCGCTTTTTTTACTCTTGTTCCGCACTTAGATAAGTTAGAGTAAAAGCAATTAAGTTGTAATTTTAAAATTGGGGGTCTAAACAAGCTTGTGTGTTTTCACACAAATTTGAGCTTTCAATAACCACCGAATGTGATAAAATTACGGTTATATGTGATGTTGATATTACCCAATAATGTGACGATAAAACCATCAAATGTGAGTAAAAAAATAATGGAACCATTGAATGTGACAAAAGTACAGTCATATGTGATGATACTGTCCAATGTGATGATGAAATTGTTAAATGTATGTAAAAAAATTATTAAACCACTAAATGTGACAAAAATACGGTCATATGTGATGTTGCTGCTTTGTAATGTGACGATAGAACCGTCAAAAGTGAGTAAAAAATAAGGAAATCATCGAATGTGACAAAAATACGATTATATCTAATGTTGGTAGCTTAATGTGATGATGAAACCGTCAAATATGAGTAAAAAAAGGGGGGGGGGGAGCACCAAATGTGACAAAATTACGATTAAATGTAATGTTAGAACTGTCTAATGTGGTAATGAAACCATCAAATGTGAGGAAAAAAATAAGGGAATCACCAAAGGTACGGTAATTTCTTGATAATCATTCAATAAATAGGTTTTAATTATGTGAATAAATCCATATGACAATATTTTATTAAAGGGTATAGATATATAAGATAATTTACACCAAATCTTTATAGCGTTTAATCTCTTAAATGCGTTAGGTATGATAGCTCTATGTAATAAATAATAATGATGATAATGGCTCAATGTATGGTGAGAAGTGAGAATGCATCAAACGATTTAGGGTCTGTTTGGATACCACTTATTTTGCTGAAATTGAAAACTTATTGCTGAAAGTATTATATATAAAGGTAAAAATTAGTTGAAATAATACAGTGAAGCCTATGAATAATACCAAAAAGTGTAGTAGGGCCCATAAATAGTAGCAAAAATAAACTGAATAGTGAAATAATTTATAATTTTCATTGCTTTCCAAACCCATTCTTAATTTATTTTCGTCTAAAAAAACTAACTTTTTTTTAAAGAAAAATAAAATAGTAAATAAATGAGTGGACTAAGATCAAGAACAACATGAAACTTTTATTCATCACTTCTGCATCTCAAGAGTTACAATATCAAGAACAAACACAAAACTAGACCATTTACGTACGTGGACAAGAAGAAGGAGTTCATGCATCATTATTATAGGCCGGGTTGAATAATACATTTCACAGGACCAGCAATATATATATATATATTTATTTGAGCACTAGGAAAATAAAATATGACACTGAAATTGAATAATACATCCATGGAAGAAGCTTGAATCTTGTTGGAGTATCAGTATTTGCTGCAGAGATTTTCATGCACTTGGCACCATCACAGAGCCTAATGCATTCAACCCTCATTTTGATCGCCCAGGAATTTCCATCAACCAAACAAGAACAACACCTGCAAAGCCTATGAACGGAATCATGCAAACAGCTAAGTAAATATAACGTCGAAGTTCAAGTTCTCTATGACCTTCAGGTTTTCGAGAATCTTTCTCGTCCTCGTACCTATGATCAATCGCGAATATTTTATCATACACTCTGTTTTGCCTGAAAAACAAAAATTCTCGAAAACCTATAGCGTCAATGTACCTGATTCCAGTTATAATCAACGCAAACAAGCTAAGTAAAACTGCTAATATATAGATAGTAAAGAGGAACCAACGGTCTGACGGCTTGAGATTCTTTGCACCATTGGAAATAAGTGTTAATACGACTCCTTGAAACACAAAGTAGTAATTTGCAAGACTGAAAGCAGACGAGTGAAGATTGTTGAGATGCGTTTCTTGCTTTTCTATTGCTGCGCTCAGTTCCTTTCTTTGTTCCACAAGTCTTTTCAACTCTTGGCTATTAGTATCCATGAGGGCTGAAAAATTCAAAAGAGATGGATTTGTGAATGAGAAATGCAAATAAGATACATGGTTGTTTTATTTTAATTTTTCTTTTGCTTAGTTAACAAGCATTTTCTTGTTTATATAAGAATTAATCGACTATAGGCCAGTCCCAGCTTTCTTACCTCAGATTCACGGGCCCTAATGCAGCAAGAGGGATCGAAACTCAGCAAAACAAAAAGGACCACCACAATATTTAAATTTATTTTTTAGAAACTTTTGGGAAAAATTCTAAACCATCTAACCAAACAATATTTATAAAAGTCTTCTTAAAAAAAGGTAATATTGATAAAACTTTGACAATAGAAATTAATCATAACAAACAACGTTAGTAAATTTAAGTATATGAAAAATCTTTTGTTTGCTAGGATAAAAAGACTCAACTATATTAAGTAAAATGAGAAAATAATTTGGACAAATTGAATCTCAATTAATATTGGTTCTCATCATCTGATTCTACAAAAAAATTGGATTTAAATAATAAAAAATTCAATTTTAATTGAATTATTTTTGGTTCAGCTACTATTATAATTCAAAACTAAATTCATTTATGATTTTCCACACACTGGGGGAAAATGAAAAACAGCTGAAGGCCAAGTGGAAGAGGATGAGTCCATAAAAAAAAATTTAAAAATAAAAAATAAAAAGAAAGTAGAGGACAAGTAGTAAATAATTTTGACTGGATGACCGCTTGTGTTGGCGTTATGATGCGTTGCATCTTTTCCTGTGAATGCAGAATACTAAAATCTCTCCGATTTTCCACCAACCCAAACCACTCAAAAAAACCTTTATCTCTCCCATTTACTTTCCATCTTGTTTTCACCCCAGCAAAACCGGCACTAATACATCTTACATACGAGGCTTTGCAATTAATATATGGTTATTTAACAATGGATCATGCTAACGAGTGTCCTTAAGGTATTGGTTAATAATTCAATTAAAGAAAGTTTTTATGAGAAAAGAAAATAAAGCAATTAATGTTTTGACAATTTTTTACATTTCCCATAAAAGTTATGTCAAAACTTTCCTAAAATGGATTGTTAACCAATGCCCTAAGAGCACTCGTTAGCATTTTCCTTTAACAATTACATAATTTTCTTTTTATAGTGACTTACTTTGAATAGCTAGCACGTTTGAGACATGACAATGTGTGCTACTTAACAATTGTGCCACCTAGTGTTAATACGACCTGCAAGACAAAACTTTACTATTGAAACAAAAACTTATAGATAAATTATTTAAAATTAATATTGAAACTTGTTTTAGATTTATAGAAGTTGTTGGTAATAGATTTTAATTGGATTATTATTTTACATATATTTTTTTACTTACTAGGTGAATGGGTTGTGTTTTTTCTTATAAGAAAGTCAAAAAGTGACAATTCATTGAAAGGACCGGTAGAAGATGGGTGATAGTCTTAAATGTAACCACCCTCTCACATGGGGTGTTATGTCAATATTATTTGTGATTTATGCGTGTCATTTGCCGGTAAGTATTTAAATCACATACTTTTAACACTCCTTCTTACGTGTGGGTCGAAACTACATTTTCATATGTGAGACCCAACATGTGGGAATTTAAGTAGGAGGTAAAGTGGAGGAGAAAAGGATCAAACTCAGAATCTCATACTTTGATACCATATTAAATTACCGATTGTCTCAAAAATTTAAACTATTGGGAAATAGTGAATTTAATCACTTAACCATAAATCTAACATTCCCCCCTCACCTATGGGCATAAACTTCCCTTTAATAAGTGAGGGCTCAACAAGTAGGAATTTAATATTTTAAATGGGGGTAGAGTAAAGCCAGAGATCGAACTCAAGACAGCTTGCTTTGATAGCATGTTAAATTACTGATTGTCCCAAAAGCTTAAGTTATTGAGAAATGGTAAATTTAATTACTTAACCATAAATCTAACACAAAAATTACATAAAAATACCAAAATTAATAAATTACAATAATTAAACAATATATTGTGTCCTATGTCAAAATTCAAAAATCCCTAACCTTCTTACCCAAAACAAAGAAAAAACTATCATTTGACCTTATCTTAAAATAAACAAATAAATCTCTCATTCCATTTTATTTTTCTTGTCTTGTGTATTTCTAAAATTGTGTGGGATTTCATTGAGTTGAAATAAAAACTTTTAGATGGTATGTTATTAGTACTTTTATTGATCTTATTATAGAATATAATTTGTGTAAAAGATATTTGTTTAACTATGGTGTTTTGAAACCAAAATTATCACAAAAAATTTACTATTTTTACATACTTTGGGTCCAATACAACACACACATATATAAACATTAATAATACTACTACCACACACTTTGCGACAACTGTCTTACATAGTTGACTATAATAGGGAAATGTTAACAGATGCTCTTAAAATAATGATTAATAATCAATTTAAAGAAAGTTTTTATGAAAAAAAAAAAAAAACAATTAATATCTTGACAGTTTTTTCCATTTTTCATATAAGTTGTTTCAAAATTTTTTTAAAATGGATTATTAACCATTGTCCCAAAGGCACCCATTAACATAACCCAATAATTAATTATAATTTGTCATGGAAGACAATTATGACAAAGTGTGTATACATAAAAATTGTATTACTAAACATTATTGTATATGCAATTAATGTTGTGAAAAGATTCGAATTTAATAGCCCAAATAAAAGTATCTTTATCGAACTAAACTGTACAGTTACAACCTCTTATCTTTCACGTGAGCTTGATGCGAAAAAAAAAATGGTGCCCGATACTTTTCCAAAATTTAATAGCCCAAATAAAAGTATCTTTATCGAACTAAACTGTACAGTTACAACCTCTTCTCTTTCATGTGAGCTTTAGTGCATATGTCCGCATCATGTTAGCTCGTGCACTCTAAAGCTAACCTGCGTCCAACTTTAACTAGTTGGACCTTTCCAACATGATATATGGTCTCATTTTGTTGACCCACCGAGTCCTCGACATACATCACATGTTGATTAAACCTTTTCCCACCACATTTACACTTTACAGGACAATTTGCTTTGCTGCTACACTAAATACATCTTTACATACAAGGCTTTGCATTTATTATTTGGTTATTTGACTGTTACGTAATTTCATTTTTTTTTTTAAGGAATTATTACATACTTTGAATATCAAGTACGTTCGAGACGTTCTGCTAATTTCTATATTGTGCCACATAGTGTTAATACGAGCTTCAAGACGAACCATTGTTATTGAAACGAAACATATTCATAAATTATTTAAAATTAGTATTGAAACTCATTTTTGATTTATAGAAACTGTTTGTAACAGAATTTTAATTGGAGCAGCGCTACGCCCATAATATTTTTACAACAAATTATAAATGACAAATTGTTATTAATTATAATTTGAATCTACTACTTATATTCCTTTCTTGGTCTCCCGTAACAGTCAATAACAACATGTCACTTAAGATTTGTTGTGAAAATATTGTGAATATATCATTTCTCTTTTAATTAGACTATTGTTTTAATTTCATAAAAAAATTTATTTATTAAAATTCATTGTGTGTTGTATATATATATTACTGTTATAATTCATTGCGTTGATGGGTTGACAATAATTGACATGATTGGTGCAAACCATATATATAAATATGGTACATTTTTTGCAAGTTTAGTATTTAGTATAAATAGGTTCACTTTCATGCTAACATGTTTCACCCGTAATCAACGCAAAGTTACCTAGTTCATAATATGTGTCATTTTTTATACAAACTTATTAAAATCATATAAAATAAATCTCATTTTTCACTAATATAAATTTGAAATTTAAATATTGAATTAAGTAATTAAAATAATTTTAATGGTTTTATTGAAAAGGTCTTCATTGAAATTCTAAAATTCCTAAATTTTTTACCCAAACCTAAGAAAAAAACTCTCATTTCATCTTATCTTTTCAAAAAAAAAAAAAACTCTCATTCCATTTTATTTTTCTTCTATTGTGTATTTCTAAAATTGGGTGGAATTTCGTTGAGTTGAAATAAAAACTTCTAGATGGTATGTTATTAGTACTTTAATTGATCGTATTATGAAATATAATTTGTGTAAAATTTATTTGTATAACTATGGTCATTTGAAACCAAAATTTTCACAAAACATTTACTATTTTACATACTTTGGGCCAACTGTCTTACATGGTAAACTGTGATAGACAGTTAATCACAGTCTGCCACGTAAAACAGTTGTAACCAAGTGTGTGTGAAAGTTTGTATTACTAACATTATTGCCAAAAGATCCACAAAAAATTTGGTTCCCTAAGACTTTTCCAAAGTTTAATAGCTTAAATAAAGGTATCTGCATTGAACTACACTATACAATTACAACCTCCTCTTTCATGACGGTCTAAACTCTAGTGCATGTATCCGCATCAACTCTAGAGCTAACCTGTGTCCAACTATGTAGCTCTATGTAAGAGAGCCTTGTAGCTCTATGTAAGAGAGCCTTGTAGCTTAATTGGCATCTCCCTATGCACAAAGTGTTTGGGGTTCTAGAGAGGAAAGAGCTTGAGCAAAAACATTATTTGCTATAACTCTTAATGTACTAACTCTAAGTGGAAATGCGTCATATTAATATATTTTTACATTTTGTAAGTACATAATAAACGTAAACATATAAATTTTACACAAATTATATTTCATAATAAGATCAATTAAAGTACCGATAGCAAACCATCTAAAAGTTTTTGTTTCATCAGAATGAAATTCCACCCAATTTTAGAAATATTATACAAAATAGAAGAAAAATAAAATGGAATGAGAGTTTTATTTATTTATTTTTAAGGTAAGATGAAATGAGATTTTTTTTTCTTTGTTTTAAATGGTTAGGGAATTTTAAATTTCAATGAAGAATTTTTCAATAAAATCATTAAAATTATTTTTATTACTTAATTCAATATTTAAAATTCAAATGAATGTTATTTAAAAATGAGATTTAATTTATATGATTTAAATGAATTTGTGTCAAAATATGGATCAACCTGCCATGACATGTATTATGAACTAGTTTATTTCGAGTTGATTGCGGGTGAAACATGTCAACACGAAAGTGACAAAGTTATTAATCATGTCAAAGAAAATCAAACCATTTTGACACAAACCTATATTTATTTATTATTTAATAAATGCCACGTCAAATCCACATCAACTTAGAATTTTAATAATTAATTTATCAATTTTAACCCAAAAAAAGGAAGAAAAAAAAAACATAATTAAAAAAGGAAAAACACATGAATTCAGATCTAAATCATACAAACCTAGAAATCAAACAAACCCAGAAAATCATACAAACCCATCAAGAACACACAAGAGCACAAACCCAAAAAAAATCATACAAACCCAAAAATCAAACACAGAAAAATCATAAAAGAATATTGTACAAAACAAAATCAATCCATATATATGCACAAACCAAATTATCCAAAAGAAAAAATAGATTTAAATCTGAAAATTAAATCAATACAATCATTAACAAAATACCCACAAAATTAAACAAACCCAGCTCAATCCCTCAACCATACCAACACAAACCCAACTCAACCATACCAACAAAAAGAAAAACATCTCAACCTCTCTCTAAACCCAACAATCAACAATCAACAAACCCACAAACGAACAAGAACAATGTTGATGCCCACTTTTTGACAAAGGGCCCAATAGCAAAAAAAGCCCAACAATATGAAGAAAATGGGAAGAGAAAATAGTATAGCAAGCCGAAATGACAGGATTAATGGCCGACAGGCCCACAAGAATAATAAGAGGTAAAGAGGAAATAAATGGGCCGAGGAAGCCCAAGAAATGAATTAGTAAATTCATTAGGTCGGCTTAAAGATCAATAAGCCCGAAAAGTGCTCCCTAAAGAATATACATTTTACGATAACAGATCCCAAGTATTGTGAAATAATCGGTGCATTAAATACTTACGAACAAATGATGCGAATAAATCACAAATAATATCAACACAATACCCCCACGTGAAAGCGTGGTTACATAATACAATCACCCATCTTCCACAGGTCTTTCCAATATATTACACTTTTTGAATTTCTAAGAAAAAAACACAATCCATTCACCTAGCAAGCAATACATACATACATACATACATATATATACATATAAATAAATTTTAAAATAATAATCCAATTAAAAGAGAAATACTATGTCCACAGCATTTTCACAACACTTTCATAACAAAACTTAAGTGACATATTGTTATTGGCTACTATGGGTGAGCAAGAAAAGAATATAAGTAGTAGAATCAAATTAGAACCAATAACCACTTATCACTTATAATTTGTTGTAAAAATGTTGTGAGCGTAGCACTTCTCCAATTAAAATTCTATTACCAACAATGTCTATAAATCTTCAACAATTTTCAATATTAATTTGCACTTCCCATAACTTTGTTCAATCTCCAAAGGTCGTGTCTACTCCCTTGGGTATTTCATCCATGGAGGCTAAAGTAGCTAGGGCATCTGTAAATTGATTTAGAGCTCTATTGAGTCATTGACATGGTCGTGTTGTTATAGTTTGTCATTTTTTTTATTTTTTATTTTTATAAATAGTTTGACATCTTTATAATTATAATTATATCAAAGAGACAACAAAGTATTATTAGGTAAATAATAAATCTTAACAACAATCTTACTAACAAAATAGTATTTTGATTATTAAAAACAAAAAACAAATAAGTATTTTAGTTATGATTTTTTTTTAGCCCCCCCTCCCTTGATAGTCTGGCTCCGTCCCTGCTTTGTAGGCACCATGTCTGAACTTTCCACTGTTCCACAGCTTTAGAAACAGCAATTATAGAGTCGATATTGGTATTCAAAGCCATATGTGAATCTTCAAGCTTCCATTTGTGCAGAACATACACCTGAATCACACTGAATTCATCTCAAACATTCGGGTCATTAGCATAACACATCTCGCATAATTATCAGATCTATCTGAACAATCACAACTTCAAATGTTCTCCTCTGTATTAAGCAGCTTGGATTTTAACTACTCAGTGTAATGCTGTAACAAATCTGATGAGAAATAATGTATCTTTTCCATTCAAGCATAGTAAAAACTATCACAAACAACCAAAATTTCAAGAATCCAGGTGAATCTTACCACAGGGATGATGAGTGTTCATGTGGGCAGTCATATGCTGTCACTCATGCCCCTTGAATAATTTTTTTTGTTTAGTGTCCTACACTGCTTAGATTACATCTACTACATAACTTTATAATAGTTGTCACGTGCCTTCTATATCACCGAGCTGAGTAGCGCTGGCTTGTAAACTCGAGCGAGGGTATATAAGGAGATGGGCCAATGATTTGGCTCATTGCGCAGGATCAGCAAGTGCAAAATCCTAGCTCGCCAGTTGAGAGCTAAACCATGTGACTTGGGCGAAGGCTTGGGTCTTGTGGTTCCTAGAGTGGAGGGCATAGCGTGAGGCTGGTTTCACAGAGCAGCGAAGACCTCCCGCCCTCGACAATGGAAGGATAACGAGCTGGTGTGCTTCTGATCCACATTGCCTGGTGAGTTGGGCTCACTTGAACCGTCTCTTTTTTTATTTTTTTGCTTCAAAATTTTACCATTTCAACAGAAAATAGATTTGGATTTTGGCAATTCATATTTGCATGAACCAAATGCAACATTTAATCATCTAACTTTTCTTTCAGTTAAAACAAATTTTCTTCTTTTAATCTCTATTAACTTATGAATTGCCATCGCTGCTGCAAAGCAATCAAGTTTAATTGGTCATTTCCAATAAAAGCTACCTTCAACTTCAAGTCCTAGTAGTTATTATTATTATTATTATTATTATTATAAATAAAAATATTTTCTTATATAAAATTTATACAGATAACCATACATAAACTTTGAACCACTTAGAAGAGTGGGGAAAACCCTCCCCACCCCCTCCTTTCCCAAAAACATCTCAAATATTAGAAAATTACCCCTAAATTTTCCTAAAATTTTCAAAAAATATATGGTTGGCCCCCTAAATTTTTTAAATATTAGATTTTTACTCCTAAAGTTACCCAAAATTTTGAAAGATATATGATTCCCCCCTAAATTTCTTAAATATTAGATTGTTACACCTAAATTTACCTAAAATTTTATTAGATATATGATTGGCCGGTTGGCCTCTCAAACTTTTTATATTTTTTGTATGACACTTTTAAATTTGTTTAATTCTATTGTTTGCTGGTAGGTTTCTTCCATTAATTTAACCAATGACTATAAACAATTTTGTTATTGTTAATGGATGGGATTTTATAATCTTGCTTTGTTTCTTTGTCCTAGAGATAAATCGGATGTACTGTTTCAAATATTATTTCTTTAGGCGTTATTGGAGCATCTTGATCTTCTGTCACTTTGATGAGAGTTTCCAATCTGAAACAAGAAAAAGCCGTGCATGTTGTTGCTGGATTCACTTTTTTTTTTTTTTTTTTTGGAGAAGAAAGACCTGAGACTTTATTAACTGAAAGAAAGCTTGGTTATATCAGCCTGAACAATAGAAAATAAAGGTGTTGGAACATCCTTCATCCACACTACATAGTCATCGACATTAATAGAATGTCGGGCTAAACTATGGGCAAGTTTATTACCATCTCTCTTAGTGTGAGAGTATAGTAATTTAGTAAAAGAACTGGACTGACTAAGAGCATCAAGAATAAGGGGCTTCACTAATGCTAAGTTACTCCCTCCTTCCTTCAAGGCTTGCATGACAGTTTGACAATCACCCTCCAACACAGCTTCGCTTATTCCAACCTCTAGTCCAAACACCAAGGCAGGGGGGTAATGCTTCTATCTCCATAGCATCATACGCTTGTGGCAATACCTGGGCTAATGAAGCTATTATCTGTCCTCTGCAATCCCAAATAGCAACACCCACACCACTTTTGTTTTCAAACTTGAAGATAGCTCCATCAAAATTCAATTTGAAGATGCCGCTTGGTGGTGGTTTCCACACTGACTTGGGTTGTGGATGAGCAGGCATTGGCTGTGGAAGTATATAGCGAAACTCGTTTAGTTTTTCCAAAGCCACTTGAGCAATCTGATCCGTTTTGCAACTTAAAACATGATGTCGAATCTGGTTACGTTGGTTCCATACTGTCCAAACAGTCATAGCAAAGAGTTCGGGCTGGGCATGGTTGTCAAGGATCCACGAGAGCAGCTCACGGAAGTCCACAAAGCATGACATGTTTCGATGACCCCACCCACTCAACCCTGACCAAACCTGATCCAATTCTTTGCACGACCATAGTGCATGTAAACAGGTTTCTTCCTCCACAGAACATCAGTCACACAGCATGTGGACAAGGATGGATCGTCGTTTCAAGTTAACCTTGGTTGGAATGGAGTCTTTGCAAGCTCTCCAACTTGATTTTATTTGGGACCTACAGCATCCAAACCTTTCTCCAAAAGCTTATATCGGGTTGTTCTTCACCACGAGGTGGACCATCATGTAGTTCCTTGAGAAACCTATACCCGGATTTGCAGGTATAGTTCCCATCCTATGTAAATGGCCAGAACATCTCATCTGCACAAGCCAACCGAGTCAAAGGAATTCTTTTAATCAAATCAACATCGTTGGGGGCAAATAAACCATCAATGATACCTGAGTTCCAAGACCGTGTATCAGCAACTATCAGCAAATCCACTGTTGCATTTTCCATGGACTATAAAGGTGAAGAAATTCGGGTTGGATGTTTGATTGGCAGCCAATGGTGTTGCCAAATCTTTACTGAACAGCCATCACCTATTCTCCACCTCACACCTTTTTCAATCACGTCCCTACCATAGAGAATACTTTTCCACACATATGATCCCCCACTTGATTCCATAGCTTCCATGAAAGAACAATTTGGAAAGAACCTAGCCTTGAAAACCTTGTAAAAAAGAGAATGTTTTTCATGTAATAGCCTCCATGCTTGCTTTGCTAAGAGTGAATCATTGTAGAGTGCTAAATCACGAAAGCCCAAACCCTCAACCATCTTGGATTTTGTCATGTCATCCCACTTGAGCCAATGAATTTTCCGTGTGTCTCCACGTTGACCCCACCAAAACTTTCTAATCAAAACTTCGATCTCATTGCACAACCTAAGTTTGAAGTACCCCATTGCATAAGTAGGAATTGCTTGAATTACTGACTTGATCAAAACCTCCATTCCCGCTTGTTATAGGAGTTTTCCTTCTCACCCTTGCAACTTCCTCCACACCCTCTCTTTTATATAATTGAAACTAGCCTTTTTACGTCTTCCAATCAATGAAGGAAGACCCAAATATTTCTCATAGTTGTGCTCCTCTCCGACCCCCAAAATATCTTTAATAATCTGCCTTGATTCTTCATCAACTGACCCACTAAAAAAGAGTGCAATTTTATCCCTATTCACCTTCTGACCAGACACAGTTTCATATTTGGAAAGGAGGTCCATCACCTTGTCACATTCACTAAGGATTGCTCTGCAGAATAAAAGGCTATCGTCTGCAAAAAAATAGGTGAGTGAGTTTAGGCCCTCGTCTACAAAGTGCAAAGCCAGTAATGTCCCCATTATTTGCAACTTGTTGGATAAGACCATGCAGCGTTCCGTGCATAGAAGAAATAGAAAGGGGGAGAAAGGGTCCCCTTGTCTAATGCCTCTTGACGGAGTAATAAGCCCTTTAGGTTCACAATTGACCATCACAGAGTAAGTCACAGTTTTTACACAAGTCATAATAAAACCCACCCATCTTTCATTAAGTACCCGTTTGGTTCAACTTTTGGAGTCCAAAAGTTGCGTTTTGCAAAAAGTTGGCCCAAAAATTGCGTTTGGTTATTACAAAACGCAACTTTGGGTTAAAAGTTGCGTTTTAAAAAATGCTCTGAACGCGCATCTCCTATTATGGACCTCATCAGGTCCATTTTCCAAAAGTCCTTGGGCGTTTTGGGGTATCCGTTGGGGTGAGTTGGCAATTACCAAATTGCCCTTCAAATGCTCATGCCTTCAGAGATCGCACAGTGCCTTCATTCCACTTTGGGTCATCTCTCTGCTCTGCGCAAGCTCCTTCATTCCTCTCATCTCCGTGCTACTACAAGCCTCTCCTTGCGCGTAAAGTAAAGATGTGTATATTTATACACTTAGTGTATAACAATATTTTATTATTTTTTCTCTCTCACCATTCATATTCTCTCTTTCACCATTCTCCAACCCAAGCAAAAGAAACACAGAACAAACACAGCATCCCAACGGACACAACAATCCAGCAAAAGAAGAATAAAAGAAGAGGAGGGGCACCACCCTACCACCACCACTGCAATCCATTTTCAACAGTTGATAATCCACCACAAAATTGACCTAAAATCAATAGAAAATCAAACCAAACCATCAGAAAATCCAACTTAAAATCAAGCCAAACCCATTGTATCTGCCACCATTGCTGCCGTCAGATCTACCACCGTTGTTGCCACCACCGATCTGCCTTGCTGCTGCCCGGATCTGCTTGCTTCCGCCGCTGGATTTTCTGCCATGTGTGAGTTTTGGGTTTGATATATGAGAGAAGAAGAGAGTTCAGAGAGTACCAGACATTTTGGTTTGAGACATGAAAAAGGAAGAGAGTTGAGGGAGTCCTAGAGGCAGAGAGGAATTTAGAGAGAGGGAGAAACACGGTTGAGACTTGAGATGAGGATAAGATGAATTAGATATTAAAAAGATAGATATTAATAAAATAATAATAATAAATATTATTTAAATAGAAAATATGGTAATGATGATGAAAACTTGGATTATTACATTTATAAGTAGTACAATTTAAACTTGGATTATTGGTGTATATTTTATCATCTTTTTACATTTTCATTTTGTGCTTCATGATGATGAAAATTATTTAGATTTAATTAATATTGAAAAATAAGTCATTAATGGTAATAACAAATAATTATGACATTAAAAAAGAAAAATTGCCCAAACATTATTAAAATAATACCAATAATATATTATTATTATTATTTAGTAAGTATATGAAGTAGTTGATTTAAGTATGAAATAAATTCCCTTATATATACATTGTCTTTTTTGGTAATTTATCCCTCAAACTACAACTTTTATAAGTGCTAGCCAAACACTTAGTTTTTTCAAAAAGCACTTTTTAACAGTTTTTACCAAACACTCAGCTTTTTGAAAAAACACTTTTTCATTATGCACTTTTTAAAAACTCAACTTTTTCAAAAAGCCCAACTTCAAAAAGCCGAACCAAACTCACCCTAAAACCCATCCTCAACATCAATTTTTCCAAAAAATTCCATTCAACCCGGTCATAAGCTTTGCTCATGTCCAATTTCAAGGCCATGTAACCTGTAGAGCTAGATTTATAATTTTTCATACAATGTAATGTTTCAAAGGCAATCAAAATATTATCCGTAATAAGACGGTCTTTGACAAAGGCAGATTAGTGTTTAGTGATTATTGAAAGAAGCAATTTTTTCAATCTATTTGCCAAGACTTTGGAAAATAATTTGTAAAGGACATTACAAAGGCTAATGGGACGATAATCTGTCACATTTTTTGGGTTTTTTTTTTCTTGGGAATAAGTGTGATGTGGGTATAATTTAAAGGATGAGGTAAAGTACCTAAGTTCGGCCAAGCTAGTACGAATTGGGTAATATCGCCTTCCACAATTGGCCAATAGTGCTGAAAGAACAATGGAGGCATCCCATCGGGACCGGGAGCTTTCAAAGGTCCCATTTGTTTCAAGGCATCAGCAACTTCAGAAGCACAAAATTGTTTCAAGGAATCTAGTCAAGTACCAAAGAGGATAGGTCTAGATTGGTGGTGGTGAAAAGCTCTTGGTAGTAGTCTGTGATGATGGTTGCAATGTCCTCCACATTTTTGGTCCATACATTGGCCGAATCATATATACCCAGCAAGCCATTCCTTCTGAACCGATGAGATGCCCGTGTATGGAAATATTTGGTGTTGTCGTCGCCCTTACTTAACCATTGGATCCGAGCCCTTTGCTTCCACATTCTAGTTTCTTGATCCAACAATGTGTTTATCTCCATCTTCAAGTTCCTCGCACGTGTATTGTCCCCACTTCTAATAGCCATCTCTTCTTCCTCCATAAGTTGTTTTTTCTTTCTACTAAGCTCCCTTTTGGCATTGCCAAACACATTGTGATTCCACCACATCAAGTCTTTCTCACATTGCTTCACCTTGTTGAGAACAACTTTATCCAGATCAGTATTTGCACATGAATTCCATGCTGCCTCCACAACTTCCCCACACCTGCTATCAGAAAGCCACATCTCTTTAAAGCGATTTTTTTTTTTTTTTTTTTCTGAGATGGCAGATCAATACCTAATGGATTTATTAGTAATGGGCAATGATAAGATGATAGGCATGGAAAATGATGGATCCGAGTTCCTAGATATCTCAAGAACCATGAATTTGTAGCGAGTCCTCGTTCAAGCCGCTCCCAAATAGATTGGCCATTATTAAAATGCTTGCTCCATGTAAATCTTGGACCGATAAACCCCAGGTCCATGAAGCCACACTCATCGATGATATTTCTGAGCAACTGCATCTGATTATGATTTCATGGCGCTTCACCAACTTTCTCATCTTGTCTTGTAATCTCATTAAAGTCGCCAGCACAAAACCATGGAATAGTTGGGTAAGTATTCAATGCATTGAGCTTCAACCATGCCTCACATCTCCTCCATGTTACTAGTTCCCCATAAAAACCGGTGAAATGCCAAGCTTGTTCTATAAACCTATCAACAAAAGTATCAATGTAGTATTTAGAGGAGTCAACTACAGTGAGGTTGATTGAATCCTTCCACAAAAGCACCAAACTGCCCCCTCGAGTCTCACTTGGTACTGACCACCTATTATTGAAATCAAAATTCCGTAGCACATTATCAAGCCTAGCATCATCTGTCCATGTTTTGGCCAAGAACAAAACAGAGGGATCTTTTGCCCGAATATAATCTCTAAGATCTCGAATTGTACGTGGGTTCCCAAGCCCACGACAATTCCACACTAAAAGACTCATTATGACTAGCAGGGTTGATGCCCAGCCTCTACCACTTCAGATTTTGCAACTTCATCACTAACAGCAACCCCACGTTTTTTATTGGGTAAACCACTAGGGACATCTGAACTATCAATTGATCTCTTTTTTGATTTTCCTCCCACGGATAGGGAAGTTTCTACCTCAGTGTATAATCTGTTGCCAACCCTTCTCCAAGTTGCTAACTTCTGTGTTTGTTTCTCTTCCAAACCTTTGTTGGTAGTGTGTTCGGTCTGCCCTGTCCTCCCTTGCTCCTGATGCGGCGTTGGTTTCTGCAAAATTGCCACCTTAGCATCATTAACTATTTTTGGTTCCATAATCCTAATAGTTGGTGAAGAGATTTTTTCCTTATCTGGTCCATTAATTACATTAATCATCCGTTTTTAAGATAGCTAATTAATAGGTGCCATATCGGGTATATTAGCATATGCCAACAATGCCTCATCATTATCCTTTATTTTTGCCAAAAACACCTCCTCCTTTAATCCTTCCACTAAAATAGAAGGTGCCGTAATTGGGTTGGACTCTTTAATGATTGGCGTGGACTTCGGCAACACCAAATTCCCCATTATTGCGGGCTTTGGAACTGTACCCAGCTGTGTAACCGAAATTAGCATTGATGAGGGATTAACTCCAGGTTTTGTAACTGATGTAACGTCCACATGCACCACGTCGGCGCTGCTTCCCTCCATCGAACTTGCTGCGTTACTCCCTCCGTTCTCTGTCTGCACCGTATCGCTCCCTGTTGGGCGAGCAAGACTTCGCTCATAATACCTAGGCACATAGATTACTCCTTTCCCTGCTACCTAATATGGTGAAGCCTAAAGAGAAGGTCCAAATTGTTGCTCTGACGCCTATAAGGTACCTTTGCTTTAGAGCTATTATTCGCAGCTCTTATCATCATGATTTAGTCTGCCACACCAATAGCAAAGGTTCAACAAACGCTCATATTTGAATGAAACCCATCTTTTGTCCCCACTTTCAAGTGTGACTACCCTCCCACGGCATAATGGAAGGTTGATATCCAAAGTGACGCGAACTCAAATGAAGTTACCACCATCCTCATTCACTTCACCCGTGGACTTGTGTACTTCTCCCACTGTCTACAAATACATTCTGCCACCTTCTCAGTAATGTATCGAATGGGTATATTATGGACTTGCACCCAAAACGTGGCTCTGCTAAAATCAAGGTCTTGGATAGGTGTATTGTTAACATACCTCTGCAAAACAACCAAGTGTTTATCAAAACTCCAGGGCTGATTTTGAATTATTATGTCGACATCCGCAGAGGAATTAAAGACAAAGAGAACAACATGGTTACTTAGGTTCCGAATGCTGAAACCATTAGTCGACCTCCAAATCTGTTTGAAAGTTCTTGCCACAATATCCATGTTCAAGAAACGAGGAGTCATGAATTTTGCTGCTAGAATGAATTCTTGAGATCACTGATCTCCTTGGAGGGCAAAGTATGAATCTTCCCTCTCAGAGAGAGACATATTTCACCAAGTATCTGTGATTTCCTCCATGTTAGGCGATGTAGAACGAGCAATAGATTCCTCACAAAAAGAAAGAAAGTGTTTCCCTAACCCCACAAGAAAAAAACCCCACAAGCTCCACAGATATACTTGTTATCCCTAGAGAGACAAAAGAGAAAAAACCACAGAAAAAAACACTCCTTCATATAGAAGGGACAAGCAACTTCTACTGCTTAAGACAAGAAGGAATATCCAACTTTCTTAACAACAGAGAGACCTCTAGAGTACACTTAGGTGTAATACATAAAGTTCACTAAATAATTTCAGCAAAGTCTAGCAATATCCGGTGAAGCTCCCTGGATTCACTTGAAAAGAAGATATAAGAAACTATGAGTTTAGACAAAACCTGGCTCCACATGTTGGTATAGTTGGTTGGAAAATTATTTACACTTACAATTTAAACTTATATAATAGATACACAAAAAAATGTGTACAATGTTGTACACATTTGCAAAAAATGTGTGATATTGTATGCTTTTTTATACAAATTTATATGAGTGACAATTTTTAGAGTTTTTTTTTTTTTTTTTTTTTTGAAGGCCAAACAAGCTTTTATTAGAAAGAAATCGTTATAAAATACAATTCAAAGCATCCTTCCTTGTCACATTCACAAACGGATAGGTAAAGACGATTCATTAACAAACCTTTGCCACCTAGGGATGGCAATGGGGCAGGGCGAAGGATGGGATCTTCGCCCCCGCCCCGTATGGATTTTTCTTGTCCCATCCCCGCCCCGCCCCGCATGACGGGGAAAATTTCTTACCCCATCCCCGCCCCTTAAGGCCCCACGAAGCCCCGCCCTACACCGTAAAACTTTATTTCTTGTTAATTTTCCCTACAACTATTACCATTTTTTCAAATAAAATGACATGTTTCAATAATAAAAATATACTTGAAATTATAAATAAATTTATCCTATCAAATCAAACTAATTTTTATCAAATCAAATTAATTTTTAGCAAATACTAAATAATATTATCTAAATGTTTAACAAGATAATATCACAACAAAAATCTCATAGTATGACACAATAAAATAATCCAAACTCCTAATACATAACAAAATAAAAATTGCCTAGTTCTTCAAAAAGAATCTCCACTTAAATAAAATAAGATGATGATATTTTTGTTTAAATAGTAGGGTTTTAGGGTATAAAAAATTACCTTTTAACCCTTATTAATGCGGGGCGAGGCAGGGCGGGGCGGGGCGGGTCTAAAAAGTGTAAACCCATCCCTGCCCCACCCCGTGGTACGAGTCTAAAATCACACCCCATCCCCGCCCCACCACCTTTGCAGGGCGGGGAAAACCCGCACGGGACGAAGCGGGAAGGGGCGGGGCAAAATTGCCATCCCTACTACCACCTATTATTAAGACCACATTTGGCTAAGCAATGAGCTGCCAGAGATTTGCCTCGTGATTTATCTAAGAGAATTCCACTGAATCTTATTCTTTGGCCATATAACAAAAGTCTTCTAAAAAACATAATACTTCCCAAGGAATTGAAATAGGTCTTAGAGTTAGATCGACAATTGGAGAGCTCTTAGAGCATTCGCATCACTTCATGCAAAAATTTCTCTCTCTTAGAACATTCGCATCAATTCATACAGAAATTTCTTTCTATTTTAGCATAAGAATATATTTTTTTTCTATATTCTTACTTTACACACAATAACTACCACTCAGTCTCTACTTTCATCCTCCACTTACATAAATAAAAGAATAAACAAATAAATGTAAAATAAATAGTGTCATAATAAATACTACTCCCTCCGTCCCACTTTGTTTGTCCTCTATTCCATTTTGGGATGTCCCAAAATATTGTCCTGTTTCTAAAAATAAAAGTCATTAATTTACAAATGTTCCTATTATACCCCTATTAATTTACTAATTCAATTTTTTGATAAATTTATTTTGGGGTAGTTTTGGAAACTTATATATTTTTAAAAGGTAGACAAGACAATAAATAATGTTCTCTTAAAAAGTTTGACTTTTCAAACAGGACAAACAAAGTGGGACGGAGAGAGTATTATAATTCTTCACATTTCTGCTATTATATGTACTACTTTCTTAATTTTGCATCATGCGGCTTTTTTTTTTTTTTAATAAAAATAATAATAATAATAATAAAAAGTGTACAAAAAATTCGAGTGGAGAGAATAGAAGGTAATGTCAGGGAATCAGAATCTCACTTTTAACCGATAACATTACAAAAATACCCAAATACATTCTAAGTGTAACAGAATCACTCTATCTCTCGGTAATGGCGGGCTAGTGATACCTGAAACCCAAGCGTCGTCGTTTCTTTCGTAAGAGCAGCCAGCCATGACTTTGAGCACAGAACACTCTCCCTCTTCTACTCCACTCGACTGGAAATTCTCTCAGGTCTTCGGTGAACGAGCTCCCGGAGAAGACCTCCAAGACGGTTACTTTCTCTCTCCCTCCCTCTGTTTGGTTACTGAGAAACTGTAGGCAAAGAATTTTTTAGCTTTAACCTTTTTGAAGTCTCTGTTTGTTTGATTAGAAAATTTAGGAAAGATGTAATTGTGTTATTTTTGTCCATTTTCTCGGAAACTAAAACTAACTGTAATCTTAACTAACTTTTAGAAATCTTTGGTGGTAGTTAGGGGCTTTGTTTTGTTTTAATATAAATTGGTTATTATGGGTATTTCTATGGTTGTTGATTAAAAACAAAAGTTGTGGCTTTTTTTGTTTTTTGTTTTAGTTGATATCATATCATCAATGGGATTCGAGAAGAGTGGTGATTACCTTGCCGTTGGAGATCGAGGTGGCCGCGTTGTGATTTTTGAAAGAAAGGATGGGAAATATGTAAGAATTAACTATACAATTGGGGTTTGGGGGGATTTTTTTTCCTGGTTGCTGAGGTGGCATGTTGTTATTGGTGCTAATAAAAGTAACGTCAGCGGTGGGAACATGTGAAAGTGATATTACTCTAATCACAATTTACCATGTCAGCAATTGTGAAAAGAAAAAAAAAAAATGGTTGTTTTGCTTTGAGAATTAGCAAGATTTTGTTTTTTCTCCCTATGAATTCATTTTGGGCTATCTTCTTGTTTAGGCTGGCAGATGTATTGGTTGTTTGGCATCTATTGTTGGATAAAATTGGGTTTGTGATCTTTTTATCATTGATTGTTGGCTTATTAGACTTCAAATGGGCACCTTTCTCGGAATGAGTTGGAGCAGTTGGATTTTAGTTTTACGAGCCATCCTGAATTCCAATATAAGACTGAGTTTCAGAGCCATGAGCCCGAGGTATGCTCTATGGTAGATTGCATGGCTATTTTCTGTGTAAAAGTGGGTTCTTGCTGTCCATGTAAGTTGCAGACCCTGATGGTATTTATCTTTTGTTTAGTTTGATTATTTGAAGAGTTTGGAAATTGAAGAGAAGATCAACAAAGTAAGATGGTGTGATACACAGAATGGATCGCAATTTATCCTCTCAACAAATGATAAGACGATTAAGCTGTGGAAGGTATGGGTTTTTCTAGAATAAGTATCTCTATCTCTAAAGTTTCTACTTGAACCTTCTTTTACTGCTGAAAACAGTAATTAGTTTTATAAAATATTCTAACATTTTTTGCTTTTTGTTCTTTTCTTTTACTCTTCTTTGTTAATCTATTAGATTGCATCCTAAAACATTCAACCTCTCAAGATGCATTTTCATTACCATGCCAAAGCGACTTTGGTAATGCTAACTTGTTCTTTCTGTGGTTTTGAGTCCAGGTGAAGGAACATAGAGTGAAGAAAGTAAAAGAAATGAACCCAAATCCTCCCGTGTGTTCAGAGAATGCACTTTTGGCTGAAAGGAGTTTTATAAGTGGGCAAGACAATCCATCTGTTGGTAATGGCTATCTTCTGGAATGGACAGAGAAGATGGGTTCTAACACGTTTCCATCTCAAGAAGTGCACTCGAAGGTAGATATTTGTGGATTTTAGTAAATCTATTACAGATTTACTGCATCAGTTTTCTTTGGTATATAAGTTTATTATAGTAATCTGCTACGTAATTAGATTCCTGATATTGAAGACACTGCTCGTACAAGATGTCGAAGGGTGTATGCTCATGCTCATGATTTTAACATCAACTCCATCTCAACTAATAGGTAAAGTTTGTGTCTGCTGTCTTTGTGTTGTTGTACCTGTAATACATTTCTTGCTTAGAGATTGCCTTGTAGCTCATACAGAGGATATGAGAAAAGGCTTTATAATTTTAGTTAGACACATAATCTAGCCATTACTTTTTTCCTGATCTACTTACCTTTTCCAGGTTTCAGGAACTCTTAGTAACATGGAATTAGAAACTTAATAATATGCATGTTATTCTGCGACTGATGATAATCTGGTTTTGTAATCTCTGTACAGTGATGGTGAGACATTTGTCTCTGCAGACGACCTCAGAATAAACTTGTGGAACATTGAGATTAGTAATCAGTGTTTCAACATCATTGACATGAAGCCATCAATCATGGAGGATCTTACTGGTAATTCTGTTGGTCCCCAAAATGTAATCTCTAGTTTACTTCCTGCCACCTTCTTTATTTATTTTTTACAATACTCTAGCGTTGCATCCTCTAAATGTCTCTTACTCTCCTCATTGTGCATCATCTTTAAATGAATAGTGAGATGTTTAGAAAGAAAGGATAGTACGTTATGAATGATGCAGCAAAAGAAGTTGCACTACATACTCATGTTTATTGACAAACCTTTATTTGTTCTTTTAACATACTGAAATTTTCTTTCCACTACTAAACACTAAGTTGTAACTATCAGAGGTTAGGAATCAGTAGGGAAGGTTTAGGATGAACAGATTTAGATGGGGATGCATTTGGTTGTGTGTAGACTTGAACATTGAGAAAATTCATGTTTCATACAGTTTTAATCAGTACTTTGTTTGGATCAGTCTTGACCTTTGGATTTGGTTCAAAATTCGAGTTTGATGGTTTGGATGCAGTGGCATTTTCTTTGGGAATGATTAACATTTTAAACTAGTTTTCTATTGGATGCCATGTGGACCCAAGGGATGGCATTGTTTGTTGGGATTTAGTACTGTCTTTGTGTGAATTAAATTTAAAATACCCCAAGCAATTGAGAAAATAAACAAATCCACGCAAGCACCTAAGGACAAAACAACCACACAAGAATACCAAATTTACATGGAAATCCTTCAGTAGAGGAAAAAACCATGGGCAAATCCCACAAAACTACTATAGTAAATAGAGATTACAATAATCAAGTTTATGCCCAAAAATCGAGTTCAATAAATTGGGAAAGTACAAGAATAATTTCCAAGAATAATTACAATCTCACCGCAAAAGATTTCGATTCAGTGAAACCAATGTAGCAGCAAGATCTCCACTCTGAATACTTCATCCCTCTGTGGTTGTAGCACTCGAAATCCCCTCCTAGAGAAAACCCCCAATTTTTCTCCCTTGTGTCTTGAGCAAAGAAAAAATTGCATTTTTTTCTTTTTCTCTCACAGCTTGCACACCTTCACTCCTTGTTTGGACTGCTCTCTCTCTCTCTCTCTCTCTCTCTGTATTTCTCAGTGTTTTCCAACTTTTCCCATATGCACATTCCTGCCTTTAATGTGAAAAGGCTAACTTGTCTTGACTTGTTCAACAAGCTCACTAATGAGCTTTTTATCAAATTTGGGCTGGACCACATAACATGCAGTGCACCCAACATTGTTCAACAAACATGTTTATAATTTTGACTAAACACAGAACAACTCATTCATAGGTTTATTGAGTTATAGTGTGAGAATTCACCCGCAGAAATATGACTTGATTAAGCGTCAAATAATTTAATTTTAGTGTGTCATAGATTTCTTGGTGACTGCAAAAACAGAAGTCCCTTTGCTTGTACAAATATGGAGTAGGCCATGAAGATAATCCATCGACATTTATAGTGTTGTTTTCTTACGTCAACTGTAAATCACTGGCTACAACCTCAATGTGCTCATATTCCATTTGCCTATCCAAAAAGGGGAATCAAAGGTTCCATAGGGATTTGATTTATTTCACTAAGTTTCTCATGTATGCAGCCCAATAGTATCTCAATCTGTTACCTGCTACTAATCAATCTGTTAATTTTTTATTCAGAGGTCATAACATCGGCTGAATTCCATCCGTTTCACTGTAATTTGCTTGCATACAGCAGCTCAAGAGGTTTTATTCATCTAGTTGACATGCGGCGTTCAGCATTATGTGATCAGGGTGCAATCCTGTGAGTTTCTGCTCACTTCTGTTTCATTTCCATGGTTCATGTATCATGAGTTCTGATCTTACACTTCTCTAGTCATTATTTACTATTCCAGAATGCATCGGAAGATGCTCTGATACTTGTCATATGGGGTTTAATTTTGCAGATTACAAGATGGAGGATCCCATGGGTTTAAATCATTTTTTACAGAGATCATCGCATCCATCTCTGATATAAAGTTTTCAAATGATGGGCGGTATATCTTAAGTCGTGATTATATGAATCTAAAGGTCTTACTCTTATTACTAAATTGAGCATGACCCCTTCAATTCCAAATCTCTCTTTTTCAGAATCTCTTGTCTGTGTTACATTTATTCTATCAATAGATTTAGGAGATTATATGATCATAAGTCTCCATCATAATCAATATTTTTTTGAGGCATGATTGCAAAAAATTTTCTTTTATATATAGTTATTAGACCTCATCTTCTTCTGTTTAGGTATGATTTGACAAGTCTATGGACAACCACTTTAGTTTGGGGACACAAAACCTTTTCTTTTAAGTAAGAAAGATCATTTATTGACTTCTTATTTTATTTTGATTCGTTATTTTAACATGAGCATGCACATAACAGATTCTATACTGACTAAAGAACACTATTTGTGTTCCTCATGACTGTATTTTTGTTCCTCATTCCTTTACACCTAGTTTTCTAATTTCTTGCCTGCTATCTTTATGTTCATTTTAGTTTATGTTAATATTTTTCATATATTGTGATTAAAAGACACGGTCCTTAGGTTCATGACACTTCGTTGATGATCTGTATTTCAACTAATTTGATGGCAAATGCATCTTCTGGTTTTTGTCCTCTAGATAACCACCTCGAAGAGAACCTGGTAGTTTACTACCTTGTACTAATTGAAGCTTTATTTCTTGTTGCAGCTGTGGGACACTCATATGGATTCATCACCAGTTGCAACATTCAAGATTCATGACCACTTGCACCCGAAGGTAAGTAAGCCAATACAATTCGCAGTGATCTCAATTAGAAAAGATGCATCAAATTTTCACACGGATGTTAGGATGTCCATGTTTGTTGACAAAGAATTTTGTGTATTGAAACCATCTTTGATATTTTCTGTTGGACTTTGCACCTTCAATCATAGTTGTATTAATGAACTGATTTTCCACAATTCCACTTCACATGCAATAAGCAAAAGCAAAGGGAACAAGTGCTACTGATTTTAGCTTTCATGAGGATTAACTGAGAACCTACTTTCATTTTCTTTTCTTCCTAGAAACCACCAATTGCCTTGTTATACTTGCTGTGTCTTGGCATATTGTATCTCAAATGTCGACCTTAGCTCAGTGGAAAGAGCAGAGGATTCATTCTCAAGGTCGCTGGTTCAACTCCAGCAGGTCGAGTTATATTTTTTTATCATAAAATAGGCTTTTTACTTGTTGATCATGAAAAGTTGAGCTTTTCTTTTTCTCCCTTCTTCTGCGGAAACTGCCATTATGTTGTATGTTCTTTTTTTTGGCTAATAATGTTGTTTGCCTTTTTAATATGTAACTGAGGATACATAAAAGGATTTTAAATAGATCTTACATGCATGAATCATGTGGAGTGAATCTTTCAGGATGAATTTACCAATGAGAAGCAGCTTGTTGTAAAGGAATTGTATTTATTCTTGAAAACTTGGCTGTTCCTTTCATAGAATCCCTGAACTTAACTGTAGGAAGCTCAAGTATTATTTGTTATGTTCCAGTCAAAAGATTGGAAGTGCTTCAGTTCTTTCCTAAAAGATCTTTGTTACTCCCACGATAGAACCCTGGGCCAACAATTTGATCCTGATCTTACCTGTCAGAAGCACAGTTTTCATCATCATGATTGAATTTTCCATCATGAAGATTGTTGAATGTTGCAAGATAAATTTCCTGCAAGACTGCACCTCAGCTTGAGCACCCCCTACTCACCTATTTGTATTTTATATAGGAGGCATAAAGAGGCCTTGGAAGTGTCTTGAACAACATTTTTTATTTGTTGAAATTAGAAATTATTTTTAGGAGAGGGCTCGGACTTTGTTTTAGAAGGTGCTTCCTTGAACCCTAAGTATTGAAAGGTGAGTGTGGTGCCAGCTCCACAGACTCCTTTTGTCTTTCCTTTTTATGTAGTTCATTTTATCTTCTTCTTTTCTCCTCTTTTTTTTTTTTTTTTTTTTTAATTTAAATAATGTGGCTAAGTTGTCTAATGATTGCCCCATGATATTCCCTGCCACCTGCACTGTAAACATGACATTTGATTAATTATTTTTAATAGCTCAGTAATCTCTTCCTACCATATAGCCTTTCATCCTCTATATAAATTATGTGACAAGGATACATACACACGTTGGTGTGGGATGCATACAAGATAACCAACAGCTGGCCTCCAGAAAGTAAATGCAAAGCATTATAGGGAAGTCATGATAGGAGCTTCCCTGTTGAAAATTTTTACCAAGTTTTCTCTAAATCAAAATAGTCTTTTTCAACTTGCACCACAATTAAATCTGTCATGAGTCATGACTTTTGAATTATGTCCAGCACCTACAAGACCAAATGACTGGATTGAAGACATCCCAACTTGAGTATAAAGCTTCAGAAAACTCCTCAAATGTGAAATTAGCAACATTAATTCATAACAATCCTTGAACTTAGTTCCTGAAGGAATAAATGTTGATGTCATCAGTGTTTCCTTGACTATAGCCAAAGGAAGTGTCCTCCAATGATGCTGTTAACTTACTCTTCGTGTTAGTTTATACTGTGTAGGTTTCTTTTACTATGAGTTTGACAAAGTGCAGTCCCAATAGCTGACAGTAGCTGTATATTGTGCAGTTATGCGAGTTGTATAATAACGACTCCATATTTGATAAATTTGACTGCTGCCTCAGTGGAGATGGAATTCATTTTGCAACTGGATCTTACAGGTTTTTCCTTTGTACTCAAACTGTAGTTGCAAATCGTGGCATGGGAAACATCATCATAAATCAAGTTTAGCATGTGTTCTCCCTAAATAAAGTAGCTTAAGTAACCAATTTTTTCTGTATTTGATTTAGCAATCTTTTACGTATTTTCTCCCATGGTGTTGGAGGTGCAGAAGGGATCACAATAGAAGCTAGCAAAAATTCCAACAGGTTTGCTTTTTTCTTTTTGTCAAATTCTTTGTTCCTTAAACCATAAGCCATTTAATTGATGAATAGCTATTGTTAAAGCCCATGGGATGTAAATATGATATTCAATACCCACACATGCATGATGATCATGGACTCTGCTTTATTTGATGTCGCCCAAAAGGTTGTGGAAAGGAAATACAAGGAAATGGTTTTCTTTGTTAAGTGATTTTTGTTGTTTTCCTCTGCTTCCTACTTTCCAATATCAGGTGGAGGCTTACTGTTTTATCCTTATTTTTCATTTCAATTTTTTTTCCCTGAAAATTTCCATTTATGCTCTATGTGACTATGTGAGTGTGTGTGTTGCCTCTTATAAGCTGATTATTTAAACAATAGTGGAGGATCTGGATCCATAAAAATGACCAATATGTCACTTGGTGGATGACAATGTGATTTAACTGCTATTTTAGGAATTAGGACAGATTGACCCAATTTTCAACTTCTTTTTTTTAACTTAAAAACAGGAAGCCACTTCGTGATGCTGCTCCAAGGACTAGAAGGTCATCTTTAAGCAATCTGACACGTGGACTTTATCGCCTTGGTTGGGATTTGCAATTGTTTTTCCTTTCCTTTCCTTTTTTTTCCTTGCATTATTCAACATGTGCATTTAATCTGCTTCCATCTGGGGTTCAAACCTATCTTCTCTTTCCCTGATTTTGCAGGGCATGAACACTCAAGCTCAGGTACCAATGAATTCTCTTGTAACTTAAGCTCTAAGCTACTACATTTGGCATGGCATCCAACCACAAACTTAATTGCTTGTGCCGCTGGGAATAGCTTGTTCATGTATTATGCATAGTTCCTGTACGGTCGTACCCATGGAAAATGAAATAAATCAACTAATACTAGGAAGAATTTGTGCATATTACTTGTCTGTTCTTTCTACGAATTTTACTTGGATGTATGCTGATAGAAAGGAAAATGATATGCAAAATGTAAAATAACTTTCTTTCCTCGGCCTACGAATATGCCAGCATGATGACAAGGCTGACTTGAGACTTACCTTTCAATGGTTATATAATTTGCTGATTTTTGTAGAAATTATGTTAAAAATCTATTACAATATTTTGGTTGTATTTCCAAAATATATTAGCAACTGCTACAAAAATTCAGAATGGAGCTAGAATATAGTATTTTGGTATCATGCTAAAAGATCTCTGATACAACCTCCATGGCTGTGAGCTGCACCTCTTCTCCCACGTGAGGCCTAGCATGACAAAAGATAGAATAATGGGGATGCAAGTGAATATTAAAGAGATTATTTGGTCATGCTTAGAGGGATAACCGGAAGCATGCTAACAGGCCAAGGCTTGATATCTCTGATAAAAGGATTGTAATAGTGTCTCTTTAATTAACTGTGTCTTATAAATGACCTTACATGCTTAAAATTTAAATGGAACAATGAGATAAGAGATAGAGATATGCTAAAGCTAGTGATAAATACTCCATTTGTTTCACTGTAAAGTTTCAGTTATTTGGTGTGATCTAAACCAAAATTTTAAAGTATAAACCACCAAATCCAACCACAAACAACTAGATCGGCCCAAAACCGATGCCTCCCAACCACCACTGGCACCTCTCAACTGAGATTAGAGCCTCCCAGAAACCATCTGATATTCTGATCCAAAGAATAGCCACCACCAACCACTACAAAATTCCAGTCACCATTGAATTGAAATGTCAATCATTACAAACTAGTAAAAATAAGTGAAGGAGAGAGTGGTAATATATTTTTTCAATTTTTTTTTTTTTTTTGAGAGAGAGTTTCAACTTATAGCGTCCGCTCCTGATGGTAGGTCTTTATCATTAGACCAAGACACCAATCAGTTTTTGGGGTAGGCAATGATTAAACTCCAGATCTCTTATACAACCATCAAAGACTTTATCAGTTAAGCTAATTGGAACCCACCAAATTATTTTTTGTTAAAACATTTTACAAATTTTTACAAAGAGTTTTATGGTCGATAGAAAATATTTCCAAGTTTGACCAAATTTTACAATAAAGCAAACACTTGAAAATTTGTAAACTAAAAAAACATTTTACCAAAACATGGGACCATTATTCAAAAAGAGTCCTAATAACAAATAACAACTTCAAATGGATGAAGTCCTCACTTGTATTCAACTTCAATTTATCCCATGCAATGCACTCCATGGTGTTATCAACTTATCATAGGTGGCCCTATCAAAAAAAAAAAAACTTATCATTGGTGGTACTGTGGTAGCCCATCCCCTCAGCTCATTTACAGCCCTAGCCCCTAGGTGGTAGCCCGTAACATCCCCTGCCCCTTAGAGTGTTCCCTTGTCCTTTGCTAATATTGCTTGACATTCATGAATCTTGATGATTATGGCTTAGTTCTTGTTTGCATTATAAATAATTATTTACTTATGGAATATTAAATCAATAATTTGGTATTAAGTAGACTACATCAATCTGGAAAGAGTGATGGTGGGTGTGAGCATCGTGAGTTGTACTCCCTTTTCGTGTTACTATGTCGGCTCTCACTATCGTATGGGCGAGATATGCATTACTCAATTTCCTTGATATGATTTGAACTAAAAGTTGGCACGAGCCTGGGAATACTCAGATATCTCTAAAGTTGTTTAAGAAATATTCCTTCAATTCAATCTTTTTAAATTCAAACCTTAAAGTCTTTTAAGAAATGATATGGTCTTTAATTATCCTCAAACATATTGTATTTCCTTATTTGACTCTTTGATTTAAATTCAAATATGATTTGAATTAATTATGAAAGGTTAATTAAGTTGCCTTATGGGAATTATTTAATTTGACTTAATCATTTAAGTTCAATTATATTTGAGAAATATTTTTAAACCTAATTGATTATGTCTTAGAAACATTCCATCTTTATTTTCATCATTAAGTCTTGACTCTTGATTGATTAGGATTCGTGGAAACATTTTATTCTTTGAAGGATAAATTACAAATTATACCTCTAAAGTTTGGGAGTATTTTGATTTTACACCCTGAAGTTTCAGAATTTAGATTTTACCCCCTGAAATTTGAAGTGTTTGGATTTTGCACTAACGTTTCAAAATTTGGATTTTGCCCCCTAAAGTTTGGAAGTGTTTGGATTTTACACCCCTAATTTCTGAAACTTTTTGGTATAAAATCCAATCACTCCTAAACTTTAGGGAATAAAATCCAAACACCCCTAAAATTTAAGGGGTAAAATCCAAATTTTGAAACGTCAGGATGTAAAATCCAAACACATCCGAACTTCAGGGAGTAAAATCCAAATTCTGAAACTTTAAGATGTAAAATCAAAATACCCCCAAACTTTAGGGGTGTAATTTGCAATTTATCCTTCTTTGAATTATCTCCCAAGACTTAATTGACTTTTAATTTTGGAATGATTTTCTTCTTTAAGACTTTTCTTGTTTAAAGCATATAATTTGACCACTGCACACTCTTAATGCGACGGTCACTTTACAAAGGAGTTTCACACACATATAAACTTAAATTAGGCTAGAGTAAAATTTATATCTTATATATCAAAAAAACATATAATTTGAATTTCAAGTCTTTATGATTTTAATCTTTTAGAAAATATCTTGTCATTAAAACTTAATTACCTTTCTCATCAAAAAAAAAAAACTTAATTACCTTCCTTAGTTAGCTTTTCTGATTATATAACACCATTTGTCTAACCATAAATTTAATGAGAATCTAATTCCTAATGAAATGAAGTGTATGTAATTAATTACAAAATCTTGAATATTTTTTGTATTTTGGATTTTATTAATTAAAATTAATTTAAAACAGGCAATGACAAAAAAAAAAACAATTATTTACAAAAAGAAAACTGTACAACATTTATTATAATTTTAAATAGAATAAATAAGTGAAAAACTGGGTGCTGCCCAGAAATGCGCATGCTACAAATTGGGTGCATATGCACCTACTCTTCAACCAATTCACATAAAGACATTCATTATTGACAAAAAGTAACACGTGAAGAACACTGTTCTGCCCACAATGGCGTACGCCATGCCATTCAAGAAGGTGTGTACGCCTATTATTTTAGGGGCGCACACACTTCTAAGTAGATTTAAAGATTAATTTAATTTTCGGGAGATTTCAGTAAAATGCAATCAAGCAACATGTTTTCATGCAAATCATCAAACATCATATATCATGCTAAAGACAAAATATGAAAGAATGTAAAAGCAACGTAAAAAGTATTGAAAATTAAGGAGGAGAAGATTCATATCTCATACCTTTAGCACTTTACAATGAAGTAGATGATCGATCACTTGGTTAAAATCGACTACCACAATATCGTGTGTGTGTTTGGGTCACCAATTTGAAACAACTTTTTGGCTTGGAATTAGATATTTTGATGTAGAACCCTAAAAACTAATGGAATGGATGAGGTGGTGTGATTGAAAGTTGAAAAATGTGAGTGAGAGATAAGTTTCCTAGCAATGGAGTACCAAGAAACTCAAATATCTCACTATAATGAAAATAGAGTGATTTTAGGCTGCGTTTGATTCAATGTAATTCGAATTTCGAGTGTAAAATGAATGCAGGGGAAATAATTTTCAAGTGTTTGGTTGCATTCCAAAAAATGCTTTGGAAAATATTTTCTAGTGTTTGGTTGTGTTCCTGAAAATGCTCTAGAAAATCCATTTTTATCATGTTTCTCACATTTTCTTAGGATCCAAACAAATATTATTACAGAGAATCAAAATATATAGACAATCAAAGAAACAAAAATCAAAACAAAAAAATCAAAATCCCAAGACAATTGTGAGAGAGGGACTTAAGTGACAAAGAGAGAGAGAGAGAGATCGGTTTGTGGGTGACTTGGTGGTGGTGACGGCAGTGGCGACATGGACACGGTGGGTCAATCTAAAGGTGGCAGCTCGATCTAGGAGTGGGTCACTCACTGGGTGGTCCGATCTAGGAGTGGGTTGCTCACACGGTGGACAAATCGGCTCAGGGGTGGGTTGCTAATGGCGGTTTGATTGGCTCAGGGGTGGATCGTTCACTGGGTCAATGACGATGAGGAATGGGTCGGCGAAGTGGGATGGGTCAGCGGAGTGGAATGGGTCGGTGAGGATGAGGGATGGGTCGGCAAATACCCTCTCCTTGCTCGGCTTAAGGGATGGGTCTTCTTTCTCTGGGTATGAGTCTGGCGAGGATGGGTTTTCTTGCTCGATCGGGACCCATGTCTTCTTTCTCTGTACTCTCTTCTTGCTCTTTTTCTCTCTCTCTCTCTCTCTTCGGGTGTCTGAGTCCGGAAATTATTTGAAGGTAAAATACAAGTGTAATTGGCTTTCATGCGTGAGGTTGTCTATTTTACGGTCAGCTGAAATTCATTTTTAGTTTGACCGAATTTTCATGCGCACCCAAACACCCTCAAGGGCGTAAAATGTTTTCCTGATTTCCTTTACCACCGAAATAAACGCAGCCTTAGTGTTCTATCCCATATTGGCATATGCCACAAAATGGGTGCATATGCACTTGAAATATGGTGTTGGCCACTTTGGCAAGCCATTGAAAAATGAGCTTAAAATGAGAATTGTTGGGTTATTACTTACTAGGCCCCATACGTGGTGTTGATTATTTTGGTAATGATTTAGATTTTTTTGTCGTTGAGACCGAGGATTTGGGTATAGGCTGAAACAAAATGGAGTTTTTACACTGCAAATAGGGATGGCAATTTTGCCCCGCCCTGCTTGACCCGCCCCTCCCCGCTTCGTCCCGTGCGGGTTTTCCCCGCCCCGCAAAGGTGGTGGGGTGGGGATGGGGTGAGATTTTAGACCCACACCACGGGGTGGGGTGGGGATGGGTTTACACTTTTTAGACCCACCCTCCCCGCCCCGCCCCGCCCCACCCCATCCCCTCCCCGCCCCGCATTAATAAGGGTTAAAAGGTAATTTTTTATACCCTAAAACCCTACTATTTAAACAAAAATATCATCATCTTATTTTATTTAAGTGGAGATTCTTTTTGAAGAACTAAGCAATTTTTATTTTGTTATGTATTAGGAGTTTGGATTATTTTATTGTGTCATACTATGAGATTTTTTGTTGTGATATTATCTTGTTAAACATTTAGATAATATTATTTGGTATTTGCTAAAAATTAGTTTGATTTGATAAAAATTAGTTTGATTTGATAGGATAAATTTATTTATAATTTCAAGTATATTTTTATTATTGAAACATGTCATTTTATTTGAAAAAATGGTAATAGTTGTAGGGAAAATTAACAAGAAATAAAATTTTACGGTGTAGGGCGGGGCTTCGCGGATCTTCGCGGGGCCTTAAGGGGCGGGGATGGGGCAAGAAATTTTCCCCGTCATGCGGGGCGGGGCGGGGATGGGGCAAGAAAAATCCATACGGGGCGGGGGCGAAGATCCCATCATTCGGCCCCGCCCCGCCCCGCCCCATTGCCATCCCTAACTGCAAATACTGCAACCTTCAAATGTTTATTTTTAATGTTGTTAAAGCAACACAAATTATATTCTTTGCAACGTCAATATGTAAGATTTTAAAGTAAAATTTGTAGAAATTTTAATTATTTTCCAGTATGGAAAATAATTTATAAGAAAAGGGTTCATGCACATACTTAGGTGTGAGTACTCACACTTGAAGCATGCATATGTAAGGTTCGAGCATTCGTATAGTTTGCGTTTGCATCCTAGTCCTAGAATAAGAAAAATAATAATGTTTTGATCACCAGAATTGCTCAATTTGATGATTTTCCACGTATGCTACAATTTCATTTGACTCATAAATCCTTAGGATTAGGTTAATCAAGAGTGATTAATTATTTTCTATAGTTGATTTGATTTTCTTAGTTGACTATTCTATAATAAATTTGATTTGAATATTGTTTGTATATGATTTCATAACAAAATATTTTCTTATCGGTGTACATTTAATTTGATTGCCCACTAAATGCTAAATTTTATCTAATTAATTGGTTGACTTTCCTTATTTTACTTTGTTTGACTTAATTGCCAACACTTCCATTTAACAAATCTAATTTGATTATGTGCCGAGATACTATATTTGAAACTATTTTTTTGCGTATATGTCATTTAATGTAATAATTGAAGGACATATTGTAACTACAACATTAGTTTAGGCTACAACCTTACTTCATATCTTTTTATTTGAAGTAAATTTTGACAAATTCACCATTGAATTACATCTTCTTCTTATATCTTTCATGCTTGTAAAATTTCTAGAAAATTAAAGATCAATAGTTATATCATCAATAAATTGTTTAAATTGCAAATTTTTGTAGTTTAAAATTATGCATAAAATATGAGCTTATAGATCATATAGTAAATAATATCCAATTGATACAAAATTTGACATGTGTATTAAAAGCCTAAAGAATATGCAATTCAACGATTAGATTTTCAAAATATGTAATAATATTTATTTTATTTAGTAAATTTGTAGCCTTAGACTACAACCAATTTTGTAACTAAATTTTGTCCATAATTGAATAGTTCAAAACAAGGATCCATCATAATATTTTTCTTATTTACAAATGGCCTAATAAAACACTAGTGGAAGTTGATCCATTCAATCAAGCAAGCTTGGGTGTTTAACACATTTCTGAGCTCATATTCTAATTTTGAACCTAGGTTTGGTTAAGTTGGACCTCTGCAATGGGATAAAAAATGGATCATGAACTTACAAACAAGTGGCGACTCTTCTTTCTACTCTAACTTTTGATTTAGTAGCGTATACCAAAATTCATGTTTAAGATGGACCCATTCTGGATTGTATGTATGACACCCAAGAGAGTCATACAATTCGTAGGCATGATGGCATTCACAAAGCATGTCTTAGGGCGTTAATCAGAGCTTACATTGGATGAGACAAAGTGAAGTTTGTTAAACTTTAGACCATGAAATGTGTTATTTGTGGGGATGGTACAAAAATATAGTTGCTCAATTGCTAGAAATATTTGGATCATGGAATGTGATAAACTTTAGACCATAACTGAACAAGTATTTATATTTTAATATTATATTTTGTCTTCTTTAATTAGTTTGAAGCTAATTAGAACTCACCAGAACTCATCATCTTTTTAAATAGAACAACCTAATACTAAATGAATTTTGATTATATTATATTTTATAAAATCTCATCACATCTTTAGGTATTTTTGTGATTGAAGTATGCAGCCACTCTAAATTATAATGAATAAAAGTTATTAAAAAAAAAGCATATGTGAGCGCGCATGAGGGCTTGAGGCTAGTCTTTTCTTAAGCGAACTAATTAAACAAGTTTTGTTATTTTATACAAATTGCCCAATTAAACAACTATTGATTCTTTTCTCAAAAAAAACTATTTTTTTTCATACTTTTCTCGAGTAAGTATCTTGTGAGACGGGCGCATGCGCCCAATGTCTCATTAACATGTGGGTGCCACATGCATGAGACCCATGTGTCAGTGAGACTTTGGACGCATGCACCTGTCTCATACAAGATTTTTCGACTTTTCTAATGTTTGCACGAAAGAATAACTAATTCTTTGTACAATTTTAAGTGAATTACGAAGTGATGGATAAGTATCAAACGTGACTAATTTGTATTAAAAATTAATGTATTTTTTTATAAAAGAAATTCAACGGTGGAGATCAAATCTAATAGAGTAAAAGTGGAACTTAGGGAAATAACTTGCCACATTGTACAGATCTAGAAGCACGTGGCAATTCAAAAATTCTAGGTCACAACTTAAATAAAATTTTTGCCACAGTTGTCTACTTGTAAAGTGTCAGGCAAATCACAAGGCCAAGTGAAAATGTCAAACAACTCGAGTCTGCCATAATTGTGGCAAAAGTTGTGTTATTTTTATGGTACTAGAATTATCCTGAAAACTAAAAAGTGTGAGTTCTACTTTCAAGTTAGATTTGGGGTTCAATCCCTTTTTAATGAGGGGACTTATAAACAGATTTTTTTTAAAGAAATTATAAGTGGGTAAAACTTACGTACAGTATTTAGACTCCCTTCTTAAGATTTTGTCATATGGATTTTTTTTCATGGGATGAAAGTGTATAGCCACATAGCTGAATCTTAAGAGGAGAACCTAAGAAAGAACACATAAGATATTATATCTAAGTTTTGTCCATCATAAGCAGACTTGAAACTATAAAAAAATGGCAAATTACAATTTACTCACCTGTGGTTTGACCAAAATTTAAGTTGCTTATATGTGGTTTGAAATTTGACATTTTACTCACTTGAGATTAGCTATGTTAGAGTTCCGTAACCTATATATATTAAAAATATGACTAAATATGTAATTTTGTTCTACTTTTATATCTCTTTCTTCTAACAACACAAAAAACATAAAAATACAAGATAAAAAATAATTGAGCGAAACACTTGCATAGTGGGATTTCAAACCATAGTAAGTAATTTAAATTTCAGTCAAATTTCAGGTAGGTAAACTATTAAATTTTAAATCTTGGATAGACAACTTAAATTTCGATCAAAGCACAAACGAGTAAGTAGTAATTTGAAAAAAAAAAAGCAAAAAAAATAAAAGAGCAATAATAATAATAGAGTAAGATTTAGGTACAGTGTTTAGGTCCTGTTCTTTAGATTTTCCTTTTAAGATTATGCCGTGTGGATTTTTTCTCATAAGATGAAAGTGTATTTTTTAGTTAAGTAGTCACATAATTAAATTTTAAGAGATAAATACTTGTGGGGTGTGGGGGGTAAGGGTCGGGGTTCAAGTTTCCACGAGTGAGTTTCACACACATATACACTTAGATTAGACTACGGTAGAAATTCTACCTTGTAAAAAAAAAAAAAAAAAGGCTCAAAATAATAATTACACCGAAAAGTGAAACCCATTTCAAAGTTCAGCCAACGATGAAACTCCTCGAACTCACGCAATGTCAGGTTTTAAAGGCATTGGAATGCACAGCTGTACAAAACCAATGTACAGCTGTCAGTTGTTTTTCATTAATCACTTTTGACCTTTAATTTTCATAGCTTTACACACACTCTAACACTTTAGGACCTACTCACTATTTATTAGACCCACACATCTTACATATTTTCCTTTTTGCCACCTTGAGTTCTTGGCCTAGGGTTTGTGACAAAGTGCACATAGATCTTTGCCCTAACACCCAAATCCCAGAAATCTAGTCAGTGAAATAAGGAAGAAAATCTTGGAGATCTTCTGGGTGGTTTTGACTTTGAGAAGATTTTATGGTTTTCTCATCTTTTGGGTAGCTTTCAGTTCTGGACTTGGCTGTGTTAAGAAGGTAAAGGGTCTGCATTTTTATTATATTTGTACTTTTCTTTGTGCTCTTGATCTTAATATATATTTTTCTAATCTGGGTCTTGTTCAAGTTTTTGAATTTCTTTGTTTTGGTTTTTCTGGACTTGCCTGTGTTCAGTTAGTTTGTCTTGTTTTTTGTTTGAAGTGTAAATTTTTAGTTTTGGTGCCTTTAACTGTGTTGGTAGTAACGTTCGGTTAGGTCATAAGTGTAGGTTTTTTTTGGGGGTGTTTGAAAACCTACTTTTGCTGTTGTTGCTTAGTTTGTGTGTAGTTATTGTTCAATTAAGCAAATTTGGTTAAAAGCTGCATTGGGTGATACTCATTGGAAGTCCAAGTTAAAAGCTAATTTTGCTCTCTATCTGCTGGCTTTAAGTGACGCCATTATGCAGTACCTTTGAGAATCCTTTAATATAAGTGTGTATAAGTGTGTGGTTGAAGGTAGAGATGGAGAGTGACATAAAGTGTGGTTTTGTTTGTTTCTTGAGAGAACTGTTTTTAGAAGTAAATTATTTCAAAAGGGAAAGGATTTTATTTTTTTGTCCATGTTTGTGCTTAGTTTCATATATTTTATTCATAGTTGGTTTCAAGACTCGAAAAAAGTGAGTTGCGGTAGGTTGATAGAAAAGAATACATGTGGCTGACTTGATTCCTTTTTTGGCGATTGATAACCTACATCAAAATTTTGGGACTAAAGTGATGGTGTAGAGGGAAAGGTTAGTGTAAAGGGGAGGAGAGAGGGGAGGTGGTGGTGGTGGTGAAAGTAGTGATTTTTGGTGCGAAGACGAGCTTGGTGTGAGTATTTTCAAAATTTTGGGATTCCTTTCAAGCGAAGAGAAGTTGGTATTATTATGTTTGAAAATTCCAAACCCTTGGGTCAAGCTTTTCTCATGAAATAAGAGGTTGAAGTTTTTGGGTGGTGGTGGCAACACTAGAGTGGGGCGGAGAGGTGGGAGGTGGAAGTAGCATTGTAAAGGAGGGGACAAGAGGGAGGTGGTTGTGGTGGTGTAGGCGAAGGGAAGGAGGAAGGTGAAGGCATGGGGAAAGGGAAGGGGAAGGAGGATAAAGGAAGAGTCAAAGGTTGAGTTCATATAAGCCATTTCCCATCATTTTGGTGTAATTTTTTGTTGACCAAGAAAATGTCTTTTTGTTCACTAGCAAATTTCAGATGCACCAAACATTGGAAAATATAGAAAAAAAATTCTCAAAAATGTTTTATTTTGAAACAAAATGAGCCTAAGTTATACGTAGTTTCCATGTTGAGTAAATAAGTGAGGTGGGGGAGTGGGAGAGCGAAAGTTTCTATTAGGTCCGTATTTTGTTTTAGGTCAGTGGGATTACACAAAAGAAAGCGAAAGTTTCTAAAAGTCTTCTTTCTACCCATGAAAATCTATCTCACCAAAGTGGGGATTAGTGTACGTGATCTAGATCTAGGTGCTTGCATAGGCCTTGGTGGGACGAGTGCTTTCAATATCTTGGATCAATGTTTGTTATCTAGTTGCTTGCCGAGGAACTTTGGTGAGACATGGGCTTTCGACATCTTGGATCAATAGGATTAAAATAAAATACGTTGAATGTAAGTTTAGTAATAAGTAGAAACAGAAATGAAGGGATTTTAGGATTTTTTTGTTTGTTTAATAGGAAAAGGGTTGTAAGAGCATTAGCATTGGAAAATTGCAATGCTATTCTATTTTACAATTCTAAAAACCACTTTATCATTTATACTATCTTATTTTACAATACCTCCACATCCTAAACTTCTATTTTTATTAAAATATTATTTTTTAATCTTTCTTTATTATTTTTTTTCTAACCGAAACTTTTGTTTTCCTAGGCTTTCCAACAGTCTTTTTTTTCCTCTCTTTCTCCCTTAACACCGGTTCAACACACAAAGCCTTCCTCTCTTTCTCCCTCAACACCTGTGTGACACACACAGACCCATCAGAACAAAAACCTAGAAAAACCCAAGCCACCACTGCCCACTGCTCACCAAAATCCCATCGGAACAAAAACCCATATTAAAAAAAAAAAAAACCCAGCGTCACAATAGAAGGGAAAAAAAAAAAAAAAAAAACCCATCGGAAACCCAGAATAACCAGCCACTTCAGCCACAACCCAACCACAACAAAGCCACACACACACAAACACAAACCATCAACAGAGCCACACACACACACAAACCATCAAACTAGTTGGAGCCAACAACGGCCACCACACCCACCACCCAAGCCACCGATCAGCAAACCCAAGCCACCGATCAACAAACCCATGCCGCCGATTTGAAACCCAAGCCGTCGAAAATACCCAAAAATCATCACCGGAGCCACCATCAGAGCTACCGATGATCAACCCAAACGATCCACCCACCGATCAACGGATCCACCATTTCAAACCCACCGATCAACCGATCCAAACCCACCATCAACCGATCCCAGCCCAACGATCCAAACCCAGCTCGCCGATCCACGCTGATCCAACCTCCAACCTCAAAAATCCAAAACCCAGCACCGGTGCAATGAGAGAGAAGCCGTGCGATGAGAGATGAGAGGCCATGCGATGAGAGATGAGAGAGTGGCCATGTGAGATGGGTGAGAAATTTCGGAGATAGGTGAGAAATTTTGGCGATGAAGCTTCAGAGAGGAGAGAGCAGATGGAGAAAGAGAAGGAAGAGTGAGAAGAGCACAGAAAAATGAGAGGGATGAGAGAGAAATTCCGGGGTAAATAGGAGAATAAAATATTATTATTTTTTTGCAATTTTGTGAACAGTACAATTCTATGTTTAGAATTGTATTGTAGCAGTATTGCAAAAAAATTTGCAATATTGCTGTTTACCAATCTCTGATGCAGGAGGTTTTTAGGTTTAAAATGTCAAATTCCTCTTAGATATGGCATTAGCATTCCCCAATGCTAATGCTCTAAGACTTGATGGTTAAGAGATACCAAAAAGTGAGCTTTTAATATCTTGGTTGAATTATTTATAGTTGGAATGCATGGGTGCGCCAATTGGGTTGGCGCACTCGAGTCCGATACGCACAGATGTGCTTGCACGCCTGTCTGTGACCGAATTTTTTTTTACGGTCCGATTCGGTCCGAAATGGGCAATAGGCCCTGAATCAGTTCAATGTGGGCCGAAATAAGTGTTTAAAAAAGAAGAAAAAAACATAAAATTTTTGTCAAAACGGTGTGTTTTGACATCCTAGTTTAAAGAAAAAACCCTAAAATCATCTCGAACTCTCTCTGACTCTCTCGTTCTCTCCGTTTCCTCTCTCTCTCTCTCTCTCTCTAATCCATGGCTCTCCCTTAGACTCCCTCCATCTCTCGGTCAAAGAAACATTGCTTCCCAGCAGCATCACCGGCGAAGTATCACACATTGGCGGAAGGGCAAAGGTATTTAGTATTTACTTTACTATCTACTATTGCTCTTAAATTGGTACATGCTTACCATTATATGAAAAAATATGCTTTGCAATATATAGAAAATATAAATAAAAATATATTTAATAATTTATTAATAAACGTATCCCGTTGCACCCGCACTCTACTTTTTCAAAAATTGCCGTTGCCGCACTGTACTCGAACCCGAATCCGAATCCGCACCTGTGCTTCCTAGATTCATAGTGATGGATAGTTTGAACTTTGAAGGAGATGTGAATTATGTGATAGAACGAGGACGA
This sequence comes from Quercus tomentella, assembly GCA_028535165.1. Lineage (NCBI taxonomy): Eukaryota > Viridiplantae > Streptophyta > Magnoliopsida > Fagales > Fagaceae > Quercus > Quercus tomentella. The sequence continues at coordinate 47,856,644 of JAPQVY010000122.1, read as the reverse complement.
AGTAGAGAAACGCATGCTATGTGATCGTAAAATATCTGTCAAGTTAAAAGGGTGAATTTGATAAAACTGCCTAGGAAGCATGGACATGGCAAAAAGCTTAGCGCGTTTGTGGAGACTCCTCAAGCATGGTTGTGTTTGTGTCCATGGGGTGAACTATCAGAAGCAACATGGGAAGTGACAAAGGTTGATTGGTCCTTAGGAAGCAACATGGCAAAAAGCTCAATGTGTTTGTGTTGGACACCTTGAACATGGTTGCTTACCTGTGTTCATGGGTTGCTTGACAAAAAAATTACTTGGATATTTAAGAAGCAACATGCTCATAAAATGAGTATAGTTAAAATGAGAATGTTAAGCTGGATAAGTGAAAATATAAGGAACTTTGAGATTCGAAATGAAGAAATTTTCTTAAGGGAGGAATGGTCCTTATTGATGAACAAATGAGGGTGAGTCGCTTAAGATGGTTGTTTGTGTATTTAGGAGAGCAATTAATGCATCAATGAGAAAGTGTGGATTGATTCAAGTCAATGGCACTAAAAAGCATAGGAAGACCTAACATAGCAAGTAGAATTAATGATGCTGCCATGGAGGCAAATTTGCCTACTTAAGACTCTTTTTTATGTGGCCCAAGTGTGAAGTCCAATTGAAGTGAAAGTTATGTGATTCCAAAGGTCTTGTTATATGTGTCATAGGGTAAACAATATTAGGGATTTTTATTCAATAAATTATGATGAATTTTGTATTTAGGGACAAAACTATAATTTCAACAATTGCCACCAATTAAAGGTATTTTGGTAGTTTAATTAACTTTAAAATTTCCTAGGAGATTGTAAGTATTTTAAGTTTTATTTTCTTTGAGTCCTAATTGACTTTGAGTCCTAATTGACCTAGAGAAAGCATATGATAGGGTCCTTAGAGAGGTTATTTGGTGGGTTTTGGAAAAGAAATGAGTTCCTTTAGAGTAAAACTAAGTTGATTAAAATTATGTATGACGGAGCTATAACTAGTGTGAGGACAAGTGGAGACCTAACATGTGAGTTTCTTATCACTACATATTTGCATTAAGGATTAACATTAAGGGGCTATTTGGATAAGAAAATTTCATCACTCAATTTCCGTCACTCAATTTCCATCACTCATCACTCATAACTCATCACTCATCACTCAATTTTTCACTCCCGTTTGGCATCATCACCCAATTTCTATCACTCAATATTTTTCACACTATTTGTGGGCCCTTTACCTGTCACCCGGTGCAGCTTTTTTTTTTTTTAGCACCCAAACTCACCGAAGCTAAAAAAAAAAAAAAAAAAAAAAAAAAAAAAAAACCCAGAACTGAAGACCGAACTAGTGAAAGAAGAAAAAAGAAAAGAAAAAAAAAAAAAACCCAGAACTGAAGACTGAACCAGTGAAAAAAAAGAAAAAGAAAAAAAAAGAAACCCAGAACAGACCGAACCAATGAAAAAAGAAGAAGAAAAAAAAAAAAAAAAAGAACCGAATAGCCAACCCAGGAGAAGAAAGGAAAAAAAAAAAAGTCAAAAGTGGTCAAAAGGTGCGGCTGGTACTGTTTGTGGGTCCCTCATGTGTGTTTAATTACAAAAATGTCATTGAGTTATGAGTTATGGAAACTGAAAACAGCCAAAATGTGTTTTCAGTTTCCATAACTCATAACTCAAAAATCAGAGAATTGAGTGATGGAAACAGAGTTATGGAAACAGAGTTATCGTTTGCCAAACAACCTTTTTGCTATGGGTCCCACCATTTTTGAGTTATGAGTTATGGAAACAGAGAATTGAGTTATGGAAATAGGCAATCCAAACAGCCCCTAAGTCCCTTGGTGTATTTATTTATTTATTTTTTTTGTAGATGACATAGTTTTAGTGGATGAAACTAGAAGTGGAGTTAATTGGTGAGATACTCTAGAATTTTAAGACTTTCAATTAAGTAGGACTAAAACAGTGCATTGAATGTAAATCTAGTAAAAGTAAATATAGAGATTAAGGGGTGGTTAGACTTGATGGTCAAGAGATATTAAAAAAAAAAAAAAAAAAGCAAGAGCATTTGATATCTTGAATCAATAATTCATAAAGATGGGGAGATAAAAAATGATGTTTGGTGTATAGTGGGTGATGCCAAGGATGGTTGTTTCTCTTCTTTGTGCGTGGGAGAATTATTTGGAGATACACTCTTCTTCAATTTGGAGTATGGTGCCAGCTTGTTTGGTGTGGCTAATTTGGAGGGAATGAAATACCCGCACTTTTGAGGATGTTGAGAAATCTGTTGATCTTTTGAAGTCTTTGCTAGTTGGGACATTGTTTGGGTGGTCTTGTATTTGGGGTTTTACGCAATGGATTTCCGTATTTGATTTCCTGCAATCTGTTTCTGTTTCTATGTGATTTTTTTTTTTTTTTTTTGGTATTTGTTTCAAGTACAATCTGTTCATCATTGTGAACATGATGTACTTTTTTATTAATGAAAATATCTATTACCTATCAAAAAAAAAAAAAAAATAAAATAAAAGATGATGTGATTCATAGGAAAGCAAGGTGGATGAAGTGGAGAAGTGTGTGCGCTTATGGCCAACGGTGGCTTGGGAATAAAGGAACTCACTACCTTTAATAAAGGCCAACGGTGGCTTGGGAATAAAGGAACTCACTACCTTTAATAAAGCCTTATTAGGGAAATGGCTATGGTGTTTTGGGGTTAAGGAGTCATGACTTTGGAGGAGGGTGGTAGCTACGAAGTTTGGGGAAGAGTGGGGGATGGACTTCTAAGTTGGTGAGGTAGGGTTGGGGGAGAGGAGGAGTTGGGATATATGTTTTACTCGGGGTTGGATTTAGTGGTGGATTTCCTTCATATTTTAGAATCCAATACCCCCTTCAACTTAAAATGGGGATTGCATGAAATGGAAGTTGAAGAATGAGGATTTTGATATCTGTTTGCTTTGTAATGATTTGCGAGATCCCTTTTCTGCTGTCTTTCCTTGGAAAGGTATTTGGAAGTAGAGGCCCCTTGGCGAGTTTCTTTTATTTGTTTGGGCTGCAGCTTTGGGATAAGATACTCACAGGTGACAATTTGAGAACTATGGATTTTGGTTTTGTTGATTGGTGTGTTATGTGCCGTTTTTGTGGGGAGATTGTGGATCATTTATTGCTTCATTGTGAAAAAACTCATCGGTTGTTGTGTTTTGTTTCTGATCCTTTGGGATTTAGTGGGTCTTATAAAAAATGGTACTTGACCTTCTTTTTGGTTGGTGGAATTGGTTGGGGAAGCACACTTCAGATGTTTGGAATTTAGTTTTGTTGTGTTTGATGCGGTGTATATGGAGGGAGCGAAATAGGCGGACATTTGAAGATGTGGATAGTTCGAATGACTAGTTGATTGCTTCTTTCAGTGGTTCTCTATTTGATTGGTTGCGGGCTTGGGCACTCACATCTAGCGAATCCCTCTCTTTGTTTATCTGTTCTCTTCACTCTTGTAATTAAGTGTTCTTTTTTTGCTCATTGTCTTTCTTTCTTTGTACTTTTTGACTATTTTGTGCTCCTTTGCATAAAGTAGTTTTATTTATACAGATTTTTCTTACTTATAAAAAAAAACATTGTGTAATCATAGGATACATATTAAGTTGAAGGGAAAATTTTATAAGACTACTATAGGACCGGTTATGCTCTATGGTACTGAATGTTGGGCTATTAAGAAGAAACATATTCATAAAATGGGTGTAGTTAAAGTAAGAATGTTAAGAAGGATTAGTGGAAATACACGGAAAATAGGATTTAAAACGAGGAAATCTACTTAAAGATAGGGATTGTTCTTATGATGAAAAGATGAGAAAAAATCACTTGAGATGATTTAGTCACGCTGGGAAGAGAGCAATTAATGCATTAGTTAGAGTGAGTGGATTTAAGTTGAGGGAACGGAAGAAGGCTGATGAAGACTAAAATAACATTAGTTTGAGAATTTAAAAGGACATGTCAATTAAGGAAGTGACGGAGACTATGACTTTGGTTAAAATAGAATGGAGGAGATAATATGTGGCCAGTCTTGACTAATCTATTGAGGATTCATAGCCCACCCCAAAAATATTTTGACCAGGATTTTTTTTTTTTTTGGTTTTATTTTCTTGAGTCCAAATTAGTTTTTAAGTAGGTTTTAGTTTACATGTCAAACTAAAAGTTCAATACTACTAGTACTGGAAAAACTTATTACATGTGTGTGTATGTATATTTGTGCTCAATGTACTCAAAGGGAGATGAAGTTGAGTAATAATATATTGAGCGTTCTGAGCATTGAGGCGAGTTAGTCTTTGTGTAATGTTTTTCTCCCTTTCCTTCTCTCTTTTCTTCTTGTTCTTGTGGTACTGTACATGGGTATTGTTGGTATAACCCTTGAATACCATAAATTCTTTTTTTCCCTTCACCAACTTATGCTCTTTCTTTTACCCGTCAAAACCCCTAAGCCCCACATACTTTCTTCTACCAAGTAGCCATTAAATAACTCATCAAACCATGTTTTAGGCCCAATATTGGAGTATGAAATTCATTTGGAATTTTCATTATTGAGAATCGTGGTAATATTTTATGATGTTAAATCCTCTATTACTTTTGATAGAGGATTTGATTGTATGAGATGGCTTTTAAATGTTAAATCCTCTATTACTTAATGTTAATGTTAAATCCTCTATTACTTTTGATTGTTGTTCCTTATTGTTTGATGTGGTGTATTTGGAAGGAAAGAAATAGTAGGTGCTTTGAAGACAATGAGCATTCTATGCCTTACCTCAAGCTATTATTTTTTAGAACCTTATTGGACTGGTTCTCAGTGTGGAGAAAACAACCCTTTACTTCAATTTTGGATTTACTTGATTTATGTAATTTTTGTATTTGATCTGTACACCCCTGTATACTCCTTGTGTACTTGGGTGTCTCTTTTTGATATCAATAAATCTTTATTACTTACCAAAAAAAAAAAAATTATTACAGAATTTGGTGCTTTGGTGAAGAAAACCATTCTCTATTCTGTTTCTTAGATTTGTGTATTTTTGCCTAATTATCTGGCTTTCCTTAGTACATGCCTGTGTACCAGGGGAGTGGCATGTACGAATTCTTTTTTCTTTTTATATGGTTTTTCTTTACCTATCAAAAAAGAAACCATTCTCTAGATTGTACCGTGTCATTTATCTCTTGGCTTATTGATCTTGATGTCTTGGTTGCCTGTTGAGGCTTTGCTTTCTTTAGTTACTCATTGTCACCAGCAATGTGCATTAAAACTTCTTTTACAGTGGTCAAGATGAGCACTATAGACATTGTGGACTTGTCTAGTGATGATGAAAGTGAAGATCTGAATGTGAAAGCTGTTAAGTTGGAGCCTGGTATTGTTGGGGGTAGAGTGCAACAGAAAGAAATTAAGCCTCAACTTGTGACGCACCAAACATCCAAGACCCAATATAGAAGACAAGAATCTGAAGAAAACAGAAGTTCAAATGCTTTAAGTACTGGTCAAAGTAACTCTAGTATATTGGATCAAGGGCAGTCACCTATAGATGATACAAGTCTTTCTTCCTCATCGCCTATATGTCCAGCACCACTTTGTAGGCAGTTCTGGAAAGCTGGGAGCTATGATGATGGACTTGGTTCTAAAGTCTCAATTCAAAGTATTATTCTTTCAACTGTTAACATTTCAATATTTGCTGACATGTATGTTTTGTTTTACTGAATTGATGTTATAATTGTATGGCCATCTCAACCATGGCTCCTAATCAATTGTCCAATGGATTACTCTGAAGCTCTGGTCTTATAAACTTCCTTGCTTGGGCTTCTCAGGGAATGATTATAGTAAACCCTCATGTGCTGTGCATGCAAACATCTGCATTACAGTTTATCAAAGCTTGATTTATTTTTCTCTGATATTTTTATTATAACAGATGGCAAAAGCTATCTTCATGTACACCCGATGTTCCTTCATTCAAATGCCACTTCACATAAGTGGGCCTTTGGTGGTATGTGTGGCCAACAAATTTTGCTTATTTGATTGTGCTTTTATCTATGATTGGTCATTTTATGGCACTATGTGTTTACCATCCTTTTTCTGGTTGCTTCCTGTTTGCAGCTGTCGCAGAGTTGCTTGACAATGCAGTTGACGAGGTAAACTTTAAATCTTCAATTGCTTTGTATTGTTGTTTTGGTTTCCCTTTGGTACTGGAGTGTGAGCCTTCTGGTGTTGCATATGATTTGAAGGATAATATTGTACTATGATTTTCTATTGGATAGAGATGAATTTTATATATTTCAGTAGGACAATTAATATACTCTCAGACTTTCAGATTCAACAATTACTTTCTTAGTTATAAGATTTTTCTCTTCTTTTCTTTCTTTGAAAAATGAAAATGAAAGAGGCCAAGTTGGTTATTTCTTTGTGGTTGTGTTAGGTATATATATTTGTATGTCATCAGACTTATTTAGCTTGAATTGGCAATGGGAATTGGAAAGAAGAATCTTAATCTTTGATATAGCAATCATTGAAACTGAAAGATGAAGAGGGTATTTAGAAGATGAAAATAATATTCCTATTACACTACAATAATGCTATGCATAATGCCTAAAATGGGCTCCCTTCAGAGGTGTTGGAATTCGGAACCTATAAGGTTATAAGATTCTGCTTGGGGTTTTGTTGACCAGTAAAAAATAACCTCTTATGCTCATTTGTATCATATTTATTGTAAAAGTAGATATTGCTGCATTAGAGGACAAGATTGTCTAGTCAGGTTCATTTTTATCACATACAATGGTCTTTGTTATGGCTGTTGCATGGGTTGTATATGCTCTAGATGTTCATTGCTGGTGGCGTGATTATGTTTTTCACTGGGTTTTTTTTTCCAACTATCAAATCATGTTATGCATTTCACTTTTTTCCCCTTCTTTTCTTAAATTGGATAGATCCAAAATGGGGCCACTTTTGTCATTGTAGATAAAATCACAAATCCAAAGGATGGAAATCCAGCATTGTTAATTCAAGGTATGTATCTGAAATTTCATTAAGAATATGGTTGTTATTGTAGTCTGTGTCCTCGTCGATAAATTTATCCTGTGATATCATTTACTAACCCTTTTGTTTGCAAAACCTGTTTACCTTT